>BOLG01000754.1:20000-630000 GCA_016861445.1 Oryzias woworae
CGTCTAGCGTTTTTTCCAAAAACGGTTTTTGGCCTATAACTTTGAACGGAAGGTCCTAGAGACATGGAACCAACGTTCGTCAGACATATATCGGCCCTTCTGAACACACTGGAGTTGTCCCTGAGTCTCTACGACTTTCCGTTCAAAAGTTACAGAAAAAATTCTCCAAAAAATTGAAGTATCTCCGGAACCGTAAGTCCTAGAGACTTGGGGACAACGCCAAACGGTTTTTTACCCCTTTGTCCACTGGGGTAGGACTTGCTATTTTCTCTCTACGACCTTCTGTTCCCGAGTTACCGGGGGTGGACAACGTCGCTTAAACCCTATATACCTAACCCTAACCCTAACCCTAACCCTAACCCTAACCCTAACCCTCTAACCCTAACCCTAACCCTAACCCTAACTAACCCTAACCCTAACCCTCTAACCCTAACCCTAACCCTAACCCTAACCCTAACCCTAACCAATAGACTCCAAATGCTCTGAAACGTGCTCCTAAATCGTTTTTGCAAGGAGGATTTCAGCCCAAAACACTTAAAGCAATTTTCGTCTAGCGTTTTTTCCAAAAACGGTTTTTGGCCTATAACTTTTGAACGGAAGGTCCTAGAGACATGGAACCAACGTTCGTCAGACATATATCGGCCCTTCTGAACACACTGGAGTTGTCCCTGAGTCTCTACGACTTTCCGTTCAAAAGTTACAGAAAAAATTCTCCAAAAAATTGAAGTATCTCCGGAACCGTAAGTCCTAGAGACTTGGGGACAACGCCAAACGGTTTTTTACCCCTTTGTCCACTGGGGTAGGACTTGCTATTTTCTCTCTACGACCTTCTGTTCCCGAGTTACCGGGGGTGGACAACGTCGCTTAAACCCTATATACCTAACCCCTAACCCACCCACACACAACAGATATAGGGATATTTTGGTTAGTACTTACCTCAACTGAATTTCAAGTTGAGTGTGCCTTCTCCCGACCCCCATGTACATATATATTGACAGCTCGGCAACAAACCTAACACTTGGCGGCAGGTGACACTTGGCAATGGGTGACACTTGGCGGTGGGTGACACTTGACAATGAATGACACTTGGTGGCACTTACACTGCACTGACCACTTTACTCACCCCTTCAGACATCCATCCAAGACGCTTTCCCTAACCAGAAACTAAGTTTCAAAGCAATGGCACCAACTTGTGGTTGCTCTATTTTGCAAATTCCTTCACTACATACCTGTACCAGTAGACTCCAAATGTTTTGAAACATGCTCCTAAATTGTTTTTACATGGAGCATAACACATTTTTTACAACTTGATTTGACCAAAACATTTCACCACTGGATTTGTTTCACATGTGGTAATCTATGACAGTTCCACACTGGAATTCACTGAGCTCCTGAGAGTGGCCCATTCTTTCACAAATGTTTGTGAAAACAGTATGCATGTCTGATCTTTTGGATGGGAGAGCCAATACCTAAATACTTTTAGGAATATAATTTCCAAGACAAAGTTCATTCATCATTCATTCATTTTTCAAACCGCTTTATCCCTTTTGGGGTCACAGGGTTGCTGGAGCCTAACCCGGCTACTCAAGGGCGAAGGCAGGGGACACCCCTAGACTGGTCACCAGTCTGTTGCAGGGCCCACAATCACACACCCACACACACTCACATCCACACCTAGGGACAATTTAGAATGACCAATTAACCTATGAAGCATGTTTTTGGATGGTGGGAGGAAGCCGGAGTCCCCGGAGAAAACCCACGCATGCACGAAGAGAACATGCAAACTCCATACAGAAAGGTCCCCCATTGGTGACACTGTTTTTAACTCCCCCAGTCAGGACTTGAATCAGGAACCTTCTTGCTGTGAGGCAAGAGCGCTAACAACTGCGCCGCCGTGCAGCCGAAACAAAGTTTTAAAACTTAAAGATTCAGGACAGAAACAAAATCATTAGAAATAAATTATTCCATTGATTACAAATTTTTCTACAGGAGGTGCAAAAAGAATCTATTTTCCCACTTCTTCCAAAAGATAAAAGCCATTTGGATTTGATTGTGCATTGTTCGATGGTAAAATAGATAATAAATAAGCTTAAGCTTCGGGTAACATTTTGATTCTTGACCAAACAAGACTTTTTTGGAATTTCCTTTAATACTTATAGTACACATTAATATTCTGATATTTACAATAGTTTAAAAGAATACTAAACACAAGAGTAAAAGCAGAGTCTTTTCCACGAGTGGTGATAGCTGTTTCACTCTTGAGTTACAGGTTCAGTGGGCGAAGCCACATCCTCTGAGGTGCTGTGACGGGTCGCTGTCCGAAACAGTCGCATCAAGTCTTGAAACCTACCAGACACCTGGAGATGCCGAACAGGTTACAACTTAGTAAAGAAAGTACTAATCAGCGACTGGCAGACAGGTTCTTACCTCATAAGCTGTTTTGTTGCCAAGCAGCGATGATATCGCCTGAAAAGAGCTCTGATTGGCTCCTTCTCGCTGACACATAGTTAAGATGACACGATCAGCCTCTCTGCAAAATAGAGATAAGCTAAGAAAATTACCCATAAGCCTGATTTTATCCTAACCTCGTTCTCCAAGGTTATTCTGTAAGTCAGCTGTACCATGCAATGGTTTTCTATATGCCCCTCACTTTGGATTAGGAGCTCGGGGCTGGTGATTACCTGGTCCAGAGGACAACTTTTTCTCCGCTTGCTGTCAAAGAAATGTTCTTGGCACAAACAGGGGTGTCAGAAGGAGCAGAGGATGAGGATTCCAATGCAGAGGTGCATGATGATGAGGTCGCCTCAGTTTTCTTCTCCCTGAAACGGTTCTGTTCTTCAACTTTCTCATCAAGTTCCTCCTCCTTTTCATCTGTATGGTGTATTGTGTCATCCCATGATGCATTGCTTTGATCTGTCACCAATAGAGTTTAATTAAAACCACTTTTCAATTTAAGAAGAATCAGCAGATCTTGTCACATACTTGGCTGAAGGTTGTCCTGAATCTCTTTAGTGTCCTGGTTCCCCTCCCCTGGTTGACAATGGGCAGGGTTAATATGAGTATACAGAGTGTTCAAACTCTTGGCAACTCTGGACACACCCACCGAACTCTAAAGAGAGAAAAAGTAGAAGAGAGTCAGGTGACAGTAACCACTATCTGTGGCACTGTCACTATTTAGATTTTGCCACAATTGAAAAACTGCTCATAATGCCACAAGCTGCTTTTGTCTCTTGGGAACACTGAATCCAAATGATTTGGGTAAAAGCCAACTCTGAACCAAGTCCAGGACCAAAACCACCACAGCATTACGTTGGCATAAATGATCATCTCTGCAACTGCTCAGTGGTTGGTTTAACCAGAACCATCAGATAGAGATGGAGCTGAAGTCACCACGGTGGTCCAGAGCTTCTTGGTGCCAACTCAAGACCACCATCCTGAGTATCTCCAATCTCTGAATGCTGTGGATCAGTCTGTGCTGACATGTCTTTGCAGCATTGCGTAGCAGTCAGGGATAGTACCACTGGATTGGAAGGCAAGGATGGTGGTTTCTCCTTGTTTGGTGGTGACAGGTTAGCACTTTACATTGCCAGCATGAGTGTGTGAATGTGTGCTTGTCAGTGAACGGTACTCTGAACTGTAAATGGCCACGGCTTTTAATGAAGCAGGAAAAAAGATTAGTCAGTTGCTAGAGGATTTCCCACTTCACAGCAATTTCCACCAAATTCCCCAATTCCAACAGAACTTTCTTGACAATGGAATGCTTAAATCCTCTAAAGACAAAAACAGTGTTTCCCCACCTCCTCCACCACGGGGCGGCCGCAGTGCAGTGGAAAGGGTGGTCGGCCTCTAATCGGAAGATTGCAGGTTCAATTCCCGCTTTGCCTGCCCATGTATCGTAGTGTCCTTGGGCAAGACACTGAACCACACATTGACTCTGATGGAAGGTTGGCACCAGTGTTCAGCAGCGGAGCCACCATCAGTGTATGAATGTGTGTGTGAATGTGACTAAAGCGCTTTGGGCCTTCAATGGAGGCAGAAAAGCACTATACAAGTATACGCCATTTACCATTACCCTCCTGAGGCGGCAAAACGTTCACCAGAATCTCTTCGAGGGTTCTCACCGAAGTCCCCCATGTAAGAGTCTGCCTCCATAACAGCATGGCAGCTGCAGCTTGCTTAGACTGCCAATTCCTGTCAGCTGCCTCTGGAATCCCATTAAGCCAGCCAGACCTGATAAGACTCAACAATTTTGGATACCCTTATCTATTTAAACACCCCTACAATTGAAGGGGTGTGGAGAAGCCGGAAGGGTAGGAGAAAAATGTTGATTCGGCCTCAATGTTATCAGTCTCCCTCTGTACCTGTTTGAAGCTCTCCCAGATGTGGGAGTTAAAGACTTCCCTGACGTAGGGCTCAGCTAGACATTCCCAGCAGACCTACACAGTATGTTTGGGTCGGCCAAGTTTTCCTGGTCTCCTTCCCCACCAGAGAGTCCAACTCACCACCAGGTAGTGATCAGTGGACAGCTACGCCCCTCTCTTTGAGTGTCCAAGACACATGGCCAAAGGTCACCTGAAACGACTACAAAGACGATCATGGATCTCCTGCCGAAGGTGTCCTGATGCCACATATATTGATGGACACCCTTGTGCTCAAACATGGTGTTTGTTATGGACAACTATGGCAAGCACAGAACTCCAACAACAAAACATCGCTCGGGTTCCGATCGGGGAAGCCACTCCTTCCAGTCACGGCCTCCAGGTGCCACTGTCGTTGCCCACGTGGGAATTGAAGTCCCCCGGGAGGATGATGGAGTCCCCCGTTGGGACGTTTACCGTAATCCTTTGAAAGACACCAACAAAGTGGGTACTCCAAACTGCTGTTCAGCCCATAAGCTAAAACCAGTCAGAGATCTGTCCTCCTGTTATTAATTAGAATGACTGAATTAATCAATCACAGGTCACAATTAATCACAAAAAGTTGATCGCAAGACAACACTAATATTTCCCACTATTTTCCCTTGCAGTTAGAGCTATGTTGTAGTTTTAAGCTGAGCATTAGGTTTAGGGGGTGGGGGTTCATGGTTGGAGGTGCTGGACCTGCAGTTACCTCAGCTTGGGGGATAGAACTAAATGCTTTTACTTTATCTCATTACTAAAACCATCTTGTTAGTTCAACTCAACCAGACAACACAAGGGCAGGTCTGTTGTCCTTCAGCAGATTTGTTTATATCAAAAGACAAAAAATAACTAAAGGGTTAGGTTCAAAAAGACATGGCATAAAAGACCTTGTAGCTTCGGTGAGACTCCATTTTTCTCCTTTGGCGCCGGCTCTTTATTGATTGAATCTTCAACCCCTCGTCTTCATCTTCTAGCTCTGGCAGTGACACTTCCTCAAATCCACCACTAGCTCCACCGCCTGACAGCAAGCTTAAACTCTCCCCTGTGTCTCCATCCTGCAGCCAATGAGCCTCTTCAAACTGTCCGGGTCGGGCTGGAGGTGGGCGGAGTTCATCAAAAAACACCCAGAATTCAGCTTGCAGGTGGGTATGGCCTTTCAGGAGTGAGGACATCTGAGCTTTTAACTGGAGCCCAAAAAACAGAGCAGTGTTAGGGTTGTTGGATTTTTCCAGAAGAAGGCCGAACTTGACTAACCTCTTGGATACCAGCTGGACTCGGGTCTGGGGCAGTTTGCAGAGCTTTAATGATCTTCTGGTAAAGCGACGGGTTCTCTCCAAAGCTGATTTCCAGCTGTCGTAGAAACCGGCGGCTGCGCTCAAATGCTTGCTGCTCCTCTAACTGCAAAGAGTGTTCAGGAACCATCATTTAGAACCAAAAGATGTTTGTGGAGGACATTCACAGCTAGACTCTTAGACACCAGTAGATCTAAAACACAGTGCCTGAATATGATTTTCTCATCCAAACCAGTTTAAATAAACGAAGGAAGTTGATTCCAACACCGCTGCCTTCTTTCTAGTGCACACATTTACAATAGCATACTCCAACCCCATCCAGAGAGTGGTGCAAAACTCTGTTTTAGGTGTGATGCTAATGAAACTCTCTGTTTTTAGAACAAGACCTGAGCATCAGAGAAATTCGGTTAGACCTCAGGAACACACACACACTCCTAGCTTATGGCTGTGAGCATCTCACCAGTCCACACTGCAAGGCCTGGTCGGGATGCAAAAATGCTGCAAAATCTCTGAGAAGATCCGTCCGGTTTCCTAGGATGAAACGCAGCTTCCTAAACAGCAGAGCCACCTCCTGCCCGTCTGCAACCTGCTCAAATTTATTCAGCAACAAGACAAACTCTTCCACCTGCCCAGGTACATCCTGCAGCGCCTCACATACCTAAATGTACAAAGAAATCCTGTTACTGTGGCTGGGACCCTGAAACAAAACAACTGCAACTCCACAGAGAGAGAGCAGCAACTGGAAGATGGTATTGGTGCTGCTGCCCCACCCGGCTCAGGTAACTGTGGGCAAATGCTGCATCTTTGCTGTCTCTGTGGGGGTCGTTGTTCAGGATGTTCTCATCATAAAGGAGCAGCAGCTTGGCAGCATCTTTACTGTGGCACTCCAACCGGCGACTCCTTAGACCACGATGAGGACGGCTGCGCTCTAACAAAGACAGGCGGATGGATAAAGAGGCAGACAGAAGATGCACACAAACTGTCCGACGCAAAACTGACCTCGTCCTCGTTTGGGACACCGCACGCCTCTTCTGGGCGCCCTTTTATTATGTAGCACCTCCTCATCCAAACTGGACTTGATGGTCCTCCCTTCTCCTGATCCCTGATCCTTGTTCACTTCTTCTTCCTCCTCCTCTTCCTCCTGAGAGCCGGGGGAAGTGGGAGAGTGATCTTCATCCGAGTCTCTATCTCCACAGAGGCGTCGCTCTGCTGCCAACCAGGTCAGCTGCTTCATTGTCTCCTGTGGAGCACAGGTCACATGACAGGTAGGCCACTGATGGTGTAACCGTAGATGGAGATATTCAGACTTCCTGTTTACCTGCAACTCTGGCACCGACAGCACAGACTCCTCTGAAGCTGAGGACATGACCTCCTCCTCATCTTCATCTTGTGTAAGGTCATCAAAGTCTTCCTCTTCCTCCTCTTCCTCCTCTTCATCTCTTTGACAGTCTTGGTCTTCCTTATCCTTCTCTCCCTCCTCTCCATGTCCTCCCTCCCCCTTCTCGCTGTCTCCTCCATCCTCATGTCCACCATCCTCCTGCTCCTCGTCTCCTCCCTCCTCTTCCTGATGTCCTCCTTCCTCCTCCCCTTGTCCTCCCTCCTCCCCCCCGTCTCCTCCCTTCTCTTCCTCACCATGTTTTCCACCATCTTCTGCATCTCCTCCATCCTCCAGTTCAATGTCTCCATCACCCCCCCATTTACCTACTCCTGCTAAGTTCTCCTCTTGCTCTCCTTGTGTAACTTCTTCTGTCCCGTTCAACACCTGAAACTCCTTCACCACCTGCTCTTGCTCCTCAATTCTTCTGCAAGAACTGGCTGGACTCAGAGAGGAGACATAAGTAGAGACATTCTTTTCCTCCACTTGTCTCATCAGCTTCTCAATTGTGGACTGTGGCTCTATGCTGGCCCCCCCCACTTCTTCAAATTCCTCATGCTTTTGTTCCCCCAGTGCATGCTGGGAAACAAGTGTGCCAGAAGCTGTTGGAGTAGACATCATCTGAAGAAAAACATAATGTGGACTTTGAGCAACAGCTGTGCATGGAATGCTGGGAGTAGTAGCGCCATGACCAGACAAAGGAACCAGGCTTTGCGTGGCATCAGAACACAAGGGGGAGGCGCATTGGTAAACAGCTGCCACTGCACTGAGTGGAGATCGGACAGATGACAGAGCTCCCTTTACTGGCTCAGGATTAGAGGGGAAGGGGACGGGAGGAGGGAGGCAGCTCATTGGCTCCTCCTGCCTCTTTGCCAGTGTGTTCACCTGTCTGTCTGTGAAGGCTTTGGCCAGGGGAAGCAAGGATGCATTGTGGGCCAGAGAAAAGAGGCGGCGATGAACTCGACGAGGAGGGCGGGACTTGCTGACATAAGAGGGGTGGAGCCTCAGGGTGCAGCCTTGGGGGAGGGTGAGGGGGTAATGATTCCCATCCAGTTGAGTCTTCTGGATGATAAGCTGACTGTTCTGCAGGTGAAAGTCAAAAGTCAGGTAATGGGCTACAAACTGGTCTACTGCTCTGCCATTGTCTGCAGCCTCTGTTTACAACCATCTAGAAACACTCAGCTAGTGATTCAGTTCTTTCAGTACAAGTAAAGGAAGTGAATATCGGCAAAATAAAATTCAACCTTGGTGAAAAAAAAGACCAAAACTTTTTATTAAAAAGTCAGAAACTCTAAAAGTTTTCCTCAGAAAAACATCAAGAGTCACAAAACGATTTCAAATATAAAAATCACACACCACCTCTTACTCCATGTACAAACAAACTGGTGTTAATTTTCACCTTTCAGGGTTGCCACAGCAAATCAGCTTTCACTGATTCACTCAGGTGGTTTGGTAGAATTTTATGCCTTTCCTCACAACTGTATGTTTCATCAAAGCTAGGGACTAGCACAGGGAGACCCAGACTTGCCCTCCCCTGCAGCTACATATTTGGGCATCTGCATGAAGGGTCTCGCATTAGCACCCACACTTGAAGAAGGACACTGTGCCCTCTGGGAAGCAAATGAGGGTTAGGGTAAGGGTTAGGAGTCCTGGATTCAACTCAAATCAGTGGATGCTTAGAGTGACGGGGAAGGATGAAGAGTTGAACTGACAAAATTGGTTTATGAACAGCGTCTGTGTGTGGCAATGATAGTAGAATGCAAATACTTAGATTTGAAGATGATGTGAGCTTATCTGAACTTACCCTGTCCCCCTAACCCTAGGGGACATAAAAGTGTCCCAACCTCTTTCTCCAAAATAAGGGACACCAAAATGGTTGCTATCACAGCAAACAGCAACTTCCTACAGTTAATAGGTGATGCAAAGGAAATGTTTGGAGACAAATGTGGTCTTCTTTAAAACAGCTGATCAACCAATAGCAGCTAAAGGACCCGTTTCCTTTCCTTCAAACATCTTTATTTGTAAATGTCTGTTACTTTAAAATGTCATTCCAGCCGACAAAACAATAATCAAAGAACCAAGAGCAGGATTTCATTCCCACGGTCAGACCTTGAGCCAGTTTGGCATGCTGGATGCGTTTCTGTCCACCGGGGGCTTCTGGTCTCCAGGCTCCACTCTGCTGCAGACAGGGGACAGCTGGGGAAGGATTCCATGCTTTACAAACATCTGAAAGAAGAGCAGATTTGTTCACCTGTCCTTATTTCCTTCTTTGATGGTTTCATCTGACACACAAAAGCTTTGCAGCTTCAATGAAAAAGAAACAAAGGAACTTGAAAACTTTGAAACAAAAGCAGCAGAAGAGAGCGAAATGTGAAGACTGGAGTCAAATACAGAAGCAGACCAGGAACGAGTGACTTACCAGGAAGTAGGGCTGGGCATTTTAGATTTTTTTTTATATCATAATATAGTTTTTCATTTCAGGCAATAACAATATACAGTGGCTGGCAAAAGTATTTATACCCTTTGAACTTATCTGCATTTTCTCACATTATGACCACAAACATAAATATGCTTTGTTGGAATTTTATGTAAAAGACACACAAAGTGAAACACACAGTTGTTTGTTTCTGACAAACTAACAAAGCCAAAAGGGGAACACCTTTAACTTTGGTTTTGTGTTTTATTTTTAATGCCTATATAACCACTTATTTACCTCTCCTCCTCTCAGACAGTAGAGGAGAGGACAAAAGAAATTCATCAAAAGGAGTCCTTATAAAAATGACTAATTTTACACAAACATTTACTCAACAAAGAAATCCTGTAATTTTTTGCCACAGAGGACAAAATCCTCACAACTAGTGAGTTAATTTCAGTCCGTTCAAAACAAAAGTTCTATCGCAATAAAATAATTCTTTCATCAAGAAAAAGTTATCGCCATATATATATATAAAAAAAATATTTTTAAAACCACTATTGTATCCAAGTACTCAGAGTCTGAACCAGTGACTATCTCAGAGAACTGGACTGAGTGAGCCTGACTCCCATAGAAAATAGTTCACTTCAACCTTTTTTTCTAATTATGCTTGATGAGTTACCTGAATGATGTTGCCCTGCAGAGCTCTGGGACTGCTCATCTCTCGGATATGTTTTCTGACATTCCATCTACTCTTGCACAACAGGTATGAGGTCATCAGCTGATCTGCCTGGACCGCCCCCTCAAAATGCTTTAGACCCAGAATGATCAACCTGGACAAAGACATCACAGGAAGAAAAGCTTCAGTTTGTGGTCCCCCTCAGCTTCATGAATGATTCTTTATGACTGGAAACTTTCTTAAGATGCTAACAAGACACCTTTAGGAATCAGACTACCAGCTCAGGAAGCAAAGAGCACCTGTGTGTGATGAAGCTGCTAGTTAAGCTTAACCTGGTTGACATGCTGGTACTTCAACTTCTATAATTAAGACTACAGGGGCTTGTACTAATATGAACTCTTTCTGAATGCATTTTTCAGTGGCAAACTTTTTCTTTTTTTTTTTTAACTATCAGCAGAAGTTTCAGTGTTTCTGTTTCAATTTGGGTACAAAGTTTCAATAGCAGTCTTTTGGTTGTCGTTCTGTGAGGGTTCTTCTTCTAGTCCTGTATTGTGTGGAGGACAGAAGAGGAGCTGCTGTTTCATTGCCTGAGCTCCTGTCTTATAGACCAAACCATAAGAGGTTAAACTGGCCTGCAGGTAGCGGGCCCCCTGAAAGCTTGTGCTGTAAAAATGAATAAACGGAGCTTGTCACACACTTGACCTTCAAACTACGTTACCCAGCAGTCTGAGGTCGGGAGACCCAGACTAAGCTTGAACTCTGGACCTACAAGGCATCCGGAAAATATTCCTAGCACCTCACGTCTTCCACATTTTATGATGTCACAGCCTCATTTAGAAATTGATTAAATCAGTTTTTTTCCCAGAAACATTCTTTGGAAAAAAAAAACAATGCTGAAAAAGTTGAAAAAGTTCTTTTGAAATTGTTGCAAATGTCTTAAAATTAAAAAACCTGAAAATGACATGTACAGATGTATTCACAGACTTTGCTGTGAAGATCCAAAGTGAGCTGAGTTTCTTCTGTTTCCATGATGAGTCTTGAGATGTTTCTGCTGCTTCATTGAAGCCAACCTGTGGTCAAACCAGTGGATTGGACAGGATTTGGAAAGGTAGACCCTGTCTACATGAGGTCCAGGGTTGACTGTGCACGTCAAAGCACAAACCAAGCATGAAAGAACAGGAATCGTCTGTAGACCTCAGAGACAGGATTATCTTGAGCCACAAGGCTGGGGAAGAATCCAGAAACATTTCTGCTGCCTTGAGGGTTCCAATGAGCACAGTACCCAATCTGCTCCAGAGCGCTCCTGACCTCAGACTGGAGCGACGGTTCATCTTTCAGCAGGACAATGATCCAAAGCACACCGCCAAGATCTGAAAGGAGCGGCTTCAGAACAACTCTGTCAATGTCCTTGAGCGGCCCGGCCAGAACCAGACCTGAATCCAAATGAACATCTATAGAGAGATCTGAAAATGGCCGTGGACCCACGCTTCCATCCAACCTGATGAAGCTTGAGCGCTACTGCAAAGAGGAACGGACCAAACTGTCCACAGAAAGGTGTTCCAAGCTTGTGGCGCCATATTCAAAACCACGCCAAACAAACAAAAGGTTCAGCAACTTAGTATTGAGCAAAGGGTGTGAATACTTGTCATTTTCAGGATTTTATTTTTAATAAAACAATTTCAAAAGAACTTTTTCAACATTGACATTATGGGGGGTTTTCAAAGAATGTTTCAGGAAATAAACTGATCCATTTTGAAACAAGGCTGTGACAACAGAAACTATGGAAGAAGTGAGGTGCTGGGAAGACTTTCCAGATGCTCTGTAAGTGTTTGTTCACAGTTCCATAGGAGGTATGACTAACTTCACAGCACACGTATGTTTGCCAGGCATACCTGTCCTCTCCTGCTGTGTAACCACTCCTGTGGGGCCTGCTGTGGAGGGCTGGGTCCAAGCTGCACACTGGGAGCAGTTCTGGGTGGAGGAAAACAGGCCTTGTGGCAAACAGCCAGGCAATATCAGCTGGCAACAGTGGAAAGGCGTGGCCTAAACAAAACAGAGCAGAAGATGGCCATCTGAAAACCAAATGGGCCGAGATGCAACACCAGAGGTCTCCTTACTGCAGACAGCAGGAGTCATGTGTGGGAGCAGGCGCTTGGCAGCTGCACAGACTGGAGTAGGAGGTGGAGACTGGTCTCTTTGCTCCACCTCCTGCAGGAGATCCAATGCCCCCTGAAGATTGCATGCTCTGAAACTGCTGGGGAGACAAAGCTTCTCCCTACAGCAGGCGAAGTTCTGCAGCTCTTCCTGGAAGGGCAGCAGAAACCCATGTGAGTTTTAGAAAGCAATGAGAAGCATCTGAACCGTCAAAAAAGTGGCCCCAAATACCACAGGACCTTCACAGTTTTTTTATTCACAGCATGAAACACTCACAGTCATCCACACACTTTAACCACAGGTAACATGCCTGATAAGACCAGTGATCCCATAGTGGAGGAACTCACCAGGTACTGTTTGCTGAGACCGGCTTGGTGGTTGAGGGCAGAAACACGACGACTTAGAAGATGAAGCTGAGTCAACAGTTGGACGTGCTGAAAAGACATGGTAGAGTCCAGCAGCTGATGTGAATCTTCACACTGAGGATGAAGGCCGACCTTACCTGCTGCATCTGCTGCTGAAGCTGCAGCTTCTGGATGGGGTTCAGATGAAAAGTGGAGCAGATGCCAGGCAACACTAAGACAGAGGTGGTGGTGTCCCTTTGTGTGTTGCTGTTGTGAGGGTGGTTGGTTGTGTCCTGGAGGGCTTTTCTTTGCTGCAGAGCTTCGTATTGCCTTCTGATCGTCTGCCGCCGCTCAGTCAGCATGCTGGCTAACGGAGCTTCAAAGCTGAACCAGAGAGGAAACTCAGTACCACCAAGAGACTTCAGACTGCTGTGCAGCGGCAGCTCGCAACAGCTAAAGTTCTGAACTACCCGGGAGTTTGATGAACATATGCAGAGGGAATGTAAAGTCAAACATTTGATCCCAACTGTAGCCATAGGGACCGGCATAAACAAAACACAAAAACAACAAAAAGCAACAACTGTAACTGACATGCTTTAGACCCTCGGTTTACTCAGCAATTCTGACAAAACCATTAGGGGTAGATTCAGACATGTCTCCTCTCAGCCAAGCTCTCCTCCACATCATCTTGGAGCAGAAGAAGCAGCCAAGGACATTTCTCTTCCTCCCAACCCAAACAGTTGTAGCACTTTTCTGCTGCACTGTCCCTTCAGGAGGCCTTCAAAAACTCAAAGACATAACACAACCAATCTGACTTTGTGCTTTTCTGCTCTATGTTACTTTAAAAAGGGTTTACAAAGTCCAGGAGTCAATAGAAGATCTTCTAAAATGGATTTTCTGATATTGCCCACTTTTTAAATCTGAGATTATCAAACATGCACGCCTTTAGTCAGTTAAACAGACTGCATCATTGTAATCACACTAGCATGAAGTCATGACAGTGTAATGGTGTTAGATCTAAATGTCATTTTTGTTTTCTACACACCACAGATTTACTAACAAATTCAGCGCTGAAACAAATTCAAAGGAGATAAAAGGGAGAAATGCCAACTGATTTTAAGGCAAAGATTTAAAAGCACATAGGACAGATTTTAAAGAATTGCCAGGAAAGCAATGCTGAAGTAAACCTTCAAGTCTATTGGTGAGGCCACTAAAGCATGGATCTCCCAATTTTTAAGACATTTTCATGAGCTGTCATCCCATGCTGGGACTTGGATTTTTTAGAACATTCTTGGTTTGATTTTTTCCTGCTTCTACCAGAACTCTGATCTCTGATAACACATCAGCTTTCTTCAAATTCATTCAAAAGCTTTACCGTAGAGCTTGGGGGATGTTAAACTTTGGAAGGATCTCTGATGGGGCCTCCTCATCCTCAGCTGTTGCCTCTTCCTCACGTAGCTGCATAGTGAACACAGAACAATTTTGTTCATGCTCTTTTGGAAGATAAATACTCTGATGATCATCCAGGCATCTCATTAGCAAATCAGCATACAGGAAAAAGTGCAATGGTTACCCATCATCTCAGTACAGGACTCGATATGCAGTTCAGACCAGTGACTGCATTCATAAAACAGAAAACTGAACTCACTGCATCAAAAAGTTCCTCCAGAAGCTCATTCACTTCCTTCTCTGAAACATAAACATGCACAGTTCAGCCAAAAGACTGGGACCTTCCATCAAAGAGGGTGTTTAGTTCTTCAACACCCACTGGTAATCTGGACTGCACGGTCTGTTCTGTAGTCCTCCAAGTCTGGTTCATCTGGGTCATCCAGGAAGTTGTACTCTGGGTCATCCTCATCCTCTGCTTCATCTAAGAAAACCCAAATTCATTCAAATGTTTTTGCATCAAAAACTAACAATCTTGTTTTCAGAACTGCTCCCTAAGGGATGCAACCATTCATTTTTAGAATCATCCAATGATAAATCAGTTTGATCTGGGCTTGATCAAAATGTCTCCTAGTAGAGAGTTTGGAATGTTTCTGGGCAGCAGCCCAAACATATTTAATATGGGGCAGGGCAATAAAACAATAAGACATTTATCATGATAACTTTTTCTCAAAACAAATATGAGTCTATAGCTATAGACTTATTTTGAAGGGTTCGAGATTAACACTTGCCAGTCGTGAGTATTTTCCCCTCTTTGGTGAGTAAAAGTTAGAGGGTTAGTCACCACATAGAGAGTAAATGTTTGTATAAACTTAGTCATGTTTATTAGATCTTCTAGTGAAGACCATTTATGCCTCCTTTTGTGGTATGCATACCACACCAGCCTGATACCGCGATGAAGGCAAATTTGCGGTTTATTGTGCAGGCCTTGTATACAATTTATTTATCCATATAAATAAAGGAATGCAGTCTCACATTATGGTGATAAAATACAATCCCAAACTAAAGGCAAACATTGATTGAATTCTTTCCAGTCACACTGCACTGCTGCAACTGCTGCTTCAAAGTAAACTGTCTTCTTAAAACAAACTTTTTTATAATCCGTCTCACATTTAACTCATAGAAAAGAAACAACCGTATATCTTCCAATAATGGCCGATCTCTAAAAGACGCCGTCTCCAATAAAAGCCGGGTCTAACAGGTGTTAGTTGTAATAGACGCCGGTCCCTAATAGTGGCCGGGCTCCTTTAAGACCCAACACCCCCTCCCTTTACCCCCCACCTCAACGCCTGCTTCATACTAAGGCAGGCAGAGGGTGGGCTGGGTGTCTGTAGCATTCAGCCACTGTAGCATGGATCACAACATTTTGGACCATTCCATTTTGTTTAAATGTTTGCAATATACCAAATAACATTCTGGTGACGAATCTAAACCACATTTTGGGATGAATCCTAAACATATCAGAGAATGGTGCAAGCAGATGGATGAAGGAGCAAAGACGCCTGCAGAAAGAAAAGGATCAAACCCATTTCCTGGTGTTTATATTCTTACCCCACTGGATGCCTTTCGGGGCAGTGAGATTTCTGGAGCCGTCCAGTCTGCTGCTGTTGGACTAAGGCGGTACACTTTAGTCCAACACCCAGTAGCGCTATGCCGCCACTGGGGAGGAGCTGGCAGCCAGACAGAGAGCCGGTGCGGGACAGGAAAGCAGTCTGCTCGGGCCTCCTGAACTTTAGTTTCATCGACACCTCAAAAAAAGGTACCCTCATTTTATTCTTCGGGTTAATGCACGACAGAAAGCCGTCAAACTCCGTACAAGAGAAAGGAAACACCGGGAAGCAGCCGTTCAGACATATTGGAGAGAAACTCTCAGTAGTTTGTTGGATATTCTAAATGTTTTCATGAACCCAAACATTAAGGCATGATCACTGATGTTTTTGTAGAGCTTTTCAAAATAAATCAACCTGATCTCTTAACATCATCTATGTATTTCATGCATAATAAATGAGATAAATACAGAGATCAGTCCGTAGCTAACAGGCTAAAAACATTAGCTGCTAGCTCCATGTATCAATTCTGGGGTGAATCCTAAACAGCAGAGAGGCTGCAGAAAGAAAGAAAAGGAGAAATCCTGGTTTCCTGGTGAGCAGAGAAAGCAGCAACAAATTAGAAGAACTGGTTTGAACATGAATTACTGAGCAAAGGAAAAGGTGCTCATGTCTCCAGGAAAAAGATCGGTATGAAAGTGAAACTGATTTTTGATACAGAGATTGACGTTCACAGCCAGAGCTAATCAGAACAGAATAAAATGTCTCATAATTTCAATAAATCCTGAAATGTTCATCTGTTATTTTCTGCATTTTGTGATTGAATTTTATGCAAAATTAACCCATTAACCATCACCATTCTGTCTGTGATGGAATAAATGCGGGTCTCCAATAGACACTGGTCTCTAATAAACGCGGGTCGACCAACATTTTTTTAAATAAACGCCCCGGCCATTATTGGAAGATAGACGGTATTTGAAACTTCTGACCTTCACAGTCTGGCGCCATGAGACTATGCAGCCAGTTTGTCCAATGACAGTCCTCCTCCTGATGGGCGGAGCTCTGCTCATACATGTCAGCCGTGATGTCGGGAGCCAGAAGTTCTGCCTCCAGCTGGTCCAGGGGGATGTTTACCAGTGGAAGTTTTGACCGTGTGCGAAATGCCAAACAACTAGAGCCTTCATCAACACCATCCTCAGCATCATGTTTTCTGTCAATGGACTGACAAAAAGAATGAGCTTGTGCCATCATCTTCACAACAGCTAGAGAAGAAAAATAGAGCAGCTGGTACCTGGTCATAGGTGTAGCTGGGGCTGCAGGCCAACTCTTCATCCACAGCCCCGAGTTTTTCTAGAAAAGAGCGCTCAGCTGGACCACAGACGAGCTGAACATCAGCGACTGTGGATGTCTCCACCTGTCCTCTGAGGTCTCCCGAAAAACTCTGCAACAACAGTAGCAGAACCCAGATGAGACTCCTTGCAGTTCTGCAAACCTGCAAAGCTTAGTGTCACTTTACCTGTTTTGGCTTTTCAGCCATTGGGTTCCTATGGTTTGTCTGAGAACCCACATGAATCCTGGGAGGCGAGGCCAAGCTGTCTGCATCACTTAGGAGGGTCTGCAAGCAAGTTGTGGAAGACTGAACAAACTGAACAACTTGGATTCAAATGTTGGACTTTGAAAGTGTAAAAAAAAAAAAAAATCCTGTGATGAGAAAACTTGTCTTATTGAAAACCAGGTAAAAGAATTTTCATCTTTTACATAGAGGACCTGCAGAAGAACTGTTCTTCTACCAAATAATTGTGATGTCATGAACTTTCAGATGGTCAGGAATACTTGGGATGGGTAACTCCAGGCCTCGGGGGCAACAATCCTTCATAATTTCCAACATTTCATGCTCTGGCATGTTCTAATTGGTTGGACACACCTGAACCAGGTAATCAGTCATGAGTAGGGCTTGGATATCTGGAAATCATGCAGACACTGCGGCCCTTGAAGCCTGGAGTTGCCCATTACTGGTCTCAAGCAATCCTGACCAGATAAACAACAGAGAGTGGTCAATCACCTCCTCACCAGTGTCCTCTTCTTCCTCGTCAGGACAATATTCTTCATCAGATGAGTCTTCATCTTCCTCAAGATCAATATCAACAAACTGAGGAGGCTGACAGACAGGAAGTCAATGAGAAATTTCGATAGAGCAACAAGATGAAGCTTGATGTTTACAGGTTGTGGAGCTAAAACTACAGTAAATCTTTTCCTCAGGGAAGTTTCTCAATAAACTGTCTCAAACCAAAACAGGCAGCTGTTGATCATCTTTGTGTGAAAAAGCCACGAATGACACCAACTATGTCTTTTTAGTGCAGCTTTTACATTATAACCATCCATTAGAGCTGGGCAATATGGCCAAAAAATAAAATCTACAATTTTTCACACCAAATTTGATTTGGGATTTTAATCTATTTTTTTCTCCCTCCTTTTACTTCAAAAAAATACAAATGACAGAATGTATTCAACAAAAACTATTCTATTTTAACATCTCTTTTGGAATCTGCTCAAACACAAAGTTCAATTAAATCCAAGCTGTAAATGTGTTTGCAGATTAATGCAGCAGATGTTTTACAGATAGCTTAAGTGTAATATAAAGAGAAACACTTCAGAATGCTAGATACTATTGATAAAGTTTCATTCAAAGTGGATTCGCGTCTGTTATTGTATTTAGAAAATACAGTTTTTAATGAATGTCCCATGAATGAAGTTTGTATTTATCCGTAATGTCTTAAAGTCTGCTCCATGACATTATTCTCTGACTTTAAACCAGTTTGTTGTCACAGACTGCCAACAAGCAGAGCAGTTCGTTAGCATAGCACTGATCGTAGCATGATAGCATCAGTGTGTGACAACACAGCTGTCTCCAAATCAACACTTTTTTAAATTAAACTCTGTTGCTGCTGTGTGTCCAGTCGGTTTATCCTCCATTTCTGTTCGATTCCTGTTAAAAACCTCCACGTCCTGCTGCTCCATCAGGCGAACATAAACGCAACACAGAGAAGTGTACAGAAACTACAGAGGGGGGGGCGCTTTTAAATATTGCAAAACAAGCTTTTTCTTCCCGGCCTTGCAAAAGAAGCTCCTCTGCTTGCTGCTGTTTTCATGTCTGCTCGTTGCGAGAGCCAGGAGGTCTGACTTTACTCCAAACAACGGA
This sequence comes from Oryzias woworae, assembly GCA_016861445.1. Taxonomy (NCBI): domain Eukaryota; kingdom Metazoa; phylum Chordata; class Actinopteri; order Beloniformes; family Adrianichthyidae; genus Oryzias; species Oryzias woworae. Next base: position 38,850 of record BOLG01000754.1, read on the forward strand.
AGCCCAAGAAAGCAGAGAACCGGGAAAATAAAATCTAAATTTTCCCAAAAATAAATCGTCAAAAACAACAAATTCTTGTTAATCGATAACATAAATTAATCGTCCAGCCCTACAGTACCATCCATCCACAGCTGACTCAACAGAATCATTTCTGCAGTTGGTAAGTTCCATATTCTGTAAAATGATATTTGAATTTCCCTGCATTTTCTTACTATTTTCTTACTATTTTCTAAAGTTATTATGGTGGCATCACTCAGTTTAATGATATATCAATTAAAGGTGCACAGACTAAAACATTTGAGTATTTATGCGCATTAACTTCAATCTGAAAGCGTAGTACATTTCCGTCAGCCTCTCTAATGGAGCTTCAGGTTTCAGTTCAACCTTTTCCTACAATTTCTTTGTATGTTAAACTTTGGTTTTATGTTACCAGTTTCATATGGAGAAGGGTTTCTTACCTGTAAAAAAGGATTGTTACCAGAGAAAATTTACCTTTAGAGGATTCATTAATGACAAACTCCATGTGTCAGCCTAGAATTAGAGAGACAAGTTAACAGATGTTTCTTCCCTAGCAGGTAAAGCCTCAGAGAAGAGAAGTTAACCTGTTCCTGCTGGACCACTTGTTTTAATCTAGACCGGGTCATCTTTGGCTCCTGCAAGAGGACATAGGGATGGTCATGTTAAACGCAAGACGTGGAAGACCCCAAAAACAATCAGAAACAGACTGTCACACACTCACAAACAGGGGCAGGTCCTTTGTGTCCATGATGGCTGTCTTCATCATAGCCACCACCCTCTCGTGTGTGATCACCTCCTGAGGAAGGAGGGTTTGTTTGAGTGTTCATTTTTTTTCCAAAATTCCCTTCTGTGTGTTAATGTGCGTTTGTATTGCCATGTTTCTGTGCTTAGCCTGGTGCTCACATGGAGGATGGTCCGCACATTGTTGGAGGTCAGGTTGTGCTGCCTGGATTTTCTGTCCAAATCTATGTCCAGCCGCCCCAGCTCATCATCACTGGACAGTCTCTCCTCCGTGTGCAAAGGTCCTCCCAAGTCTGGGAACAAAGCCAACAGGCAGGTGTGGTTGAACATTTGGCTCTGCCTTCATCAGCCAATCGTCTTATGACACATACTTCCATCAGTCTCACCTGAAACAGCAGTTTGGTCCTCTTCTCGTCCAAGCTGAGCGGGGCTTCCCCTTGGAGCAAGCACGGTGGTGTCCTTCCTCATCCATTTGATATCAAGAGGACAAATGTCTTCTTTGGCAGAGCGCCGCCTCTCCATCTGCAAGAACACGAGTAATAAATTGTGCAGCAGGAACATTTAGCTGACATGACCAGAACCGTAAGTCAAAGAAGCTTGGTTAACAAGAACACAATATTATAGATGCATTAGTAATAATAATGATCAATTTTTTAAAGTGCCTCTGCCTTGACATTCAAGGACACTGTCCATAACAGTACAAACAAGAATAAACATATAGAAAAGCAGAAGGCAATGAAGTAGGTTTCTCCTCAATGTGTGAGAAACCTGGATGTTATTTTTGACTCTGAGATGAATTTTATCCTACAGATTAAAAATATAACAGGATTGTATCATCATAAAAACATTGCCAGAGTCCACCCATTTCTCTCTTGCCAGCACAGAGGTACTGATGCATGCTTTTATTTCCAGCAGATTAGATTACTGTGATGCCCTGCTCTCTGGTCTTCCCAGGAAAAGGACATCAAACCTTCAACTCTTACAAAACTAGACAAACAATATTTTTGGTGTCTCATTTTATGATTTGCCGAGTGTAAGTGTGTGTGTGTGTGTTGGTGGGGGGGCATTGTACATGTGATTATCTCTTGCTGTTTGGTTTTTAAATTTGGAAATGTTTTAATGTGAAGCACTTTGAGCTTCACTTGTTGGAAAAGTGCTCTTTAAATAAAGCTTGATTTGAAGTAAAATAAAATCAGTCAGCAAAAGAATACACAAAGCATCAAAGTGAGAAAGCGGACATACTCAAGTAAATTCCGAGTCTGATTTTGAACATGGGTAAGGAGTCACTATTACAAGGGTCAGGCAAGAGACAGTTCCAGGGTTGGGGAGCCAAACAGTGCAAGGCTCTGCTCCCCGTGGTGACCAGGCCAGCGGGGGTACAGAGAGCTAGAGAGAAGAAGAGGACCGCAGAGAATAAGAGGGGGAGTAGATTTGGAGGTCAGAGAGGTTTGGAGGAGCCATATTATGGAGTTTAAATTGAATTGGGAGCCAGTGCAATTGCTGGAGGATGGGGCTGATGTGATCAAAGGTCGGCGTTCTAGAGACGATGTGGGAAACCAAATACACCCTTTTCCTTTGACGTCGGACAAAATGGCAACATTACTGCTATTGTGTAAAGTGACTTCCGATTTTCACGGTTTTATAACGGCAAAGCTCACAACTAAATGCTATTAAGCACAATTTGATGTAAATAATAAAAAGGTAATCTTACCAATTGTAACAGAAAATTGTAAAATATTTAATTTAGAAATGTCCTACCTAAGTGTATTTTTCCTTCCTTAGCTCGTTCACAAATCAAAATACAAACGTAAGTAATCCTGCCTGCAAAATACTGCACAGCTGTTTCCCCAAATTTGTATGGGCAAAATTAATCTGAGCCGGGGTTAATTTCTCCCTTACAACCATGTCAAAGTTGGATTAAGGTTACAAGTCCTTCAATGAATGCTACTTGTTTGATTATGAAGTTGTTTGCTTATGGGGAGGCCATGGTGCAGAAGTAGGGTGGTTGGCCTCTGAACAGAAGACTGCCAGTTGAACTCCCACCTTGCTCTCCCATGTGTTGAAGTGTCCTTGGGCAAGACACTGACCCTCACATGGCACCAGTGTTAACCAGAGAAGCTGCCATCCGTGTGTGAATGTGTGAAAAAGACTGTGACTGTCAAGTGCTTTGCGGCTTTAAGGAAGATAGAAAAGCACTATACAAATATACGCCATTTCCCATTAAGATTTTTATTCTTCTAATTATGCCAACGCTTACGATAGCTTTCCACAATAGGTATGAGATGTAGAGCTACAAAAGATCTTTTCTGCCCAGTTAAAGTTGCTTAAATATATGTGTTAAAAAAAAAATCACTGAAAACAGAGCCTATGTACGACTGTTTCAGTGTGTCTTATAAAAAAGTAATTACTGTTGCATTATTTTCTAATGTTGCTCCCCTTTGGTTTAGTTCATAACCATGACTGATCTACAGAAATATTACGGTTAAAAAAAAGATTAAATGAAATGGAAACTGTCAAATATAGTTATACAAAGAAAGTGACTATTCGCACGTCATTTCTAAAATACGTGTTGCCAGTGCATAACTTTTTTCTTGGCAGCACTTATACCGACTGCTGAAAATACATGGATTAGTAGCCGATCTTAAAGTATTCGCTGAGCTATTTGTAAGCATTACTGTTCTTACAATCACCATTTAAAATACCACGTAAAACAACCACAAAATTTAGACTTGGACCCAATTAAAATGTGTGCACACATGTAGCAATGTGCATCTTGGACGCACACATTATGTGTGGCCAACCTGAATTTCCATCAGTTTTTGTGCTTGGTTGCACTTAAAATGCGTGCAAATAACATCATGCAAAATATAAACCATTAGAATAATATCTGTATTATGAGATAATAATATCTGAAATGTTAATATTTTTTAATAGAACCACAAGTATTGGAGGATTATTCAAATTTGTGAACAATCTAAGAGAGAAAAAAAATTCAGTTAGGTAGAACATTTAGAAAACAAATATTGTGCAAATTTCTGTTCAAATCAATTATTTTGGTTACCTTTTATTATTTACATAAAATTGTGTTAATCAGCATTCAGCTGTCAGCTTCGCTCGTCTAAACCCGTAAATTTGAAGTCACCTTACACAGTGTAAAATATCAGCATTTTGTCTGACATCACAGTGAAAAGGGTCAATTCTGGACCAGTTCTAGTTTGTTGAGGGTTTCATTTCAGAGACCAAAAAGGAGGGAATTACAGTGATCAAGGCAAGAAGTGAACAAACTGTGAAAAAAGATAGAAGCGGAGTGGACAGCGAGAGAGGGGCAGAGACGACGATTTTGCACAGATGAAAGTAGGAAGATCAAGTAACGTTATTAATGTGAGAATGAAAAGATAGTGAGCTGCTGCAGAGGACTCCCAGACTGCTTACCTGAAGCTGAATCTACAGTGTGAGACACTTGACACTTTAGAAAGGGTGGATTTGGAGCCTACAAGAACTTTGGTTTTGTCATTGTTGACTTCAAGTGTGTATTCAATCATGCTGTGACACCATGCCAAAAGCTACCTTGTAGTTCCTTAACAGAATTCTCTTAAAAACAATGCCATAATACCACAAACATGAGACACAGCAACTCATTAAAATGTGGTTGAATGAATGCAGGCTCATTACACAACTTTTAATGTAATACTCTTTGCTTCTCACTGTTTTATCGACAATCTATATATCAGAAACACCTAAACACGTGGACAAAATTGTTGTTACCCCTCAGTTAAAGAAAGAAAAACCCACAAATATCACTGAAATCACTTGAAACTTACAAAAGTAACAATAAATAAAAATTTATTGAAAATTAAATAATTAAAATCAGCCATCACTTTTGAATTGCTGATTAACATAATTATTAAAAAAAACAAACTAATGAAACAGGCCTGGACAAAAATGATGGTACCCATAACTTCATATTTTGTTGCACAACCTTTTGAGGCAATCAGCTGCAATGAAGCGATTTCTGTATTTGTCAATGAGCGTTCTGCAGCTGTCAACAGGTATTTTGGCCCACTCCTCATGAGCAAACTGCTCCATGTTGTCTCAGGTTTGATGGGTGTCTTCTCCAAATGGCATGTTTCAGCTCCTTCCACAGATGTTCAATGGGATTCAGATCTGGGCTCATGGAAGGCCACTTTAGAATAGTCCAACGCTTTTCTCTCAGCCATTCTTGGGTGTTTTTGGCTGTGTGTTTTGGATCGTTGTCCTGTTGGAAGACCCATGACCTGCGACTGAGACCAAGCTTTCTGACACAAGGCAGCACATTTCTCTCCAGAATGCCTTGATAGTCTACAGATTTCATTGTACCTTGCACACATTCAAGACACCCTGTGCCAGATGCAGCAAAGCAGCCCCAAAACATGACTGAGCCTCCTCCATGTTTCACCGTAGGGACAGTGTTCTTTTCTTCGTATGCTTGGTTTTTGAGTCTATGAACATAGAGTTGATGTGCCTTACCAAAAAGCTCCAGTTTGGTCTCATCTGTCCAAAGGACATTCTCCCAGAAGCTTTGGGGCTTGTCAACATGCAGTTTTTGCAGATTCCAGTCTGGCTTTTTTAGGATTGTTTTTCAGCAGTGGTGTCCTCCCTTGGTCGTCTCCCATGAAGTCCACTTTGGCTCAAACAACGACGAATGGTGCAATCTGACACTGATGTACCTTGGCCTTGGAGTTCACCTTTAATTTCTTTGGAGGTTGTTCTGGGCTCTTTGGATACAATTCCAACGATCCGTCTCTTCAATTTGTCATCAATGTTCCTCTTGCGGCCACGTCCAGAGAGGTTGGCTACTGTCCCGTGGGTCTTGAACTTCTGAATAATATGAGCCACTGTTGTCACAGGAAGTTCAAGCTGTTTAGAGATGGTCTTATAGCCTTTACCTTTAAGATGTTTATCTATCATTTGTTTTCGGATGTCCTGGGACAATTCTCTCCTTCGCTTTCTGTTGTCCATGTTCAGTGTGGTACACACCTTTTCACCAAACAGCAGAGTGACTACTTGTCTCCCTTTAAATAGGCAGACTGACTGATTATGAGTTTGGTAACACCTGTGATGTCAATTAAAGGACACACCTGAGTTAATCATGTCAGTCTGGTCAAATAGTTTTCAATCTTTTATAGAGGTACCATCATTTTTGTCCAGGCCTGTTTCATTAGTTTTTTTTTTTTTTTAATAATTATGTTAATCAGCAATTCAAAGTGATGGCTGATTTTGATTATTTAATTTTCAATAAATTTTTATTTATTGTTACTTTTGTACGTTTCAAGTGATTTCAGTGAGAATTGTGGGTTTTTCCTTCTTTAACTGAGGGGTACCAACAATTTTGTCCATGTGTGTATCATCCTACCTTCATAGCCGCCGTCTTGCCAGTAACCGCCTTACAGCATACCTCCACTGCTACAAAGCAGCAGTAAAAAGTGTTGCACCTCATGTTGGGTTAGGGTTCAAAATTAGTCAACGAAATATAAAGTTTGAATCAGTGAAATATTCCAGACCAAATGATTTTGCTGATCTTAATACACCCCATAAAACCCTAAGTAAAACTGTTTTTTATCCCGGAAAAACGGGAGGAAAAGGTCAGAGGAGGAAGAGAACAATCAGGCTTTGTTGACAGATAGCGCTGGGTGTCATTCGCAAAACAATAAAAATAAATGTTGAATTTACAAAAATATTGCCAAAAGGTTAGTGATGAAGAGGGCTGAGGACACAACCTTGAGGAACACCAGAAAAAAACGGATGAGGACTGAGATTTAAAGGAACCGAGTTGGATGAACTAAGTGTAGCCTTATAAGTAAGAATGAAACCAGCAGTGGGGGCTGGCGGTAATACTGAGAGAAGAAAGTCTATAGAGGATGGAATCACATATTTATTAAAGGATGCACTCAGGTTAAGGAGGCTGAAGATAGAGTCCAGAATCAGCTGCAAGGAGGTCAGTGGGTTTTTAAGAGGGCAGAAAACGCATAGAAAGGGTTCAAAGAAATTACTCTGCTTGACTGCAGACATCAACAACAAAAAGGAGGAGGACGTCGATTGGATTAATCTGACCTGCAGGGTGAGAACTATAAGATGTTTCTTTGGTGGCTGGTAGAACACAGAACCATCTTCTTCATCCTGATCCTTCTGTTTAATTGCATCAGTCTTTCCAAACTCTGCGTAACACGAACGCGTTTCCGGCTGCACAGGTCCAGTAAACAGTCTCGCAATCAGCAGAGATCACATCCGGCTAATTTAACAAGCGCATTGACCGGGATCGGTGCTCCGACGGTCAGCTAGCTTCAAGCTAACCCTGGCTCGCAAATTCCCGCACGCGCTGCTTGTCTTTAAAGCGTTTTTGTTCTGCGCGGAACTTACAGAACCGAATAAGAAACAGCACGTATTACAATGAAGAACTTACCGTGAAACGGGACCGTACTGCTATCATGCGCTTGTTTTGGCTAGCATTCCCGTCTTTCCGCAGTAAAAAGAAAAAAAACAGCGTCCGGAAGATGGCTTTCAAAATAAAAGTCAATCGAGCTCCGCCCATTGCTGTGCGCTAGTTAAATACGTTTCTTTTTCGACATTTCCCACACTTTCAGCGATAAAAGCCAATATTTCTCAAACACCTTGTAAAAACAATCAGGATATTGTTTCTTAACAGGGGATACAACAAATTACATTTCACATGCCTCGTTTTCATTTTCACGACCCAGGTAACGGGCAAAGGACCGCAAAAGCCTCTGAAATGTGAGACCCCTGTGCCCCTGCTGAAAGTAAGGTACCATTTACAAAGTTCCTTTTTTAAAATCACATTAAATTGTGGGTTCTGTCAGTGTTAGTTTCACTTATGAAACAAAAAAACGTGTTTCAATCAAACGGAACATTTTTTCCAATTGTCATAATGTCATGTGTGTCACCATTATTATTCAACAGATGTGGAGGTTTGGCAGATTTCACAGTCACACACTAACAATCCCCCTTCTTTTAGTAGCATTTTTTGTGGGAATCATAGCAACGTGAAATTAGCCCAATTGCGTACAGGGACACAGTGCATAACTTTCACAACAAAGTTTTCTAGACCTTGTGGTCAAACAAGAAAATGCACACATAAAATGACTTCCTTTTGCAATAGCTTTTTTTTTTTTTTTTTTTTTTTTGTAAGACTCATAGCAACATTAAGGAAGTCCCATTCAATAGAGAAATATAGTGTGCAACTTTCACAACCATTTTTAACCCTTAGGAGGTCAAAAGTGGAATTGCACACAAAACTACGCTTCTGTATGCAATAGCTTTTATTGTGAAAATCATAGCACTATAAAAGTAGCCCCATTCAACAGAGGAAAACAGCGTGGACAACCAATGTTTTAACCAGAGAGAGGGTTAGGGGTTAGGGAGAGATTCCAGGTTCCTGTCTTTGGCCTCGACCTTGCCCATGACTCGTCTTGCACACCCAGCTTAATCAAACATGTAGTTGTTTAAACATGTAGCTGTAGAGTTAGATAAGCTAATTCTTCTTGAATGGTTCTAGTACATCACCTGTCCGTCCTGGGAGAGGATCTCTTCTTCATGTGGACATCCCTGAGGTTTTTTATTATTTTTTTAATTGGCAGGAATGCCAATTTAGCTTAGTCTGTTTAATTTAGTTAAACAACCAGCTATTATTTATATTTTATGACTGACTTTTTGTTCTTTTGTACAAATGTGTGAAGCCAATTGAGACAACTGTATTGTGTGATATTGGGCTATGTAAATAAAATTGAATTTCTAAGTGATTTGACATCAGAGATGAAGTAGGTTTTACAGTTTTATTGTGAAACTTAGACTACCAAATAAACATAAATGTAGTTTTCAAATATTTTAGGATTCTAAAACAATTTTTACAAAAGCAATTTAAAGCTTAAAAACAAGTAGTAGAAGACTGAGATCAACTAACCTTAAACATGACTACTTATCTAAAGGTCAAGGCTGCTCTACCCTAAAACCTTTGAATTTCTTCAAACAAACAGAAAACATTTCAAATCAAAATGGTTTGGTTTACAAATCATGGTGCCGTTACTCAGAAAAGCATAAGTCAGCCCCAGAACCTCTGTTTGCCAGGGGGCTGGGCCACCACATCTACAGAAGGAACCTGGACACTAAAGATGGAGCCCTCCGCCTCCACCAGGAAGATGAAATAGAAGTTTGCAGCCATCATGACCACTCCTGGCAGGAAGGACAGGCCAAAACCAAAACCTCGAATGCTGCTATCAAAGGCTGCTGCCCCCCAGTACACAAGCCTGGGATGAGAAAAAAGAACAAATAAATAAAGAGATGAAGGTTTGAGAGTTTCCAGTTCACATATATTATTTCTCACTGGTTCTGATTGCTCACCGTCCAAAGGCAAAAACAATAGTCAGCAGAGGGATGAGCTTCAGCTGCTTTTGGGATAGGTACATTGCCATGACAACCATCTGAAGGAAGTAGATCAGGAACAGGGAGGTGGAGTCTGTGATGAAGCGCTGGTGCACAGTGACCTCCTTACACTCTGCCTCCTTCAGGTTCTCTTCAAACAAAGGTCGGGTAGAACTCGACTTGAGCCGACTGACACCCAGAACCAGCCAACCTGGTAGACAAGTGAAACCAAAGAGGCAAAAAGAGGTGTAAGACAGACCTGCACAGTTAAAAAAAAAAAGCAATTTAAAGTCTCAAATCTCAGCTCATGGTCAGTCTGAAGGCAGGTCATTGCCATTTTTACTCTGTTAGCAGTAAGACCTGTATTAACTGGTTATAAATGTTTCAACAAAACATGTTTGAGAAAACAAGCCAAAATGTATTGAAGTACACAGAAAAACAAAAAAGTCTGTTGCGGTTTTTCCACCATTTTAGGAAAAAATATTTTTAAATATTTATATTAAATTTATTATTTTTTCATGTGCTGGGTCTTCTTTGATTTCTTTGTAAATAGGAAATGCATTGGTAATTTTATTTATTATTTATTCAAAATAAAACTTTTGGATTGGTTTTACTTATGCACAATTGGGTCATGACTGCAGAACAATCTGTGGGTTCAGGATGAGACCAGATGACAATCCCTGGCTTTTACCACACTTTTGAATTTTATTAATAAGATACCACAATTTAATACAACTAAAGAAGATTTCACTGATGTCCAAAGCTGTAAACCCTGTAATAAGTAAAGCTCCAGAAAATCTGTTTCAATATTAAAAATATTAATTCAAAGTTTTCAGATCCAATCCAGAAAAAAAATCCATGCTAATACATTTTATTTAGTCAACAATTTAAGTCAACATTTTAGGAATGTAATGAATACTGCTCTGTCAATTAACTGTTAAAAACTGCGATCCCTAATAACATTAAAAGCTTTAATTTTGAGTTGTTTATAATGTGTTGACAAACAGCAAAATAAAACGCCGAATTCCCACAACAGGGTTTTAGAAGCAGAGTTCTCTTGCTTATCGTGGTAATTACATCCTAAGAATAACTTGTGATTGAATTCTAAACATTTTAAGTGAGTAAAACTCCTTACTTTACTCTATATACTATTCTCAGACAGTCATGAATGTTTTCACATTTTCTATCCTGTTTAAACTCAAAGTTTAAACCTTCATAGAAATATACAAACTCTTTCCAAAAAATATTCATACCCTGGAAAAGTGTTTCCATAATTCAATTTTAAAAATATAACTTTCATAGATCATAGATTCAGGGCCCAGTGTTTAATTGAATTCAAGTATTTATTTGTTCGTGTTTACATATATTGGGGTTCCAGCTTCTAAAAGCCTCAAAAAAAGGATTTCAGAAAATGAGAATCCTGTGGAAAAATTTCTTTTCACGTATCAGTTTTTACCAAAAAAAATAAAAAATAAAGTCAAAAATTCTGATCACATTAAATCAAAAAAGTATTTTAAAAATAAGTCAGTCTTCAATCCCTCAGTAGTCTGGGCAGGGACCAGGTCTTGCTGAAAGATGAAACCTGCATCTTCATTCCTTCCAGCTCTGCCCAGAAGGAACCATGAAGTCCACAAGAACATTCTAGAACGGCGTGTTAAACTCCACGCTTCAAGGACCAGTGTCCTACATGTTTTCCAACCAACCTGCCGAAGTTCCTCATTGGCTAAACACACCTGATCCAGGTAATCAGCAGCAAATACAACAGTATTTCCGGAAAACCTGCAGGAGGCCAGGACTTGAGGACTTGAGTTTGACACCCCATTCCAGAATGTTCTGCTGGACTGTTGCAGTTTCTCAACACTGGCGCTGGGCTGACTGGAGAGTTCACTCTGGACCTCTAACTGCTGGGGTTCTGCTCCTCACCAGTCTTCCTCCAAACCCTTGGACCTTGATTCCCAAATGAAAGAGAGTTCCTTTCATCAGAACCAGGACCTTGGACGTCTAGCCCAACCCAACAGTTGTAGTGCATGTCCTGAATGTGGTGTTTCTGAAGCTCCTCCCACCTCATTGCATTCTTTCTGCAGCTTCTTGAACCTTTTTGATGGTTGGCTTCAGGGTCCTCTCTGGTGCGATGCATCTGCTGACACGTTTAGTCTTCCGTTAGACTCTCTGCTGATCTGCTTGGACTCTGAGAACTCTCCTGAGCTATGAGCCCAGACTGTGGAGGACTATGGAGACTTCTCCAGATCGAACCAAACTGAAGCCGTTGGTGACGTGTGGGGAACCTGTGCTTCCAGTGGGGGTTCGTTGGTGAAGCCCACTTTCAAACTTTCATGTCCTGCAGAACTCGGGAAGATTTCTCCACAAGATTCTGAGTTCCTGAAATCCTGTTCATGTGGATTTCATAAGCCCGAACCGAATTGATGTCAAAACAAATACTAGAACTCAATGGAACCTGAATCTCGGTTCTAATAAAGTTTCATTTCTGAAATGAAAACATTTTCCACGATATTCTCTTTTTCTGGAATAGATTTTAAGTCCAATATTATGGAGGGAAAAGAAAGATCTGATCATGTTTAAGGATTTATTTAGATTTGGCAAACTGAGTAAATTCTGTACAGGAGATCCAGCACAGAGGACACTGATTGACAAAGTTTACAGCCAATCAGGACACAGAACACAGTGAAAAGTAAAAAACAAAACAAAGAGAAGCACGCAAAATTGCACCACAAAAAAATTAACAAAACAGTGTGACCATGAAAGATGAACTGCGATACAGAGCGGGACAATCAGACATCTACATAGCTAGCAGGGGCATCACTAGGTTTTAAGAACAGGGGGGGCTTAGTCCCCGAGAGATGCACACAATATGAACAAACAAAGTGCATTTGCAGTGGCTGTCATATGTGCAAGATTTCCCTGTTTTTTTTCTGATCAGACAATAAAGATATATATAATGATATAAACCAAATAACTGTCTGTTAGACTTGAACGCTCTGTGGCTCATTAGAGATGTGTATCATCAGCAGGTTGTTTAGACTTTATTATTAATCTTTATTTCCTATCATACTTTAAACATAACAGATGCACTGAAGGACCATGATGCAACAGTTTTTCCCCAGAAAACCAAAAAACGCATAAATATTACAAACTAAACTGAAAATTAAAGCAAAAGTTTTCAAGTCTCAAAAGAGAACTTCAATAAAACAGAACACTAAACTGCTTGATCAGTTACATTTAAAAACAAAGCATTTATTCTACAAAAAAGTTTTTGTTTTGTATTTACAGCTTGTCCTGTTCAACAGCTGAGCAAACAGATATGAGCTGAGAGCCTCTTGTGTTAGACAGATTTTACTGTTACAATTGGGAGTTATAAATCATCGGACACACAAGGTGTATATTCGTATAAGCCCCTTTTGTAATTTAAATGAAGATTTATTTACATTAACTTTGTTTGTGTTCTTCTTTTTGTTGGACCGGACGGAAAAGAAAAGGGGAAGAAGAGGGAGAGATGTCAGGCGGGACACAAAAGATACGGGGAAAAGTGTGGGTAACAGAGGGTAGAAGATGACTTAAGGGGAAGCAGGATAGAGTTGTAAAACAACAGGCAACAAGACGGTGGAAGTCTATAATCGTTACAATCAAGTGTGAGTATTAATGTACAGTGGGCGGGGCCTGTCCACACACTCAGTTGTTACGAAGATACCTGTTAGTTTTGTGAAGGCTGTTGGAACGATCAACATACAGTTCACATTCACCCTTAGGCATACAAACGAACACATGAAAAGCGTTCCTCTTTGGACAGGATTATTGCCAGACTAGCTAGTAATCAGAGATTACTTTACCTCCTGCTGCCCTGCCTCACCTACTGTAATGAAATTTACCACTCTGGTCCTACTCGCTCTTCGTCCGCCTCCTTCCCCCTCCCCTTCTCTTCCTCTTTCTCCTACCCAAACTATGGTCTGTATCCTTCTCTCACCCCCACCTCCAATCTTCATTACATCACTTGTCATCTGCCAATGCTTGATTTTATTTTGTTTATCATGCCTCTCTTTGGTGCAGTGCATTAAGCCCATCTGCTACACTATTCAAACATGTTGTTGTTTACTTAAATATTCAGCTGTTATCTTAACTTGTAGCTGTTTATCTAGACGTGTTTGTTTGTTTATTAGACATATACTTGTTATTCAACCATGTAGTTATAGAATGAATTAAGCTCATTTTTCTCTAATAGTTCTAGCACATCACCTGTCCGTCTGGGGTTGAGGATCTCTCCTTCATGTGGGAAACCCTGAGGTTTCTTAGTTTTTTCCCCCCAAAAAAAGAAAGGGGTTTTTTTTATGAGTTTTTTCTCACTGAGAAGGAGGGTTTAAGGACAGAGATGTTTGTTCAGTTTAGTCTGTTTAACAACCACTATTGTTTACTTTTACATGACTTTACATTGACTTTTTGTTTCATACCAATGTCAGTCCAATGAGACGGCTATAGCTGTGATATTGGGCTACAGAAATGAAAATTGAATTTAATTAAATAGAAAAAGGGGAAAATTCTCAGCCATCCCCACACCAAGACCCCCGCCAAGGCCGAAGCTGCAACCAGGGCCCCCCCGCATCCGTACTCTAGGGCCAGCAGAGGAGATCCACCCACCCGACAGTCCAGCCAGGCACCCAGACCAGGGCCAGCAGGACCGCCACACGGGCCCCCAAAACCCGAGAGCAGTGAGGTACGGAAGCACAGAGTGCAAGGCCCAGTCCAGGCAGAAGAGCAGCCCCCCCACCGCACCAGAGGGCCCAGCTCCACCCCCTAGAGCCCCACCACCCCAGACAAGCCGCCCACCACCACCCAGGAGTTCTGAGCATCCCCCCGGAACTGTGTCCCACCAGCTGTACAGTTGTTCCTCCAATGCCCCACCCCAGGTTCTTATTAATGTCACTGACACTGTGGGACCCTGGATTACCAAAATGATTAATCTGACTCTTGTTTCTGGTGTGTTTCCCAGTTTTAACATTATTTTTATTTGTTGCTTTATTCTTATGCTGTAATGCACTTTGCGACTGCTGTTTGGGAATGGTGCTACATAAATAAACATTACCTACTTACACTTAATTTACACTCAAACGTGTGCAAAACTACTGCTGGTACAGCCTGGACTTTGTTTGTTTTTTAAAAAGACTAAGACTGGTCACAGACTTCAAATCAACACAGAGTAAGAGTTCTGTTTCCTTCACAGAGACAGATTGCATGAGACACACAAGTTGAAGACAGGTGAGGTGCAAGGACATATGAGAAAAGGGAAGAGTTTAGATACAAGATGTGAGGAGTTCAGGTGAAACAGATGACAGGTAAAAAAGCAGACTTACCAAGAATGATTGGGGCAGCAGCAAACACAGAACAGCGCAATGTGTAGACAAGCCTGAAGGGCGCACCGTCTAGAAGGGGGGCGTCAAACGGCAGGAAAACATACCCCCCCCACACCAGGACAGGGAAAATTATTGCCGACATCATCAAGGACACGCCCATCTTTAAAATGTCTCTGCTGGAACAACACAGGGCCCCTAAAAGATGAGAAAGGCAAACATACAGAGACATGACCAACAACCCGCCTCTTCCCACCCTCCACACTTAAACAACTGGAAGGATGAAAATACAACATCCAAAAAAGTGTATTTACATTTGGCTTGTGCTCTGCTCTCAGTCCACTCATACTGGAAGCCATGCTGGTCGTAGTCCACTCCTGTGTAGTTCAGGAAGGGACGCTTCTCTGACTCCACTTCCCAAGATAATGCATCATCTTTGGGTGCAGAGTGCAAGGGTAGGGCCGTCACCGCAGGACTGAACACCTGAGCTGCTTTCTCTGGCAGATGGTTCTCTCCAGCATTCTCCTCTTTCTTCAGGTAGGTTTTCAGTGGCAGTCCTTCACCTAGTGGTCCTGCTCTTTCTTGTGTAGGCTTGCCATCAGCCCTCAATGCTCGCTCACTCTCCGTGCAGCTCGACGCCTCATGGATGGAAGTCTCAGACCTGATGCTCTTCCTGTCGCCTTTTCCTCTCAGTCCACTTCCCTGTCTGTCTACATACTGTGGGCTGCATGTCTTCAAGGATGTTACAACCTCCTCCACTCCTTGGTTTACCCCTCGCCTGCCTTTGTATTCCATCATGCAGGTCAGAGGATTCACCTATCACAAAAGAAATGCAGTCACATAACCTAGAGGTCAATAAGTGGAACAACCTTCAACTGCCGGTTCACTAGTGGATTTTCAGCTAACGTTTGACACATGACAGGTTCTACTGGTCTTTAGAGCTGTGTTTGGCATTTTGACATTGTTCCAAGGTCATCTAGAGAACTAGATGAAGATTTGAAGGACTGAATTGAATTGGCTGAATTGATCAATTTCCACAAATTTAGCCAATTGTAATATTTGTCATGAAAGTAGAGATTTAACAGTTTTGTTCCCCAACATTGTGTGAGAGCAAAACGTTGATAACTGTCTAGATTCTTTGAATTGTAAAAAATCTCCGAGGCATTGCCTTTTGCTCCTTGTGTGTGCCGCCCATTTCATGAAGTAATTTTAGATCCGGCCCCATCAGCGTTACTGCCTTTCACCCACAAAAACAAACATCCACATTTTTGCAAAGATGGATCCGCATTTTGAGTATCTGCCTTTAGGAAGCCTGGACATTTATTAGAGGTCAGCGTTTATTCCATCACAAACAGAATGGTGATGGCTATTTGGTACATTTTGCGGTGAAATTCGGTCACAAAATGCAGACAACAGTCAATAAACATTTGAGGATTTACTCAATTGAGAACATTGTTTTATGTTCTGATTAGCACTGGGTGTGAACGTTTCTTTTCTCTGTGAAGCATTAATCTTTTGAAGGTCTTAAAGGAGCAAGAGGACAGCCGAGGGGAAGAATTGATGCTGTAGAATCGTGAGACCTGACAAGAGAGTGGCGATTCAATTCTGCAGCGCATTAATAAGCTTTTGACAGCGTGGAGGACCTGGAGAACTTCATAGACCACTGCTATAATATTTTCCTCATGGGGATAACAAGCACAACCACTCCTTTCACCAAACGTGGCCGCCTACTCTCAAGGCAGCGGCATCATCGACACCACTCGCCTCTCTGAGGAGAACAGCTCCATCCAGCAAACCCTCCTTGATCTTCAGGTGAGAAGCATGAAGGACAACCTGGTCATCTCGGGTATCACAGAGGACGCGGGAGAAGACCCAATAAAGTCCTTAATGGAGCTAAAGTTTCCCAAAGAGGAAGTGCAGAAGATCGCCTTCCACAGGGCTCAGTGACTCAGAGGAAAGAGACCCGACAACCAGCATCCCCGTCCAATTGTCGCAAAATTTGGACATTATAAGTAAAAAGAGCTGATGAGAAGCTGCAGCCAGGAGATGAAGGGAACCCACTTCAGGGTTAATGACCAGTTTCCTGTTCCTGATGAGGAAGAAGCACCAAACCGCCAGATCTCAGTCTGTGGTCATCGTGGACAAACTGTTAAACTGTTCATGGACAGCCAGCTCTTTCGGAACCCAGAGATCACACCGTGGCTGTGCTGAAGACCCTCAGATGCTGAGCAGATGTACGCTGAAAAACACTGTTTTTCAACCAGTGTGCAGTGAGAGACATTCCTTCAAAATAAATGCACTGGATTTCTCAACATCTTTTGTGTCTTTCATAAAGAGGGTAAGAGAAACGTTTGACAGTAGCTCCTCCCACACCCAGCGGTAGGGTCTGGTTTCTAAACACAGTTTTGGACAAGCGATGAGCAGCGACTTTGATGCATTTGTCATTTAAAACAAATGGTAAAAATGGTAAATGGCGTATACATTTATAGCGCTTTTCTACCTTCATTGAAAGCCCAAAGGGCTTTACAGTCACAGACCCACTCACCCATTCACACACACATTCACACACTGATGGAGGCTCCGCTGCTGAACAATGGCGCCAACCTTCCATCAGAGGCAATGTAGGGTTCAGTGTCTTGCCCAAGGACACCACACATGGGCGGGCAAGGCGGGAATCGAACCTGCAATCCTTTGGGTTTGGGACTTAGGGTTAGTCCCAGTGCCCCAGTTAAACCAGTTCAAGGCACAGCGGACTCGTCTAAATCCTGAAAGCGGAATAAACAGTCAGAAGAATCCGAATCCGAAACGCACAAGCCCCGCCTCATCCTGACCTTTCAGATCGGTCCAATGGGGGGGGGGGGGGGGGGGGGGGGTTGCGCACTTTTCCAAACTATTCCCGCGTCATCAGCCACAACACGAGCGCACACGGATTTACTGAAGACAGCGAGCAGTGCACGAGCAGTGCACGCGCAGCGTCACCAAAGAACTCACACACGCTCAGATTCGCTGTCCGTACTGGACCAGGCGCTCCGGTTCGGTTCGGTTCGTCTCCGCCGTCGTCCCGATGTTATGAAATCTTACCGGAAGAGCAGTTCAGGTGTGGCGGTTGCAGGTGACTTAAAGGGGAAGTCCTCTTAAAGGGAACGCGCCCTCACCTGTTCAGAAGAAGTGATCCCATTTTCAGACAACCGCGCCGCCGCGTGACGTCACTTGTCCTGGTCAAATGCAATTATTTGAAATGGAACCATTGAAACATTCCAAAGCAGAGATATTTCTAAACAACATCTTTCAGTAAATACAGTCAGACGGAACAAACAGAATTAAAATAACAATTACAATAATTAATAATAATGGTAATTAAAATAAAGGGAAGCTTTTTATCGGTTTGTGCTGTTTTGAATTTAGGCTCAGTGGCCTTGTGTAGAGTGTCCACACTGAGACTGGAAGGTCGTGAGTTCAAATCCAGGATGTCATGAAAGACTCTAAAAATGGGACGCAGTGCCTCCCTGCTGGACACTCAGCATAAACGGAGATTGGGGAGTTAAACCACCAAATGGTTCACAGCTGTGACTGCAGCTCACCACTCCCCCACGGGAGGGGTCAGATGCGGAGAACACATTTCACACACCCAGTTGTGTGGCAACTGATGGGACTTTAACTATGACTGGGCAACTGGGTACACAACCCCCTAAGGGACATCTACCCCTTCTCTTGTCCTGAGCTGGAGGACATGGAGGAGTATATTCAAGAGAGTCTACAAGCCAGAATCATCTGTACCTCTTCATCACTGGCAGGGGCTGTATTCTTTTTGTGGGCAATCATGACAGGGGGTATACGTTCCTGCATTGACTATAGGGGTTTAATTAACATCTTTGCTTGAAACACTTATCACTTGCCTCTGTTACAGACTGCCTTCAATTAGATGGGGGAGACCCAGATTAGATCGTTTTATTTCAAGTTTCAAGTTAGATCGCAGGAGCGCATACCATCTGGTTCATATTTGGGAGGGGGATGAGTGGAAGACTGTTTTCAACACCCCTTGTGACCATTTCAAGTATTTATCGTGCCTTTCAATTTCACCAATGCTCTTGCAGTTTTTCAATGTTTAATTAGCAATGTCCTCAAAGACATGATCAATAAGGTTGTCTTTGTGTACCTAGATGGGGTAATTAAAAACAAAAAACAGAGCAACTGGCGCATGGTCAGTCATGTCATGTCCAGTCATGTCCAGTCTGAACATCGATCTGAGGATCAATCAAAGTACAGACATGCCCTCACTGCTACAATCATAGTGCTTTCCAAACTGGCTCAAAGATGAGACAAAAAGAGACCCAGTAAGGAGTCCTATCATCCCCACAGCAGCAGGTGAGCAGCAGAGTAGAAACCCGCCCTGTGTGGTCGGCTACAAATGAAACGCCTCTAATGTCGCTCTTCAGTTGTAAGTGACAAGCAGTGTTGGGTAAGTTACTTCTAAAAAGTAATTGATTACTTTACTGAGTTACTGGATCAATATTGTAATTACATTACTTTACTCATTACCTATTTGAAAAAGTAATTCACTACTCGTTACTTTACTTTTTTCCACTCATTTACAAATTCTCAATTACACAAAGAAGATCCTCTTGACTTTCATTTAACAGAGCTCCTTCGAAAAAGAGATTTTTTTCCCGCCATAGGACTTCTGTAGTTAAATAAAGGCAGTTAAATAAAAAAACTGTTTTTAAAGCTGTAACGTTCTACAAGGTATGAACATGGTTCAAGACATGACCTGGCTTTATTAGAATTCAGACTACAGTTTGAAAAATGACATAAAAAACAAGTTACAACATGTGGTCTACGCTACTGCTAAAAGTCAGATGTGAAAAATACTGTTACGTCATATTCATTTCCATGTTCACGTCTAAGTTCATGTCTATATTCTTTCTCTCTCTCTCTCTCTCTCTCTCTCTATATATATATATATATATATACTAACAAAAGTATTTCAACAAAAGTATTTCAATTACAGTAATCCAAAGCTTTGTAATTTGTTACCCCCAGCACTGATAACAAGAGCTGGCTCTTTCCTGGGAGCCGTTTTTTACTTCATTATCCACCCTGTCTTACTTTATTTTTCTCTAACTCAGAAAGTAACAAACGTTACAGTACCGCAACTGACCAGAGAGGCTGGTGCTTAGAGGGAGCATTCTCCCAGTGATTCCCATGTTAAAATAGTCATTTTCTCCCTTCGAATGAACCCCTTTAATGCCTGGTGCTTAAACGTTTTATTTCATCACTGGTTGCAGATTTGATTAATGACAACTCTGGGGGAAGTAATCTCTTTTTCTAAATTCATAGACTTTTTATTAACAGCTTTTATTTTCGCTTAATGAGGGGGTTTTATGATTGACAGATGATGATCGCGTTGGGTTTTGGGAACAGAGCTCCGGTGTTCAGCTCGTTTCCTCTATTTTAGCTTCAGCATCAACACTATATTGTGGTTCGTGTTCTGCTGCTGTGCTGTAAACTGTTCTAACACACTTTCTGGGAGTCCTCTGTTCTCTTTTCTCCGGTAAGTGCTAAAACATTACTTTATATTTGACATTTTTAAGCCAAAAATATATATATTATGATCATTTCTGGACATTACAGTAATTCAATTTATTATTTTCTAAATGTCGTCATATTAATATCCTTAATTAGATTTTATTTTTATTATTAAAACATGTACATTTTCTCAGTATTTTTGTTAATTACTTTTATGAAAGTCTAAATAAATAAGATTCAGAAATGCTGCGTGAACACCAGAATCTCTTCATGTAAAGTGACTGACGTCACACAGGTGATCCAGATTTTTAAAGTTAAACTATGAAGACATACAGAAAACAACAGTCAATACAACAGCAACATTTCATTAATTTAAATGTTTAATTGTTTGCCTAGTGGTCTAATTGACGTGTTTGTCTGGTATGTTCCTCTCTAGGCCTGCATCTTGTGGTGAGTGGACTTATAAACCAAGACAATCCAACATTTAAGGCAGAAAAATGTTTCATGTGAAATGTGTAGAGGACTCCTGCTGAAGTTTGGGATTCAATAAAGAAGAAAGTTTAACATGTTTGAGTGACCGGTCTCTTCTGTTTATTCACATAGATGTTTTAATACCCAGTAAAACAAAAGGAAATATGGGTCAAAGTCAGATCTATACAAAATATATTTATGTTTTAAACAAGTAAAATTATTCAAAACCTAACAAGCATTAACCACTGACAATTCTATGCATATTTCCTTCATTCAAAGAAAGTAAAGACTTTAAAAAAAACACCTGACATGATGGCTGTCTGCCAGAGAACAATGGAGTGATGGACTTGTTTTATAAGTAAGAAATAGTTAAAAATTTTAAAATAAAAAGAGGAAAAGCTTTTAGTGAACAATGTCATGGTTACAGAGCATCATCTATGGCAATTCTGTCTATGTATGACATTTTAAGAATCAAATAAATGATCCTAAAGAGTACATTTTTATCTAGTAAAAAAAATATCAGTAAGAAACTCCAAACCGCCCCATCACACACCTGTGACTCACTAGGAAATTGTTTGGGGCATTTACAGCCCCTCAGAGTTCAGAGCTGCAGGACCAGGGCGAACAAAACGGAGCCCCATTAAAAAAAACACAAGCGGTAGACCTATAGGTACAAAGAAAATGTACCCTGATATCCCCCCACTATTGAATTTTGGCAATCCAAACAAACACATGATGATACTGGCTACTCTCATGAGGTTCAATCTTATGGGATACCATGTATGCCTGCTCAAACAAATTCTGGTTGTATCAAAATGAGGTCTCCTTCAGCTTGTGGTAGAACTAAACCACCCTTCCACCCAGCAAACTTTCCTTTGAAACCCACACTACGGGCCACTAAAAGAGGAATAAAAAACATTTAACCCTAGGTGGCTGTGAAATGGTTAGCACCCCTACAGCATCTTTAAACTTTGCAGGTAAACGTTTAACACCTTGCTGCCTAACAGCTTTGAATTTCCCATGCTCTGGACCGCCGACGGAGGAATCAAAATTCACGTTTGTTGGGAAACTCAAACCATCCTGCTGTCTAGAATGTTGTATCACTAACAATTCAGACCACTGGAGGAAATACCGGCTGAACTACATGAAATGGCTGCATAACAATTACTCCAATTTACCTTGCCTCATGGTGCCAGAGAAGTTCTGTAAAAGCAGGAGTTTGTGGAACCTTTCTTTTCCAGCCTCTTCAGGATGTAGACAGATCAGGAGTTTATTAGAGATAACAGGAACACTGCTCCCACACAAACTACAGATCTTCTGATGGTCTTCAACATGTTGGCTGAGGCCAGCAAAGTCAGAGTGCCTCCAGTGCTGAAGATAAACAGTCATCCTGACTATTTTATTTTGCTTTTGTCTTTTTCCCTGGAGACGATAAAGTAGATTTTTTGATGAACTTTTCAGGCTCTTGTGAAGAAACAATTTCTTCTGCAAGATCCTTGATGTTTCTCCTTCAGTCAGAAAATTCAGCACCTTCTAGATGGTTTCCCATCATTTTTATTGCAGTTCAACAAAAACAGGGAAACAGGGAGTTGTGCTAATGTTTTGAGACAGATGAAGTGGCAGATGTTTCTAATCAAACTGAAACAAACACTTCAGTAAGATAATAAAAGTTTATTAACATAAAGTTATTTCTTTTCTGCATGATTCTAAATAGGAAGGTATTTCAAAACATCAATGAAAACACATTTTAACATGTTAGACCAATTCTTTGCTTTTGATTTGATACAGGTCTGTTGTTCATCAACATGTCTGCATGGATGCACCAGTTTCATCACTTCCTGCACTGTGATTACATTTCTTGTCAAGCTCCTGAAAGCTGTTTCTGTGTATCAAAATAAAACTTTACCACACTAAGTTAATATGAACTTAGTAGAATTAGGTTCAATGCAAAAGGTGTCTTCAGTTTTGTTTCAACTTCTGCACTGACCAGGATCCCTTTGGCTGTCACTGGTCATCCAAAGGAAATGACCCACCTGCCTATTAAAGTCTTAGCAGAAACCAAACATGCTTCCTTTAGTCATCAGTCCCCATTACAATCTGAGACCTTCTCAGCCAGAATCTCTTGAAAGGTGGAGAGCTGTTTCATCTGCTCTGTCTGCATTGAGTGTCTCCTCATCAGTTTTTTCTTCATCTTGAAGTCAGGGCCACGCTTTGGTGAAGCTGGTGCCACTGGGACTAAGATCTTGTGCCCTGAGTGGACTGGGGAGGTTACTTTTCCATTTGCGCGGATGTCAGGAATGGGTCTCTGTGGGTTGATGTTGAGGGGGGGTAGAAAACCATGCCTGGTGTGAGAAATGTGGTCCAGCAACAGGGTTCCAGATCCCCGGCGTTCCAAGAGTCCTGGAGGATGTCGCCTTATGATCAAGGGGGAGACTGAGTTTGGGATGTTTTCCAGGGACTCCCTAGATGAACTTGTAACCAGCGACAGGGGGGAGGCGTTTAACCTCCGACGCTCCACAGACAGCCGTCCAGAGTCTGGTGACCCTGGAATGGACTCTGGGGAGAGGTGAGTGTCAGACTCGTAATGATCCATTCGAGTCAGTTTTGGGTGTGCCAGGGCCCGGGACACCACGGTATTGTCTTGGGGCTCTGGAGCAGTGTTCCTGCGGTACAGGGTCTGATGCTGCTGGACTTTATCAGCCCAGGAAGTTGCAGATAAAGCGGCACTGTCTTCAGAGCAAGACCGGTCAATAGGTTTGGGGGAGGAAGGGTCATGAGTCTCAATGCTGTGTCGCCTGGACAGAAGAGGTCTGACTGGCTCTGTGATGTTCAAACCATTCATCTCACTGCTCACATCATGACTGCCCTCCTCTGTCAGACCACAGTCCACTCGTTCTTGAAGAACTCCGCTCAGCACAGAAGGGGCCACCAAGCCCCAGGGCTCAGAGTTAAGCCTCTTTAGCAGTTTGCGAGGTGGCAGCCTTTTGTCCCCTGGGGGTCGGGTTGAAGGTGATGGTAATGCAGGTGTGAGTGCAAAACTGAAGATCTCGTTCTTGCCTTTGCTTTGGTGTCCTGCAGGTGAGGAGGTAGTAATCTCCACCTCAGAGGGTGACATGCAAGCTGGAGACAGCTTGTCAATAATGCCTGGGGAGGGGGGGGAGTTGAGGTACTGTTTAGTCTTCTTGGTACCTAATGGAGACGTGTCAGTGGTGATGATGATCACCTCTTTCCCTTTAGCTTTGCAGGCATCTAGCAGCACCTGCAGTGTGTCGCGGTCTTCCCTGTTGATGGCGTGCACAAGGGCTGAAGCACCTGAGTAGTCCTTGAGGCTGGGATCAGCTCCATTCTCCAGCAGCAGAGAAACCACCTCCCTTCCTGCCAGCTGGTCACAGGCATGCATTAAAGCAGTACGTCCAGTCTTATCAGGAATGTTAGGGTCAGCTCCTTTCTCCAGGAGGTACCGGACCATTTTCTGCCGTGTCTGTGGATCATCGTAGTCTGCCAAGCAGGCTGCACAGATAGGAGTCTCTCCGCGTTCATTACCCTCATTGATGTAAGCTCCGCCCTCCAGCAGCAGGCGGGTCAGTCTCAGTTTTCCCTGGAAAACTGCTTTGAGGAGAGCATTTCCCTCAGTCTGTAGAGGCCCTCCATCTCCCATGATCCTTTGTCACACCTTAGAACTCCTGCCACATGAAGCCATCTCAAAACTGCCTGAGCATGATCCTTGCGAAGTTACATGACCTGCAGGAGAAAAACACAAAGGTCAGTCCATACAAATGTGTAGAGATGACTGGCTGAGGAAAATAAATGAGGAGCCAAGAAGAAGAATCCTTTTCAGGTTTTTGGTTATTCCAGTAGATTTCAGGTTAGCATACATGTCTGGATGACTTCAATTCAATTTTCAATTTTATTTATATAGCTCAAAATCACAACCATAGCTGTCTTAAAGGGCGTCACACCGGTATTTATGAACATAAAGTCAGTCATAAAAACATAAACAATGTCTGGTTGCATAGCTAAACTAAACAGACTAAGCTAAACTGGCATCCATTATTTTGAACCCTCATTCTTGGTGAAAAAAAAACTCATTAAAAAAACCCTATCTTGGGGAAAAAATAAGAAACCTCACGGATGTCCACATGAAGGAGGGATCCTCTCCCAGGACCAACAGGTGATGTACTAGAACTGTTAAAGAAGATCTAGCTTATCTACCTCTACAACTACATGTTTGAATAAAAACCACATGTTGAATAAACAACTACATGAATAAAAAACAATTACATGTTTAAATAAAAACTACATGTTTATATAAAACTACATGTTTGAATAACAACTAAATGATTAAATAACAACTAAATGATTAAATAACAACTAAATTATTAAATAACAACTAAATTATTAAATAACAACTACATGTTTGGGTCACAACTACATGTTTAAACAACAACTATATGTTCAAACAACTACATAGGCTCAGTCCTTTTTGTTGTTATCCTTATAAAAAGGATGTGTTGTATCAAAAATGATGTGGTAGTTCTGGATCTCTATGATCAGCCTCTTGTCGTCCATTGTGTTATATGGCCAAAATTACGCTCTTCCACACACTTTGTGACTTAGTGTCAGCGGAAGTGACGTAATGTTTACAACACAGTGAATACAGCAGTACAGTAAAGCGAGTTCAGCGAAACATACTGGATACACTATACATTAGCTCGCATGATTTCCGGTTTAGGTCGTTAATTGCCCCAACTTCACAATATAGTGCTACGGCTCAGCTCTGGTGTTCGGCAAAAAATTTAAACCAACAAAATGGATACGGAGAGCTGCAGAGGCCGTACCAGACTGGATGCAGTGTGAGTGCCTCATGCACTTGTCATGTCAACGTGAGCATGCAGTGTGAGCCCGAGGTAAGAGAACTGGACTGAGTGACATGCCCCTCCCCTCGTGTTTCAAACAGGAAGTGTTCGTTGGTCCCAAAAAGCCAAAATTCCTCAGATTCTATTGATAAATAAACAGCTATTACTCAGTAACTTTAGGTGTCAGAATAACCACTCCTGCTCTGCTACCTTGTTTTACATGTTCTTTCTGATCATAATTTTTATTCATGATATATTTGCTGTATCACAAGTTATAAACTTGTTATAAACCAGCCATTCAGTTACCTCAATAAAAGTAGGTGGAGTTACTTGTAGTGTGGGCTGCATTGCCAGGGCTAACTTAGTTAGCTCCCTAGCTAACTAAGTAGGTGGAGTCATGTCAAACACCCCTTCTCTTTCAGTGGAAGGGGTGCTGTCTTCTAACATGCTTACCACTAATTGGAGAGAGTAATTGCTATAGAAATGAGGACTCAAACTGACTTGGACCAATCCCTGCTTGTTGATGAAGGCTGGCTCCAACACAGGGACATACGCATCATGGAAAAATGGCTGAATTGAATGGATTTGGTTGAAACCAAAAGCAAGTCATTGTTTATGCATGACGTCACACTCACTATGTCCAGTTCTCTTAAATAGTCAATGGATGCACCACAAATGGTAAAAGAAGCTGCTTTTCTTTTTACACTACTACAGTTGCTGGATTGAGATGATCCTATGTGACACAGAGTGTATTTTATTTTGAAGGAAGTCATGTGAACCTGTCAAAAGTTATAAACTGTTTCCTATTTTGAAAAAGAAAAAGCCCTTTTTCTCATTATATCTGTTTTAATGCCAAAAAACAATTGCTTATTCATATGTATAATAGCCGGGCTGTAGTACTAAAATAAAGTTTGGATTGTTTCCATTCTCTGATATTAAAGTTGAATAGTATTGGGTTCTGGCTTTATGCAGAGATTTTTTATTATTTAAAAGGCTATATTTCCAGTGTTTCAGAGACTTCTCTGAGCCTGAGGTGCGTCATTTCCTTTCTAACTTGGGGGTTACTTGTTTAAGGGAACGTTTTTCAGCGTTAAACCACAGTGATACTCAATTTTATCTAACAAGCTTAAGTTTCAATGGAGCAACAACATCAACTGTTCTCCTGAAGGCCTGCATGAAGTGTTAGGAAGTAAGCTAGGCTGTGATATTACTGCTAACCACCTCCTTTCCCAGAAATCCTGGATTTCTGATAGTTATTTTAATTAGGTGGGGTTGCTTCATTCAACCTAACAGTCATCCTGTTGGAGCCAGGTTTCTGTTAGAGCTAGCAGGCTAAGTTTGTTATCATTCATTAACTCATTGACTAAAAGGGACTTAGAGGAAATGGATCTAATTTTTAGTAAGCCACATTTAATGACATCATGATTTTGCTTGTTGTAATTGAGAGTACTAGTAGCTTTTACTTTTAGGTTTCTGTGTTTCACTCCTTTCACTTGACTTTCAGTACATCAAATCACACTTTATTTGTATAGCATTTTTCCTATGAAGCATAACACAAGTAAGCTAAAGCTAGCAGCTGCTGGACTAACTCTGTGTTGTTCTGGGGTTTGCACCAGCGCTAAAGGGAACTCAGAGGAGAGTTTTAAACTGCTGCTCTGTGCCCAGAACCTATTTCTGGGTTGTCAGGTTGCATGGCTAATGCTAGCAGAAATATTCTTAGAAAGAAGAACGGTGTCATCCAAAATAGGATGGATGCCGTCTCTCCGCATGACATCCGGCTTTCCCCATAACGCACTCCAATTGTCAACAAAGCCAACGCCGTTTCTGATGAAAAGCAGCTGTACATTTCATCACTAACTAGGTTCGGTAAGGGACCAGAGAAAACTACAATGTCCGACATCAACTTAGTAAGTTTACACACCAATTCTATGTTAAGTTTAAGGACTTCTGATTGTCTCCATCGGGCGTCGTTTCTGTCTGCGTGAATCACGACTGGACGGAACCTGGACTTACTCTGGGCTAACATCCTAAAGTTTCCATCTGTGTCACCAGCTCTAGCCCCTGCATAACACCTGACTGTAGCCACGGTGACCTTCACGTGTCTGATTTCAGAGGAGCCAATAGCCAGAGTAGACGGTTCAGCGGGTGTGTTGCTGAGGGGGAGAGAACCTGTTACAGAGCGGCAGTTTTTATGTTTAACACTATGCTTCCTCCATGCTTCCTCCATCTTGTTTTTCATACAGGGACAGATGGAACGGAGCATGACTGGTCAGATGGACCTGACAGGTTTGTACAGATGGCCGAACACACTGTTTTTCCAAACAGCATATTTGTGACATAAAAAATATGCAGGGCAGGGCCACAAGCTCTATGCTCATTCTGATATATCCACCTGAAGACAAATAGATCCATGAACGTCTTTATTTTCCTCGTCTGAGCTGGAATCTGGATCAGAACTGTACAACTGAATAGCTCTGATATTTCTGCCGTATAGCAGGAGAGAGTAAAAACAGATTGTGATGGGAAATTAAATGGGGTTACGCCGCACCACCCGTCCCACCCACAACTCAGAGGTGAATTTCTGATGAACTCCTGCTGCTCTGCAGAAACTACATCCTAGAAAACCACATGGTTTTGGCTAAAAACAGCATCATCGTGTCTAAAAGACCACTGGAAACGCTTTGGAAACAGATCAGAAGATGATCGGAGTGAGACTTTAGGATGATATTTGGGAGTGAAAATATATCTGAGAAACATAGATTGAGATGTCTGGTTCCACTTGAAGCAGAATGGAGACCTTCAGATTAAACTTCAGAAAAATTGAAGATGATGAGTGACAATGAAGTCATGGGAAAGAACAGAGGAAGCTGGACTGAGGTCAGAGGAACATCTGAGAAGAACAGTTTGGCTTTATGAAGAAAGAGAAGAACAGATGTTTGCTTTAAAGAAGAACAGAGAAGGTCAGAAGGAGCTGCATGGTGTCTTAATAGATGTAGAGAACCAAAGAAAATGTCTGTGAAGACAATGAAAGGGATTGGTGTAAGCAAGAAGGATCCAGATTAGAGGATTCAACTTTTGCCTTTTGTTTCCTCAATACAGAGATTAGAACAACTATCTTGTGTCATCTGCTACTCTTTCAGGATGTTTGAATGCAATGAATACAATCTGTCTGGATTTAAATGGATTATAATGACGTGGAATCTTCGAAAAGACTTAGATAAAAACAAATGTAATTCATAACATTTATTTGAGCTTATGTATTTTTGTGCAATAGCTGGTGTTTGAACATGTCAGGTTATCTGCTGCATTCCTCAGAGCTTACCTTAAAAATGCCTCAAATAATTACCCTAAAAAAGAAAATGTCCTTCGGGTTGACATTCAAACCACATTCATACATGTGTTCATGTAACCCATACTAGAGGATGTCACAGGAGTGGATTTTTACTCCTGTCCCCTCCTGCTCCCAGACCAAAATTTGGAAAATAATCCTGTCCCGTCTTGCTCCCGGTAATCTGACTCCCACTCCCATTCAAAATAATTCCGCTCCCATATAGTTTTGTTATTATGTAATGATGATAATCTTTATGTTCATGTTTTATTGTTTCATCGTTTGCTGCTTTTCTCTGTATGTTTAATTCTTATTTTCATTTTAATTTCCTGAGCTTCCTCAGCTGGATCTTCTCCCTCTAGGTTGGCCGCTGTCCAGCTGCTGCAGT
The DNA here is from genome assembly GCA_016861445.1 of Oryzias woworae. Classification (NCBI taxonomy): domain Eukaryota; kingdom Metazoa; phylum Chordata; class Actinopteri; order Beloniformes; family Adrianichthyidae; genus Oryzias; species Oryzias woworae. The sequence goes on from BOLG01000754.1 coordinate 67,947, forward strand.
AGATGCGGACCTGCATCACTGCCCAGATGTGGTGAGACTGTCCCCGCCTGTGATGCTGCACCTGGCTGGATGTGTGGACATTCCCTGAAGAAGAGGTCCCAGCTATTAGCGTTTCGGACAACTGACTTTTCTGTGCTTGGTCTGTTCTCTATCAGTGAAAGGGGTGGGAGGTGTGAAAGTGGGTGTTGTGTGTGGGTCCGCGTGGGGGGCTATTTATTTTATTCTATTTTTATTTTTTGTCGTGCTTGTTTTTATATGATTGTTTTATTTATCCATAAAGCACTTTCTGTCATGTTTCAGATGAATGTGTATAAATAAAGATTTCTTTGCTTTGATGCATGTTAACATTCATTCATCCATACACACGTCAAGGGAGACAGTGTCATGCAGATAACCTGTTCGCCATTCCGAACTAATAGATTGAATATCGTGACGTAAGGCCCTCAGTCACGTGACGAGCAATGAGGGCTTTGGAGGAATGCGGCTCCCTGCTTCACGTCACCGCGCCGCGGTGACGCATGGTTTCCATTTTTAAACATCTGTTCACAAGTTTTGGCGCTCGTGCGCGCTTTCGGCGCGTGACCTGAACGCCCATGCACGGAGGGTCAAATAAAGATGTGATTTAGAACCGAATCCCCATGCTGTCTGCAGCGGTGCTGTAATAGTGGCCCGCTGGCCCACGAAGATGGAGAGATGATGAGGATGGAGAGATGAAGGAGGCTGCAGCAATAAAAAGGAGGATGAAGCTGCGCGCGCCGCAGTCTTACCGCGCTGAAGCAGCGGCGTGTTTCTCCGCTTTGGACCGAACGGACAGTTCACCGGAGCGCCTGACAGCACCGACAGTCCTCCGCCTCTGCAGCCCGACGCTCCGACCAGAATCACGGCCCGCTGCCTCCCGCCCCCTTTACGCGCGTGCACATCGATGACGGAATGCAGAAACAGGTGCGTATCAGAGCTCTCAGCTCTGTCACCATGGCAACGCCTCACCTCTGCTTCCTTAATGGCAGGTAAGTTATTGTGAAACACTTCAAAACGTTGTAAAATAACGATAGGCAGAAATCTGGAGAGGTGGAGGTCTGCGAGACCATCAGGAGTGCAGAGAGGAGGAGGCAGCATCCTAGCTTAGAGTGACAGCATGAATGAGACAAGTTTCTGCTGAAAATATGTGAACATAAATGCTAACATTATGAAGAAGATGATGTGTCTTTTAGATTTTCACTTTGTCCATCCATCCATCCATTCATCTTCTTCCGCTTATCCGGGACCGGGTCGCAGGGGCAGCAGTCTAAGCAGAGATGCCCAGACTTCCCGCTCCCCGGCCACTACCTCCAGCTCCTCTGGGGGGACCCCACAGTTCCACGGCCAAGACGGAAACCGCATTGCTGTTCTCGAATCTGAGGTTCGACTATTGGCCGGACTCTCCTCTCCAGTACCCTGGTATAGACTTTCCCAGGGAGGCTGAGGAGTGTGATTCCCTGGTAATTGGAACACACCCTCCGGTCCCCCTTCTTAAAAAGGGGGACCACCACCCCTGTCTGCCAGTCCAGTGATACTGTTCCCGACTGCCACGCAATGCTGCAGAGATGTGTCGGCCAAGACACTCCCACAGCATCCATAGACTTGAGGTACTCAGGGCGGACCTCGTCCACCCCCGGTGCCTTGCCAATGAGTAGCTTGTTGACTACCTCGGTGACTTCAGCTTGGGTAATGGACAGCCCCACCCCAAAGTTCTCAGCCTCTGCTTCCTCAACAGAAGGCGTGTCAGCAGGATTGAGGAGATCCTCGAAGTATTCCTTCCACCGCCCGACAATGTCCCCAGTTGAAGTCAGCATCTCCCCATCTGCACTGAAAACGGTGCCTGCAGAAAACTGCTTCCCCCTCCTGAGGCGCCGGACGGTTTGCCAGAACCTCTTCGAGGCCAACCGATAGTCCTTCTCCATGGCCTCACCGAACTCCTCCCAGGACAGAGTTTTTGCCTCTACTACAGCCTGAGCCGCAGCTCGTTTAGACTGCCGATACCTGTCAGCTGCCTCTGGAGTCCCACAAGCCAGCCAGACCTGATAGGACTCCTTCTTCAGCTTGACGGCATCCCTTACTTACGGTGTCCACCAACTGGTTCGGGGGTTGCCACCATGACAGGCACCAGAGACCTTGCGACCACAGCTCCGAACAGCAGCAGAGACAATGGAGGTGGAGAACATGGTCCATTCAGACTCAATGTTACCAGCCTTCCTCGGTACCTGTTTGAAGCTCTCCTGGATGTGGGAGTTAAAGACTTCCCTGACGGAGGGCTCAGCCAAACGTTTCCAGCAGACCCTCGTTTGGGTCTACCAAGTCTTTCCGGCCTCCTTCCCCGCCAACAAATCCAACTCACCACCAGGTAGTGATCAGTGGACAGCACTGCCCCTCTCTTTACCCGAGTGTCCAAAACACACGGCCGAAGGTCGCCTGAAACGACTACAAAGTCGATCATTAAACTCCTGCAGAGGGTGTCCTGATGCCACGTGTATTGATGGACACCCTTGTGCTCGAACATGGTGTTTGTTATGGATAAACTATGACTAGCACAGAAGTCCAACAACAAAACACAGCTCGGGTTCAGATCAGGGAAGCCTTTCCTACCAATCACGCCCCTCCAGGTGCTACTGTCATTGCCCACGTGGGCATTGAAGTTGCCCAGGAGGACAATGGAGTCCCCCGTCGGGGCGCTTTCCAGTACCCCTCCGAGAGACACCAAGAAAGCTGGGTACTCCGAACTGCTGTTCAGCCCGTAAGCTGAAACCACAGTCAGAGACCTGCCCCCCACCCGAAGGCGGAGGGACGCAACTCTCTCGTCCACCGGGGTGAACTCCAACACTTGGCGGCTAAGCTTGGGGCTCACGAGTAAGCCCAACCCAGCCCGCCGCCACTCTCTACACGTGCAACTCCAGAATGGTAGAGAGTCCAACCCCTCTCGAGTGACTGAGTTTCAGAGCCCAGGCTGTGCGTAGAGGTGAGCCCAACTATGTCTTGCTGGTACCTCTCAACCTCTTGCACAAGCTCAGGCTCCTTCCCTCCCAGAGAGGTGACGTTCCATGTCCCAAAAGCCAAATTCCATGACCGGGGTTTAGGCCGCCAAGGCACTCGCCCTCGACTGCCACCCAAACCACATTGCAACCGGCCCCTTCTGAGCTCTCCTGCAGGTGGTGGGCCCACTGGGGAGTGATCCCACGTCAACCGTTCGGGTTTTACCCGACCGGGGCCCGTGGGAGGAGCCCCGGCCACCAGGCGCTCGCCTGCGAGCCCCAACCCCAGGCCTGGCTCCAGGGTGAGGCCCCGGTAACGCCAATACGGGCGACGTAACTCGATCTGTGATGTGCTTTCTCATATAGGAGTTTGTGTAAAAAAAAAAAAATACCAGTATGGAGAGAAAATGGTCTCTGTGGATTTGTGTCTTCATAATTCTTCATTTGAGCCTCATACAATACATTTTATTAGTAATTGTGTGTACTTTCAAAGTACTTGTGTATTTACATGTACACTCAAACAACAACTTACAAAAGGCATGTCCCACTGGGCAGAGGCCCCGGGGAAGACCCAGGACTATGTCTCTTGCAAGGCCTGGAAACACTGCTGGTTCCCCCCGAAGAGCTGGAGGAAGTGGCCGGGGAGAGGGAAGTCTGCTGACCCCGCAACCCGGTCCTGGATGAGCAGAAGAAGATGGGTGGTAGGGCTGGGCGATTAATTTATTTTATCGATTAATTAGAATTTGTGGTTTTAGACGATTTATTTGTGGGAAAATTAAGATTTTATTTTCCCAGCCTCTGTGACCCAGTCTGGATGAGCAGAAGAAGATGGATGGATGAAAGAAGATGGATGGAAGGATGTCTTTCAGTTTTCACAAAGCTGGTGTGAATTTCCCTGCATTCTATCATTAAACAACAGTTAAAGGTATATCAAAGGCATATCACAGGTATATCACAGGTGTATAGCATGTGTAATTCTAGTGTATCACAGGTATGTCAAAGTTATATTACAGGTATATTACAAGTGTATTGCAGATATATCTCAGGTGTATCACAGGAATATTACAGGTGTATTGCAGGTATATCACAGGTGTATAACAGGTATGTCGCAGGTGTTTTAAAGGTGTATCGCAGATATATAACAGGTGTATCACAGGTGTATCGCAGGTATATTACAGGTGTATCACAGGTATATTACAGGTTTATCGCCGATATAATATAGGTGTTTCACAGGTGTTTCAAAGGTATATTGCAAGTATATTACAGGTGTATGGCACGTATATCAAAGGTATATCACAGGTGTATCGCAGGTATTTTACAGGTGTATCAAAGGTATATCACAAGTGTGTCGCAGGTATATCACAGGTGTATCACAGGTATATCAAAGGTATGCTCTAACCACTGAGACCAATGAAGGTCCAGAAGGAGCTGAGCTGGCACTGAAATGTCCAAAAAGATATTGTATTTTTGTAACTGGTGCAAACTATTGTGGTTCAAGCTCCCATGTCTGTGTCAAAAATATAATAATTTAACATTGTTGCTATTGTGCAAACATGGTTCCTATAGTAACTGATGTGCTGAATTACTGGTGTAATTCTAGCATTGTTACCATAGCAACACACACACACACAGTAACATGCACACTATTTCACAGACACACAGGTAGACGCAGAAACACACAAAGTTGCCCCTAAACACAAACACACATGATGTTGATGAACTAACAGAGTTGGTGTCTGACAGAAGGTTCATTGATCTCATTCTGAATCCTCAGTGGTGCATTCTGGGAATTCCTGCTAAAACAAGAGCAGCGTTTGAGAAAACCTTTTAAAAGTTTGTCCTCCTGACAGACTTCACGACAGAAGTTCTGAGCTGCAGCAGCCCTCTAACATTCAAACACTTTTATTCTTCATTAGTTAAAAAAATGGAACATTACATTTTACATAAGAATGTAATTGTAATGTAAATACCTGTGACTGAATACCTGTACTAGTGTTCTGAATACAGGGATGAAAACCTTCCCTGACATACATTCAGTAATAGATGACATCAACATTCCAGACTATTCCTTGTGGAAGCAACTGAACTTCAGCGGATGTTTTGAATTTTTAGGACAGTTTCTGTATTTGCATTAGACACAAACTGAGCGGAGTTGCTCTTTTCCCTAGAATTATCCGCTGATTGTGTTGTTGAAGATAAACTACAGACGTCAAAGGCCACAGATGGATGAAGTCAGTGAACCCGGGCATGTTTACACAGCATGAACTAACCAATCGCAGATGAAGAGACTTTCACTGCCTGCTCCTGCCCATCCTCATCTTCTTTAGATTTCTGAAACTCAACAATGCACACCAAGGGAAACTGGTGAGAATTTCTTCATTTTATCCTCTTAGATGAACATCTGTGTTTTACTGCTTCGTTCCTGACCTGACCCCCACAGACGCCAGTCCTCAGAGTTTGTACCCGTCTGTCCTAGACTGAACTCAAGCTGTTTTCCTTTCATTCAAGCTGCAAATCTTTTCAGAACATAAAACCCAGGCACAGAGACGTTCTCACTGGGAGGGTTAGGTTCTCTCCATGCTGTAATTGTGAAAGAAACATTAGCTTAAGAAGATCTCTGATTGATTTGATGTTGGTTTCCAGAGCTCATCCAAGCTCAGAATTTGTCGCTAGTTTGATACGTCCCTCAGTATCACTCCAACCAGTGTGTCAGCAGAATGTTGCTCAGCTGACCAGATCTCAAAAACATTGGGAAACCTGCGGCAGAACATGGGTTTTTTCTAAATATCCAGTGAACTGTCCTGACCTTTTTAACTGATTTTTACTGGGTCACCAGGCAGTGGTGGCTTGAAGACAAAGATATGACAGCACAGTCACTGGATCAAACCACGGACTGTCAACAGTTTGAACCCCACCTGTGACTCTTGACACCACTAGCTCTGGTTGGGCTCTCTAGCATTGTCTGAACAGCTTTTAGAGCTTGAGGTCTGAGACAAAACAACCAACAGTTCTTTAGTGCAGCTGTTTTACATCTGCTTTGTCTAGTAAACATGTTCTCTCCACAACAGCTGTTGCTCTTTTGAAGACTACAAGCTGACCACTGAGTGGCTTATGAACCAGACGAGTCATCGTCCGAAGGTGGCAATAATCTGTGGATCAGGACTGGGACTGCTGGCTGATGGCGCCTCTAACAAACAAACTTTCAGGTACCAGGACATCCCCAATTTTCCCATCAGCACCGGTAAGTCGCTGGAGCCGACAGGCAGTTTCTCCAACATCAAACACTGCCTTTCATGGAAATGTGTGTGAATAAATGGAACGTTTAGAATGATTTATATTGCCATTTGCTGTTTAACTTTCAGCTCTGTCTAGCAAACTTAATGCAAAACAAGAAGATAATTTATGAATAAACATAAAAATTTGACCCAAGATTCACATTTATAGACGTAACAGAAACGTTCCTGCAGACCGATGAGAAGATCCACATTCACAAGTATTGTTTTTTTTGAGTCCTAGTCATGTGGGGCATCCTTCAGTCAACTCAAAGACCATTTCTGTTGGATTTTTCTTTATGATCTGCACCACAGAATGTCTGACAGTGTTGGGATTTCATTCCCACAAAGCTGTTCCTTTACCTGGGATATAAGTAAAGTCTGAGGAAGCTCACTGAAGACTCTTCCTCAGTTCATCTGGACTTATTTTTGTCTTTACCCAGATGCCCTTTTAGAAGAAATACAGGAAAAATTAAAAGATGGATATTTTTAGACAACATGGATATTTTTTAAGCATAAATTATTCAGTGAAGGTCACACTGCCTGCTGGATCAATTCAACCACCCCCCAGATTTCCTGTTTCCATGGCATCTCTCCCAAAGACATTTCAATAAGGAGAGATCTTCGGAACAGGACTGATGATGTTTGTATGTGAATGTGGGTGGCTGTGGTGTAGCGGTAGGGCGGCCGACCTCTGATCAGACCATACTGATGTCAGTCCAATGAGATGGCAATGGATGTATATTGGGCTATATAAATAACATTGAATTGAATTGAATCAGAAGATTGCAGGTTCGACTCCCAACCTGCTCTCCCATGTATTGAAGTGTCCTTGGGCAAGATACTGAACCCCACATTTCCTCTGGTGGAAGGTTGGCTCCAGTTTTCGGCAGCAGAGCTGCAATCAATGTGTGAATGTGACTGTAAAGCGTTTTGGGCCTTCAAGGAAGGTACAAAAGTGTTATACAAGTATATGCCATTTACCATTTTACTTGTGCAGAGTTCATAAATCTTTGGTAGATAGATTCTGGGCTAATTAACCCGAGTCTAAAAACTGATGGTCATTAAGAGCCAGACCGTTCCAAAGAATCGCTCTTAGTGGAAGGGGAAGGAGGGCTGCTAAATGCATTTCAAATGCATCCATTAATTTAATGGAAAATATATGATGTCAATTGGCTTGGGAGGCAATTTAGCTAGTGTTTCAGAGTGAAGTAATGATTAATGTCTTGTAGACAGGAACCGTGGTCTAAACTTCCTAATCAAAATTGTGCCAAAGCTTCTCTTTAACATGAGTTCAGTGTCTTTTAGTTCCAGGTCATGAGGGCTGTCTGGTGTTTGGGACAATTGAGGACAGGTCTTGTGTCTTCATGAAGGGTCACTTCCACCTGTATGAAGGTTACACCCTTTGTCAGGTAAGTCATAAGACAATACAGCTAAATTAGAAATGTGAGCAGTGTTGCACACTACTAAGACAAGGGATTAAATGAAATTCTGCCTTAAATTATCTTCGATTTGATCACTAAATCAAGAAAATCTATGCCTGGACTGGCTGCCATAGCAGAGTGTGATTATGATCTTTTCTCTCTGGCTACACACAGTTCAGACAGGTCACATAATTAAATTTTTATGCACTTAATAATAACAATAATCCATTTGATTTAAAAGCAGCTTTCAAGAAACTGAAGAACACTGTACAAGAGCAAAAGCCAATAAAATAATGGGAAAAAAATACAATAAAAGCACAATAAATAGCACCTGACAGAAAGTGGACAATTACATCTCAGAGAAACTACAGATTTAAACAAATGAGTTTTGCATTTGTTTTTGAAGGTTGGTAAAGAGCCTGAGTTACAGAGGTCGGGAGTGAGAGAATTCTAGAGTTTGGGAGCCAAGCGACTGGAGGGGTGTACTGGTCAGAAAAAGAAGAGCAGAGAGTACAAGAGAGAGTTGATATGTAGAAGGTCGGGAAAGTATGAAGGAGCCATGTTATGGAAGGCCTTAAAAGTAAACATCAGGAGTTTGAGTTTTATAGTTTGATTCCGGAGGTTTTGGGAAGATAGTGCAGCTGCTGGAGAGCGGGTGTGATATGGCCAAAGGATGGGGTTCTGGACCAGTTGGAGTTTATTGAGGGCTTTTTAAGAGAGAGAATGACTATAGTCTAAACAGGAAGGGACCAGACTGAGCCAGATTAGAAACTGAGAGGATAGTTAGGGAGGGTTGAAGGTGATTAATGTTACGTAATTGTAACTTTGGAGAGGATGGATTTGGAACGACAAGAAGTAGTTTGATTTGATCAAAATTGCATTTCAGGAAGTTTACAATGAACCTGATTTCAGAAAGACAGGAGGAGAGTGAGGAAGGTGGAAGACAGGAGTCAAGTTTACTAGATACGTAACCTGGGTGTTGTCTGCGAAATAATGAAGCTAGAGATTGAATTGACGGAAAATATTCCCAAGGGGTAGGAGCTAAGTGATGAAAAGAAGAGGACCGATGACAGAACCTTGGGGTACACCAGAAAAGACGAAAGAGGGCTGAGATTTAAGGGATTTAAGTTGGATACATTGGGTGTGGCCTGAGAAATTAGATTGGAACCAATGGAGGAAGGTGGAGGTGATGCAGAGAGAGAATAGTTTATGGAGGAGGATGGAGTGAGATTTAGTATCTCAGATTGAGAAGGATGAGAATAGTGAAGAAGCTAGAATCAGCAGCAAAGAGAAGGTCATTAGTGATCTTCAGCAGAGCAGTTTTGGTGCTGTGTAAGGGGCAGGAACCAGACTGAAAAGGTTCAAGAAGATGATTTTGTTTTAAATGATCACAAAGTTAAGAAACAATTATTTTCTGTAGAATTTTTGAAATAAAGGCAATGTTAGAAATTGGACAGAGACTACTGCGGATATTGGGATCTAACTGGGTTTCTTCAGGATTGGTTTAACAACTGCAGGAGAGAGAGGAGATGGGCTATAACTAGGTATGTTGGGAGGGGATCAAGATAAGAATGTAGAATTAATAAAGCTCACTTTTCTTTAATAGTTCTAGTACATCACCTGTCCGTCCGGGGTTGAGGATCTCTCCTTCATGTGGGAAACCCTGAGGTTTCTTAGTTTTTTTTTCCCCCAAAAAGAGACAGGGATTTTTTAATGGGTTTTTCCTCAACGAGAAGGACGGTGTAAAGACAGAGATGTTTGTTCAGCTTAGTCTGTTTAACTACCAGCTATTGTTTACTTTTACATGTCTGACTTTTTCTTCTTGCAATATACTGACATCAGTCCAATGAGACGACTGTAGCTGTGATATTGGGCTATATAAATAAAATTGAATAGAATTATTCAGGAATGTTTCAGTGTCTTCTTTGTCTTTTCTACTTTCTTTTACATCTAGTATTCATTTCACACATTTTAAAATAAATATATAGAATTAAATCTGCAGCTCAGGCTGCATTAGTATTCTTCTGCAGATGATAAAATCTAGAAGACGTTTTGGATGCTTAACAGCTTTTTTGTTTTTTTTTTAAAACTCTTGTTTTTGTTTATTTATATGGTTGTTTGCAACTTGCCCTTTTGTACCTCAGTCATCTTCTGTATCACTAACGCTGGCTGGACGTCCAGATCCTCCTCATTCCAAAGTTCCAACATTTTTTCTTTGAATTTTGTATTTACTGTATGGATGGCTGGGAGTCACATCCCATCAGAGCATGGGAGGTCTGTGTCTCTGTGGCGCTGGTTCTGTTCTGGACCTTTTTATGTTGTCCAACATTAAGAGAGCCTGGTCATTCCATGCTTCCCCCATTTTTCGCTGGCACCCTCCTGGATTAGGGTTAGGCTCCTGCGTTTGCTCTCATAGACTGAGTTTTTGTAAATTGAAGATTTTTTGCTCAGAAAACCTCTTGGATAAGAAGTTAAACATCTTCAACTTCAGAGTCCACATAAAAAGCTGACACTTTTTCTTTTACATTTCTTTAGAGAGTAGCAAATGTTCATCCATCTCTTGTCAGGTGACTTTTCCTGTGAGGATCTTCAAGCTGATGGGGGTGGAGTTGGTGCTAGTCACAAATGCCTCTGGAGGAATATGTCCAGACTTTAAGGTTGGAGACATCATGATCATCAAAGATCACATCAATCTCCCAGGTTTTGCTGGGCAGCATCCACTTTGTGGCCCCAATGACGAGCGGTGAGACAAACGGACAGACCATTTCATTTATTTATTTATTTATTGAGCACCTTCCACCACCAGCCAAGGAAGCCCAAAGTGCTGTACACAGGGGGAAAAAAGAAAACATGGATTTAACATTGTGTAATAATAAAACAAAGAGAATAAAAGCATTAAAAAGAATAAAACCAATGTAAAACCTTTACCAGAACATTTACATCTATTTCATACATTTAAGTTTTCTGGATAAACAAACATTTTACATTGTAGACGCTGAAAAGTTAGGTGTTGTAAACATAATCAAAAAGGTGTCCGACTGTCCACATTAAACCTTTCTGCTTGACTTTCTGGGTTGTTCTGATCTGTATGTCTTTAGGTTTGGGATCAGGTTCCCTTGCATGTCGGACGCCTACAGTAAAGAGATGAGAAGTGTGGTGGTTGACATCAGCGCTGAGCTGGGCTGCAGTGACTTCATCAGAGAGGGCGTCTACTGCATGGTTAGCGGACCAAACTTTGAGACCATTGCTGAGGCCCAGATGCTGTGGATTCTGGGCTGTGATTCTGTGGGTAAGACAAGAACTTTAAACTGCTGAGATGTGACCTTCATGACAGATAAAAAGCCTAAAGGACGTAACCTTCAGAGCCAATGGAGGAGACTTCTCTTTACCCTGGTTTTCTTGTTGGTTCTTTTTACCAGGCTCTGGTTTTTTGGTTGTCCTTCATTTCACTGATTCTCCATTTTCCTCCATGGTTCTTCATGTCTTTTTTTCTTCTTCCTCATCTCCTCAGGTATGAGTATGGTTCCTGAGGTGACTGTAGCCAAACACTGTGGGCTGCAGGTGGTTGCACTTTCACTCATCACTAATAAGGTATTTTACTGAGTCTGGAGCATGATCGCCGTCCTCTGACAGCTGCGTTACAGGCTTGTGTTCTTCTCCAGGTGTCTCTGGACTATAGTCGGGAGGAGAAAGTGAACCATGAGGAGGTTCTGGAGATATGCAAGATGAGGGCAGAGCTTCTACAGAAACTGGTCACCTCACTGATCAGTCGCTTCAACCAGCAGGAGATTATTAACACAAACTAGATCCACACAAACTTGCTGCAGCAGATTACTGTATATCTTCCAATAGTGGCCGGTTCTTCAATACGTGCTGGGTCTAACAGGTGACGCCAGTGTCTAATAGAGGCCGGGGATCTTTAAGACACCCCCACCCCTCCTTAAGCACTCATGCAGACACCGGGTGTCTGTATTGTGAGCCCGTGCAATGGCCAAGAAATTCCATGTAGAGTTTAAACTCTGTACGGTGGCGTACGCCAAAGAACATTCCGGTGAGGAATCTGCACCGCATTTTGAGGTGGATCCTAAACGTATCCGAGAACGGAGCAAGCAGATGGTGATGTGGAGAAGACGCTGCAGAAAAAGGAACAACAAGTAAAGCATTTCCTGGTGGAGGAGCAAAGGAAACGATGGATCAGAAGAACTGGTTTGAACATGGATTAGTGAGCAAAAAGAACGCTGCGCGTGTTTCCAGGAAAATGATCGGCATGAAAGCGAAGAGGATTGTTAAGATACGGAGATTGAAGTTCAGAGAGAAAAGAAATGTTCACAGCCAGAGCTAATCAGAACAGAACACAACGTTCTCATCATTTCAATACATCCTGAAATGTTCATCTGCTGTTGTTGCATTTGTGACTGAATTTCACTGCTAAATGAACACATTAACCATCACCATTCTGTCTGGGATGGAATAAACGCCCGTCTCTCAGAAACACTGGACCAGCTGCCACATTATTGGAATAAACGTTGGGGCTACTATTGGAAGATGTACAATATCAACACAAACACTGCAGCGGCGTGTCAGATGTGAACCTTCATTATAAAGATTCTCATTTAGCCTCTCTGCCTCCTGTGTGTATTTTGAGCTTTATGTTGGTTGACTGTTCAGTGTTGCTGGAGGATTTCCATCCAACCATTAATGTTTTGAATCTGCAGACTGGGGTCAGCTGCCTCCTGTCTGGGGTTGGGTGGGGGGTTCTAGAGGGTTTTTGCCATTGCTCATGCCTCTGCTATTGGTCCTGTTGGTACAGAACGGTGACTCAGGACACAAGTCAACTGGTTTCCACTCTGGCACTGTTGAGAGGATTTGTGAAAAATGGTGAGACTGGACAGTTTTTTTTCTGTGTGACTGGAAGTACAGTGTGTTTAAATATCACAAACACTGTGACTGGAAGTACAGTGTGTTTAAATATTACAAACTATTTTTTTCAAAGACACTGGATCTCGCCAATGTAAACCGGTTCCGCTGTTTTGGGTCTGTCACAATGCAGTGTTTAAAGTTCACAGAAATCTCAGGGACTCAGCTCAGTCTGGGGGGGGCTTTAGGCAGCAGAGGCTGGAGCTCCAAACAGCTTCGACCTACTTCCGGTGGCTGACTCAAGTCTCGTTGGTCATGACCAAATCTCGCACACTGAATAAGCAGGTCAAATCATTTGATGCGTTTATTATCAGAGATGAACGGACTTCCCAGAAATCAACGCTCCAATGCAATCAGACGTTGTCATTTTAAGAACACAGAAATGAAAGACCGGCTACAGCTTCAGAAACCAGGTCATGGTCCTCTAGTGCTGGATACATTAAACTAAAACCCTCTGTGTTTGGCAGAAACCTACGAGAACGGGACAGTCCTGCAGCTGTTTGACAGAAGCAGGAAAAAATGTTTTTCTGGTGGTTGTGTATGGGAGACTTGATGAGGAAATAATAAAAAAAACTATAAGTCATAAACTTACCGGGATCGCCTCGCTCATGAATTCTGTTACCAGGAAGAAACACCGCAGTGACAGCTGTGACACAAGGTTCAGCTTCCAGCAGAAGTCAGCGTTCAGCCACATATCTGCTCATTTTATGATCAAAACTCACTCTACTGAGAGCGACGGGATCATATTGTGGAACAAAAGGAATCCACCATGTCAAAAGGCGCTCCGACGCGCAATTTTACTGCATAAAACAGCATTGAAGCTTCAGTGAGCCGACATGTTGGACACAGCTCACAGCTGTGGGTCACTTTGAACCTCGCGACCTACGAGATTTGGTCGCAACCAACAAGACTTGGTTGCAAGCTAGTCAGGTGTGCCACTGGTAGTAGGTCAAAGCTGTTTGCAGTGCCTGCTGTCTCTCGCTTTTGGGGTGAATCTGTGCCAGTCGATGAGCTGTAGTTTCAGGGCGGTTTTGGACGATGGTTTTTTTTTTTGGACAGACTAGTTGTAAGTGTTACTGATGACAGCATTCAGCACTGTGTTCAGATGAACCAGCTTCATCAACTTTCAATAAGACTGGAGTTTACACATGACACTGACGGCCGCTAACAATGAACACTTTCTGAAACGGACTCGAGGACTAGAGGAACACCAGGAATTAGGAAAAGGAGCTTGAGCAGCCCATAAATGTGTTCAGTGGGGGAGAGTTTACAATACATCTAAGTTTAAACGTCTTATCTGCTCCCCCTTGTGCTAAACAAGACAGGACTCGCAGTCAGATAATGCAGGAGTGAAGGCACCACTGTTCTCATGGGTTCTACTTTCATTGGACACAATGACAAAAACCAAAAGATGAATGACATCAGAGCTCGTCACAGTCAGCACGATGTGAACATCTCCCCACACGACAACTGTTACCCATTTACTGCTTATCAGTGCTTCATTTAGAAAAAGGCAAAGAGACAAAAACAAACCAAGCTGGACCGGAACCTGCACTGTGACTGAATACCGATTCATTTATTCTTTTCAGTTAAAAATCATGTTAATACATGAAAAAAAAATCATAACAGAAAATGGAAAATGTTAGAGTTCTTATTTAGCACTTAGTAGTCCCACTCACACATTCAGACACTGATAAAGGCAGAGCTGCCATGCAGCAAAAAAACAAAGTACGCAATGAGAAATATCAGACTTTAGGATCCCTTAGTGCTTCTGATCATGGCTTCCATCATCTTCCATTGATCTGGAGTCACCTGGAACACAAAGTGTTATACTGTAGTTCTGAATCCATGCGGTCTGAAGGTCCACCCAAAAGAACAAACAGCTCGTTTAAATGTGAAACTCACACTTCGCAGCTCATTAAACTCTCCTGCCATCGACACAAGCTCTCCGCCATCAAATCGAACCACCTGAGATACACAGAGCAGAACAAAGATCATTGAGGCAAATCCTGCCTCACCAGAACAATACATTCTCCACAACATCTACAGTCCCTCCAAAAAACTTGAACAGCAAGGTCAAGTCCTTTGTTCTTAAAGCACAGTTGTGCTCATAAGTTGACATACTCTGGAAGAAATCATGATTTCTTGGTCACTTTTCATAGAAGATATTTGATGACACAAACACGTTTTATTCACTCATATTTAGTGCTTGGGTTGAGCCAATTATTGTTAACACTTTTTAAATCCTAATGACAGCAGAATCTTCTCAAATGACCCTGTTCAAAAGTTTACATCCTCTGATGACTTTTTACTGTTGTAAAAACGTGAACACAAGTCGATCCAAAAGGGTTTGAAAGGCAGCTAAAGGTAACCCTCCTCACCTGTGACCCGTCTGCCTGTAATTAATGTGTGCACAAAAGGTTTTGGAGTTTCTGCTCCCAACAAACCTTTACATCCTTCATCCAGTGCTGCACTGAAATCTCTGGATCCTGAGTCATGGGGAAAGCTGTCAAAAGATCTACAGGAAAAGGTAACCGTACTATACAAAACAGGAAAAGATATAAGAAGAAATGCAAGGAACTGAAAAGCCAGTCAGCAGTGTTCAAACTTTGATCAAGAAGTGGAAAGTGAGGGGTTCTGTTGAAACCAAACCACGGTCACAAACATTTGTCACAACTGCCAGAAAAATCGTTAGGGATGCAAAGAAAACCCACAAATAACTTCATCAGTGATCCAGGACTCTGAAAAACTGATGTGGATGTTTCAAAGTGTCCAGTAAGGAGGCACCTGAAGGAAAATGGCTGCATGATGACTTTTTTGGGCAAATCCCACAAAAAACCCAAACAGCTCAGAGATGAGCCTTCAATCTTCTGAACCAAAGTCACATGGAGTGATGAGACCAAGACTTAAGCATAAACGCTACATTTGGAAAGGAGTCAACAAGGCCTACAATAAAAATAACACCATTCCTATTGTCAAACACGGAGGCAGATTGCTGATGGTTTGGGGATGTGTGAGCTACAAAGACACAGGAAATTTGGTAAAAATTGAATGCAAGAAAGTTGAATGCAGCACATTATCAGAAGATACTGGAGGAAAACTGTCACTCTTCAACTCAGAGGCTGAGAACGAAACGCACTTGGACATTTCAATAGGACAACGATCCAAAACACAAGGCCGAGTCCACCTGTCATGGTTCCAACAGAATCCGGTGATGGTTCTGGAGTGGCCGTCTCAGTGTCCTGACCTCAGTGTTAGTGAACCACTCTGAGGAGATCTCAAACGGGCAGTTCAAGCAAGGCAGCCCGAGACTTTAAAGAAACTGGAGGTTTTCTGCCAAGAAGAACAGGCTGCTTTACCGTTAGAGAAAATAAAGAACCGCATCCACAGCGACCACCAGAGACTTCAGGCTGTTATTGATGCAAAATGAGGCAAAACGAGGGATTAAGGACTGCAGGGCGTAAACTTTAGAACAGGCTCATTTGGGAAGTTTCTGTTGCTATTGTATCTAACAAGAAATGGCTTCATCCAACCACTAACCATGAGTGGAAAAAGTTTCTGTTATCATTCATATTTACTGAAAAAAAGCCTATAATTCATCAATTCCTTCAGGGAATGTAAGCTTATGAGCACAACTGTAGACAACATTTGGGTCTCAGATCAAAATATGAAAATGAGACAAGTTTTGAATTGACATGAAGTTGTATTGAACAACTTGGGACAGAGAACTTTGATACAGTCCTGACTTATTGAGACAAATACTCTGTTTATGAGGGGACTGTAAAGATAGGGCTGAGTGATAAAGACATTTTTCACAATATTGTTTTTCATATCAGACAACAACAATATATATCAGGATAGAAACCAAATAAGTTTATCTGTCAAATGTGAACGCTCTGTGGCTCATTAGAGACATGTGTATCATCAGCAGATTGTTTAGATTGAAATCTTGATTTCCTATCATACTGGAAACATAACAGACACACTGAAGGAACATGATGCAACAATCTTTCTCCAGAAAACTAAAAAAGGAATAAATATTACAAACTAAACTGAAAATTAAAGCAAAAACTTTCAAGTTTCAAAAGAGAACATCAATAAAACACTAAACTGCTTGATCAGTTCCATTTCAAAACAAGCATTCATTCTACAAATCAATTCTAATGTTTTTAAGTTTAACAGTACAAGCATCAAATTCACAAACATCGTTTGTCAACATCCTGTGAATAATCTAGGAACTAAAAGCAAATTCTCTGAATTTCTTCTGGTATTTTAGACTGCTGCTGCTGTGAAGGTCTGAACTCTGTTGTTTTTCTGGAGAATTCTGCTTTATTTCAGTCTGAGACTGAACATGTTTGGTGGAACTACTTCAGGGGATAAAAAGGTTGGAGGGATTTCCAGATTTAGAAGGAGCGTGCCTTCTGCGTAATTTGCAGTGCACGTTACTCTGTTTTTGTGGAATTTTAAATAACTAAAATACCTAAAAAAAAACATCTACTGGCCAAATTATAACACTATTTTACACAGAAATATCTTAGGTGTTTTACTGTTGAACTTTTTCATGATTTATTTTTAAGAAAATGAAATTGGATCAAAGAAATTTACAAATAATGTAAACAGGCCTTTATTGTCATCTGACTAAACTCAATTTCAGTGGTTCAGGTGGTTGAACAGGTCAGCAAATGATCGAAGGGTTGTTGGTTCAATCCCCACTCCCCCCAGTCAACCGTAGTTGTGTCCTTGGGCAAGACACTTCACCCTCCCTGCGTCCAGTGTGGCTTCATTGGTGTGTGTAAATGCCTCCCCTCAGGGTTGTGTACGGAGTCCTCTGCTCTACTCCCAGTACACGTTCGACTGCACACCTGCCCACCACAGCAACACAATCATAAAGTTTGCTGATGACACCATAGTGTGGGGGCTTATCTCTGACGGGGACAAAACTGCCAACAGAGATGGGGTGGACTGTCAACGTGGTGTTCAACCAACAACCTCCTTTCTGTGGGTTCTTTATGCACAGTAATAGAACACTGGCACATGGCACTGTAAAAGTCATGATTCTGAAAAAAAAATTCACAACCCGCCAAGGCAACCCCAGAGAGTCTATCATGATGGACTCATTATTCTATCAAGAACAAATTCTATCGCAAATATATCGTTGTCATTTTATTGCCCAGCCCTATGCAGAAGCCACTGCTGTTCAGTGTTCATTAAGGCAGGGGACCCTCATTCTAGGTTCTAATCTGGGATTTATGTGGACTTACTGCACCAGACATCCAGGTAGCGTAGTCACTACTTAGGTAAGCTGCTAGATTTGCAAGCTCTGCTGGTCTTCCCAGTCGACCAGTTGGAATGCGACGCATCATGTTCTTCTCGAAACTGCCAGTTGGATCCAGACGACTGAAAGCCCCCTGAGTAGTAGAACATGTCAAAAAAACAAACAAAGAGTAGATAATTTCTCTCAGTTATACCTTTGTTTTGATTGGTCCGGGCTGTATGATGTTGAATCTGTGGCCATATCGCCCCCACTCTGCTGCTAGAGACCTTACTCAAAATGACAAGAAGCTATTACTGGATGGATGGATAGATGATTGTTAAGAGCTCTGTATGTCAAAACCAGACAGACAGACAGACAGCTCAAGACACACAAAACAATGGTTGCAGATATTCATTTGGTCAGGATATTTCTGCATGAGGTGAATCCCTCACTAACTTGTACAGCGCCTCAACTCCAGCCTTTGCAGCTGCACTTGGAACCACAAAACCAGAACCGGTCTCTGCGTAAATTGTGGTTATGGCCAAGAAGGAGGCTCCTGCGGCGACAGAAACAACACAAAAAGAAAATCACACAACAGCTCAAATCAAGCAGCAGTGGCGTGTTGGGTCAGTCATTACTGCAGTTCCAAACAGGCCTTTTGTCTTTCAACAGATGCTCTAGTATCAGAAGCCTTTCTCAGTTTGGAGAGTACATGGAAACCTTTCTATGAGACCTGCTGGTCACTTTAATGAAACGATGAACCCTGCTTTTAAAAATAAGACCAGCAAATAAATAACTCACATCTTCTTTTGTGTAATATTTGTAGAAAACTGGAACTAAAAGTCAGTCTTCTTGGCTTTTGAGGGGCAGCTGGCGAGTGAGAGTGTTGAGGAAAAAAGTGGACTCCGAATAAAAACCTGGAATCTGCTGTTTGCTCAGAGGGTCTGTTTATTCCAGAATAAACTCAGAAGATCTTCTGAGTTTATTCCAGAATAAACTCAGAAGATCTTCTGAGTTTATTCCAGAATAAACTCAGAAGATCTTCAGCATCTCACAACCCAATCCTCGATAGAAGCCCCCGAATTCTTTCTCGTCCCGTCTCTTATAGTTCAAAGGTGTCCCTCCCATTGCAATAGACACAACTGTGATTCTGGCAAATTCTACTGGAGGAGTCACTTAGCCCTGTTATTGGAACTAATTGTTCCCATAACAGATTTATCGTTTTTCCCGGAATCTTTGTCGACAACACTTCTCAAGTAATCTGGTTACAATCAATTTTTTGAGGACATTCCGCAGACAGTTTTCAAGTAATCTGGACCAAAACCTTGCGACGTTGCCCATCCGACCCCAAGGACAGGAAGGAGCAAAATTATTCCCAACAAGAGTCATTTATTGAAGAGAAAATATTCCTCTTAATTTAATGCCCCAGAAACTCCTGCTCCATTGTCAGGGTGTGGGGGTTTTACGACACCCCCTGTCCAACAACCGGTCAACGTTTGAGTTAAAGATTGACCGTAAAAGGCTGATAGCGATTAATATTATAGAGCAGAGAGTACTTTAATAGTCACCATATGAAGAAATTCAGTGGTCCAGTTAGTGTACAGTCACAAATACCACACTCAAAAGCATAAAAATAAATTCTACTAAAAATAACACAATAAAAACAAGCCAAAAACAATGAATGCATTAATAAATAAGTTAAACGTTAACTTAAAATCCTAAAACTAAATAAACAAAATGATAAATTAAATCATACCCTCCATCAGCAGTGGCTGTTATGGAACCCTCTGAACCTCAGGGAGGAACCTCAGCAGCATCTTTTTTTCTTTTCATGAGTTAAATAAAAAGTTCTTTGAAAGTTTTCATAATATATAAAGTAAAGCTTTAACATAACTGAAATGTTTTTACTTTGTGATATGTTGAAACAAAAACAGAAAGTGAAAGGAGTTCCTGTAGCAGGTCTTTTAAATTCAAATAAAAATGTAAATAAAAATGAATCACACTGTGAAGTTTTATTAAGTAAATAAAACAAAGTTAAAACAATTTGAGAAAAATGCAACAGTTAAATCATCAGCAGACCAAGTTAACCTTTTAACTACCTTACCAAGACAAAACAAAAAAATACGTTTTTTTCTGCTGTTTTTCCTTGTGAGAAAACACACAAAGCTTTAAAAATAAAGTGGGTGGATGTGACTAAATCCACAGGGATTGGCTATTAAGGACACTGGTTGGTCGTCTTCTGTGGGCCAACCTCCGTATGGGAATGCCATAGAAAAACGAAACAAAGTGGAAATAGCAGCATATAAAGTGTGTGCATGGAGTAAGATGATAAACAGCGTGTACTGCAGGTGAGTAGCATGTGGAGTGGGTCCGGAAAGTATTCGGCCCCCTCAAATTTTTCAATCTTTCTTATATTGCAGCCGTATGCTAAAATCAATTAAGTTCATTTTATTTATTTTTGACAAAAAACACAGAATTTGACATTTTTACAGGTTTATTCAAGGAAAAGTGAAATGTCACATGGTCCTAAGTATTCAGACCCTTTGCTGTGATACTCATACAGTGCCTTCTGAAAGTATTCGGCCTCCTTGAACTTTTCAATCTTTTGCCACATTTCAGGCTTCAAACAGAAAGATATAAAACTGTAATTTTTGTGAAGAATCAACAACAAGTGGGACACAATCATGAAGTGGAACCAAATTTATTGGATATTCCAAAGTTTTTTCACAAATAAAAAACAGAAAAATTGGGCGTTAAAATGATTCTGTCGCTTTACTTTCAGTTCAGCAAACTCTCTCCAGACGTTCAGTGAGGATCTCTGAATGATCCAATGATGACCTAAATGATAATGATGAGAAATAGAATCCTCCTGTGTAATCAAGTCTCCATATTAATGAACCTGCTCTGTGATCGTTTCAGAGGTCCGTTTAAAGAAAGCATCATGAAGAACAAGGAACACACCAGGCAGGTCCCAGATACTGTTGTGGAGAAGTTTATAGCTGGATTTGGATACAAAACGATTTCACAAACTTTAAACATCCAAAGGAGCTCCGTGCAAGCGATAATATTGAAATGGAAGGAGTATCAGACCACTGCAAATCTACAAAGACCCGGGCCGTCCGTCTAAACTTTCTGCTCAAACAAGGAGAAGACTGATCAGAGATGCAGCCAAGAGGCTCATGATCACTCTGGATGAACTGCAGAGATCTACAGCTGAGGTGGGAGAGTCTGTCCATAGGACAACAATCAGTCATAAACTGCACAAATCAGACCTTTATGGAAGAGTGACCAGAAGAAAAGCCATTTCTTAAAGGCATCCATAAAAAGAGTCATTTAAAGTTTGCCAAAAGTCACCAGGGAGACACACCAAACATGTGGAAGAAGCTGCTCTGGTCAGATGAAACCAAAGTCCAACTTTTTAACAACAATGCAAAACGTTATGTTTGGTGTAAAAGCAATACAGATCATCACCCTGAACACCAATCTGAATCCAATCCAGAATCTGTGGAAAAAACTGCTGCTCACAAACACTCTCCATCCAACCTCACTGAGATCCAGCTGTTTTGTAGACACAGATATCCCTGGGCAAATACAGGGATATCCTGGACCAGAACCTTCTCCAGAGTGCTCAGGACCTCAGACTGGACTGAAGGTTCACCTTCCAGCAAGACAATGACCCTAAACACACAGCTAAAATAACCAAGGAGTGGCTTCACAACAACTCTGTGACTGTTCTTGAATGTTCCAGCCAGAGCCCTGACTTAAACCTAATGGAGCATCTCTGGAGAGACCTGAAAATGTCTGTTCACCAACGTTTACCATCCAACCTGACAGAACTGGAGATGATCTGAAGGAGGAATAACAGAGGATCCCAAATCCAGGAGTGAAAAACTTGTTGTATCTTTCCCAAAAATACTCATGTCTGTATTAGATCAAAAGGAGCTGCTACTAAATACTGAGCAAAGGCTCTGAATACTTAGGACCATGTGATATTTCAGGTTTTTTTTAATAAATCTGCAAAAATGTCAAAAATTCAGTGTTTTTGTCAGTATGGGGGCTGTGTGAACATTCATGAGGAAAAATGAACTGAAATGAAATGAACGGCTGCAATATAAGAAAGAGCGACACATTTAAAGGGCTCTGAATACTTTCTGTACTCACTGTGTGTGTGTTTGTATGTGCATGTGTGCGTGAGTATGCATGAGTGACACGCCTGTGTGCGCCAGACGAGGAAAACAAAGACGTTTGTGGATCTATTCGTATGAAAGTGGATGCATCAGAATGGGGCGGAGCAAGGAGACTTTGAGCCACCCATTTATGTAGTTGTGTCACAAAAGCGAGCTTTTTCAAGCCACAGGTTTTCATCTGCTCCTGTTCCATCACAATTCAAATATAGAAATGTATAGTATAGTTTGAATCTTACATTTTTTGTCCATTATGAGAGAAATGCTACAAGAACATGTTAAAATCCTCCAAAACAGTTTCCATGGGAGCAGGTCTTTAAAAGTGACTGGCCAGCTGCTGGTAGCGTGACATGCAGGGAACTGAAAGTGTGGTTGCTTAACCATTCGGGTAGCGCAGGATAAAGCTGGAGACAGAGCGGTGTATACCAATGTATGTTCAGAAAGTAATAAGGCCGATGCTGATAGGTCTCAAAATAAACAAATATCGGTCCAATAATCAGCCCAAACCGACAACCGCTCGACCCCTACATTGAAATAACAACCACAGTAGTGTGATTCTGGTTCAGTTAGAGGGTTCTTGGTTTGCCGCCTCGCTCTTTGAGCTACCTTCAATAACTGGTGCTTAAAAAAAAGCTCAGCTGATGAAACTGGTTCTGGATCTGTAGAACCACTTTGCTTCTAGATCAGTCTTCTTTTGCTTCCTAATTTGTTGCTCCCATTTATGATCCTGACCTTTCTGGTTCTGGATCAGCCTCTTTCCAAGTTCCAGAGTGACAAACGCAGTTCCGTTCAGAACAATGTCGGTGATGCTCTTCCAGCCGTTAGGAGACAGGCGTTCTGTTGGACAGACAAAGTTCCCCGCTGCATTGTTGATGATAACCTGCACCAATCAGGACACAGCGCACCATGTCAACAGAACAGCACCAGGCTCTGGTTTTAGGGTCAATCTCTGTTTACACAACCATGACGTGAAGTTCTGCTTCATAGTCCAGAGAAAGGAAAACGGTTGTTTGTGTTTGAGCTTACATCAGGAAGTCCCGCCAGCGCCTCCATCTGGTCGACACAGTGAGAGACGGCCTGTGGGTCTCTGACATCACACTGGACAGCGTGAACCTGAAGAGAAACGGAGAACCATCAGGTCACACAAGGTCACCTGAGACCGGTCTGCTTTCTTACCTCCTTTCCGGTCAGGCTACTGATCTCTGTGGCAGTTTTCTGTAGGACCTCCAGCTTCCTGAACAAACCAGCAAACAGCAAGTTAACATTTCAAACGGATTTTTAGGTGTCCTCAGGTCATGTGACCTCTAACCTGCTAGCAATGACACACTGAGCTCCCAGCTGTGACAGAACCGTGGTCATGGCCTTGCCCAGACCAGTCCCGCCTCCTGTGATGAAGGCCACTTTGTTGTTGAAGGTTCCTGCAGGCAGCATCACGCCCTCAGCTGGATGGAAGAAGTCAGACTGAGGAGCAGAACCAAAGCGACGGTCTGCAGACCTGTGGATCCATGACTGAGACAGCACAGACGCATCAGCGTTAAAGCGGCCTCATCCACATCATCAGATGAAAAGTTTAAAAAGTTTGCGCACGCACGCACGCACGATTGGGAAATCTTCACGATTATCAAACATCCGTGTCCAACCACGCTGCACAAGCAAATGACCCGGTCCAGACCCACATAGAACGTAACATTTTGTTCCCCCCGTCTGCAATCGTGGGACACCATTCCCTTTACCTGGTTGTATTGGAGTTTTTGTCTATACCTTCTGGCTGTTTTACTCTGTTTTGCCCTTAGCTATTTTATCCTTTTATGTTTATTTCTTTTTGCCTATAACCAATCGAATAGCGTCCTCAATTGTAGCAATAATACAATATGAGAAGTAAAAAAGTTAAGATCAGAATCAATTTTGGATTATACACAAGACAGGTATGGTATGTGCAACTGTGCATGTGTGCAGCTTAGAGGGAACAGTGTTTACCAGAGGCTGTGACTTGATAAAAACAACCCGGTGAATAAACAAGTGAACAACTGAACCATTTTTGACTTCCAGCTTGAAAGGAGAGCATCATGTGCTTCTACTAAAATCAAAATCTTGAAAATAGCTCAAACTACAAAATAACCCCCCAAATATGAAATAAACAAAAAGATTTTAAAAAATGACATCTGAAGATGTTTTGTCTCTTCTATGAAAAACAGAATCCAGATGACCCTTTTAAAAGCTTTTCAGCTGTGGAATCCTCTGGATGAATGAATCTTCACAGACATGTTACATCAGCTGTTTGAATAGACACGTATAACCGAGTGTCATCAGCATAAGGACGGATGTGTTTGCTGCTGGATGGTGTTACTTGATGGAAGTATGTTTGGACCAATCACACAGTCCTGTGATGACGGTCTTCTGTGTTATCATCCCCGTGACTAATCACGTTTATCGACCACAAACAGACGGTGGAGTCCCGGGTTCTGGTCGGTGACAAACGGTTCTGTCACTATTGAAGGGGACGGAGCCCTGTCTACACTAGGCAGCGCGTGCACGCGCAGACAAAGTCATGAGGAAAGTTGTTTAACTGAGATTTGATCATATTTTCAGCCTCACCCGTGACACTGGTCTCGTCTGCGCTCCGAAACGGGTGCTGCACAGCCAGGCCGCCATCTTTAACTGAGCACGCGCCGTGCACGAGCGTTTCTGTTCGGTCCTGTCATTGACTGGAACATCCGGTCCCTCTTATTTTGAAAGCGTTGTGGTTCCGGTGCGGTTCGTCTGAGCGGATGGAGGTGCGAGGACCCGGTCCTGAGTTGGTTCTTGTTTTTAGCGGGAAGCGGAAGTCCGGAAAGGATTATATCACGGACCTGATCTTAGATCGGTAGGGATCCGGTCTGAACAAATGACTAATCACGATCTCAAGCACGCGCGAACTTTGACCCTCAGAAAAAAACTATTGCCGTGTGCGCATGCGCCGCAGTGACGTTCAGGTGACAATGAAGGGGTGGGGTAAATTGTGTTACTTGCGTTTGGGTGGCGAGTAATATTTTCATGAAGGAATAAAAACTAAAATTAAGGAAAAATGCAAAGACGGGAGGAAGTACAGAAAAGGAGGAAAGGTCTTCTGGGCGTTTCCCTTCAGGAGTCGCCACAGCCAATCAGATTCCTCCATCTACCCCTGTCTTCTGCATCCTCTAACACCAGATTCCTTCATGTCTTCATTCTCTGCATCCATAAACCTACTCTTTGGTCTTTCTCTAGACCTCTTTCCTGCAGTTCTAGACTCAGCATCCTTCTACCAATATCTTCACTGTCTCTCCTCTGGACATGACTGAACCATCTCAGTCTGACCTCTGACTTTATCTCCAGAACCTCTAACATGTGCTGTTCCTCTGATGGACTCATTCCTGATCCATCCTGGTCATTCCCAGAGAGAACCTCAGCATCTTCATCTCTGTTACCTCCAGTTCTGCTTCCTGTCTTTTCCTCAGTTCCTCTGTCTCTGGACTGAACAACATGGATGCTTTCACCACAGTTTAGTTCACCTTTCCTTTCATTTGAGCTGAAACTCTTCTATCACAAGGGGAGGAATAAATGTAAAACGCACAAAAGAGGAAGGAGGGAAGGAAAGGACAGAGGAGCAGAAATTCATTTTTCCTACTTTGTAGCAGAGCAGAAAACATGAGCAGGAACTGACATGTCCCACACCCTTAAATGCAACACGCGACCTCTTCTTTTGCAGTCTGGGTCCGGCCGTCTGCAGCGTGCTGCGCTTGTCTGGACCTCTTAAGCAACAGTATGCTCAGGTGAGCTCACCTGTTTCCCTCCTGCTTTACCTCATTGCTCTGGTTAGGACTGGTTCTGCTCCTTCACTAGGAACACGATTTGGATCTGGACCAGCTGCTGGGTCCTGGTCCGTACAAAGAGCAGTACCGGGCTGACATGATCTGCTGGGGAGAAGCTCGCCGCAGCCAGGACCCGGGCTTCTTTTGTCGCCTAGCAACCGCAGGAGCACAGCAGCCGGTGTGGGTATGTTTCTGATGTGCTGTCTCCATGACGACTGGAGGGGGTCGATGGCTCACCGCGACGCTGTTTGGTTAGGTGGTCAGTGACGCAAGACGGGTGTCGGACCTGCAGTGGTTCCAGTCAGAGTTCCCACAGCAGACCGTCAGCGTGAGAGTTCAGTGCTCAAATGAAACGCGGCAGGAAAGGGGGTGGAGCTTCAACCCAGGTGAGTGCACTTATTTGTAAACCGCCATCAGCTCTAACAACCCAACTTACTGACCACGTCTTCCAGGTGTGGACGATGCAGAGTCTGAGTGCGGGCTGGATGAAGGTGTGCACTTTGATTGGGTAATAACGAATGAGGCCGCCGCCCCCCCCCTGGATGAGCAGCTACAGCCAATCCTGAACCTGGCGAGAAAGGCTGCCGCTTCAGCCAATCAGTGATCCCTCAAACTCATCTGGTCGATTAGAGAGGCTGCTGCCTTGGTGCCTTTGAGCAGGAAGACGCAGCAGAAATGAAAGGAGCTTCTCTCATTCAGCTCTTTGTTGTCTGATCAGACCGATTGACAGCTCCAGAAATCAATAAAGAACAGGGTCTCCATGTGGGTCTACTTTGGTGCTTTTATTTTATAAAATCCTGTTTTGTTACAAGAGCTGTGTCATCATCACTAAGTGTAAACATCAAAACAAACGGGGGGATTGGCCCCTGGTTCATCATGTTTGGCAGTTGAACCCTTTACCGACTGGCTAAGCAACCACTTTGGCCACGCCTCCAAAATAGAAAATGTTATGGCTGAGAGGAAGTTGGCTGCAAGTCAATTATCATAACAATGAATTAGGAAAAAATACTGGGTTAGTCACTGATTAGCTGTTAACCAGGTTAGCCGGAAAACAAAAATGAGGAATGTGACAGCAGGAATCATCACAAGAGAAGGCCACGCCCCCTGAAGACGGGCAAAGACGGGAGTGGACGTTCAGCAGGAGCCCAGCTCGTCCATGGTCTGCTTCAGTGTGGCGTGTAGCTCCATGTTGGCGTTCCTGGCTGTGGTCAGAGAATCTGGAAGAAAACACAGTCGTGGTAGAAATGGTCGCTGAACTTCTCTGGATTGGTTCCGGTGATTCTTCAATGTGTCGACAGGAAACTTGCTTTTTTGAACCGATTCAACCTCATCGTGGAAAAAAATGCTAAAACTAAACAGAATTTTCTGATTCGACCTGAGTTTTAGAAAGTGGAACGGCAGCAGCAAAGACTGACCGTTGAAAACCAGAATCTGAATAGTGTTTCAGGTACATGAGGTTCAAATGGGGTAAGAACAGCCCGTCTTCCATCAATAACAGGTTGCCATGGCGTCGGTCGGTGTTTGTATGATTAATGATTGATCCGAACTGATCCCTGCTGGGATCTCTCACCTTCCAGCCCGTCGATGGTTTTTTCCAGTTTGGCCACCATCCGCTCAGAGAGCTCGGCTCGAGCCTCGGCCTGAAAACGCAGAGAGAAGGCGTGTCAGCAGGCGAGTCCAACCCCGGAGTTCCCTGCGTGGAATGCACTCACCTCCTTTAGTTTGCTGCTCAGATTCTTGATCTCCTCCTCATAGCGGTCCTCCTTCAGGGAGTACTGAGAAAGAAAAATCCAGCCAATCAGACAGTAGGAACCGGCCTGAGCTGCTCCAACAGTCTCAGACCGCAACAATACCGGATCACACAGGTACAGAACGGATGGAAACCAAAGGCCACAACGATAACTAACTCAGACACAGACCTCAGCCCGCCTCTGCTCAGGCGTAAACTCCTGCTCTACACAAAGGCCAACAGGACCCAATGTCCTGGACCGCAACAATCACGTCCTGGACCACGACAGTCTTGCAGAAAACTCTTAGAAGGTCATAAGGGTTCTGGAGCAGCTTCAAGTAAAGGAGGAACAAACACCAGCCGAGAACGGCTCACACACGTCTGTCTCTCCAGGATATATTCCAGAGAAATAACAGGAGCTGAAAGGTTGTGGGAGGTTCTTGGGGTGAGCTCCTCCTTCTCTCCCCACACCACCTCTCCTCATACCTTCTCGGACTGCGCCTCCAGAGACTTTGCACTGGCGAAGACAGTTTTCAGCTCCTCCTCCAAAGCACGACCCTTACTGTAGATCAAAGGTTACATCACAGAGTGCACTGTCAGACAAGTGGGTGTGGTCTGCTGTGAGGTGTTAGAGGCTGCAGCAGGTAAAGCCATGCACAGAGCAGCAGGAGGAGGAGCTGAAGCAGCAGCTGAAGGTCAGAGGTCATGGAGGCAGGAGGAGGAGCTCAGATAGCTGGAGGGTCACATGACCGAATATACCTTGTCCTCAGATGCTTGCAAGCTCTTCAGGGATTGGTCGAAACTCCTCAGCTGCTCCTCCAACCTCCGAACTTTACTGTTAGAGGTGAAGAGACAGACAGGCGGGAAGAGAAGGGAGAGGCAACGGCCAAAGTTTCCATGGAAACGAGAAGAAGGATGCAGATCGCTATTAGTGAAGCCATTAAGGGAAATCATAATCGACAACATCTGAGCTCAAACATCTGATGTGTGTGTCTGCAGAAGTCCGCATTAACCTGTCGCCCTGCTCAGCTCGTTTTTCAGCTCGTTCCAGTTCTCCTTCCACCATCACAAGTTTCCGAGCCACCTATCAATCAAGAGAAGACTGCTGTGATTGTACTCAGGTATGATCCAGGCCAGCGTTGGCTGTAGGTGGTGCCTCTAACTTGGCAGCATGGGCGTGGTCAGTGTGGATGGGACCTACCTCCTCGTATTTGCGGTCAGCCTCCTCTGCAATCTGCTTGGCCTCCCTCAGCTGGACTTCCAGCAGCTCCATCTTTTCCTCGTCTTTCAGAGCTCTGTTCTCTATCACCTTCATGCCTCTATGGAAACACAAGTGGGAGGAGCCCCAGTCAAGTTGGCTTTTTAACGACAAGTCCAGCCCCTCCCACCTCCTGCTAGGCCCCACCCCTTTGAATAAAAATCCCAAATGAATCTTGTTTAGTGTTTGAATATGTGATCATTGAGATGGGGGAAATGATGTTTGTATGATTTTTCTAAATCCTCAATGCAAACACCTCAGGTTATATTGAAGGGTAAGAACGGGACAGTTGGAGCTGACTCCACTCTCAGCCCAGGTTAAAAAATGCTTTAAAAAGGGGCGGTACTGGGGCAGCCGGTCTGAGCAAGGGAGGCGTGGTCTGGATCTGTGATTGACAGTTAGGCTAGCTTGAGATAATTAGAGGATTTTTTTTTATTATTGTCTGAATGAAAATAAGGAAAAAAAATCATAAGGTTAAGAAAGCACGGGCAGGCTGCCTCCTCATCCCGCAGTGGCACTCTGTTGGCCAGCCAGCCGCCCAGGGGCCAGCCTAGCCAACAAGCGAGCTCCAACCATCTCAGGAGAGGACAGAGCTCCTCCTTCTCCTGGGAGTGTTCAAAGATGGGCGGGGCTTTTATACAGGAGCTGCAGAGCATGATGACGTGGGACTTCCTCCAGTTGACCAATGACAAAATTCAACTCTACTACCTCATCTAAACCACTGGGGAGCAGCAGACAGACGGTTTTAGATTATACCTTTAGGAATTAAACAAGTTTATTATTAATCGTCAAAAATTTGACAAAGACCAACAGTCAGCACTTTTAGAGCCCCATTTTTACTGGTAAGCAGCAAAAAAAAACCTTGATTAGGGGTTTAGTTACCCATTAAATATTGAACAAACCTCCTAAAGATAACAGTATTTTTTCAAAATAAAAGCCTTCAAATGAACTGTTATTACACACAACAGAGTTCCACTACATTTGATCAATTTGTTGATTTTGCTGCATTAGGAGGTCATATTTACTGAAATCAAAGCTGTTCCAATCAGAAACATCTTCATAGATCCAGTTCCATTTAAACATAGGACCCTTATTTTGTAGCAGCTTCACAGTTCTTGCATCCATTGAACTCGTGAGTGTTGTTTATGGTCAATAGAAGGTTAATGTCGAACTGCAGCCTCTGGAGGATCTACACCTTGATGCTGGTGGGACTCCAGAGACAGCAGCAGCTTCAATATGTGCTGCTGCTTTGTGATGGTATTTTAGCAGCTGCTCTCTGAATCTGATGTATTTGTCTGACAGAAACCTTCCTCATTCTGCCTTTATCTGTGCGTGCTCTGAATCCGACACTAGTCGATGATCACGCTGACGTTTTCCTGAAATCTCCCAGGTTTTCATACCTGCTCCAAGACGTAACTATTTCACTCTTTTCTGCAGCAGAGATTCTTTTTCTTTCTCATATTACTGGAAAATGTTGGTTTGCTTTATAATGTGGATCGTTTTTCCTTTAATTGAGCTCACCTGGAGAACTAATGATCACAGGTAGACGATCTGTCAGTGATCAAACAGACACACAAGATCATCCATGAGTTTCATTGACAACAAAGAACTTGATCTTTTTGATACTTAAATACAGTGTGCATCATCATTTGGAATGAACTATATTAGCAGCAACAAAAATTGAGAGCAATATCAGAACTATCCAGCCATACAGTTTTGATCCAGGTTCCTGCTCAGACAGGAAAAACAAAGATGTTCATGGATCTATTTGTCTGCAAGGGGATGCATCAGAATCCCCCCCATTGTAGCATCTATGTCACTGCTACAAGCTTTTTCCAACAGCATTTTTATTTCTGTATATATGTACTCCATTATGAGAAAATTGCTACAAGAGAATGCTAAAAACATCAAAAACACCAGTTTCACTAGAGTGGGTCTTTAAAGTCCGAAAGGAGACCTTGCATGGTTCCCACCTCTCACTTTCATCTGCAGCCTTTTCCACCTCATCCAGTTTAAGCAAAGCAGTACCCAGACGCTCCTGAACACGGTCCAGATTCTCCTCACTCAGCTGTAAACGCCGATTCAGGGAAGTCACCTCTGCTTCAGCCTGAAAGACAAACACCAGGGTTCACAGCGCTCACTGTCAAGCAGTGACCTTAGCAGGATCACTGCCAAACACTAGATCCATTTACCAGATCCTCAGCTCACCCTACAGGTATAGGTGCACTGCTCCTTCTCTTTTTTTCTTGTAGCGCTGCACCCAGTCCCACGCCAAAGGAAAGCAGGCACAGAAACTGCCTTCAGATAAGACAGTTTATGGCCTTTATGGTGACATGAGAAGGGCTCTGGCCTAAACCTACACACACCCCATGGCTCAAACCAGTAAAATGACATTTCATGCAAATGGAGGGCAGGCTACCGTCAAGGACTTCACACAGATCAAGAAAGATGAGGAATATGACTCGCTTGCCTTACTAAAGTACGGGAGGAGGAAGCTGCTCATATAAGTTATGCTGAGATTGAAAGAAGTAAAGCTTAATTATTCCTGCTTTTCTGAAATTTTAGATATGAAAGGCAAATTGGAGATGACGTTCTGCTGAAATTGGATTGTTCTGGACCAGATTTCTCTAGAGCTGTGGTTATAACAGGACCCCTTCATGTAGAGAAGAGATGCCAAATGCCTGGCCTTGACAATGACTGTAAAAACAATAGACAGCAAAACTCCTCCCTTCTCATGTTCCAAACAGGAGGTACCAACTGGTACTACTGGTAGACTTCTATGAAGAAATGGACAGTTGTTACTCAGTCATTCTATTTGTCAGAATGACCATTCTTGCTCTGATAAAATTTTGAATTATCTTCTTTCTAATTATAATTTTTTTAGGTATGGGCCAATATCATTTTTTCTGGCCAATATGATAACCAATATTTTCCCTGCAACTGTGACCAATGGCCTATTTTTATGTGTGTGGCACAGCAATCGATAGCAAAGGCCACACATGTGCAGACGGCGCTACCATCATCGGGCTTCACAGTAAATTGTGCTGACCTGACTCTTTAATGCTGCCCAGCCCCAAGCAATGAAAACCAGGAAAGCTTCAGATTTGGAAGAGCCCTAAGACTTTAGACCTGAGTCACAGACTTCATCTGTTTGACCCTTTGACAGATTTGTAGTTGTGATGCCTGGTAATAAACCTTTCAGTCATGGTGCAACAACTTCAACAGAATTAAACTTAACTCCCACAATGCACTCCTGCTGTGGGCAGGATCATTACAGTAGTTTTTGGATTTGAAAAATTAAAAAAAAAAAGTGTTTGAGTGACAATCTCTTTTGACAAGGAGATTATTTTCCCCCTATGGGATCATGGGATTATTTACGCAGCGCTGAGACTGTGACACTGCCCACTACTTTTTTCAATTAAACGTTATTGCTTCACATAATGTACATTGCCTTCTGCGTGAGCCTTCAGGAACAGGAGATTTTAAATTAATGGGCACTGTGGGAAAGAAAAAAAAAAAAAAAAGAAGTTTGCAGTGAAATTGAAATGTAATAATTCTCCTGCATTTTGAAACTTGCTGGTGAGATAACAGGAAGTGGTATGAGGGCGTGCATGAGAGAGAAAAGCGCAAAGCTGTTGGACACGGTTATGACTGCACAGCTGGATATTTGGTCATGGTTTTGATGTTAACATTTATGAAGTTATGTTTCCATTGGGGGATCTTTGGTAGTGGGACTTCTGGCTTGGTTGGTGTTTGGGGTTGCGGTCCTCGTCCTTGCTGGGGCGGCTGTGTTCTAACATTGCAGCCTCACGTCTGTGGAGTGGCCCTTGTTACTGTCCGGTGTGGGTGGATGCTGAGCTGCTCTGGAAATAAGAGATTCTCAATATATTGCTTCCTCACAGCAGACACAAGCTTTATATGTCTTTTATAATTCTTGTCATTTATTTGTGCCTGTATGGATTGTGTGTGTGTGTGTGTGGGGGGGGGGGGGGTTGTTCTTTTTCTTTTGATGTTTGTTTTTAATTATAACAGGCTTTGAGCTGCAACACATGAAAAGTTTCTGTAAATAAAGCTGGATTGATTGATAAGTTCAGTTTGTTAACAATTGGGAATTGCTGAACAGACCAAAATTGTATGATTTTGTGCGAAAACTTTGAAAAAAAAAAAACTCTAGATGGCAGACATCTTCAACAGCCAAAGCGTGCTTGGACCCCCGCCTCTCCAGCACTCTCCAGTGGTGACACTGGGCGGTCACCCACTGACTTCTACATTGCCCTACTTGAAGCCTAAATTCTCAGCTTACGGGCGCAGCCTTATTGGCTGGAGTTGACTCCACCAAACTGGGATGTTCCAAATATGGAAAAATAGGCAGTACTGGATGGAGTCATTTTCCCACTTTTGTTTTTGTCCATGCCCACGAATCATGCTGGACCTTTCATGCTAACGTGGCTAATGGGTTTAGCTAAAGTTTCCAGCTCAGCAACACAGCGGTGGATTCATATTTACATCATATATCTTTATCAGTAAGTACTCTGTGTTTTAAATGTAAAGCTTTTAAAGTACAGCAAGTAACTTTTAGACAACAATAAAAACATTTTACCATGTTATGTGTTCAGTATGAATCGTTTTCCGACTTATAACAAGCTTGAATATGTTATTTCTGTGGTTCTAATATGTCATTTCAAAAATGATATCTTCTATACACCTTTTTATAACAATCCATCATTACTGTTATACATGAAGGTGTCAAACGTCATTTTTTCTCTCATGCGAATAAAAGTGTTGGAATACAATCACATACAGTACATCTGTAAATTATTCACAGCGCCTCACTTCTTCCACATTTTATGTCACAGTCTTATTTCAAAATTGATTCAGTTTTCCTCCTGAAAAACACCCCATAATGTCAATGTTATAAAAGTTCTTTTGAAATTGTTGCAAATGTCTTAAAATTAAAAAACCTGAAAATGACATGTGCAGATGTATTCACAGACTTTGCTGTGAAGATCCAAAGTGAGCTGAGTTTCTTCTGTTTCCATGATGAGTCTTGAGATGTTTCTGCTGCTTCATTGAAGCCAACCTGTGGTCAAACCAGTGGATTGGACAGGATTTGGAAAGGTAGACCATGTCTACATGAGGTCCAGGGTTGACTGTGCACGTCAAAGCACAAACCAAGCATGAAAGAACAATTGTCTGTAGACCTCAGAGAAAGGATTGTCTTGCGGCAAAAGGCTGGGAAAGAGTCCACAAACATTTCTGCTGCCTTGAAGGTTCCAATGAGAATGGCTCCCCAGATTGCGCCTGTGTTCAGCAACGCTGCTCCTCTCCTACTATGTAGATTAATAATAGTTGTCTTTGTTACATATGTGATCATATCAGCCCGATTAACAAATGGATATGTTTCTTCTTTATGGACCTATGGTCGTGACTTTCTCCTTCACATCAAAGATCAAATGGAGTTCCTCTCTGAGACATGGGATGGCTACAGACAAACTTTTCCTCCACCATTTGTTTGTGTATCTGGTCTATCAGACGTCCTGTTGCTGCTTCAACCTCCAGGGAGAAGGAGAAAGCAGAGGAAGAGAGGTCTTAGGGATGGACTCCAGTCAAAGTGCAGATGACCCTCACATTTGGGATTTACCGGCCTGGGCCTGCGTTAAGGGAAACATGCTAGATGTCAGCGTAAATGAGTTAACATGGGAGTCAATGGGAGAATGCTCACTCTAAGCACCGGCCTCTCTGGTCGGTTGCGGTACTGTAACGTTTTGTAACTTTCTGGCAGTGTTGGGCAAGTTACTTCAAAAAAGAGAAGGAAGTAAGAGAAACTCATTGGGAAGCACTGCATTACAAGGAGTTGCTCGTCTGTCCTTAGTGCACAGTTCTGCACGGCTGCGAGTCTACCAAACTATGTTCCCCCACCCCTACGGAGCGCATTGTGCTCAAACCAACTCATATTGACCACTAGTCACATACAGTTTAGAGAGAAAAATAAAAGAGAGAGTGATTTAATATAGGTTTCAGGATCGAAGGATCCGGCTCTTGTTGCTCACAACCAAAGAGCAGCTTTAGAGGTGTTTCCTTCATAATCGACCACACGGGGTGGGTCTCTGCTCTGTTGCTCACCCAACGGACTCCCTACAGCATCTCTTTCCGGTTCATCTTTGATTCAGTTTAGAAAGCACTATGACTGCAGCAATGGAGACATGTCTGGGCTTTGACCGATCCCCAACTCTGCGTGCACATGCGTGCCTGAATGCACCAGTTGCTCTCCTTTTACAAATCGGCATTTCGTTTCATTTATCCAAGAGAAAATGTCAGAGCCTACAAAAGCCAAGTAACCCAAGTTATGGGGGCTTCCATAGTCCAGTAACTGTAATTAACCAGTATTCTGCATTCTATTCAACTGTATTCTAACCAGCCTGCCCAGTAGGCCAGCTCTTTCTAGCCATTGTTAGGAATTCTTGATATCACCACTTCAGTTATGGTTCAGTGGTACATCCCATGCAGGGGCTTGTCCTCCCATGAGGATCCGTCCTCCATCACAGCATCCTCTGCTGTCCATTGCCTGAGACATTCACTGATCACACTGTCAGTTGGGGCCTTGTTCTTGATGTATTCATGCATCTTGGATGTTTCATCCTGGATAGTGGCTTCAACGCTCGCTAGTCCTCGGCCTCCTTCCTTGCGGCTAGCATACAGTCTCAGGGTTCTGGATTTGGGATGGAACCCTCCATGTATGGTGAGGAGCTTCCGTGTTTTAACATTCGTAGTCTGTATCTCATGTGACTTTTCCTGCAGGGTTTCTGTTGTTTGGCAGTGCGTAACTGTTTATTGCCCGGGTTTTGTTCTTGCCATTGAGCTGGTTTCTCAGGACTTGCCGTACTCATTGGAGGAATTTGCTGTTGCGGCTTCCCTTGTTTCCTGCTCCAGGTTGACATTTGCCTGTAGAATTCCAAGATACTTGTAACTGTCCTCAATGTCTGCTATTGTTCCTTCTGGGAGTGCGACCCCTTCAGTGTGGACTATCTTGCCTCTCTTTGTCACCATCCGACTGCATTTCTCAATTTCAAATGACATCCCAATGTCAGTCCTGTAGATCCTGGTGGTGTGGATCAGGGAGTCAATGTCGCGCTCGCTCTTAGCGTATAGCTTGAAGTCATCCATGTAGAGGAGGTGACTGAGGTGACCGACTTCATTCCTGAGTTGGTATCTATAGCCAGTCTTATTGATTATTTGGCTGAGGGGGTTCAGACCTATGCAGAACAGCAGTGGGGACAGAGCATGTCCATGGTATATGCCACATTTGATGGACACTTGTGCAAGTGGCTTGCCATTGGTTTCAAGGGTGGTTTTCTACAGTTTCAGTGAGTTTCCTATGGAGAATCTTAGAGTCCTGTTGATGTTGTACAGCTCCAAGCATTCATTGATCCAGGTGTAGCATTAAGTCATTGGTTTTCTTGTAATCAGTCCAGGCTGTGCACAGGTTGGTATGTCGTGACCTGCAGTCTTGAGCAACTGTTCTGTCAACCAGGAGTTGGTGTTTGGCTCCTCTGGAATCTACTAATGCCCTTCTGTGCGTTGCTCATTAATTAATCCATGTGCCGATGTATTTTGGTTGCAATGATGAGCAAAACGAGCTTCCATGTTGTGGAGAGACCGGTTATTGGCCAGTAGTTGGATGGGACTGCACCCTTTGAGGGATCCTTCTGGATGGGGAACGTGACAAAACTCTATTTTGAACGCGAGTGGGAGTCAGATTACCATGAACGAGACGGGACAGGATTATTTTTTAAAACTTTGGTCTGGGACATATACATATATTATCACTGGAAGAAGCAAGGTGCAACGTCACCCATAGAAAATGCCTTACCTTCGGTAATCCAATTTAGTCACAATTTTTCTGCATTATGGGCGCCGTCATTTGTAGGCAGGTGAGAGCGATTGGTCCAAATTGGTCAGAGTCATGTTTTTAGAGCAACCACTGTTGCCAAATTATGAGTGAACTTGTTGGAAAGTCACACCCCTTCCACTGAAAATCTGTCAATCAAATGTTCAAGGTGGGGCGGCAGCGGGCACCACATGCTTTTACCAGGGCATCTGATTGGTCAGTTTATAACTTGAATAACATGTGATAAAGAAAAAAATATGACAAAATGAGGATTATCAAAAAGATGTTAAAAATATATCAGATCAAGAAAGGTTATTCTGACCAATAGAATGAATGCGTAACAGCTGCCTATTTTTCTATAAAAGCCTTTTGGATTTTGGCTTCTTGGAGCCAGCAGATACTTCCTGTTTGGAACACCAGGGGGAAGGTGTCACTCTGTTCACGGATTCTATACTCTATCCGAGTGATTCTACACTCGGCCATATACGAGTGTAGAATGACTCGGATAGAGTGATTCTAGCAGTGGGACCACTGCTATGGTCTGGCAGTGGGATGACACAGGAGTGAAAACCCACTCCTGTGTCATCCTCTGGTCATCACTGTGGATGACTGGGTCTCTTTGGATTACTGCATATTAAAGTTCTAAAAACAGACAATGTGAGGGTGCATCCAGTTGGTTGGACAGGAAAATGGTCTGCATTTCTCCTTGAACCTAAATGTCCCTGTTGTTCTGGAACAAACATGACACAGGGCTGAAACCAGGGCTGTGTGGCTTCTGCTGAGAGCTTTACGTTTTTGGACGAGAAGAGAAAGAACATCACTGCTCTGCAGATGAAAAGTCAGTGAAAGTCAGTGTGCATTTTTTCTGCTGAAAAGATCCTAAACTCTCTGAGCTCCTGATGTTACTTCACTGAGGTCAGACGTACCACTTCTCTGGCCCTCTTCTCATTCTCCACCTCCCTTTGCAGCTTTTCTGCTCTTTCATCAGCCTCTTCTGCCTGGTCCTGCAGAACTTTGATCTTCTTTTTCACCGCCTCAATGCTGTTCATTCCTCCACTCATTTTCTTCTCCTGAAAATTAGTCAAACAATTTCATGATCAGAAAATTTACTAATCAGTGAATTAAAAACAGGATTGATGCACAAAAAGGATGGCAGGCTGTAGGAAGCAGGTTCAGACCAACTTCCTTATTGGCATTGAAACTGGGTTCTCATAATCCACATATCAGTTTATGGATCTGTTGGTTAATTGGCTTCATATCAGGTTCTGATCAGGTTCCATCACTATGTTCAAGTTAGTGGAAGATGACGAGCAGGTTCTGAGATTCTCATCACATGAAAATCTGCTCAGTGGAAATGTATTAATGTTGCTGGACCAGGTAGCTATTACCCAAGCGAATTCATGGTGCTGCCATCTTTTTTGCAATACAATGTTGTCTGATTTTCACAACAAAACATTCTTCAGCATAGGAAATAAAACCACAAATAAAAAAAATAAAACCACAAACACTAAATGTTCCTTTCTCCAGTAATGTTCCACATGTATTGTTTGAGAAAATAAGCACAGTTCATTTACAACACGGCTAAATGCAGCTGATCCGGTATTTTTAAAAATGTTCAGGTCCCTGAATGGTGCTTCAGCAGAACTTTGACAACAAACTTGGCAAAGCTTTTCAGCTCAAAACTCATCCTTCATTGAAATTGAGTTGCACATGTCACAATCTCTAAGAAACAACTCATACATCCATCACAAGATGGTTCTCGTGAGATCTTGGTTTTTCTGCGGTGCAGAGCAGTTCAAAGGGGCTCGTTGGTTGTACTAACAACTAGCAGTTGGGAGTCAATTTGGAAAACAAAATTAAGACACTGAACTATGTGTTTTGTTTACTTATAAATAATTAAATAAATATTGTATTGATAGCAATTTAAATTGATACAAGTATCGCCAAATGAAGTATTGCAACATTGCATTGAAACAATATCCTACACCCCTGGTATCCAGTTGTATCTTGATGGTAGGTCTGGGCGACAAAATGACAACAATCGATATTGCAATAGAACTTTTTTTGAAAGAAAAATAAGTTTATTGCGATAGACTTTTATTTTGAAGGGTCAAAAATTATCATTCGCCAGTTGCGAGCATTTTCTCCTCTTTGGTGAGTAAAAATTAAGAGGATTAGTCACCAAATGGAGAGTAAATGTTTGCGTCACATTAGTTATGTCTATTAGCTCTTCTTTTGGTGAATTTCTTTTGTCTTCTCCTTCTCTACCATAGTAAACAAAGACACAAAACCCAACCCCCTTGGTCACTTCACCTGTGTAACTAATAGTTTTGGCAACTGAAGCAACGGAACGTGCAGTGATTTTCAACTAAATACAGTCACAACTGGAGGATAAAGCTGCTTGACATACAGCATCAACAGACAGATTGATAGAAGCTAATGATACTGACGAGCTATTCCATGTGTCACCTATATGTAAACATGACTGTTTTAAAGTCGCACAGTATTTTCACGAACCGGCCTTTAAGACGTGGCGGATAAATACAACAAGATGAATTCATAGGACATTCATAAAAACGTTTTTTTTCTAAATAACAGAATTGAATCCTCTGTTTTGGCAACGTTTGTGTAGAATAACAGTCTGTGTTTCACTGAAAACTGGGACCTGTCAGATGTTGTACTCAATCCTCCTTAAAGCTCCAGCTTTAATGTCAATAATGATAACTAATGACAATAACCCAAAACATTAACTATATTAAAATATATTTAATCTCATGAAGATTCCTATACGTGAAAAGAAAATCCAATCGATGTCCACATGAATAAAAGTGGATAATTTGGCACTGCATCTTCAAATAAACAACATGGATGGAATCATTTACAACAATCATTTCATCATTGTTAGCTTCACTAAGCACACGTGAATCAGTGGTTTTCTCTGTGGGACAGAAAGACATTCACATTCCTGGAAAATCTCTGCATAACCTCAACAACACGGTCATGGAAACTTGTTTACCTAGGTTTATTTTTTGTAGAATTCTTCAAAGTAAATAAATGATATCTCACATCATTCACATCTTTTAAGTTTGAGAACATTTCCTACCACATGTGGGAGAATCCTATTTTTTAGCACATTTTTGGATAAACATCAGGCAGCAACTTTGATAAATTAAGGACGGTGGACACGAATTTAAGGCGTTATTTATGTGCAGGTTGATGGGAAAATGAATTTAAATGATGTGTGCCAGGAGGTGGGGAGGAGAGGAACTGCAGTACATGAGTGTGCTGAACCGTGGTAACTTATCTGTACTGTACATGGATTATCAATCATCCATTACCCCCCTAGTATCCAGTCGTTATCAAGCTGAATCATGATAGTCTTCAGCTGTAATCTAACTGTATCATGATAGTCTCCAGCTATATCATGACGGTCTCCAGCTGTTATCCAGCTGTATCATGACGTCTCCAGCTGTTTTCCAGCTGTATCATGACGTCCCCAGCTGTTTTCCAGCTGTATCATGACGTCTCCAGCTGTTTTCCAGCTGTATCATGACGGTCCCCAGCTGTTTTCCAGCTTTATCATGACGGTCCCCAGCTGTTTTCCAGCTGTATCGTGACGTCCCCAGCTGTTTTCCAGCTGTATCATGACGGTCCCCAGCTGTTTTCCAGCTTTATCGTGACGGTCCCCAGCTGTTTTCCAGCTGTATCGTGACGGTCCCCAGCTGTTTTCCAGCTGTATCGTGACGTCCCCAGCTGTTTTCCAGCTGTATCGTGACAGTCTCCAGCTGTTTTCCAGCTGTATCATGACAGTCTCCAGCTGTTTTCCAGCTGTATCATGACAGTCTCCAGCTGTTTTCCAGCTGTATCATGACAGTCTCCAGCTGTTTTCCAGCTGTATCATGACAGTCTCCAGCTGTTTTCCAGCTGTATCATGACGTCCCCAGCTGTTTTCCAGCTGTATCATGACGTCTCCAGCTGCATTATGACAGTCTCCAGCTGTTTTCCAGCTGTATCATGACGTCCCCAGCTGTTTTCCAGCTGTATCATGACGTCTCCAGCTGTATCATGACGTCTCCAGCTGTATCATGACGTCCCCAGCTGTTTTCCAGCTGTATCATGACAGTCTCCAGCTGTTTTCCAGCTGTATCATGACAGCCTCCAGCTGTTTTCCAGCTGTATCATGACGTCTCCAGCTGTTTTCCAGCTGTATCATGACGTCCCCAGCTGTTTTCCAGCTGTATCATGACGTCTCCAGCTGTTTTCCAGCTGTATCATGACGGTCCCCAGCTGTTTTCCAGCTTTATCATGACGGTCCCCAGCTGTTTTCCAGCTGTATCGTGACGTCCCCAGCTGTTTTCCAGCTGTATCATGACGGTCCCCAGCTGTTTTCCAGCTTTATCGTGACGGTCCCCAGCTGTTTTCCAGCTGTATCGTGACGGTCCCCAGCTGTTTTCCAGCTGTATCGTGACGTCCCCAGCTGTTTTCCAGCTGTATCGTGACAGTCTCCAGCTGTTTTCCAGCTGTATCA
This sequence comes from Oryzias woworae, assembly GCA_016861445.1. NCBI lineage: Eukaryota > Metazoa > Chordata > Actinopteri > Beloniformes > Adrianichthyidae > Oryzias > Oryzias woworae. The sequence continues at coordinate 109,233 of BOLG01000754.1, forward strand.
TGACAGTCTCCAGCTGTTTTCCAGCTGTATCATGACAGTCTCCAGCTGTTTTCCAGCTGTATCATGACAGTCTCCAGCTGTTTTCCAGCTGTATCATGACAGTCTCCAGCTGTTTTCCAGCTGTATCATGACGTCCCCAGCTGTTTTCCAGCTGTATCATGACGTCTCCAGCTGCATTATGACAGTCTCCAGCTGTTTTCCAGCTGTATCATGACGTCCCCAGCTGTTTTCCAGCTGTATAATGACGTCTCCAGCTGTATCATGACGTCTCCAGCTGTATCATGACGTCCCCAGCTGTTTTCCAGCTGTATCATGACAGTCTCCAGCTGTTTTCCAGCTGTATCATGACAGCCTCCAGCTGTTTTCCAGCTGTATCATGAAAGTCTCCAGCTGTTATCCAGCTGTATCATGACGGTTTCCAGCTGTTTCATGACGGTTTCCAGCTGTTTCATGACGGTCTCCAGCTGTTTTCCAGCTGTTTCATGAAAGTCTCCAGCTGTTATCCAGCTGTATCATGACGGTTTCCAGCTGTTTCATGACGGTCTCCAGCTGTTATCCAGCCGTATCATGAAGGTTTCCAGCTGTTTCATGACGGTTTCCAGCTGTTATCCAGCTGTATCATGACAGCCTCCAGCTGTTTTCCAGCTGTATCATGAAAGTCTCCAGCTGTTATCCAGCTGTATCATGAAGGTTTCCAGCTGTTTCATGATGGTTTCCAGCTGTTATCCAGCCGTTTCATGATGGTTTCCAGCTGTTATCCAGCCGTATCATGACGGTTTCCAGCTATTATCCAGCTGTATCATGACGGTCTCCAGCTGTTATCCAGCTGTTTCATGACGGTCTCCAGCTGATTCATGACAGTCTCCCGCTGTTTCATGACAGTCTCCAGCTGTTTTCCCGCTGTATCATGACGTCCCCAGCTGTTTTCCCGCTGTATCATGACGTCCCCAGCTGTTTTCCAGCTGTATCATGACAGTCTCCAGCTGTTTTCCAGCTGTATCATGACAGTCTCCAGCTGTTTTCCAGCTGTATCATGACAGTCTCCAGCTGTTTTCCAGCTGTATCATGACAGTCCCCAGCTGTTTTCCCGCTGTATCATGACAGTCCCCAGCTGTTTTCCAGCTGTATCATGACAGTCTCCAGCTGTTTTCCAGCTGTATCATGACAGTCTCCAGCTGTTTTCCAGCTGTATCATGACAGTCTCCAGCTGTTTTCCAGCTGTATCATGACAGTCTCCAGCTGTTTTCCAGCTGTATCATGACAGTCTCCAGCTGTTTTCCAGCTGTATCATGACGTCCCCAGCTGTTTTCCCAGCTGTATCATGACGTCTCCAGCTGCATTATGACAGTCTCCAGCTGTTTTCCAGCTGTATCATGACGTCTCCAGCTGCATTATGACAGTCTCCAGCTGTTTTCCAGCTGTATCATGACGTCCCCAGCTGTTTTCCAGCTGTATCATGACGTCTCCAGCTGTATCATGACGTCTCCAGCTGTATCATGACGTCCCCAGCTGTTTTCCAGCTGTATCATGACAGTCTCCAGCTGTTATCCAGCTGTATCATGACGGTTTCCAGCTGTTTCATGACGGTTTCCAGCTGTTTCATGACGGTCTCCAGCTGTTTTCCAGCTGTATCATGAAAGTCTCCAGCTGTTATCCAGCTGTATCATGACGGTTTCCAGCTGTTTCATGACGGTTTCCAGCTGTTATCCAGCCGTATCATGACGGTCTCCAGCTGTTATCCAGCCGTATCATGAAGGTTTCCAGCTGTTTCATGACGGTTTCCAGCTGTTATCCAGCTGTATCATGACAGCCTCCAGCTGTTTTCCAGCTGTATCATGAAAGTCTCCAGCTGTTATCCAGCTGTATCATGATGGTTTCCAGCTGTTATCCAGCCGTTTCATGATGGTTTCCAGCTGTTATCCAGCCGTATCATGACGGTTTCCAGCTATTATCCAGCTGTATCATGACGGTCTCCAGCTGTTATCCAGCTGTTTCATGACGGTCTCCAGCTGATTCATGACAGTCTCCCGCTGTTTCATGACAGTCTCCAGCTGTTTTCCCGCTGTATCATGACGTCCCCAGCTGTTTTCCCGCTGTATCATGACGTCCCCAGCTGTTTTCCAGCTGTATCATGACAGTCTCCAGCTGTTTTCCAGCTGTATCATGACAGTCTCCAGCTGTTTTCCAGCTGTATCATGACAGTCTCCAGCTGTTTTCCAGCTGTATCATGACAGTCTCCAGCTGTTTTCCCGCTGTATCATGACGTCCCCAGCTGTTTTCCAGCTGTATCATGACAGTCTCCAGCTGTTTTCCAGCTGTATCATGACAGTCTCCAGCTGTTTTTCCAGCTGTATCATGACAGTCTCCAGCTGTTTTCCAGCTGTATCATGACAGTCTCCAGCTGTTTTCCAGCTGTATCATGACAGTCTCCAGCTGTTTTCCAGCTGTATCATGACAGTCTCCAGCTGTTTTCCAGCTGTATCATGACGTCCCCAGCTGTTTTCCAGCTGTATCATGACGTCTCCAGCTGCATTATGACAGTCTCCAGCTGTTTTCCAGCTGTATCATGACGTCTCCAGCTGCATTATGACAGTCTCCAGCTGTTTTCCAGCTGTATCATGACGTCCCCAGCTGTTTTCCAGCTGTATCATGACGTCTCCAGCTGTATCATGACGTCTCCAGCTGTATCATGACGTCCCCAGCTGTTTTCCAGCTGTATCATGACAGTCTCCAGCTGTTTTCCAGCTGTATCATGACAGCCTCCAGCTGTTTTCCAGCTGTATCATGAAAGTCTCCAGCTGTTATCCAGCTGTATCATGACGGTTTCCAGCTGTTTCATGACGGTTTCCAGCTGTTTCATGACGGTCTCCAGCTGTTTTCCAGCTGTATCATGAAAGTCTCCAGCTGTTATCCAGCTGTATCATGACGGTTTCCAGCTGTTTCATGACGGTTTCCAGCTGTTATCCAGCCGTATCATGACGGTCTCCAGCTGTTATCCAGCCGTATCATGAAGGTTTCCAGCTGTTTCATGACGGTTTCCAGCTGTTATCCAGCTGTATCATGACAGCCTCCAGCTGTTTTCCAGCTGTATCATGAAAGTCTCCAGCTGTTATCCAGCTGTATCATGATGGTTTTCCAGCTGTTATCCAGCCGTTTCATGATGGTTTCCAGCTGTTTTCCAGCCGTATCATGACGGTTTCCAGCTATTATCCAGCTGTATCATGACGGTCTCCAGCTGTTATCCAGCTGTTTCATGACGGTCTCCAGCTGATTCATGACAGTCTCCCGCTGTTTCATGACAGTCTCCAGCTGTTTTCCCGCTGTATCATGACGTCCCCAGCTGTTTTCCCGCTGTATCATGACGTCCCCAGCTGTTTTCCAGCTGTATCATGACAGTCTCCAGCTGTTTTCCAGCTGTATCATGACAGTCTCCAGCTGTTTTCCAGCTGTATCATGACAGTCTCCAGCTGTTTTCCAGCTGTATCATGACAGTCTCCAGCTGTTTTCCCGCTGTATCATGACGTCCCCAGCTGTTTTCCAGCTGTATCATGACAGTCTCCAGCTGTTTTCCAGCTGTATCATGACAGTCTCCAGCTGTTTTCCAGCTGTATCATGACAGTCTCCAGCTGTTTTCCAGCTGTATCATGACAGTCTCCAGCTGTTTTCCAGCTGTATCATGACAGTCTCCAGCTGTTTTCCAGCTGTATCATGACGTCCCCAGCCGTTTTCCAGCTGTATCATGACGTCTCCAGCTGCATTATGACAGTCTCCAGCTGTTTTCCAGCTGTATCATGACGTCTCCAGCTGCATTATGACAGTCTCCAGCTGTTTTCCAGCTGTATCATGACGTCCCCAGCTGTTTTCCAGCTGTATCATGACGTCTCCAGCTGTATCATGACGTCTCCAGCTGTATCATGACGTCCCCAGCTGTTTTCCAGCTGTATCATGACAGTCTCCAGCTGTTTTCCAGCTGTATCATGACAGCCTCCAGCTGTTTTCCAGCTGTATCATGAAAGTCTCCAGCTGTTATCCAGCTGTATCATGACGGTTTCCAGCTGTTTCATGACGGTCTCCAGCTGTTTTCCAGCTGTATCATGAAAGTCTCCAGCTGTTATCCAGCTGTATCATGACGGTTTCCAGCTGTTTCATGACGGTTTCCAGCTGTTATCCAGCCGTATCATGACGGTCTCCAGCTGTTATCCAGCCGTATCATGAAGGTTTCCAGCTGTTTCATGACGGTTTCCAGCTGTTATCCAGCTGTATCATGACAGCCTCCAGCTGTTTTCCAGCTGTATCATGAAAGTCTCCAGCTGTTATCCAGCTGTATCATGAAGGTTTCCAGCTGTTTCATGATGGTTTCCAGCTGTTATCCAGCCGTTTCATGACGGTTTCCAGCTGTTATCCAGCCGTATCATGACGGTTTCCAGCTATTATCCAGCTGTGTCATGACGGTCTCCAGCTGTTATCCAGCTGTTTCATGACGGTCTCCAGCTGATTCATGACAGTCTCCCGCTGTTTCATGACGGTCTCCCGCTGTATCATGACGTCCCCAGCTGTTTTCCAGCTGTATCATGACGTCCCCAGCTGTTTTCCAGCTGTATCATGACAGTCTCCAGCTGTTTTCCAGCTGTATCATGACAGCCTCCAGCTGTTTTCCAGCTGTATCATGACAGCCTCCAGCTGTTTTCCAGCTGTATCATGACAGCCTCCAGCTGTTATCCAGCTGTATCATGACGGTTTCCAGCTGTTTCATGACGGTTTCCAGCTGTTTCATGACGGTCTCCAGCTGTTTTCCAGCTGTATCATGAAAGTCTCCAGCTGTTATCCAGCTGTATCATGACGGTTTCCAGCTGTTTCATGACGGTTTCCAGCTGTTATCCAGCCGTATCATGACGGTCTCCAGCTGTTATCCAGCCGTATCATGAAGGTTTCCAGCTGTATCATGACTGTCTCCAGCTGTTATCCAGCTGTATCATGATGGTCTCCAGCTGTTATCCAGCTGTATCATGACGGTCTCCAGCTGTTATCCAGCTGTATCATGACGGTCTCCAGCTGTTATCCAGCTGTATCATGACGGTTTTCAGCTGTTATCCAGCCGTATCATGAAGGTTTCCAGCTGTATCATGACTGTCTCCAGCTGTTATCCAGCTGTATCATGATGGTCTCCAGCTGTTATCCAGCTGTATCATGACGGTCTCCAGCTGTTATCCAGCTGTTTCATGACGGTCTCCAGCTGTTATCCAGCTGTTTCATGACGGTCTCCCGCTGTTTCATGACGGTCTCCCGCTGTTTCATGACGGTCTCCCGCTGTTTCATGACAGTCTCCCGCTGTTTCATGACAATCTCCAGCTTTTATCCAGTTGTATCATGACGTCTCCAGCTGTTTTCCAGCTGTATCATGACGGTCTCCAGCTGTTATCCAGCTGTATCATGACGGTCTCCAGCTGAATCATGACAATCTCCAGCTGCGTCATGACAATCTCCAGCTGCGTCATGACAGTCTCCAGCTGCGTCATGACAGTCTCCAGCTGCGCATCATGACAGTCTCCAGCTGCGCATCATGACAGTCTTCAGCTGCGCATCATGACAGTCTTCAGCTGCGCATCATGACAGTCTCCAGCTGCGCATCATGACAGTCTCCAGCTGCGCATCATGACAGTCTCCAGCTGCGCATCATGACAGTCTCCAGCTGCGCATCATGACAGTCTCCAGCTGCGCATCATGACAGTCTCCAGCTGCATCATGACAGTCTCCAGCTGCATCATGACAGTCTGCAGCTGTTTTCCAGCTGTATGACAGTCTCCAGCTGTTATCCAGCCGTATCATGACGGTCTCCAGCTGTTATCCAGCTGTATCATGACGTCTCCAGCTGTTATCAAGCTGTATCATGACGTCTCCAGCTGTTATCAAGCTGTATCATGACGTCTCCAGCTGTATCATGACGTCTCCAGCTGTATCACGACTGTCTCCAGCTGTTATCCAGCGGTATCATGACGGTCTCCAGCTGTTATCAAGCTGTATCATGACAGTCTCCAGCTGTTATCCAGCTGTATCATGACGTCTCCAGCTGTATCATGACGGTCTCCAGCTCTTATCCAGCTGTATCATGACGGTCTCCAGCTGTTATCAAGCTGTATCATGACTATCCAGCTATGAAATTCTTATGGCACCTCCTAATCGTTGCACGTTGCATTACTTTAAGCTCCTCACATAAAAATGACATTTCATAACTAATTAATGTGTGTTTTCTGTTGTCATAAAATAATAAAGATGCAGTAACAGTAAGAAATTCTAAAACATAACATGAAGGATAAACTTTACACACAGTAACAAATTTTAAAATTCATAAAGGAATACAGCTAAGAGGGATTTTTTTTTCTTGTGTGAAAGTTTTTGCTGAAGTTGATGAGTTTTGTATTTTAGTAACTTTGAGCTTCATGTAGATTTTAAGTTTCTTTTTCACCTATTAAAAGAAACAAACATTCAGATCCAGTCTGGATTATAAATTGTCCACCTTTCTACTGGTTTAGGAAAAATGAAAAACCCGCTTTTCCTATCCCACGCGCTCGCGCGGCGGCGCTCCCACGGACACTCCTGTCTTCCGCGTGTTCACCAACAAGCGGGAAAGGCGTCGTCACTTCCTGATGCCGTTTACGTGGAATTCTGATCAATAACCGACCGAACTTTTAAAGTGGTTTGGCCTGGAGGCCAAATCAGAGGCAGTTATCAGCAGGTACGGGTTCATCTGAGCGAAACTTACCTGAGAGTTGGTCCAACGATCGCGTGAGTTGGTGCCCGGCCTGCGCCTCACTTCCGATTTAGCAGCTAACGGAACCGCTTCTTTTCGGTACAAAGATAACGAAGCTGTGCGTTCGGGACTGTGGAGACTCCTGCTCCGCGTTTGCAGGTCCGGTTCTCGTTCAGCCAACTCCCAGTTCCGAACACCTCCCACTTCCGGGTTAAATTCTCGCAGCAGGAAATGACGTAACGAAAAAGGAAATTAAAATAGCATCTTCCTTCTTAAAAAAGTTCCTCTTCATCAATAAAAATATCCCCCTGACTACCGGATAAAATGGTTTTGTCCAGGAAAAACCTTTTCCACCAAAAACTACAATTCTCAGAGCCCCGCCCCTTTATCGTAGAAAAGCCCCACAGCGCTTTGCGGGTCCGAACGCAGCTCCTGTAAGCAGTGGTATGCGGTGGAGATATTACGGTTTAGAAATGTCCCTTGCATAGGATACATTTGCACTGCTGGCAGTCAGGAAGATGCTTATGGGTAAACACGTATGTCTTCATCTTCCTCATCAGTAAAATAAGATAGTAAAGGAACTGAGAAACAAACTCCCGCAAACACACGAGTGTGAGTCAGGACAGGCGACAGATGCTGACTCTTTAAGACCTCCTGAGGCAGAGAGCTGTCATTCTAAGTTAGTATTTGGAGAAAAATCTGAGAAATTGATTGAAAATTCAAAGGAAGCAGATTTGATTTATATGAACAGACACGTACAGCAGGAATCAATATAAACAAAATTCAGTTCAGCAGAAAAATTATTTAACATCCATCCTCTGTTCCCATCTGGGCAGTCCCTGAGCAGGACCACAGGGATGCTGGAGCCGTTTCCAGCTGCTCCAGGGAGGTCACACTGTGGTCAGGTCTCCACCTCACACAAGGAACAATTTAGAGTCACCAACCTGAACCAGGTGTTTGGACTGTGGCAGGATGCCTGGAGAAACCCACAAATACACAAAGAGAACATGCAAACTCCACACAGAAAGGTCCCAGCCGGGATTCGAACCAGCATCTTCTCACTGTGAGGTATGGAGCTGACCACCACACTGCTCTGCAGCCTGTTAAATATGCTTACATTAAATGTTTTTGGACCATTTGAACAGGTTTCAGAGCAGCATCATGGGTGAAGAAGCTGCATCATCATCATCATGCAGCATCCAAAGGATGCTCTTATTTATGTAAACAGTCAGTGTTCACTTAGACCTATAGATTAAAAGGAATGCATTTTCTTCTCTGTAGATACTAAAGGTCCAGGTGAGATAACAGGTGAGCAGGTTCTCACAGACCAATCGCGTTCTGTCCTGTAGGTCTTTTTGGTTAGATGCAGACGCTGCATATAAGATCTGCAGGCTGCAGCTGCGCTGTGGCTACAGCATCCTACTTACATCCCAGAAGTGGAAGCAAAGTCACATAAGTGGGTGTGTCTCAGCTGAAGCTCCTCCTCCTCAGGTGTTTGTTCTTCAGCCATAACATCTGAGCTGCAGGAGTTTCCACTATCGAGTTCTTTTCCTATATCAGCATAAAAAGAAAGCCATGCTAACATGCTAACAGCAGTGCAGTGATGCACACAGTACTACAGAAAACAAGCCCCTCCCCCATGCTCATGGACACGGTGAAATCCACAAAAGTTTCCATGTAGCAGTTCAGAGGTTTGGAAACCCTCAAAGTACAGTGGATGGCTCCATGAGGGATGAATCCTTGACCAAATGCATTCTGGGTAACGTAGTGTGTATGTCTGAATGTGTGTGTGTGTGTTTGGGGTTAAACTTTCTTAAAACTGTCCACTGGGGTCTGACCCCCCCATGAGCAGCAATTCAACATCTTGGTGAAGCTGCACTTCTACTGAATGAACCCCCTCCCCACTTTAGAATGCAGATCAGCATGGAGGGGTACTCTGACATCACTATGACATCACAGGACTGTCTGAGGTCCATTGGGCTGGCAGTGTGGTTAGCTCTCGCTCTCTTCTGGGATGTCTTGCAGGTCTGGGGGTGAAAAGCCATGGTTACCATGGTGACCATTATTACCACAGCAGAAACCATTGATAACACTGATTGACCTCTTGGGCTGTCAGAACGTGGAGAGATCTTCATCACTTCCTCCTTGTCGTCCTCATTTTCCTCATGCAGACCATCTAAATGGTCAACAGGATCCTCAGTGGCGAGTGGAGCAAGTGGGCGGGGCTCCAGTTCCTTATTGACCTGTTGGAAGACAGTGATGTCAGCCTCCTCCTGGGTGGCGCTTACAAACATCAATATTTCAAAAAAAGATCAACCACACCTCCTCTGCCTTAGGGGGATCCGATTTGTCCTTCTTTCCTTTCTTCTTTTTCTTGCCTGACGCCGCCCCCTTCTTGCTTAAGTCCCCCCCCTTCTGACGCAACCGCGTTAGTTCCTCCTGCAGAAGCTCCACCTGTCGCTGCAGCAGCACCACGTCTCCATTTGTGTCTAGTCCTGTGTCACGTGACACTGAGCGACTAAGACCAGGGGCGGAGCCAGGAGCGGCAGAAGAGGGGACGCACACACTAAAGGACAGCTCCAGGATCGAGTCCTGACGAATAACGGCAGCCTGGAGGCGGAGTCAGTGAGTCAATGACAGGCTCTGCAAATGATAGATACACTGAAAGTTTTAATGAAGCAAAAGAGCTGATGTCACACCTGCAGAGCGTGAAGGAGCGTGCTCAGACCAACCAGCTGGTGGCGCACTTCCTGTGGTTGAGAGGGAGGAGGACAAGTCAGCGGACAGCCAGGTTGTCGTAGGGCGGAGTTTGGATCTACACTAGAACTTCTATATGAGCCTGGTCTGTTTTTTGCTCTAACACCAGAGATAGCGCCGGAGACGCCTAAAACCACACACTCTGATGTACTGTAAAAAGCAGAAGTGCAAAGCTGCTTTTCTCCTCGACAGAATCAGCTGATTTATGTTAATAGCACCACACTACTGTAAAGGGTTTCATATCAACGCTCAGCAGAACTGTGTTCATTACGAAAACAAGAAGTTCAAAGAACGTCAACTTTTTAGCTAAAGCTCTGGTGTTCAAGGGTTAAAATGACCCGTCTGGTTCTAATTTTAACGATCACTGATGGAATATCAGCTAATAGTAATCATAGATCTGTCAGAGGGTCATAGGGATCAGGATTCTGTGGTTCCTACCTCGTTCGGGGCTCGCTCCTGCAGCTGGTTGCCATTGTTGTCCTGAATGAAAATTTCAGTGGCTGTTAGACTAGAACTTTTATTCTGAAAAGCTTCTGTTGCGTTCCTGATTTAGGAAACCGTTTGAAGGGTTTGATTACATTAGGAAGAACCATCAGTATTAATGGTGTGTGAGGAACACACAAGTATCAAAGTGAAATCTTTACCTTTGTTGAACTGTTAGTCAGTTTAAACGAACCGTTTAAAGATCCAGAGTCGCCATCTGGGAGAGACAGGTGGGACAGACAGGTGAGAGGGGGTTAAGGACCGGTGACAGTCCGATGTTCTCAGGTGACTCACTGCTGAGGTCTTGGTTGGTAACAGAAGACTTCTGGATGCTGGAGTCCAGCAGCAGGGCCGTCAGCCTGTCAACTGGAACAGGAAGATCACAGCAGTTCAGCCTGAGGGATTTGTAGCCACAGACACCTTGAACACCTCCTCACCTTCACCGATGGCAGCCAGGAGCAGCGGTTCGGCCTTGGCAGCATAAGGAGTGTCTGCTCTGAACAGGTTTCTGCTGGATGAGGCCCTGACCTGCACACGGCCTTCCTTTTCTGCTTCTCCCCGAGCCGTAGCCTCCACAAGGTCGGAAAACAAAGTGACACGCTCCTGAAGGAGCTCCATCACCTCTTTGTCCTTCTGCTGGATGTCAGCTGCAGAAGAGGAGCAGGACAAAAAGCAAACAGACGGTCAAAGTGGTGGAGCAGTAATGGTGTAGTTCTAGGGGTGGAGGTCGGTCAGCTTCATCAGGGAATGACGGCGGAACAGAAAATGAGCTACCTCTCAGCCGACGCAGTAAAGCTTTGTCTTCAGTCTCGATGAGAGGAAACTCCACTCTGGAAGGACAGCTGCAGAGAAACACCAGAACCTCTTTAGGGCTGCAGCCCGGCACCACCACAGAAGGTCCATTTACAGGCTCAGATATCTAGAATAATGATGGATCTACACACATGTGAATGATGGAGCATGTGGTGAAGACACCAACCAAGAACATTCAACAGTTTAGTTAAATAAACAATGAACTAACAACACTGGTTTGACTTTGTTAGAAGAGATTTAAAAATATTTGATCAAAATGAATACACAGAGAACCTTATTAAGATCTCTGCGGTCAATAACAACTGACTGACTTACCAGCTAAGTAAGTGATTTTACATAGAAAAACCTCAGGGGTTTGATTTGATAAAATGATGTTAAATGCAAACAGAGAGGAAGTCACATTTAAAACATCAAATAAAAAAACAACCATTTATAAAGAATTTTTTTCTTGGCAACCCTTTTATTGATTTCTATTCAGAATCTTTGCTCTCTACTTTTAATGTTGTATTTTTGATCACAGATAAGTTGTTGTTGTTTTCTGTAGCACAGCAGCACAGCACTGCAGTGAAAAAGCTGTGAAAAAACATTTTTAAAGAGAATAAAGTTTCATCAAAGTGATTCATAAATATTATGAACACGTTTTTAGTGTCATGTTTTCCTCATTCTGCCTCCAGATGGTCCTTTGTTAAATGAAATCAAATGTTTGTTTGTTTTGGATGTCACTGACAGTAAAACTCTCACAGGGGTGGAAGGGGAGTTCAGCGGCTCTGGAATGTGTATTTGTTGTGTATTTATGTTGTATTTCTCCGCTGCTTCTGTCAGTCCGGTTGGTGAAAATCTTGTTGGACATTAAAGAGCTCCGTGTGTCTCCAGCTCATCAGCATAGCAGCAGGATGACCGTGTATCAGTGTGGACGCCTGAGTCTCCAAACCAACACTTTGATTCTCTGATTTCTGCTGGAGGTGCAGCAGTTTTATCCTCCAGTTTTACCTGCAAAGTTTTATCTCAAATGTTTTAATTTGCCGCATGTTCCCACTGTGTCATCAGCGAGGTGCTCCACTGATGCAGGAGCGAGCGCTCGTCGTGTGTGTTGGAAAATGCAGATAGCAGAGGAGCATGAAATCGATTCTCTGACGCAGGACTTTCTGAGCCTGTGGTCCTCAGTTCTGCTCAGGTACTAGCTTCAGTTCTGCCACCTGCTCCAGATCAGTGGTCCCACTCTATGGAGGAGGAGGTCTGGAGGAAGTGTGGAGGTGTCCTGGTGAGGGTGAAGGTATCTGGAGATGAGGACGAGCCTTTACCTGATTCAGAAAAGACTCAGGACCGCCAAACCTTTGATGATTCCTGCAGCTGAAGGTGGTGGTCAGGTGGAGCCCTGGCCGCTGTGGATGTCCACACTGTTCTGATCCTCCTCTGGTGTGTATGTGTGGGTGGGGTCATCCTGTTCTCTGACCGGTCGTGTTGAGGAACATCAGAGACGTGTCTCCATGGTTACCTATTATTAACAGCTAACTGCTCAATGTGGCGTCTTTAACTGTAGTTTTTACATTAACTTTCATTCTCCTTCATCCGTTAAGTTTCACTTTGGGGTTTTCATTCTCAGGGTTGGATGTTTTTCTGATCCGTTTAGTATTTTGTGGTTTTATTTGTGGTCCTGCAACACACTGGCGACCTGCCCAGGGTGTGTCCTGCCTTCACCCACAAGTAGCAGCCCTGTGACCCAGAAAGGGTCAGAAATGGGTTTAGAAAATGAATGGATGGGTTTCACTTGAAAGTCGGTTGAAATGTGCTGTAGAATTGACATGGATTCATGATGACACTGATGAGAAGACAAAGACAGTTACCCCGAAACCCTAACATGGTTTTGGTGAAAGCTGTCCAGTCAGATGGTCCAGATGAGCAGCTGCTGTTAGAAGGAGAAGCGCTGAGACTGACCTGACAGCAGCCTGCTGGATGCGACTCATCCAGGTCTTGCGGTCATCTTTTGATGAAGCATACAGCTCGTACATCTCAGGAGGGGTGGAGGCACTGATCAGGTACATCCCTCGCTCCTGATTGGCTATGTCTCGAACAATCAGGTTGTTCAGAGACACTACTGGAGACTTGTCCTGAAACAGGTTGACAACAGAAACAGCTTTAGAGCAGAGAAGAGCTGATCCAGGAGGATGAAGCCTTTCAGCTGGACTGAGGCCCCAGCAGCTGTTTACATCCTCGACAGAAGAAAGATCTCAAACTTTTTTCTGTTCACCACCAGTAGGACAGAACAAGAACAGGCCCAGCTATTTTCAAGTTCTGCAGCCGGACTGATTGAGTCCAAGTGAAGATTTTTCAGTGGCAAACTTTATGATGAAGACGTTCCTGTGTCTGAAGGCAGCTGTCTCTGTTTCCGTGTACTAGGCCTGCACAGTGAATCAAACGTTTCTCAGCGTGTGTAATACGCGTATCTCAAAAGACGGCGTGAACTGCGGTAAATGTTCCTTAAACGCTTACACAGAGAAACCATGATGTTCAAAACAAAGCTCAACCTACTCTGTTCTTAATCCTTGTCCATGTTAGTTTTGGCCCATCCTACCAGGAAGGATGGTGACAGTTCTTTCCCCAACATACAGGTTCTGACCCATCTCCTATTAACAGAACCTGCAGCATCATTAAAACTGACTTTTATTTAAAGAAAATTGTTGCAGTGAAAGTGTTTTGTTTTGCTATTTGTTTGTGTCACTGCATATTGATCACTAATATGGCCTCATACGGTGCAGCTCTGCCCATCCTGCACGAGCAGCTTCTACCAGGTGTAACCTTTCAGGCGGGGCTGAAGACGCCTCCCGTCACCCAGCTGGTCGGGAAGTAGAATCCGGGAAAGTACAGAGGAACCAAACCTTTGTGTTTCACACTGAAACTGCATAAATGCAGACATTCACGTCAGAGAGACGCTGCTCAAAGTTTGGGAGCCGTAAGTCTGATGTGGTTCCAGTGCTGACTCAGCATTAAGCTTTTTAGAACTCTTTGTTTCACACAGATGTAGGACCAGGTTCTGCTCTCAACTGGAGCCCAAACAGAACCTAGTTTCTCTCTGGGTCATGGAGGAGAACCGTTGTACGCCCAGCTGGGGGCGGGCCAACTTGGGGACAGGATGTACTGTACGTATAGATGTGAAAGTGTGTTCAGGTAAGACTAACCAGAGCAGCAAAGGAAAACTTCTGGTCTTTCTCCTGAAGGAAGACGAGGATGTCGGACATCAGCAGAACCTGAACATCTGGAGACAACGCCCGCCGCAGACGGGGTCAGCAGGGTTACAGAGGTCAACTTGTGCTGCAGATAAACTTGAGATTTCTTTCTTCACCTTTCATCCTGGAGCCCTGGACCTTCCAGAGAAGTGTCCCCTCATGGAGGAGTTTTCTCCTCAGTAGTTCCCCTGCTCTGAACACTCCTCCTTCCTGGACTTCTGCCAGGGCCAGAGGGTCCAGACGGGCTTGGATCTCCTGCAGCCTCCTGGTTCTGTCCAGCTCGAGCACCTCCTGGTCCACAGAGCTGATCAGCTCCTTCAGAAGCAGCAAAGCCTGCTTCAGAACTTGCTCCTCCTCTTTACTGCCTGTGGGAGTTCACAGCTGCATGAGCAGGAGGACACAGGCATCACCAGAAGGTTTATAGGAGCACCAGCTTACCTTTAGTGTTGTCCAGGACTCGTTGGATCAAGACCGGATACTTGGTGATTCGCTGTGTCACCAGCAGGATGCACTCTTGGACTCCATGACGACGCAGCAGAGGACCACGACAAACCCGCTGACGACGAGGAGAAGACATCAAATTCAGTTTACAGAGGTTTCAGCAAAGGTAGTTCCGTTAGGACCATCACTAACCCCCCTGGACCAGGACCACCAGCACCGACCAATGAAATGGGACCAAACTGTCACAGATGTGGATTCTTTAACTTTTGGACGGCGAGGACGGCTGGTCTGAAGAAGTAGTGAAGGAAGATGTCTACGTCCAAATGGAGAGACCTTCCCTCAATGGGGGGGGGCAGCTGACCTGACCCCTTGTTCCAGCAGTGGAGACACAACAATCCACCCGTATGCAGTTTTGGGAGGGTCTTAGAAGAGCCTGATGGTTCACGTCTGGTTAACTAAGGCACATAAACAAGCTGACCCCCCAGCAGTGACCCTAACCCTAACCCTAACTCTAACTGAAGAGCTGGAGGTTTCTACAGCGTCTGTGAGGAGCAAGAAAAGGGGATCTGGAGGCAGGTCTGAAGATGGACCGGATCTCACCCTGATGAACTGCTGCAGTCTTCGGTCTCGACTCAGAACCTCTTTATAAAGTTTCACAGCTTTTGGGTGTCGACTGCAAAACTCAGAGTAAAGTTTCTTCATGTCTTCTGCAGACTGGCCTGAAAACTGCAAACACAGAGAACAGCAGATGAAGATGAAATCCTTCTTCTCCCCTGAGGGTCCAGCTTGGACCAAATATTCCACGACTTTCAGAGTTCAGGAAGTTCAGACATTTTTCTGACAATTTTGTTCTCATCACTTTATTGTTAAAGATTTTTTTTAAAGAAGACAAAGCAACAACAGAAACTCAGACGAGACATCTTGGTTGGACGAAAACCGCGTTGGGTGTGAAGATCCAGATCTCAGGATTCTCGTTGGCTAGCCGGCAGGTATCGGTTCTGTTTGGAAGTCGGAAGTATTGTTTGGTTTAACAATTGACTGTATAAGAGAACTGGACAGAGCGTGTGTGACGTCACCAATAGAAAATGCCTTACCTCTGGCACCAGCCAAATAAAGCCAATTCAGTTACCATTTTTCTGCGATACGGACGTTGCCATTTAGACCCAGCCAACAGTGGTCCAAGTTGAGTCAGGTTTCTATGGCAACCACTCTCCCCAATCAGAAGTGAGTTTGTTGGAAAGCCACACCCCTCCCGCTGAAAGTGGCTCAAGAGAATCTGTCAATCAAATATTTGAGGTGGGGGGCCAGCGGGTTTCACCGACTTTCACACTGAGGCCTCTGATTGGTCCGTTTATAACTTTAATAACTTGAAATACAGAAAAAAAAATGTTTATTGTGACCAATAGAATGACTAAGTTACAGCTGTTTATTCCTCTGTAGAAGTCTATGGGATTCTGGCTCCTTGGAGCCAACAGGAACTTCCTGTTTTGAACACCAGGGGGGCGTGGTCACTCAGTCCAGCTCTCAGATACAGTACATGGGTTTAACTTGATTGGATTTTTTTACCTGCAAAGCTTTTGGTGTGACATGGTATTGTATAATAAATGTTATATGTAAACATTTTGAATGATTAGTTGTTAGATTGGTGTTTAGGTGTAATTAGACACAGATTCTTATTTAAATCAAATGTTTGTGTCATCGTCACTCCTTTTGTAAAATCTTTGGACTTAAAGGAAGATCCAGATAACAGTTGCTACATACCTGTCGGAGGAGCAGATCTCCTAGCCTGCCGATGGTGAAGTTGGTAGAGCTCCCATCCTGCAAGCCCTCACTTCTCCTCTTCAGCAGCTCTGACAGGAAGCCTGAGTGGAGCTCCAGCAGTTGGTCTAAGCAGGGAAAAATGGTGTGGACTACAGCTGCCTCCAGCATCACATCGTCCAGCATCCCTCGCCGGTACACGCCCTCCATGATACGCAACGTTCGAACGTGGTGGAACTCAGTCTGGATCAACTCTGAGACAGACAGGTGGACGGAGACGGAAAGCTCAGCCTTAGTTGAGAAGAATTATAAATATGACGACAAAGGTCTCTTCATCATCTTCTCGTTCTGTTAGTGGCGTCTCTTTGTCAAAGAAATGTTCGTGTTTTCTTCCAGAGAGCATTCAGGATGTCTACACAACTGCAGAAGTGAAGTCCTCTTCTTCTGCCAATAATGTTTCTAATGAGATTTCGACAAGTTTTTCATCCGTCTCACCTTCCCTCAAATCTAATCAAACTTAATTTATAAAAAAGAAGCGCTTCTTATACTTGTGTAACTCGAAGCATTTTACAATTAAAAATAAAAACAGTACATAAATTAAGAAATCAATAAAAAGAGGAAAACCCAGTCCACCCTTTATCCACCCCCTCCCTCCATTAACACAGTAATGACCCAACAAACAACAAATACTTGGAAAAATAATTCTACAAGAAACTTAAGGCCTGGCTCTGCTGTAAGGAAACAGTATTTTGGGAAATTCTTCATACAAGGAGTGGCTCAGCAGCAGGAACATCACCACAGCGCCCACCCTGTCTGGGACAGCAATAGGGTCTACTCCACAGCCGTGAGGCTGCAAAGTCGTAGCTCAAATGGTCCAACAAAGGGTGACAACCTGGATAACAACCACAGACAGAACCCCCAACCCCTGGTACAAAGGATCCCCAAAAACATACTGGGTCGTAAAACCTTAAAAGGAAGATGTTTAAATTTAATATATAATGTGTATGTTAAAACATAAATGAAAAAAAAAACATTTAATTCCAAATAAAATTTAATACATAAAATAATATATATTAAAACTTCATAAATAAGCATTGAAGATGATATTAAAGCCAAATGAAAAAGGTGGGTCTTGAACCTCTTCTTAAAAGCCTCTACAGTCTCTGCGGCTCTGAGGTTCTCCTGCAGGCTGTTCCAGAGGCGAGGACCGTAGTGGCAGAACGAAGCCTCACCAGAGGTTTTGGTCCTCACTATAGGGACAACTAAGAGGCCAGAGGACCTCAGGGTCCGCGAGCGTTCATACTTTAGAAGTACATCACTTAAATAAGAAGACCCAAGACCATCAAAACATTTATAAACCGTTAAAAGAACTTTAAAACGCACAGGGAGCCAATGCAGCGATTTTAAAATGGGTGTAATGTTCCCGCCCCCTGGTCCTCGTCAGAACTCGTGCCGCTGAGTCCTGTAATAGTTCTAAGTTTAAAAGAGACTTTTCTGGTAAACCAGAGAGCAGGGCAATACAATAATCTAACCTACTAAAAATAAAAGCATCAACACCTCTGTGCTGGAAAGAGAGAGGAATGGACGGACTCTGGCAATGTCTTTGAGATGATAAAATCCTGTCTTCACAACATTTCTGATGCGTGAGATAAAAGTCAGCTCAGAGTCAAAAAGAACGCCCAGGTTTCTCACACAGTGAGAAGGTTTAAAATTCTGCAACTTTGTCTTCAGGACTAATGATTAAAACTTCAGTTTTAATTTTCAGTTTTCCTGGTTGAGCTGTCAGAAGTTCTCTGTCATCTATGATTTTACATCTAAAATACAGTTAAAAAGAATGTTTCCAGGTTCAAGGTCATCAGGAGACAGCATTTTGTCGGCATCCAGCCAGATCATGTCGGCTAAACTGGTTAGTTAGCATATAGCCGGCGTCATCTTGGCTGTGTGGGCGTTGTGTCGGCGTTGTGTCAGCATTTATTCAGCATCGTGTCGGTGTCCTATCAGAGTTGTTTACCAACCGTAGATCACGTCCTGTTGCTTAATGACGTCCTTGTGTAGTGTCTGCAGGAAGTGGGGTTCCACAGCCAGACTCCAGCTGTCTGCTTGAATACTCCTGCCCTCTTCCTGCAGCTCCTCCAGCAGGGGGCTCCACCACCACTCACCTGTACACAAAAGGAAGTATTTCAGCTGATTTACCAGGAGGTTTGGCAATAAATGTGTGCTAAATCGACAGCAGAAGCAAAAACATGTTTAGATGATGACTGCATTGTGTCTGTTAAACAGAGAAAATATTCTAAGCATGTGTCCCATGAGTGATATGCAATACAAGCGTTTGTAACTAAAAGGCCATGAGGATCTTAGTTAATAAGGCGTAGTGTGTTTGGAGATAAACCCCAACTCACCGTCATCTGTGAGGGACTCCATGGACAGAGTCCTGCTCCTAAAGTTCAGAGACTCTGTGGACTGGGACAGAATCCTTCTAAGGCCAACAGAATCATCCGTTCCCCTGAAAACAGACAAGAATACAATTATGCAGGCAAATTCTCACCCTAACTTGTGCTACCTGTTACTAAAGATTGCTGCTGAAAAAGACAACTGCAGATGTACAAGTGATAAGAAACAGCTGATGAAAATCTATTTTATGTTTTTCAACAAATGAAGGACAGTTGATAAACAGCCAACATTCAGCTACAGTAAATCTTCCAATAGACGGCGGTCTCCAATAAACACTGGATCTAACAGGTGTTAGTTGCTTTAGACACCGGTCACCATTAGACGCCAGTCACCAATAGACGGCGGCCTACATTAGACGCCGGTCTCCATTAGACGCCAGTCACCAATAGACGCCGGCCTACATTAGACGCCGGTCACCATTAGACGCCGGTCTCCATTAGACGCCGGTCTCCATTAGACGCCGGTCTCCAATAGACGCCGGCCTCCATTAGACGCCGGTCTCCAATAGACGCCGACCTCCAATAGACGCCGGCCTCCATTAGACGCCGGTCTCCATTAGACGCCGGTCTCCATTAGACGCCGACCTCCAATAGACGCCGGCCTCCAATAGACGCCGACCTCCAATAGACGCCGGTCTCCAATAGACGCCGGTCTCCAATAGACGCCGACCTCCAATAGACGCCGACCTCCAATAGACGCCGGTCTCCAATAGACGCCGACCTCCATTAGACGCCGGTCTCCAATAGACGCCGATCTCCAATAGACGCCGGTCTCCATTAGACGCCGGTCTCCATTAGACGCCGGTCCTCCATTAGACGCCGGTCTCCATTAGACGCCGGTCTCCAATAGACGCCGGCCTCCAATAGACGCCGACCTCCAATAGACGCCGGTCTCCAATAGACGCCGACCTCCATTAGACGCCGGTCTCCAATAGACGCCGGTCTCCAATAGACGCAGACCTCCAATAGACGCCGGCCTCCATTAGACGCCGGTCTCCAATAGACGCCGGTCTCCATTAGACGCCGACCTCCAATAGACGCCGGTCTCCAATAGACGCCGACCTCCATTAGACGCCGACCTCCAATAGACGCCGGTCCTCCAATAGACGCCGACCTCCATTAGACGCCGGTCTCCAATAGACGCCGACCTCCAATAGACGCCGGCCTCCATTAGACGCCGGTCTCCAATAGACGCCGGTCTCCATTAGACGCCGGTCTCCAATAGACGCCGGTCTCCAATAGACGCCGGTCTCCATTAGACGCCGGTCTCCAATAGACGCCGACCTCCAATAGACGCCGGTCTCCAATAGACGCAGGCCTCCATTAGACGCCGGCCTCCATTAGACGCCGGCCTCCATTAGACGCCGGTCTCCATTAGACGCCGGTCTCCAATAGACGCCGGCCTACATTAGACGCCGGCCTACATTAGACGCCGGTCTCCAATAGACGCCGGTCTCCATTAGACGCCGGCCTACATTAGACGCCGGTCTCCAATAGACGCCGGCCTACATTAGACGCCGGTCTCCAATAGACGCCGGTCTCTATTAGACGCCCAAAAAAAAAATCCGGGCTTTAATAAACGCTGGTTTATAATGGACACCAGTCTTTATAAAACACTGGTCTCTAATAGACGCTGGGCCAGCTAACACATTTTTGGAATAAATGTCGGGGCAATTATTAGATGATATACAGTATTGTTTTTTTCACACAAAACCAAAATACTTTTTTGCCATTATGATATTAAAGTGAACAGAACCAATCAAAACATAATTAGGTTTCTTGAAAATCATACCCTGCGATGTTGTTGGTGGAAACACTTTTTGCAAGTGAGAGGCTGGGCCGAACACGTCTGGACCCGAGCAGAGACTGTCGAAGGCTCTCAGACGGGTAGATGGCTGAGCTTGGACGCTCCTTCATTATTGGTGCTACAAAGAAACCCAACATTCATAATGAGGAACCAAAGGCATACGAACAGACCTGATGCTTAATTTCCAAAAATGCTACAGAATAGTGTTTAAAAGCCAGACATGACTCACTCTTGGTCCGCAGAGCGACGTTTTGCAGAGCTGAATTGTTTCTCATCAATGCCAGTTTCTGTTGCTATTGAAGAGACAGGTGATTAACTTTCAGACGATTAGGCAGACAGACAGACAGATAAGATGGACCACCAGGCAGGCAGATAAGGAATCTGTTTCAGTTCAGGAAGCAGCACCCTGCTTGTCTCAAATCTTCTACTTTGAAAAGAACGAGTGGAGTTTTCTGCTTGCTTTTTCTGTCTTTTTTTGTGCTTGAGGATCAAATTGGCTGTGAATTAACAGATCAGAAAAAAACAGATCAGAATAACTTACCTTTTGCTTCATCTTTGCACAGCTAGCCAGGCTATCCCTACAGCGGTTGTGGATGGTAACATTGCAGGCTACAGAGAGACAGACAGAATGTCCTTTATTATGCTAAAAATGTTTAACTACTAATAACCACTAATGAACACACTGATGAACACAATGATGAACACAATGATGAACACAATGATGAACACACTGATGGCGTTAAAGTTTGTTAATTTTATTTTTTGTACAAACATTAGCTGATCAATCATCCATAGTCACTTGTTGCATCTAATAATAGTAATAATAAATAGTAAAATGTTGCTGGACATGGACCTTCAGAACCTGTGGGGTTAGACAGGTGAGTTTACCTGCCCTTACTCTTGCTTCAACTTCTTTCAGACACAAACCTACCTGGGCAGCTGAGAGCTTCCTTGGCTGTGATGCTCCTGTTGCAGGAAGAGCACAGGGTGGTGGCCGACACGCTCAGGGAGGTGAAGAGGTGTCCACTGCTGGACCGAGCTTCTCTTTCTCTGGCCTCCTTCTCCCTCTCCTTCAGACGCTCCTTCTCTTTGTTCTATAAAACACAAAAAGCTGTTTCAGACTGCTCCATCTCATCACTGGTCAGAACAACACGCTATGTCCACCCTAAAATCCGTTTATTGTATTTCATGGTCCATCCATCCCTAGAACCTGTCATAGCCCTGCTGGAGCCTATTCAAGCTACTGTTGGGCGAAGGTAAGGTTTACCCTGAACATGTCCCTGGTACGTTACAGGCCTTTTAATGTCATACACCAGCTGCCTATTTTCTGAAAGTGTGCAGTGCTTTTGGTATAGAACATACATATAAACATAAATAAAACTTTCAGATCTGGAAGGAGTGCAGCATATGCTTTCATGAAGTCTTCTCTTAAAATGCCAAACTGCAGACAGAAGTAAATGTTTACATGTTTTGTTTCCACACTTCACTCTGACACTAAAAACACTTCTGACGGTGTGAACACTTTAGAAACTTTAGAAGACTTTGACACTGAAAACTCTGGAGATCGTGGACAATTTAAAAACTGCAGACATTTTAGAGCATGTCATACTCAAGGCCTGCAGGCTGGACATGCCCCATCCATACATGTTTTCCACTTATCTGGGGCTGGGTTGCAGGTGCAGCATTCTAAGCAAAGATGCCCAGACTTTCTTCTACATGAGTTGTGCTCAGGACAAGCTGGAGATAAATGGGCTCCACAGCTTGTCCCAGGTCTTCCCTGGGGTCTCTGCCCAGAGGAATGCAGTCAGAACATTTTCCCAGGGAGGCATCCACCGGGCATCTAGACCAGATACCTGAGCCACCCCAACTGGCTCATCTCAATGTACAAGTGCAGCAAAGCACCCAACCACCCTGCAGAGGAAGCTCGTTTCAGCAGCTTGTATGAACTACACAACTCACTGAACAAGACCCCAAGATCCAGTACTTTAACTCCTTCAGCTGGGTAGGAGCTCTCAACCCACTAAGAGAGGGCAAACGATCTTTCTCCAATCAAGAATCATGGGCTGAGACTTAGCGATGCTGACCTTCATCCCAGTGACTTCACACTCAACTTCAATGCATGCAGGAGGTCCTGGCTTGATGAAGCCAACAGGACAACATTATCTGAAAAAATCAGAGATGAAGTCCTGTGGTTCCCGCAACAGATCCTCCTCCAGCTGCTCCTGGAAATTCTGTCCATAAAAATCAAGAACAGAACTAGTGATCAAGGGCAACCCTGCCAGAGAGTCTAGGGCAGTGGCAACAGGTCTGACAAGGCTGCCGGGGCCCCATACTCCTAGTGCACCATCCCCAGGACACCACGGGGGACGCAGTTGAACGCCTTCTCTAAATCCACAAATCACATATGGACTGGATGAACAAACGCCCCCAGATTCCATAACCAGTTGTTTAGGCAATCATCTTTAACTACTGTGTAAACCACATTCCACCAGCCCCTGAGGTTTCTTGCAGGTCATGGTTCTATATGGAAATAATCTACCCCATCTGCTCAGGCTGTGCCTGACCTGGGCCCCTGGGAAGAGCTCAAGCCACCAGGTGCTCACCTGTGAGCCCCTGTCCTAGTTCCAGGGTAGGGCTCGTGACGTCAATCTGGGTGATGTGATTGGATTCTAATTGGATACTGTCGACTCATTAAGGGGTTCTGATTGCTCTTTGCCTGACTCATCACGTAGGACCTGTTTGCCATGGGAGATCATATCAGGAGTCATGGACTTAGCTCCTAGGATCCCTCAAGCTTTCAAACCACTCCACCGTGTTTAGGTGGCAGTTCACGTATGAGGCCCGCTTTTTTCCTTTTACAACAGATCAGATTTAGTCTGTTCTTGACCTCTAGAAAACTGTTGTAATTTAAAAACAAATCCAGAAAAAGCCTAGAAATGCAGATTTTCTGTGTATTTCCTGTTTTAGATCCAAAGTGCTTTATAAGCTTCATCAGATCCAGTTTCATCCACTGAGAATCACAAAAAGGGACACTAAGCTTTAATGCAAGCCTCACCTTTATTCAGATTTTTTTGTTAAGTATGAACCCTCGCAGACCCTGAAATTCTTTGGTATTGGTTTTCTAATCATCCCAGCTGTGAAAACCAAAACTTACGGCGGCATCTTTTCAGCATTCGGCCCTTGTTTGTGAAACAGTCTGCCAGAGGACCTCAGAGCCGCAGAGCATTGATGCTTTTAAAAAAAAAGGCTCAAGACCCATCTTTTTAACCTGGCTTTTGGCTAATTTTACTACTTTTACTGTTTTTTAATTTTTATTCTTGACTTTCTTCATTTATTTCATCATGTTTTATGAATTTACACTGGATTATTAATAATTCATTTTAATATTCCTTTTTTAATGTTTTATTGTTTATTGCCATGTTTAATTTTTATTCCCATTTTATTTATTTGTTATTTCCAGTGCGGTGTCCTCCCCCTCTGGGTCGGCTGCGGTTCAGCCGCTGCGACTCTGGATGGAAACCTGCATCACCACCTAGCTGTGGTGATGTGTGTCCCCACCTGTGATGCTACAATTGGCTGGCTATGCAGCTATTCACAGAGAGCGAAGAACCACTAATAGCAATTCCAATAACCAATTTACGTGCTCAGCCTATTTTCCATTTTCTCAATCAGTTAGGGGGTGGGAGGTGTAAAAGGGGTGGTACGGGTACGGGTCTGGAGGAAGTGACCATTTCAATTTTGTGCTTGTTTTATGTTTATTTGTTTGATTTGATGTAAAGCACTTTGTGTTATTTTCTATGAAAAGTGCTTTATAAATAAAGATTAATTTGATTTGATTTTTTATTATTTTGCCTGTTCTAGGTGAGAGGGGACCTTCCTCTCAACAAACAGGAATGTCCTTTCAGAGCCTTACCCTCCAATTTGAACTGCACCTTATATTACAGACATCCCCTTACCTCACAACAATATGCAATCCAACACACAGACACAGAACATACCCCTTATTACCCAAAGTATTGGCTCACCGGCCTTGACTCACAAATTGTATGAACTGAAGTTTAATGCCATTCATAACCCATACAGTTAAATATTATGTGGATCCACCTTTGGCAGCTCTTACAGCTTCAACTCTTCTGGGAAGGCTGTCCATAATATTGAGGAGTGTTTTAGAAATGTTTGACCATACTTCCAAAAGCGCATTGGTGAGGTCACACACTGATGTTGGTGGAGAAGGTCTGGATCTCAGTCTCTGCTCTAATTCATTCCAAAGGTCTTCTTTGGGGTTCAGGTCAGGACTCTGTGCAGAACAGTCCAGTTCCTCCACACCAGACTCTGTCCTCCACGTCTTTATGGACTTTGCTTTGTGCTCTGGTGCACAATCATGTTGGAAGAGGAAGGAGCCGCTCCAAACTGTTCCCACAAGGTTGGAAGCATGGAATTGTCCAGAATGTTCTGGTATTCTGAAGCATTCAGAGTTCCTTTCACTGGAACTAAGGGACCAAGCCCAAGTCCTAAAAAACAAGCCCACACCATCATTCCTCCTCCACCAAACTTCACACAATGCAGACTGAAATGTAGCGTTCTCCTGCAACCTCCAAACCCAGACCGGTCCATCAGATTTCCAGATGGAAAAGCGTGATTCATGACTCCAGAGAAGGCGTCTCCACTGCTCTAGAGTCCAGTGGCGGCGTGCTCTAGGCCACTGCATCCCACGCTTTGCACTTTGTGATGTGTGTCTTGGATGCAGCTGCTCGGCCACGGAAACCCATTCATGAAGCTCTCTGTGTGCTGGACATGGGCTAATCTGAAGGTCACATGAAGCTTGGAGAAAGCCTCTCTCCATCAGTTTACATGGCTGAGTTGCTGTTGTTCCCAAACTCTTCCATGTTGTTCTGATAGAGCTGACAGTTGACTGTGGAATATTTAGGACATTTCACCTCTGGATTTGTTGCACAGGTGTCATCCTATGACTGAGAGCAAAACATTCTTTCACTAGTGTTTGAGAAAACAGTCTGCATGTCTGAGGGCTTCTACACCTGTGGCCAGGACAGGTGATCAGGACAGCAGATTCTGGTCATTTGGATGGAAGAGCCAATACTTCAATACTTTTGGGAATATAGTGTTCATATATACATTAATCAGCTTTTATTGTTAACTCTTTAACACAATGACAATGTCTAAAGAGTCTACAGTCTCTAAAGCACGACTGTCTAGCTAAAAACCACATCTAGCTCAATTTAGGGATCTATATGTTCATTTGTGAACTTCAGACGTTGAATTTTGTGGTGAGGACGTAGAAGAGGTTTTCTTCTGATGACTCTTGAAGACCATATTTGTACAAGTATCTGTTGACAGTAGAACAGTGCAGCTCAACTCCAGAGTCTGCAGGTCTTTCTGGAGCGATGCTGCAGTCAAATGTGGGTTTGGATTTGCTCTTCTCTCAATCCTGTGAGCTGCTCTGTCTGAGATTTTTCTTGCTCTTCCAGATTTTGGTTTAACTTCCACTGTTCCTGTTGACTGACATTTCTTAATGACATTCTGAACAGAGGATATTTTCATCTGAAAAGGCTTTGCTTTCTTCTTCTAGCTTCTCCTGCTTTCTGAGGATCAACTATTTTCAGTTTCGTTGTTCAGAACAACTGCTGGAAGAACCCATGATGCTGATTGTTGGGGCGAGGTCACATGATCAGATTATTTACAGTCTTCCAGATTGAAATCAGATGGTCTTTGCAAACCATGATGGTGAACAATCCGTGACCCTGTCGAGTCTCTGCTTTTACAAAGAGGGCGGAGCTTACTATAAACTCTGCAGGGTGCACAAACTTTTGCACACACCATTAATTTGTTTTCTGTTATTTTGAATTGGTAAATGATGGAAATAAAGCCTCATTTTTGACATCATAAAACAATGTTTCATTTGTAAACCGATGACTTTAGGAGATTTTTCAATCTTTCCTTGAGTTCTTTATGTACAATATTAGAACATTTTACCGGGGGGGGGGGGGGGGCACAAACTTTAGATCCTCACTGTACTTTAGTTAGACAACAAGTGGAAAAGAATAAGAAAGAGATTTTAGAGATGGGGGTACAAAAGAAAGGGGAGAAAAACAGAGCAAAGGGGGTTAAGGAAGTTTGAGGATGATAACGGGGGGGTTTACTCCGGGCTCACACTGCATCCGGTCCGGTGCGGCCACTGCAGCGCTCCGTATTTGTTGGGGAAAGTTGGGGAAATTAATGTCACGAACTGGAAACCATGCGAGTGAATGTGAAGAGCATCCGATACATTTTTCACAATAAAACCTACTTTTTGCAATGACGTCATATTTTATTTATATTATTTGCAGGAGGACCACTAGCAAAGCGTAGTCCGTGTGAGTTACCTGCTGTGGCTAGACCGCTCTGGTGTCTGCACCGGGGTCGGACCGCATGCGGTGTGAGCCCGTAGCTAGCCCAAAATGGGCGGGGCCTGTCCACACACTCAAATGTTACAAACATTTCTGTTAGAACATTTCCAAAATCTTCACATACAAACACGTCAACATGTACACAATACAGTTAGGGTTAGCTCACACACTCATGCATACAAACACACACATGTACAGCATTTCCTTCAGTCACACGTACCATCTGTGCAAAGGTGACACCTGTGCTCAGGTAAATGTGTATATTAGGCTGAGGTGGATGTTGGAATGTAAAAAGACGGAGACTGCCCGGTCACCCCCACACCAAGACTGCATCTGAAGCAGCAACAGTTGCAGCCCCCCCACACACACCTGCGGGGGATGGCAGTTATAGGAAATCCACCCGGCGGGCGATCCTGTTGACCACCCAAACCAGGGTCAGCAGAACTGCCACTGGGACCCCCAAAGCCAGAGAGAAGGGGGGCCCCCACCAAACCCATGGGGTCCAGCATAGGGCCCCAGAGCCCCCTCAGCACACCACCACCCAGGAGTTGTGAGCAGTTCAGGGACACTGCTGAGGGCCTACAAGGGTAGGGTACAGAGGATCAGAGGTTCCACCTTCCTTGTGTAATGTTTGTGTGTCTGTGCACGAGTGCATTTGTGTGTGATGTAGAGGAACACTGACGCTTGGTTTTTCACAGCTTTTATACAACAGTGTTTCAAACTTCTGCTTTCTGAGCTGGGAGAGGCAGGAAGTGGAGGCTTCACTGCTGTTCCTGAGCTCAGTTTCGGTCATAACTGACGTCTCAGTCTTTCGTTTGTCCTCCCATCCACACCCCCAACCCCATCCTCTGGATATGATCTTGAGTTGGGTCACCATCAGACTATTTCCAGCGGAACCTCCCTCCTGATCCACTCTGGATCAGGGAATAATGCTCTACAGCGGCTCTGGTGAACCGGTGACAGTCGGCGATCAGCTGATCAATGCAGAAAGAGCTCAGTGATGGAGGCAAAGAAAGAGACCTCTGTCTGCAGGGGAGGAGCATCACAAGACCGAGCCGTGGCGCAGAGTGTCAGAGCCCACAGCAGAGTCAGTAAGGACGGGGCCTCAGGAAGGAACGCTGCCTGAAGCCCCAGAGACCAGGAGGATCATCTTTCACCCGACAACCTAATCCTGGAGCTAACAGGCTGCCACAAACCAGCAGGTGAACAGTCACCTGTGGCAATGTGGAACTTTCTGATTGGCTAACAAATCAAACCATGTTTGATGTCCTTTTTCCTCCTGTGAGTGAGCGTGCTGACAGCGCTCCCTCACAGCTTCTGATCGGGATGACCAGGAGGTCCACAAATGGAGAACAGACCCCAAACACCTCCTAACCATCTAAAAGAGACATGAGGAGAATCAGGTTCTGCTGCAGGTCCAGTCAGGGACTTGGTTCTGATCAGACCTTCATTAAACTCTGATATCAGGAGACGGTCAGCTGTAAAAACATAAACGCTTCACCCAGTGTTTAACCAGCGCGCGAGCGTGGGCATGCACGTGTGTAATAATGTGGGAGGACAGCTTGGATGTAACCAGCAGGTAGCCATGGCAACGTGATGGATGCCTCAGATGGACGTAGGAGGGAGTACTGGCTGCAATCATCCTCCTCAGGATGAAGAACTCTCTGCACCTAACAAAGTCCGTTTTCTGACAGATCAGGGCTCTGGACTGAAATGCACAGGTGTGACGACCTCGAAAGCATCATACCTGGAACCAGAACCAGAACTGAACCATTCACAGGTAATCCTTAAATTCACAGATAATCCCCACATACACAGGTAATCCCCACATTCACAGGTAATCCCCACATTCACAGGTAATCCCCACATTCACAGGTAATCCTTATATTCACAGGTAATCCTTACAATCACAGGTAATCCACACATTTACAGGTAATCCTCACATTCACAAGTAATCCTCACATTCACAGGTAATCCACACATTTACAGGTAATCCTCACATTCACAGGTAATCCTTACATTCACAGGTAATCCTCACATTCACAGGTAATCCTCACATACACAGGTAATCCTTATATTCACAGATAATCCACACATTCACAGGTAATCCAAACATTCACAGGTAATCCTTACAATGACAGGTAATCCACACATTTACAGGTAATCCTCACATTCACAGGTAATCCTCACATTGACAGGTAATCCACACATTCACAGGTAATCCTCACATTCACAGGTAATCCTTACAATCACAGGTAATCCTCACATTCACAGGTAATCCTTATATTCACAGATAATCCTCACTATCACAGGTAATCCCGACAATCACAGGTAATCCTCACATTCACAGGTAATCCTCACATTCACAGGTAATCCTTACAATCACAGGTAATCCTCACATTCACAGGTAATCCTTATATTCACAGATAATCCTCACTATCACAGGTAATCCCGACAATCACAGGTAATCCTCACATTCACAGGTAATCCTCACAATCACAGGTAATCCTCACATTCACAGGTAATCCTCACAATCACAGGTAATCCTTACATTCACGCATCATCACAATGGCGTTTGTAAACAGTTTTTTGTTTGGTTTCTTCTGTTGGGGATTACAGATTACAGATTATTCCTTCCATGTAGTTTGTTCTAATAAAATGGAGAAATGGGACTTGAATAAGTGATCTGGATTCTACCTGAAATCCTCCTGAGATCTTCCTGTTGCTCTCTAACTTCACTAAACCATCAAAAGTTTGGGGTTTTCAACAACTGAATTTGAAGTTTGAACGACCCCGACCATGACTCCTCCACCACCGGATGAGTTTTTGTTTACATGCGTCGAAGTCCTGACGATGGAGTTTCCGTTATTTCTTCACCACATGCGCGTGCGTGTTTGTGTCGGAGGTTACACATCCACCTCGCTCCTGGACACTTCCTGTAAAATGCGTGCACGCAAGCGCAGGCGCGCGCTCCCCTCCCCCAGCCGCTTCCTTCTGCAGGACAAAGCGCCACGCGCTCACTGGTGTTGAGACCGGTGAAATAACGGGCACGCGCACCGCAAACTCACTGAGAACGTCCCCTAACGCGCGTTGGTCGCACCTCGCGCTCTTTCAACTAAAGGAAGGGGGCGCGTGACGGGGGGCGTTTCGAAGCTCCAAAGTTTCCGCGTGTCTTCCAGATGTGGAAATGCCCCCCCATCATGAAGAGTCTTAGAAGGCGCGCGCGCGCGCGCGAACCTCTGTGCTGGGTCCGCCCGCCTCCTCACCTTTAGGAGAACCTCTTTCATTCTGTCCGGTTTCCGGTTCTCCAGCAGCCGCGACATCCTCACGAGCTCGGGCTCGAACCGGGTCCACCTCGGAAACTCCTTCTGCGGAGCCTGCCGCCGGAGCCGCGCGCGCTCAGAGCCAGAGGGCGGGGCTTCACTCTGAGTGACAGTTCCGCTTTTTAGCCTGACCAATAACAGCTCAGCCCGCTCCTTATCAGCTCAGCCAATCCTGTCACCGACAAGCACGCGGGACCCGCCCACCACACGCCTCAGGAACGCTCGTTTCTCCTACAAGTCTGCGCCGTCAACGGAACGGGTGGAGTCTATCCTCTGAAAATGTGTCACGGTGTCACGTGACTTGCATCGGCCAATTACAGCGCACCAAGAGATCATGTTGGTCATGACCAAATCACCGACAGAGCAGCGAAGGTGACTCCGCCCCCGCCACTGAGGAGTGGACAGCAGAAAGCATGTGACGTGGAACTGCACCATCGACTCCGCCCGACGTGGACCAAAGCGGGGGCTGCAGGTGAGGAGGACGAACCTACCCCGTCGCACGTGAAGGCACAAAGAAGCGGACAGGTCTAGGAGTGAACCGGGGCATCACTGAGCATGCGCAAAGCACGTTTAGAACGGTCCGGTAAACCGAGAGGAACATTTGAACATCGTCGCACAACAGAATAAGCCGTCCCGCATGAAACGATATGAGGAACAAAACGAACATGAAACTGCTCTTTCACTGTCACTTTGTTTTTCATCACTTCTGATGATACGTTTACATTTTCTCAAGAGGCCAAATATATGTTGAGATTTATTTCTTTAAATTATTCCATGAGGGGATTTTCACTGACAGTTGTTCTCATGTATATAATAATATTTAGGTATTTTATGGCTGTTTTATCAAAATGGAAGATGGAGTCATTAAAGATAAATAACCCAAACAGATCACTCCAAAACACCAGGATCAGCCACCAACATATTCAAGCTCTCTCCATCTGTCTGACAGCAAGAACACTTTCTACAAATGTCGGAGAAAAACCCACAAATATCTTCTACTGGATAATATCAGTGATGACGTTTAGGATATAAACTCTGTGGATCTGTTGGTAATAAGTCATGAAATACTTTTGTCAGGAAAGGCCATCCATGATGACATTCACAGACTGCATAGTTATCCTAGATCACATCTTCCATCAATGGCGGGCTTCCACCGTGGAGGTGCTGAGGGCGCCACCTGCTGGCAGAACAGAGTCAATTAATCTAACCTGCTGTTTGCATGATTTCTGGCAGGACCACCTATGTTTTTGTCTTTTGAAGGATGACCATGGTATTTGTAGGTGTGTTTGACCTCAGATCAGACAAGGCGACCCGCTGGTCAGCAGATTACTAAGCGGAGGAGAGAAACTAAGCAGCATTTCCTCAGTAGCGGTCAGCGAACAGCCAAACCATGGGTTCAGCGCTGGACATGTGGAGTACAGAAAAGTGCCTGCACATTGTCGTGGAGGCGTCTGAGTCCTTCTGATAGAGGATGGGTGGGATCCACCTGTAGAACGGGACCCCCAGCCTAGCATTTGGCCCACGGTGGTGCATTGTGACCAGCTTCAGCTCAATAATAAGTACCGGCCACTGCGTGCTTTAAACCAGGGGTCCCAAACTTTTCCTGGTGAGGGTCACATAAGTGTTTTCTTCTGGGATGAGGAGTCGGGTCAGTTTGTCGTCTAACAGAAACAGCGTAACAATCAGAGGGTGTGTCTAAACATAAACATGGATGTTTTTCCAGAAAGACACACAGAACCACATTTTAAACATCCTTCCTGTAATCTTGACAGAAAATGAAAGAATAAATATTCTGTCTTCTCCCGTCATCGTCCCTTTGAGACTTTGAGGCTGCAGCTCCTCACACATTTAACCCTTTGTTCAAACTTCACAATAGTGATGGAATTCTGGCTCTTCTTAACCATCCGGCTCTTTTGAACTTTTGCACAAAATGAATAATGTAAAACCTGCTTCTACATATTTATGCTTTTATTTTTCCTTTCAGATAAAATGTACAAAATAAAAGATGAGAACTAAAAACAATGATTTACTTTTCAACTTTTAAAATGAAACAGCACAAAATACTGATTAAAACGTGCAAAACAAAAGGAAAAATAAGCAGGTTTGTACTGATGGTAAAGGTTGGTATTTAGAAATAACAAATGTCTGATCTTTGTGAATCTGATCTGGTTTCTTCTGTCAGTAATGATCCGTTTGTTCTGGAGAAGGTTGTTCTCAGGTTTCTGTACAGGTTGTTGTTTGAATCTCTTTTCTTCCAGACTCTAAATTCTGCTTCATATTATCATGAACAGTGAAAAGGTTTCACATTTGGCTCTTTTTTCCAGTCTCACTCATTTCTTTGCGTCTTTGTGTTGATGTCATTTGTCGTTGTTGTCTCTCTATCTCTCCCTTGTGTGCACTAGAGGATGACACTTTTTCAGGATTCCCGCGGGAAGGGAGTCAGCGCTGCCATTGATCACGTGACCGGGACGGGAGCCAACCAATTCAGTCACAAATGAAACGGTTTTCACGACAGCAGCGGCTCCTTCCTGTGAGTAATTAAAAAGTTCACCCTGTTGCTTTTTTCTCTTCAAGCCAGACGTGATAAATCCGCACATTCGTGCTTTCGCCTGCGGTTTGCGCGAGCGGGGTCGTGTTTGCGCTATGGCAAGCGAGAAGGGTCAATAATCTTGCGCTGAGCAGAGGCGTGCGCCGGGTGGTGGATTATGAACGAGTTTGATCAACGTGCAACAGTAACAAACTACAGCAACACCAAAACGCAGAGCAAATGAGTGACAGCAGGAACCGAATCCAAATCAAGAAGCATTTCATGTTATTGATGACATTTGTATTGAGTGTAGAGTCTGCAGGAAAATCATTTCATCTCAAACAGGGTCCACAACCAACCTGTTCAGACACCTGAGAACTGAGAGAACCTTCTTCAAAACTGGATTTCTAAATGCAACCCTTTAATGTAAATGAGTCTTTCTGAGTTTTGCACATTTTAATTAGAATTTTGTGTTGTGGTTGCAGTGTTTTCAGTTGTTTGGCTTTAAATGTGTTTAAAAGAAAAAACTAAAAATGTGTATATTTAAAAGTTGAATTGTAACTACTTGTTTTTGTAGAGTTAGGGTCATTTTATTTACATTTTATCTGGAAGGAGTAAATAACAGCAGATATATATTATACACTTATATTAATAAAAACCCTTTTTTTTCTTTTTACATTAGTTTACATTAAATAAAGCAACAAAGCAACCTAAAGATCAATTTGGAGGCTGAAAGAGCCGGCGCTTTTTAGTGAACTGATCCCTAAGAGCTGGTTCTCTAAGAAGAACCAGAATTCCAATGAGAAAAAGGACAAAAAGTGAAAGCTGAGCCATTTTTGTAGTTTTCTAATAATACACAATAATACAATGTTACTCATTTGAAAATATAACATTAACCAGAAGCCATCAGTGTACCTAGTCACGGTTTCCTCCTTAAATCTAAAGTGCAGCAGTCGTATATCAATGGCAGATATGAAGAGAATTACAACCGTGGTGAGTTCAATGACAGAAAAAATGACATCCAGAGAAGAGAAAAGATGAAAGGCTGTTCTGATAAGTTCAGAAAGCTGGTAGGAAAGTCAGACGGAATAAAAACATGTATGAGAGCTGAGTGTGATGGTGATGTAACTTCACATGCAGCTTGGAAGTAAAAATTACAAAGTAATTTGCCTTACATATTCAAACCCAAAAACGTCACATTAAAATTGCAATTACATAGATTGTTTTACATAATGACAAAAAAAAAGAAAACTATATGGGAGCTGGACAGGAGCGGGGTTATTTTGACTGGGAGTTGGAGTCAGATTTTTGGGAACAAGACGGGACAGGATTTTTTTTCAAATGTTGGTCTGGGAGCACGACAGGACAGGAGTGAAAATCTGTGTCATCCTCAAACAGTAACGTGTTTTGTACACGTGTATCCCAAAACGATTGCAATAGGTTACACATTGTACGCGTGCACGCACAGCTTCTATAACAAAGGCTGAGGTGGTGTATTTTTGCCCGTAGATGGCCCTGGTCAACAACCCTCAGAACCATAAAGATTCACCAGAAGCATTTCAGATGTTTATTTGAAAAATTAAAACATGGAAAAAAAGGCAATTACAGACCTCACGCAGAAAACAAGTTAAGGCTTAAAAAGAACAGATCTATCCTGCAGCAACCAATCATGTCTGAGAGAAAGGCCCCGCCCACAGATGGGAGAGTTTGGCAGACAGAAATGAAGACGGTGTTCAGGTTTCCAGTGGTCGAGCTGCTTGATGGACAAAAGACTCTGTGTTTAGAGTGTAAGCTTTGTGTTAGAGTGCAGAAAAAACACAACAAAGATAGGAGTGTTTAACTGATGCCCCACTCTGGGATGGGGTTAGTCCAAAGATATGTTTCAGAAAGATGTCCCGCTCTGTTTACAGAAAGCTGATTCAGAGAGGAAGCAGCTTGAGAGCTCCGCCCATTACTTCTTGAAGAACTTCTTGTTTAGAAGAAAGATGAGCAGATTGACGTTGACTTTGGCTTTGTCAAACATCTTCATTACTGCCACGCCTTCGTACTGAAGCTGCAGTAGGACCTGTGAAGCATGCACACACACATGCACACACACATGCACAAATCAGCCCACGTTCATCAGCACACCAGGCTTTTTTTCTATGACGCCTCTACCTGGTACTTAAGGAGGAACTCCTCCATTTCCACTCCGAGGAACCGAGCTTTGACGTGGAAGCTTCCCTTCTCAGGTCCAGGAATGATGTCGAACACGACATTCTTGAATCTGTAAAAAAGGATCTGCGTTCCTGTTCCACTCGGTTCTGATTCTTGAGAAAACTGAGGTTCTCTCAAAAATCAGAATGAAGTTATGCTCCTGTGAAGGATTTAACAGCTGTAAAAATGTTTACAGACATATTTACACCCATTTACAGACCCAAACTCAAGTCACAACCTGCAATGAGAGAAAATTTCGCTGTCATTATCATGTTGTCCCCGTCAGGTCGTCACCCCAAGTAATACCGTTAGGTCATCAATAGTTACCGTCAGGTCGTCAGTAGTTACTGTCAGGTCGTCAGTAGTTACCGTCAGGTCGTCAGTAGTTACCGTCAGGTCGTCAGTAGTTACCGTCAGGTCGTCAAGTAGTTACTGTCAGGTCATCGGTAGTTACCGTCAGGTCGTCAGTAGTTACCGTCAGGTCGTCGGTAGTTACCGTCAGGTCGTCGGTAGTTACCGTCAGGTCGTCAGTAATTACCGTCAGGTCGTCTGTAGTTAGTCAGTCGTCAGTAAATACCGTCAGGTCGTCGGTAGTTACCGTCAGGTCCTCGGTAGTTACCGTCAGGTCGTCAAGTAGTTACCGTCAGGTCGTCAAGTAGTTACCGTCAGGTCGTCGGTAGTTACCGTCAGGTCGTCGGTAGTTACCGTCTGGTCGTCGGTAGTTACCGTCTGGTCGTCTGTAGTTACCGTCAGGTCGTCGGTAGTTAGTCAGTCGTCAGTAAATACCGTCAGGTCATCAGTAGTTACCGTCAGGTCGTCAAGTAGTTACTGTCAGGTCGTCAGTAGTTACCGTCAGGTCGTCGGTAGTTACCGTCAGGTCGTCGGTAGTTAGTCAGTCGTTAGTAAATACCGTCAGGTCGTCAGTAGTTACCGTCAGGACGTCAAGTAGTTACTGTCAGGTCGTCAGTAGTTACCGTCAGGTCCTCAGTAGTTACCGTCAGGTCGTCGGTAGTTACCGTCAGGTCGTCGGTAGTTAGTCAGTCGTCAATAAATACCGTCAGGTCGTCAGTAGTTACCGTCAGGTCGTTAAGTAGTTACCGTCAGGTCGTCAGTAGTTACCGTCAGGTCCTCAGTAGTTACCGTCAGGTCGTCGGTAGTTACCGTCAGGTCGTTGGTAGTTAGTCAGTCGTCAATAAATACCGTCAGGTCGTCAGTAGTTACCGTCAGGTCGCTAAGTAGTTACCGTCAGGTCGTCAGTAGTTACCGTCAGGTCGTCGGTAGTTACCGTCAGGTCGTCGGTAGTTACCGTCAGGTCGTCTGTAGTTACCGTCAGGTCGTCTGTAGTTACCGTCAGGTTGTCGGTAGTTACCGTCAGGTCGTCAGTAGGCATTTTGCGGCATTTCACAATCCATGTCCTATTGCAAGCTAAAAGTGGTATGTCCTGAACTGACCACCTCTTGGCCTGCTTTACTGCAGCGTACACTCCCGTCACCAATAACGTGATGTTGAAATAATCAAATTTAGAGTCTGAAGTTAAACTATTTTACTTTTAAATGTTTTTTGAATCTAAAATATTAAAACTTCATGACTTTTCGAAAACTTTACATTTTTCCTCTTTCACAAACTTTTCAAGGACCTACAAATGAAATGTTATATTTTTAAAACGTTTCCAGGTTTTTCATGATCGTATGCACCCTGGTGTATTAGATTTGTGTGTTAACGTGTGTCTGTCCTCACTGTGTCATAGGCAGGTCTTGGATTTCCAGCAGCACTCCTTTCTCCTGCAGCCGGGTGGCGCTGTAGCTCAGAGAAGGAAGCTTCTTTTTGGCATCTGCTGTCTTCTTAGTTGATTTACTGTGGAAAAAGTGGCGTGGTCAGAAGAGTTATTTCAGACAGAACCACAGCAGATAGTCTTCATGCTGTGCCCATGAATCTCTCAAAGAAGGTCCAGAGCTTCACTGTGATGAAGTCTGAAAAGTGGTGGAGAACACGTTACTGCAGCTTCATGCTTTACCAGTCAGTGCTCCACCTGCACACGGATCTCTCACTAACCAGATGGAACGAAGGAAAGACATTTCCAGCACCAATGTGGTGAGACGGTTCCATAAGGTTTTACAGGGATTCATGTTAGATCCATAGATTCTGGGATCCATCTATATTTGGTGATAAGAGCGGCTGTCTACCGTCTAGTGTTTTTCAACCAGTGTGCTGTGAGAGATTGTCTGGTGTGTGGTGGGAAAGTACTTATTATCAGCTCTGTGTTCATCCAAACGGAGCCAGGTACAACACTGAATATTTAGAAATGTGATTGGTCATAAAATACTTTTTTCTTCCTGATTATTTGCTTTATATTCAAGACAATGATAAAAATGGCTGTGATTTAGCACCAACATTAGCCTACTGCTCTGTTTGGAAAAGTCCAACACCTTAAACTGTCTCCACCAATCGTTCTTGGAGGCTTTATCAATGCATCATCAGTCTAACCAATCAGAAGTGGTTAACGTCTTCACTTCCTGGAATCGACATGGCTCAAAAGGTTCCGACAAAAATAACAGCTAAAGGTCGTGTTTAGCAGTGTAGTGTCTTGCAAAATTAGTTGTCAAACTGTTTGAAAAGTGCATGAAATAATAAAGCTTAAAGACATAAGTTTTGCCGCCTTCAGCGCAACCATTTTCACTACATCTCCCATGATGCAATGGGTTAATGTAACAGCAGCTCTTCCGCGCTACTGTCATCAGGCACAACTAACGCAAACATGGAACAGTTCTCCTTGATGAAAGCAGAGATTAACTGTTTTTCTCCTTGAAGGTTTGTGTTGGAGCACAAAGGA
The DNA here is from genome assembly GCA_016861445.1 of Oryzias woworae. Taxonomy (NCBI): domain Eukaryota; kingdom Metazoa; phylum Chordata; class Actinopteri; order Beloniformes; family Adrianichthyidae; genus Oryzias; species Oryzias woworae. Next base: position 146,994 of record BOLG01000754.1, read on the forward strand.
ATCAGACATGACAGCTAGAGGTCCTGGTGTTGCTCAGTCATCTTTCTAACTCAAACAGCTGCTTTCTAATAGTGTCTGTTTGTAAAACAAATTCAATTTCACACTTCAAGCACTTCCACTGAAGATTAACTTGAAATAGAAGTAAGAAAATCAAAGTGGCCAAAGAAACATTGATCTAAAATGAAAGCATTTGATCAGCCAGTGATAAAAAAAGCATTTTTGATGAAGTTACAGTTCTGATTTGGACAAAAGAAAAACTAATAAAACTTCAGCATGTTTACTTTTTGTCTGATTACAACTGAACATAAAAACAAGAATATCGTGTTGGTCTTTTGTGTTAAATTGAAAATGCTGTGATTATTTCTTCAAAATTACAGTTGCTCTGGCACGAACATAAACATAAAGAAAAGAATTCACTGCTCAGAAAGAACAGATTTGTCGTGAGATTTGTGAGGTTTCATAAAATTGCATATTTATAACCTAGAGGGAAAACAAATACCTGAGCAAACTTTCAACTAATTTAGCTAAAAATTATTGAAAACATTTGCAACTTCTAGAAAAAAATAGATGCAACTTCCAGCTTTTGGTGCCTGAATTAGAAGAAAAAGCAGGCGCCGTGGTGGAGGGACTGTACACCATTGCAGACTAGATTCTTTCTTGGTTGCTGGTGTGTCTTGTGATTTTTGTGGAGGAAAACATGTACCTTGGCTCAGAGAGCCGCACCTCTGAAACAAGCAGAACTGGGTAACAGAAGATGCACAGAATTCTTGGAAGCTATGCTGTGGAAGACATGGATCTAAGAAGAAAGAGCCAGCCAGAGGCGAACGTTCCCCCGCGTGCTGTCAAACTTTCATAAAGTGATGACAACAACACAAACGTGTTTGCAGCTAAAGACATCATGATAGGAACCTTGAAAAGTTTTGATCCTTAAAACATTTACTTCTATTTTCATGCAGATACTTTTCCTCTTTATATAAAACTAATGTTCATCTTTCAGCACATCTCCTTCAGGTGTCACCACAGCCAATCGGCTTTCACTGACTCACACAGGTGGTTTGACAAAGAGTTTTACGCCAGATGCCCTTCCTGACACAACCCTGTATTATATCTGGGCTGGGGACCGGCACAGGGAGACCAGACATCGGGCGGCAGCAGCGTGAAGGGTCTTGCCTGAGGACTCAAACTGGATTAGGCTCATTGTGGGAAGCGAAGCCAGTTTTACATGCAGCCACTCCATGTCAGTTTATATTGCTTTACAGTGTAATCATTCTGAATGACAATGTTAAAGTTCAGGTTAAGGGGCAATAGAGGAGTGCATTATTTAAGTGCAGCAGGGAGATATTGTTACTTTACTGTTGTTAATGGTTTCGTATTTGTAACTGTCACTCACTTTGGTTTATTTAACTAAAATTAAGAGACTTGAAATATGTTGATACTTGAAAGTCTGAAGTTAGTGAAGTTACTATTATTAATATTTACATTTTGTTTGTTTTTGTAAGGTAATTCTTATAATCCTCTCCTCTATTATAATGAAATAACATGACTGCATTGGCAGAGCTATACTAGCATACCAGAAGTGTTACTGATGAAATTATTTCACTGAAGTTATTTGTTGTTTGCAAGCAGCTCATGAAAAATATAACATTTATTGACATATTTTAATGTAACTTAATATTTTGGAGTTACTTTGCTGAGTAACTGATTACTTTTGAGATGTTATAAGTGAGTTACTAATTCAGTTATTCTGGGATCAATGTAACTAGGAATTATAATCTTTTTCAAAGTAAGATGTCTAAGAATACTGAAAAATACATCACACTCCAGACGTGAACTTTCCATCCGAACCGAGAAGAATCCAGAACCAGATTTTATCCACTGTCCAAAACCAGATTCAAAAATACAGTTTTAACCAGACATTAAAGAGACACAGACGGCAATGAATGTAATTTATCCATAACTGACGATGCTGATTGATTCGGATCTTATTTACAGTATCTAAACACCCTGTGATTTTGCAAGTTCTCTTACTTAGAAATCATGGAGGCTCTGACATGTTCATCTTTAGTTCATGTACTTTGTGAATGACAGTCACAAATATGGAAATCACATTGTATGATTTCTTTTAAATTATGTATTTGTATGTTACTGCTCTAAGTAAGTCTTTGGACATCTGTCTATCAGCTAGAATTCTGACCCTCAAAGACCTGCTAGTCCACCTTTAAATCGTCCACTTCCACTCCTCTTATTTTTTCTAAATTAGAAGCTCCTGTTCAAGGAGGTTAGCTACATAAAGACAGCTGTCCGTCCCTTACAGTAAGTAAGACTCCAACTACTAACATGGCCAAGACCAAAGGGCTGTCCAAAGACACCAGAGACAAAACTGTAGACCTCCACAAGGCTGGAAAGGGCTACGGGCCAATGGCCAAGCAGCTTGGTGAAAAAGATCCACTATTGGAGCAATTCTTAGAAAAAGGAAGAAGCTAAACATGACTGTCGATCTCCCTCAGACTGGGGCTCCATGAAAGATCTGACCTCGTGGGGTCTCAGTGATCCTAAGAAAGGTGAGCACCTAGCCTAGAACTATACAAGAAGAGCTGGTCAATGAGCTGAAAGGAGCTGGGACCACCGTTTCCATGGTTACTGTTGGTAATGCACTAAGATGTCATGGTTTGAAATCATGCGTGGCCCTGAAGGTTCCCCTGCTTAAACCAACACATGTCCAGACCCGTTTGCCAATGACCATTTGGATGATCCAGAGGGATCACTGAGGAACCTGCTCCCCGCTGCACTCCAGCCTGTGTTTAGCTCGTTTGTTTCTCCGTCAGAATACCGCTGAGCTTTTCTTGGTTCTGTGCTTCTGATCTTCATATTAGAACCGTGTCAGTATTAGGGTGGCGCTGAGGTCCATTTCCTACCTTTGGGGGGTCAGGTTGTCCAGACAGGAAGTGATGTAATGTCTGTAGTAGTCCACCTGCTCGCTGTGAAAGTTGCTTTTCTCCTGCAGGCAGTTCAGTGTCTGACGGAGCTTCTGTAGCTCCGCCCCTCGCCGCTGCCGGCGCAAACGTTGGTGACGGATGTCCTGAGAGAGAAAAACATTTACACAGTTGGCAGGTCACTGAACAACCCCACCCACTGTAAAAAGAGCCACACTAAAGGTAAGAATGAAAGGTCTGACCGTGGCGATCTGCTGGAGAATCTGGTTCTCGCTCTGTGACGGCATCAAGACTCCGAGTGTCTCCAAACAACGAAGACTCCGCAGGATCTTCCGCTTTTTCTCTTCCAGGCTCAGGTTGCTGTTGGCGACCAGTGACTGGTTCCTCTTCATATTCTCAGGCGTTCGCGCATCCTGTCGGGCTCTATGCTGCAGCAACCAATCATGACAGGCTTCCTGTGGCAGAGGGGGAGGGCTTACGTAAGTAAGCAGCAAAGTGGGAGTATAGGCCTGAAGCAGGTTCCAGGTACATCACCTGGGCAAGTGAGGTCTGTGTCCTCAAGATGTCACTGAGAGAGTCTCCTGACTGTGTCCTGATGACATCAACGATTAGCTGCTTGGTGCTGAAAAACATAAAAAACACTTCAGCCAGTGTGTGGGGCTTATGAAGAAGTGCGAGTGTAGGCGGAGCTACCTGAGCAGCAGTCCTTTGGCGTCTTTTTCCTCCTTGGCATCATTGAAGATGTCAAACTTGTTGGTGAGGGTTAGAGAAACCTCCATCTTACTGAGCTCTGCCTCTGATGAGGACAAACATGCTGACAGGTGCACAGGTGCAACCTCAGTCCAATTACAGAGACATACCTGCCGCAGTACCAATGAGGTCCTCCAGGGGGGGAACCGGTCCGAGCTCCTTTAAAATGAGCTTCAGAGGGTCTGATGGTTCTGGACACAAAACCTCCTGGTGGTCCAACAACAGCTGCAGAGAGACGGCTGCAGGTCAGACGGAAACAGCGAGTCCCACTTCAGGTCCGGGTTGGTTCTCACCTGGTGCATGTTGAGCAGCTCGCTCACAGAGATGTAGATCACAGGTCTGTTGAGGATCAGCAGCTCAGAGTACTCGTCCACGCTGAAGTGTTGCTCCGGGTCAGGAACGTCGCAGACCGCCTGCAGGAACCTCCTGAAAAAGGAACCATTAGGTCCACCTGCACACTCACACCTGCTTTCTGTACTTGCATGTGAGCGCACCAGAACTTGGCGTGAGTCTGGCTGATGTACTGGTTCAGGGCCCGGATTTGGTACCCATCTCCATGAAAGTGTTTCTTGGAAGCAACTTGCTGCAACATTCGAGCAACAGATCCCAGGATGTGGCGCTGCTCCGGCAGCAGGGCGGAGCCTGCAGAGCGCTCCAGAACATCAAAACCATCTGGAGCCACGATGGCCGGGTTCATGTAGCGGTAATACACCAGGTTCCCCACAATCTGTGACGGACAAGGCTACCATGAAATGCTCTGCAGGTTCTGACAGGACTGATCATCAGCTGCTGGTCCATGAGGTCCATGTCAGCCTGCTGGGTTTAGTGGAAACCTGACCCAACTGAGCTGTTAGAGCCAGAAGTTGAAACGCTGTGGTGAAGCGGTGGAGATCTGTTCTGGGTCAGCGCTCCTGTCAGGATGGGAGAAGTCTCAGGGTAGGGAGCGTTATAGGAGCAGAGGGGTTTACCTTGTAGAGCTCGTCCTCTTCTGCTTCAGGAAACTTGGTTCTCAGGGCGTCTCGGAGCGTCTTAGCGGAGAATCGCAGCCCGTAGCTGCAGAAGAAGAAGAGGCTACAGCTCATTCAGACAGAAACATAATGTTCCTCAGAGTTCCTCAGAGAACAGAAAGCTAAAGGTCTGAAGCTGAGCCTAGAACATCTAACACCACCTTAACAAAAAGCAGCTGCAGGTTTTTGATCAAACCTGAAGGAGATTCATTCATTCATCATCTGATTTAAACAGTACATGACTGTAATCCACTTCAGTCCGGATTATTCCAGTCAAGACAGTCTTCAGTGACCATCAGATTACATGGGAGGGTTTCCGTGTAATCCCAGTTCTGAGCAGACAGGTGGCCCTGGAACGCTGTAGAAGCAAAGATCATTGAGGGTTCGAAACAGTGTTGGGTAAGTCACTTCTAAAAGGTCATTGATTACTTAGTTACTGTATCAAAATTATAATTAAATTATTTTACTCATTACTCATTTGAAAAAGTAATTCCCTACTCGTTACTTTACTCTTTTTCCCACTCGTACAAATTCTCAAGGGAAGAACAGCTTCACACAAACCTCTTGTCTTTCATTTAACAGAGATCCTTTGAAGAAGAGATTTTAATCTCAGTAAGACGTCTGTGGTTAAATAAAGGTCAATAAATAAAACGACGTTTAAAAACGGCTGTTAGTCAGGAGCAGAACGTAGGAATACCGTCTTGGCCAAAGACTTTAATCAAATCACTTGACATAGTTCCCTGAAATGTGATTAATGTCAAAGGATCTTCTAATGAAACAACCTGCACTTATTGATTCTTTATATCTGATTAAAGTAAATGATCTTTCAGACATAAATGATTTATTGTTGATTCTTTTTATACTTGATCTGAAGAAACGACTTTTCTGATGAAAATAATCTGCATTTATTTGATTTTAAAACTGATTTATTTATTTAGTTTATTTTTTTAATTATTATTCTTTTATTCACATCACTGATTCTTTTGATGAAACTATTTTGCAAATAAGAAAAAAAAAGATCTCAAAACTGACTTGTTCACGTTGCTGATAATTATTATTTTTGGATAAAGTCCAATCAAGTCTAAAATAGTGTTGTACTTACATACATAGCAGTATGACTTATTGTTACTCAAGGATGTTTAATAACCTGTATTACTGTCAGTACAGTATAAATACCTGATTATTAGTTTTGAACCGGTTAATATCTAATGTAAAGTAAATGTTGAGGTCGAGTTGGGCTGGGATTTTATGAATTCACTTCCTCCCACTCCCTTTCAATCTTCTGATGTCTACTTATCCTATGTTTGACATGATTACTGATGCAAATCTTTGTTGTTGTTGATTGATTGTGTTACACATGTCTAATATTTTCTTGTCTGCTTAAAAATAAACCATTTCCAAATCAAATCAAAAACATGGTTCATGACATAGCCTGGTTTCATTTGAATTTAGACAACAGTTTGCAATATGACAACAAAATAAGTTACAACATATGTAGTCAATACTACAGCTTAAAGTCAGATGTTCTGAAACGTCATATTCATGTCTATATTCATTTCTATATTCATGTCTATATTCATGTCTATAGTTACCTCTATATTCATGTCTATATTCATTTCTATATTCATTTCTATATTCATGTCTATATTCATGTCTATATTCATGTCTATATTCATGTCTATATTCATGTCTATATTCATGTCTATATTCATGTTTATATTCTTCTCTGTAACAATCTCGGTCATCATCTTTGTAGTCATTTCAATACTCATGTCTATGTTTTTCTCTATATTTATGTCTATGAAAACTGAAATTAAACCAATCTTTTAAAAACATAAAGAACTATTAAATGCCTCCATGTTCATTCTGGCTGACTTGATGTATTAAAGTATATTGAGTTGCACCAGTGTCTCTCTACGTCTGTCTTTAGTGCACAGCATGGCTGTAAGTCTCCTAATCTATGCACCTCTACCACCATGGAACGCATTGAGCCAAACTCATATTGACCACTAGTCACGTGCAGCTCATACATGTTCATATGCACCAGTTGCTGCTTTTTGTTAAATGAATCTCTATTTCATTTTATCTAACAGAGAGAAATTGTCAGAGCCTACAAAACCAAAGTAATATAGTAATGAGGATTCTATAGTCCAGTAACTGTAATTAACTACCAAAATTTGAAAAACTATAATTCGTTACATGACTTCGTTACTGACAAAAGTAATAAAATTACAATAATTTGTGACCCCCAGCACTGGTTCTAAGTCAGTTCTGACTTTTCAGTGAAGCTTCATTATTGTGTGACGGTTCTGTAATGCGAGTGGACCACTGATCTGAAGGGAACCGAGTGTTCGAGACCCAAACTCCAGAACTTTGGGCAGTTTTTATGAGGTTTGATGGATGGTGTGAACAGATCAAGACCTACGGGACTTTGTGGAGGTTGGAGGTGATGGCTTTGAGGACTCGGTCAGTCAAGTTCTTCAGGTTTATGATCGCAATGTCGACCCTTCTCCGAACTTCAGGATGTGACAGCGCATCTTCAGCAGAAACCTCGTATGGTAAACAGCTGCTCAGATAGACAGATGAAGCAGGTGAGTTGCTACGACCATTGAAATTTTTCTTACCTGGATTTCAGTTCAGGGTGTTCTAACCTCTTTAGTCCAGTTTTGGTCTCCGTCTGATTGACCCAGGACTTGTAAACCTCCACTGGGTCGGTTCTGATGCTGAGGGTTCTGTCCAGCAGCAGGTCCTGCAAAGCCAGACCCAGCACCTCCCGCAGGGGGTTTTGACCATGAGCATGTCGGTAAAAGTTCACCATCATCTTGATAACCGTGGGGTTCCCCGTAACAATGTCCTGAGGCTGTCTGACCTTCAGACTGCAAAAACACGCCTTCATTAGAGAACGCCGACATTCCTAAGGAGATCCCCACCAGCAGGTTACCTGATCTCATATCGCAGCGCCGCAGTGAACAGCTGCAGCAGCAGGAAGGCGTCTCTGCAGTCAGAGCCGTAGTTGAACAGGCTGAACACCAACATCTCCATAAAGGAGGTGGAGCGACTCTGAGGCATCAGGAAGATGACCTGAGCCAGGTACAGGGGCTGCGTCTGAAACAAACACAGCGACAAAACTCACCTGCAGACAAACACACGCGTGTTCCTGCACATACGGGCTGGGAGGGGCAGCGAAGATAAAATAAGTCCCTGACCCGGGAACTGTTCCCTGACACAGAGGAATTGGATCTCCAGGCTCTACTGTAGGTGTTTTAAAGAGGTGACAATAATCAGTTTATTTAGATATTTATGACTAATGCAGGATTGTAATAAAGTCCATGTGTGATGTTTTGAAAACATTACTGGCATTAGAAAAAAACTCAATAACGTCTACATTTTTTCTCAAACTAAAGGCCTCAGAAACATCCTGTTGTATACGTGAAGGAGGAGGAAAGCATGTCATCTCCCAGAGGTAGACACCACAAACTTCCACCTGTCTTCTTCAAAATGAATTCAATACAAATGTGCTGGAGATGATGTGATAAATAATTGCAAACCCTACAGATGTTTTTTTAACAGCTGTTGAGAACACACACAAACAATAAAACTTTATTGACAGTATTTCTCCACATTGTTCATTGTGACATACTAAACAGTGCTCTCACTTTTTCACTTCATTATGTTAAAGCACATACTCCTCCACCAGGATCCTGACTACAGTAACCTTAATGCTCCAGCAATCCATCAGGCAGTGTGCCTTCATAGTTTACAGTGTTCCACAGAAACCAGTTCCTGGTCAGTCAACAGAATTTAAACATTAGACGCACCATCTATCTATCCATTTTCTAAACCCACCACAATTTTAAATGTGACCTAGAATCCAAAAATACAGTGAAAGTTGTTTTTATTTGACTCTTGGGAGAATGTTTTTCTACTCTACTGATGTTTGATGTTTAATTTTATATCTGAACAAATATTTCTGAGATGGTCAAGAGACAGGACAGAGAGGACAAACCTCCTGAAGATATGAAGCAGTAACGTGGCAGAGCATCAAACCTCAACCACCCACTCATAACCAATCAACGGATTTGGTACTAGAATTAGAAAAATGACCTTCATCCGAACCAAAGAAAATAGGTTTGAAGAAAATATGAAAGAATGGCCTTAAAACAAACATGGATGATAAAAAGACCCACTGAAGCTGGTATGCGGATCACAAAGTCCATGTTCATGTTGATCTGCAGTACAGAACAAAACTCACCTGCAGCAGGTAGAACAAGTGCTGGTAGGCCTCCAGCCTTTCCCTCCTCTTTCTGTTCAGAGCCTTCATGCCTTTACTCCTCTCCACGTCCATCATGTCCGACAGTTGCTCTTTGGTCTTCTTGGTAAGCTTCTTGCAGTGAGATACCACTTCCTGTTCAGAGGAACAATGGAAGGGCGGGGTCTCAGGTGAAGCAGTTTCATTGGTTCTGACATTGATGTCACCACTCTCACCTGAAGCGTGGCTCTGTTACGCACAAGCAGACCGATCTTCAGGTCCATCAGGTCCAGGTCAGCCTCCAGCTGCCGGTTAAAGCGGATGGTCCTCACCACCTCCTCCCTGAGATGCAGTAGCTGCACCTCCTCCCGGATGTCTCCATCACTCATGTCCAGTAGGTGAAGGAATGTCCTGACCACAGACAGGGGGGGTGTGGAGGAATGGACTGAAAGAGGTGAAAGTGGAGTCTTCTTCATCTCAACAGCAATAAAAGTGTCTCACTTTAACCAATCAGAAGCTGAGGTCACCTTACCCAGCATCCTGTATTTGTGTCGCGCTCTGTTAGCTCTGAAGAACGCCTGGATCTTAACCACTGCGTCAACCTATCAACAAGTCCAACACACACAGACAGCTCTCTGATTGGCTGACGAAAGGCTGACGAACCCAAAGTGTTTGTGAGGAGCAGTGTTCTGCTCAGGAGAGCTGAAGCCTGAAGGAGCTTCATGGTTCCACCAGCAGAACTGCTCTGAACAAACCAATAGTATGAAAGCACTGACACGAGACTTACATTGGATCTGAAGAACCTCAGCCGCTCTCGATATCTTCTCCTTAACAACCACATCCTCACCAAAGACTGGATCTTTTCACAGAAGAATTCAGAACATGTGAGGAAGCAACAGCAGCAGGGCTCAGGGTCAAAGATGACGACTGAAAACCTGCTGACCAGTTCAGGCCGAGCTGTGCTTCAAGCTTTAGACAGCTTTCTCAAGTAAGGTGTATTCAGACTGGAAAAACGATTTGGTTCGGAGTCCTGAACCTGGTCTTTGGTCTGTAATCAGACTGTCATCAAGAAGACTTTACTGTTTCGAACTAAAGCTTGTGAACAAAACCACATGACAAAAGATCTCTTACAGATGAGACATTCTTTTCATATCTCAAAGAAATGAGGTTTTATTTCCATCATTTACCCTTTCAAAATAAAAGATAGCAAAATAACGGTGTGTGCTAAAGTTTGTGCGCCCTGCAGAGTTAGTTCCTTGTACTGCCCCCCCTGGTAAGTATCACAGCTTATAAAGGCTTTTTGTAGCCAAGAGTCTCAGTTCTTGTTGGAGGTTTCTTCATCCGTTCTTCGTTCTCTTCTTCCAGTTCTTTCAGATTTCTGGGATGTTTGTTCCTCACTGCTCTTTTCAGGTCTATCCATAGATTTCAATGATGTTGAGGTCAGATGATTGAAGTTCACTGTAAAACCTTCAGTTTCTGTCTCTTAATGTAAGAATGTGGATTTGGAGGTGTGTTTAGGATCATTATCATTTGGAGACGTCATCCTCTCTTCAACTTCAACTTTTTCACAGATGACATCAACTTAGTGTCTAAACTTTACTGAAATTTGGTGGAATCCATTCTTCTTCTACTGGTGAAATGTTTCCTGTTCCGCTGGCTGCAATACAAGCCCAAACCATGATTGATCCACCTCCATGCTTAACAGTTGGACTGAGGTTCTTTTCATGGAACTCTGTTTCCTTTCTTCTCCAAACGGACCTTTTGCTCATTGCAGCCAAAAAGTTCCATCTGAACCGGGTCGGTCCACAGAACTTGTTTCTAAAATGCATCAGGTTTGTTTCTATGTTCATTTGTGAACTTCAGACGTTGAATTTTGTGGTGAGGACGTAGAAGAGGTTTTCTTCTGATGACTCTTCCATGAAGATCATATTTGTACAAGTATCTGTTGACAGTAGAACAGTGCAGCTCAACTCCAGAGTCTGCAGGTCTTTCTGGAGCGATGCTGCAGTCAAATGTGGGTTTGGATTTGCTCTTCTCTCAATCCTGTGAGCTGCTCTGTCTGAGATTTTTCTTGCTCTTCCAGATTTTGGTTTAACTTCCACTGTTCCTGTTGACTGACATTTCTTAATGACATTCTGAACAGAGGATATTTTCATCTGAAAAGGCTTTGCTTTCTTCTTCTAGCTTCTCCTGCTTTCTGAGGATCAACTATTTTCAGTTTCGTTGTTCAGAACAACTGCTGGAAGAACCCATGATGCTGATTGTTGGGGCGAGGTCACATGATCAGATTATTTACAATCTTCCAGATTGAAATCAGATGGTCTTTGCAAACCATGATGGTGAACAATCCGTGACCCTGTCGGGTCTCTGCTTTTACAAAGAGGGCGGAGCTTACTATAAACTCTGCAGGGTGCACAAACTTTTGCACATCTTGTAAGATGCAGTTCCTGGCCCAGGGTCCAGTCTGGTGTATTAGACTGAAACTTTGTTCTGGGTTATCGGGGTAAACGAACTCTGGTTCACTTTAAATTAACAAAATGTGTCCAGTCTGAATGCAGCCCAAGTCTTCAAGCTGTGCCTTCTGTAGATACCTTCACCACCGCCCTCCAGTTCATGCAGAGGAACTGCAGCCGCTGTTGGTACACCCTCTGCTGGACAAACCTCCTCCAATTGGCCTGAAACACGATCAAGAATCAAGAGACGATCAGTCCAGTGGGAAACATTTTTCATCAGAAATAACGATGGAAAGCTCTGGATAAACATGAAAAACCTGATTTTTAGCTTTATCTTGTGATTAAAGTTGTAGGCTAACAAGCTTTGGTCTTTTCAAGTTAAACTTGCACTAACAGGTCATTTTCAAGTTCTCAATAAACAACTTCAGACTTTTGAGTAGAATAGAAATTAAGATTAAATGTTGATTTAGAAAGATTTTTAAAACCCATTAAGGCTAAGTCACCAACACAGACATTTGACTAAATTTGCTTTTTTCTGTAGTTTTTTATATCAACAGAAAAAACTAATAAATCCCCAGCATGTTAACTTTATTTCTTTGGTTAAAATGTAACTTTTTAACATGAATTAATTCTTACTCATTATGGTTTCTAATGTCCTAAACATGCTGCTGTTACACATAGTATTTATGTGTGAGTGAGGCGTCCGTGCCGCAGCGTAGCTGCTTGGCGGTTGTTGAGTAAGCAGCTGCCCTGGGTGGCCTCCATGCGTTTGGTGAAAAGAGCAGCAGAAGGCTCCTCTTCCCACAGGTCAAAGGCTCCTCCTCCCACAGGTCAAAGGCTCTCCTCCCACAGGTCAAAGGCTCCTCTTCCCACAGGTCAAAGGCTCCTCTTCCCGCACGTCAAAGGCTCCTCTTCCCACAGGTCAAAGGCTCCTCTTCCCGCACGTCAAAGGCTCCTCTTCCCGCAGGTCAAAGGCTCCTCTTCCCACAGGTCAAAGGCTCCTCCTCCCACAGGTCAAAGGCTCCTCTTCCCACAGGTCAAAGGCTCCTCCTCCCCACAGGTCAAAGGCTCCTCTTCCCACAGGTCAAAGCCTCTCCTCCCACAGGTCAAAGGCTCTCCTCCCACAGGTCAAAGGCTCCTCTTCCCACAGGTCAAAGGCTCTCCTCCCACAGGTCAAAGGCTCCTCTTCCCACAGGTCAAAGCCTCTCCTCCCACAGGTCAAAGGCTCCTCCCACAGGTCAAAGGCTCCTCTTCCCACAGGTCAAAGCCTCTCCTCCCACAGGTCAAAGGCTCCTCCCACAGGTCAAAGGCTCCTCTTCCCACACGTCAATGGTTCCTCCTCCCACAGGTCAAAGGCTCTCCTCCCACAGGTCAAAGGCTCTCCTCCCACAGGTCAAAGGCTCCTCTTCCCACAGGTCAAAGGTTCCTCCTCCCACAGGTCAAAGGCTCCTCTTCCCACAGGTCAAAGGCTCCTCTTCCCACAGGTCAAAGGCTCTCCTCCCACAGGTCAAAGGCTCCTCTTCCCACAGGTCAAAGCCTCTCCTCCCACAGGTCAAAGGCTCCTCCCACAGGTCAAAGGCTCCTCTTCCCGCAGGTCAAAGACTCCTCTTCCCACAGGTCAAAGGTTCCTCCTCCGACAGGTCAAAGGTTCCTCCTCCGACAGGTCAAAGGTTCCTCCTCCGACAGGTCAAAGGTTCCTCCTCCCACAGGTCAAAGGCTCTCCTCCCACAGGTCAAAGGCTCTCCTCCCACAGGTCAAAGGCTCCTCTTCCCACAGGTCAAAGGTTCCTCCTCCCACAGGTCAAAGGCTCCTCTTCCCACAGGTCAAAGGCTCCTCTTCCCACAGGTCAAAGGCTCCTCTTCCCACAGGTCAAAGGCTCTCCTCCCACAGGTCAAAGCCTCTCCTCCCACAGGTCAAAGGCTCTCCTCCCACAGGTCAAAGGCTCCTCCACCCACAGGTCAAGGTTCCTCCTCCCACAGGTCAAAGGCTCCTCTTCCCACAGGTCAAAGGTTCCTCCTCCCACAGGTCAAAGGCTCTCCTCCCACAGGTCAAAGGCTCCTCTTCCCACAGGTCAAAGGCTCTCCTCCCACACGTCAAAGGCTCCTCTTCCCACACGTCAAAGGCTCCTCTTCCCACAGGTCAAAGGCTCCTCTTCCCACAGGTCAAAGCCTCTCCTCCCACAGGTCAAAGGCTCCTCTTCCCACAGGTCAAAGGTTCCTCCTCCCACAGGTCAAAGGCTCCTCTTCCCACACGTCAAAGGCTCCTCTTCCCACAGGTCAAAGGCTCCTCTTCCCACAGGTCAAAGCCTCTCCTCCCACAGGTCAAAGGCTCCTCTTCCCACAGGTCAAAGGTTCCTCCTCCCACAACGTCAAAGGCTCCTCTTCCCACAGGTCAAAGGCTCCTCTTCCCACAGGTCAAAGCCTCTCCTCCCACAGGTCAAAGGCTCCTCTTCCCACAGGTCAAAAGGTTCCTCCTCCCACAGGTCAAAGGCTCCTCTTCCCACAGGTCAAAGGCTCCTCTTCCCACAGGTCAAAGGCTCTCCTCCCACAGGTCAAAGGCTCTCCTCCCACAGGTCAAAGGCTCCTCTTCCCACAGGTCAAAGGTTCCTCCTCCCACACGTCAAAGGCTCTCCTCCCACAGGTCAAAGGTTCCTCCTCCCACAGGTCAAAGGCTCTCCTCCCACAGGTCAAAGGCTCCTCTTCCCACAGGTCAAAGGCTCTCCTCCCACAGGTCAAAGGCTCCTGCCACAGGTCAAAGGCTCCTCTTCCCGCAGGTCAAAGGCTCCTCTTCCCGCAGGTCAAAGACTCCTCTTCCCACAGGTCAAAGGCTCTCCTCCCACAGGTCAAAGGCTCCTCCCACAGGTCAAAGACTCCTCTTCCCACAGGTCAAAGGTTCCTCCTCCGACAGGTCAAAGGTTCCTCCTCCGACAGGTCAAAGGTTCCTCCTCCGACAGGTCAAAGGTTCCTCCTCCCACAGGTCAAAGGCTCCTCTTCCCACACGTCAAAGGCTCCTCCTCCACCAAGACTACTGCAGTTCAATTCAGTTTTATTTCTACAGCCCCGTATCACAACACATTTGTCTCAATGGGATTCACACCTGTATTTGTTCAAAAACATAAAGTCAGTCATAAAATATAAACAGTAGCTGGTTGCTAAACTAAATTCAATTCAATTCAATTTTATTTTATTTTTATGGCCCAATACCACAGCTTTAGCCATCTCATTTGACTGACATCAGTTAATGGCAAAAAACCAAAAGTCAGACATGTAGAAGTAAACAATAGCTGGTTGTTAAACAGACTAAACTAAACTGGCATTCCTGTCCTTCGACCCTTCTTCTTGGTGAGGAAAATATCTATCTTGAGGGAAAAAAAATAAGAAACCTCAGGGATGTCCACATGAAGGAGGGATCCTCTCCCAGGACGGACAGATGATGTGCTGGAACTGCTAAAGAAGAACTAGATTATCAAACTCTACAACTACATTAGGGATGTCACTAACTAACGATTATTTTAGTAGTTGATTTGTCACAGATTATCGTTTATGTAAGCTGCTGTGCTTTTTTTCTTTTGACAGTGCTGGTGTTCAGTCCGTAGAGGTTTACGTCATGTATGGTACTGTTAATGTTCGGCGTGTGGTGCATTCACAGAAAGTGAAATTTTTTTTGGTCAACTTCCTGGTTAATTTCAGCAGTAAACAAAAACATAAACATCACTGTTGTTTTGGACTTGCACTTGACAACAAATTCTGAAAAGGCTGTTGTGCTGCCATGAAACGCAAGTTTGTATCTTCTTCTTTTATGGTTTAGGAACGGCTTTACCGCCTCCAAAACTTCCTGTTGTGCTTTGCGATTCAGATGACTTTGTGATTAGTGGTTATTCTTTTAATTTAAAAAACGATGTGCAGACAATACCAAATTAGCATTGATGATTTTTATATTCCTTTTGTCAATTAAGTTGACTGATCATTGACAGCCCTAAACTACATGTATGAAAAGTGTAACACACTGGCCCCCAACCACCGGGTCAGGGACAGATATCGATAAAATTGGTAATTGGATAACAAATGTAATAAATTGGATAAATTGCCACCAGGCCACGAAAGAAATGATAAACTATTTTGTATTGAATACAGAAAATCTTTGATTTTGAAAAATCGTGTATTTTGAAAAATAACTGGATTCTCTCAGCTACACCTTCGATCACTTGAGCTGTAAAGTTTAGTCAGGAGAGTAAAATGACTACTACAGACAGAAGAACAGGATACAACTACAAGACAAAAAAACCCCAAAACATTAGACTGTGTCAGCCTCTCTTACATGAGCTGGAAGTTTATTCCATAAAACAGGAGCTTGGTGGATAAAGGCTCTACCTCCAACTGTGCTTTTAGAGATTCTAGGAACCACAAGCAGTCCTGCATTTAGTGAGTGAAGTGTTCTGTTTGGTTGGTAAGGCTCTATGAGATCTTTAATATAGGATGGGGTCATACCATTCAAGGCCTTATAGGTTAGCAGGAGGATTTTGAACTTGATTCTAGATTCAACTGGGAGCCAGTGAAGTGAAGCTAACACAGGAGTAATGTGTTCTCTTCTGCTGGTTCCTGTTAACAATCTAGCTGCTGCATTTTGAACAAGCTGAAGACTTTTTAAAGAACTTTTAGGACACGCTGCTAGCAAAGAGTTACAGTAATCCAGCCTAGACGTAACAAATGCATGGATGAGTTTTTCAGCATCACTTCTAGATAATATGTTTGGAACTATATTGGAACTACTTCCAGTGCTGTGTAAGCTGGCTGCCTTTGCAACGCTCTCTCTTTCTTTCTAACTTTCTTTGCTCTTTTTTTGTTCTTAACCAGTTTTTCAGTTGCATTTTTGTAAATACATATTCCTTTAAAACAATAGGCGCACAGACACACTTTATTTTTAACAACACTTCACTGGGGAGATGTGCTTCAGACCACGCACTGTGCGATCGCTACATGCTGCTACAGACACCAGATGCCTGCAGAGGTGCTAAAGAAGAACCGCAGAGGCTGCCGTGCAGGAAGTAAGCTCCAGAAAAAGAAAATGCCAACGTTCCCATGCCTCATTCTCTCTTCCATATCTTCACACTTATCCCATAGCACAATAATTTAACTTTGGACAGGAAAAACTGCATACGCTAACTTTGATTCTTTCTCCTTTTTGATTGTCTGATTCTAAAAGAAGTTTTACTTTGAAAAACTACAGGATTCTGTTCACCACATCCACCTTTCTTGCCTCGTTGCGTGACACAAAACGGTGCTCAGGGCACTAGGCAAGTTAAAAGCCTAAAGCAAAAACTATTAAAAACCAAACAAAAAGAGGTATTTGGAAAGTGTGTTTAGAGAGAAAAGAGCCAGTGAGGAAGAAGAGCCTTCGACTTCAGACAAACATAAAACTGCTGTTCACAGACAAAAACCGGGAGTCTTCCTGGACATTTGGATTTATGGAGACACTTGTTTCCACATACCAAGCTGCTCCATCTAAAATGCAGCGACTGACTCTCAAATGTTTCACATACGCTCACAATATTAACATTACAGATAGGCTGGATTGACGTTCATTATTATATGTAGAAAATCCCAGTTTTACGACAGTTGTGTCATCTTGCTTTGCTTCATTTATTCATCACATCTCAAAAGTCGGACCCCGCTGAAATTAGCTTCCGGTTGTAGCATCCACTTTGACGTAAAAGGAAAATCTTCATCCAATACTCTACATTTTAATCAGCTACAAACTAATGGAACAGATTTTTATGCAAGACCACAAAGTTTTATGTTTTCAGTTTAAAATATGTTGTTTACACTAAGCAGTTTTTACTTATTTTTTTGTTGTTTAAAAATGCTTCATTTCAAAGCACTTTCTTTAAATTGTATTATTTTCAAGTGAGCTTGAAGGTCTATTGTTTGTTTTTGCAAATGACGGTCATTGAATATTGAAGTTTATACTAATATTTTGATGCTTTCTATTTGGGGTGCATGTTTGTACTGTTCTTGGCAATGTGAAGGTTATTGCATTTCTGATAAAGAAGAGAAAAGCAAATCTCTAAACGTTGTGTTATTCTCGATACTTAAATATCTGTATCTGCAAATATCAGCTATTGGTCACAGGTGCAGGGAAAATGTTGGTTATCTGTATCCTGTCCCCACTCACCTGTATGACAACAGCAGCAGGTGTGTGACTCTGCAGGTAATGCAGCTGCTGTCTGACGAGGAAACCCCGACAACGCGCCTGCAGCCCAACAATAAGAGCTTCTCTGCTCCGCCACAGAATGCTGCGAGTGTGCGCCGCCGAAACCCTGCTCACCGCATCCTACGGGGGGTGGGGTGGGGGCAGAGGTTGTACATGAAACATGACAGAAGAGAAGACCAGAAGACCAAAACCATATTCTTGTTCAAAGCTCAACCAAACGAGGTGAGCTGAAGACTGTTCAGTCACTTTCACCTGTGAGAGCCCATGGGCCTCTTCTTACCTGGATCTCCTGCTGGTTTATGAACACACTGTTGTGTATGAATCTGTTGGGTGCTTCCCAGCTTCCCTTGAGTTTTTTCAGGTGAAAAAAGTAGGTGGAGTCATCATGAAGTTGCATTTCAACCCACTGACTCTTGTTGTCTCCTGAAAACACAAAGGAAACTTTAGTTTAGCGATCACACCTGATCCAACACTGGTGAGTGATTTGTTCAGATCATGGATTAACCCCTACCTGAATCTTTGTTGATAAGATAGAAATAGATGATTAGGAGTTATGAGCCAGATAATGATGACTTATGTGAAGAAAATAGTAATAGACTCTCTAAGATTGCTTCCTCCAACTCTCTTTCAAGAGATCTTCATTTTAATGCCTAACCATCCAATGTTTGATATATTTTTATGGCTTTAAATCTTAGTTGGTTGTATCGCTTGATGTACTATTTCTTGCTTTGATTGCTTAAAATAAAGCATTTCCAATCCAATCTCATTCTGCTGTCTCCTAAAAGAATGTTACATGTGTGTGTTACTCCGTAACACTACAGTGTTAGCGGAGAGTATAAATTATAACAGTAAACGTCTGCGTTACCCGAGCGTGTAAATTATAACAGTTGACGTCTGCGTTACCTGAGCGTGTAAATTATAACAGTTGACGTCTGCGTTACCCGAGCGTGTAAATTATAACAGTAAACGTCTGCGTTACCTGAGCGTGTAAATTATAACAGTAAACGTCTGCGTAACCTGAGCGTGTAAATTATAACACTAAACGTCTGCGTTACCTGAGCGTGTAAATTATAACAGTTGGCGTCTGCGTTACCCGAGCGTGTAAATTATAACAGTTGACGTCTGCGTTACCTGAGCGTGTAAATTATAACAGTAAACGTCTGCGTTACCTGAGCGTGTAAATTATAACAGTAAACGTCTGCGTTACCCGAGCGTGTAAATTATAACAGTTGACGTCTGCGTTACCTGAGCGTAGTAAATTATAACAGTAAACGTCTGCGTTACCCGAGCGTGTAAATTATAACAGTTGACGTCTGCGTTACCTGAGCGTGTAAATTATAACAGTTGACGTCTGCGTTACCCGAGCGTGTAAATTATAACAGTAAACGTCTGCGTTACCTGAGCGTGTAAATTATAACAGTAAACGTCTGCGTAACCTGAGCGTGTAAATTATAACACTAAACGTCTGCGTTACCTGAGCGTGTAAATTATAACAGTTGGCGTCTGCGTTACCCGAGCGTGTAAATTATAACAGTTGACGTCTGCGTTACCTGAGCGTGTAAATTATAACAGTAAACGTCTGCGTTACCTGAGCGTGTAAATTATAACAGTAAACGTCTGCGTTACCCGAGCGTGTAAATTATAACAGTTGACGTCTGCGTTACCTGAGCGTGTAAATTATAACAGTAAACGTCTGCGTTACCTGAGCGTGTAAATTATAACAGTTGACGTCTGCGTTACCTGAGCGTGTAAATTATAACAGTAAACGTCTGCGTTACCTGAGCGTGTCACTATAACAGTAAACGTCTGCGTTACCTGAGCGTGTAAATTATAACAGTAAACGCCTGCGTTACCTGAGCGTGTAAATTATAACAGTTGACGTCTGCGTTACCTGAGCATGTAAATTATAACAGTTGACGTCTGCGTTACCTGAGCGTGTAAATTATAACAGTAAACGTCTGCGTTACCTGAGCATGTAAATTATAACAGTTGACGTCTGCGTTACCTGAGCGTGTAAATTATAACAGTTGACGTCTGCGTTACCTGAGCGTGTAAATTATAACAGTTGACGTCTGCGTTACCTGAGCGTGTAAATTATAACAGTTGACGTCTGCGTTACCTGAGCGTGTCACTATAACAGTAAACGTCTGCATTACCTGAGCGTGTAAATTATAACAGTAAACGTCTACGTTACCTGAGCGTGTAAATTATAACAGTAAATGTCTGCGTTACCTGAGCGTGTAAATTATAACAGTAAAGGTCTGCGTTACCTGAGTGTGTAAATTATAACAGTAAACGCCTGCGTTACCTGAGCGTGTAAATTATAACAGTAAACGTCTGCGTTACCTGAGCGTGTAAATTATAACAGTAAACGTCAGCGTTACTTGAGCGTGTAAATTATAACACTAAACGTCTGCATTACCTGAGCGTGTAAATTATAACAGTAAAGGTCTGCGTTACCTGAGTGTGTAAATTATAACAGTAAAGGTCTGCGTTACCTGAGTGTGTAAATTATAACAGTAAACGCCTGCGTTACCTGAGCGTGTAAATTATAACAGTAAACGTCTGCGTTACCTGAGCGTGTAAATTATAACAGTAAACGTCTGCGTTACCTGAGCGTGTAAATTATAACAGTAAACGTCTGCGTTACCTGAGCGTGTAAATTATAACAGTAAACGTCTACGTTACCTGAGCGTGTAAATTATAACAGTAAACGTCTACGTTACCTGAGCGTGTAAATTATAACACTAAACGTCTGCGTTACCTGAGCGTGTAAATTATAACAGTAAACGCCTGCGTTACCTGAGCGTGTAAATTATAACACTAAACGTCTGCGTTACCTGAGCGTGTAAATTATAACAGTAAACATCTGCATTACCTGAGCGTGTAAATTATAACAGTAAACGTCTGCGTTACCTGAGCGTGTAAATTATAACAGTAAACGTCTGCATTACCTGAGCGTGTAAATTATACAGTAAACGCCTGCGTTACCTGAGCGTGTAAATTATAACAGTAAACGTCTGCGTTACCTGAGCGTGTAAAATTATAACAGTAAATGTCTGCATTACCTGAGCGTGTAAATTATAACAGTAAACGCCTGCGTTACCTGAGCGTGTAAATTATAACAGTAAACGCCTGCGTTACCTGAGCGTGTAAATTATAACAGTAAACGTCTGCGTTACCTGAGCGTGTAAATTATAACAGTAAACGTCTACGTTACCTGAGCGTGTAAATTATAACAGTAAACGTCTATGTTACCTGAGCGTGTAAATTATAACACTAAACGTCTGCGTTACCTGAGCGTGTAAATTATAACAGTAAACGCCTGCGTTACCTGAGCGTGTAAATTATAACACTAAACGTCTGCGTTACCTGAGCGTGTAAATTATAACAGTAAACATCTGCCTTACCTGAGCGTGTAAATTATAACAGTAAACGTCTGCGTTACCTGAGCGTGTAAATTATAACAGTAAACGTCTGCATTACCTGAGCGTGTAAATTATAACAGTAAACGTCTGCGTTACCTGAGCATGCCTTGTGCTTCATCAGTGCGCTCAGCTGTCTCTGGTATTCTTCAGCACAGTCAGACAAAAGCTCCTGCAGCTGCAGCTCAGGTAAAGCCAGAACACGAAGGGTCTGCTTGATCCGGTTCTCTTTCACTGCCTGGTTCACTGCTGCCACCGCCAGACACACTGCAGGACACATTTTCATTTGTCCTTCTGACAGACTGTAATGATCAGCTGTGTGGTCAAGCTCAGACATCTGTCTCTGTTGGGTCAGATTCAGCTGTGCGATACAGCAGACTTTCTAGCTCTTCTTCACAGCTCATCTTCTCTTTAGTTTTTTAAGTATATCAAACAACAATACAGCAACAGAACTTCGAAAAAAGGGTTTTTGAACTTACTTTTCAGAGCTTTCTGGCTCTGCTGATTTGCCTGCTCCACTGCTGCTTTAATGTCTGCTAACCACAGCTCCGCTTCAGGGTCTCCGCTCATCTGATGTACAGAACAGGCCTCTCATCACCGACGAGTCACTGCAGTGAAGTTTGTCACATAGATGTGTGCTGGCGAAGTGCCTCCCCAGAGCTTACCTGGGCTTTGTGCTGTCTCGTTTTGCTCAGCAGGGTCAGGTATCTACCGAGGTTTGAAGGTAAGACCTCTTCAAGTCCACAAAAGGGCAGCAGAAGAGCAGAAAGCAACTGCTGCTGATCTCCTCTCATCACAGCTTTGTTGATCAAGCTAATGGCCAGGAGCTCTGCAGTAGCCGCAAAGGCAGAGAGGCTGTTATTGTGTTATAGGTGTCAGTGTTGCTGTCACACGTGTCACTCAGATCCTTTGTTTGTTGTGTTTGTATCAGTCTGCAGCTATGTTCAGATGTTGTCAGGTGTTTTTGTGTCATCGTTGTTTGTGGTTTGACATGTTTTTTGTGTTATTTTACATACGCTGGTGTTCATCTTTGGCTGCGATGTTGATGAAGTTAATTCCCTCTTGCAGCTGATTCCAGTTCAACAGATCTTGCCCCGCCCTCTGCTTTACCTCAGTCAGGTGCTCAAAATACCTGAACACAAGAGACATCATGGACACGTTCTGTCAAAGTGACGTAGGTAATCAGGAAAAGAATCAGGTATTCAGCATCAAACCTGTGCAACAGGCCGGGGTCTACATCAGAGATCCCTGCAGACAGACTGACCACCAAGCTGTTGAATTGCTGCTGATGTCGTATTTTCAGCGCGTTGTTGATGAGCGCCACAGCGGACAACATCTCCACTGCAACAAACAGCTCTTCCTGCTGTAGTGCACCCTAATGGAGAAAACACCAGCATGAAAGGGATGCATGTGTTGACCCTGGTGGTGTTGGAGCGGCGTGAACCTGCGCAGTCCGTCTCTGCAGCTGCTGCAGCTCTCCGTGGTACAGGTCAGCAGCAGATGGGAACACCTCTGGCAGTTGCAGGTCGCTGTTCATCAGGCAGCTGACGGTGTGGTGCGAGTCGATGCCACGCAGCGACGCATTAACACTCTGTAACGCCTCACGTACTGAAAGCCACACAGAGAAATGAGTGACAGGCAGAGGACCTGAACCAAAACCAAGCTGCTCAAACAGGCAGGAACTCTCACCATCTCTGTCCTTCTGAGCTTTCAGATTTGCTACAAAAATGGATTCCTGCAACTCAACAATTTCCAGAGGATTCACAGAGTCCTGAAACAGAGGTCAAAGGTCGGGAGACATTGACATGGGTTCCTCACTAAATGTGGTTTATTACATTTATTTATAAAGCACCAATTCACAACTAAGGTTCTTGTAAGGCGTTGTTAGACAACAAACCAACGATAGTTCTGACACAAACTGATTCAAATTAGTATCATCCATTTCAATGTGACCCACTTCAGTTAGGTCAGGCCCTGGAACATCTGCTACAGGACACAAAGACAGGTCATCAGCAGCGGCAATTCAATAATGAGGTACAACTGTAACACTCAGCTATTTGTTGTAGTGTTCATTCCAATTTTTAAGGGTACCTGGATCATTTCAATTGATAGATTTACACCAGAGATCTGACCCTTTGTTACTAAAGTTCTTTTATTAAACAAAAAATCCCACCAACCGAAAAAAAACCACAAGTGACATAAATTCTCAGTCACCAAAACCATTTAGTTCTCTTTAAATGTCCCGTTCGTGTTGGCGCAGTGCGTCTTCTCTTCAGAGTTCACTCCAACTGCTGAGATGTTTCCATCTACAACAAAACTAAATCCAAACATAACAAAGGAATCCTCTCACCCGAAAGTCGTTTGTCCAGGCGAGTCAAACCAAAAGTAAATGAAAACCGATGCGTCGAGCGACAGATGAGTTTCTCTTTTTTATTCTTCCTTTCTCTGCAGCTCCCCACTAGACTCCCTGAAGTTTTGACAGGAGCCCCCTTCTTTCTTTGGTCATATTCATCAAATCAGTCCCATAGTCACATGACCTACTGCTAGTGCGTCTTACTACAAAAAAAAAACCTAACAATTCTTCTTTGAATCACATTATGTTATAATCTCTTATGATGAAAGGGGGTTTTACATTATTATAGGAAAAAAGAGTTTGCCACAGAATTGATCATAATGTCCTCTTTCTGTTTAAATACTTTTGTGGCTACACAAACATGATCCTGAGGGTGGTCAACCAGAACACCTTCAACATCAATGACCAAAGGCTTCTGCTGTGAAACCACTCTGTTCTATAGTACTGTAAAAACATCCATTGTTAAAGACATATGTCGGTTCTATCAATGATGCCCCTCCGAGTCCATAACATATAACAGTCACTAGACACAAAGACAACAACAAAAGAAACCATAACTCATTCAGACAATATCAGCAACAGACAACTTAAGTTTAATGTACAATGTGATTTCTTTCCGGAACATCCGCGCTCTTTAATAACACCCCCGCTGAATAAAGTCACTCAAAGTCCAGCTGAAACTCCCATGTAAACTGTCCAAAAAAGATAACGAACGCAAAATAATGTCTTGTACACCAGTATAAAGAAAAATAATGGATACCCACTAATCACAAAAAAGTCTCGGTCTCACTGGCCGGCCGCAGCGCCTCGTTATCCTGCATCACCTTCGCTCTCCGGAGCGCGAAATAATCCCCTCGACCAGATTCTGTGGCTTCCTTGTCCCCGAAGGGTCTTCTAGATGCCTCCAGTGGGCAAGCCGTCTTTCTGGCGTTATGAAGGGAAAAGAGGGTTGCAACCGCTGCTATCCGTGCGTCTTCCTCCTCTCCTTCCTCCTCGACACACCTGTCCTCCCTGGTTTAATCACCTCTCTGGGCGTGTTCCTCACCCGCCAAGTAAAAATTCCACAACCCCTAAGCTTCACTTCACTGGCTCCCAGTTGAATCTAGAATCAAGTTCAAAATCCTCCTGCTAACCTATAAGGCCTTGAATGGTATGACCCTATCCTATATTAAAGATCTCATAGAGCCTTACCAACCAAACAGAACACTTCACTCACTAAATGCAGGACTGCTTGTGGTTCCTAGAATCTCTAAAAGCACAGTTGGAGGTAGAGCCTTTAGCCACCAAGCTCCTGTTTTATGGAATAAACTCCCAGCTCATGTAAGAGAGGCTGACACAGTTTCTACATTCAAAGTTAGACTGAAAACATTCCTCTTTGGACAGAATTATTGCCAGACTAGCTAGTAATCAGAGATTATTTAACTTACTGCTGCCCTACCTCACCTACTGTAATGAAGTTTATCACACTGGCTCTACTCGCTCCTACTCACTCTTCGTCTGCCTCCTACACCCCCCCCTCCTCCCCTACCCTAACCAGGGTCTGTATCCTTCTCCCACCAACACTCCCGCCACCTGCAAACTTCATTACATCACTTGTCATCTGCCATTGCATTATTCTATTTTGTTTATCATGCCTCTGTTTGGTGCAGTGCGATTCACATGTTGTCCCCTATGGGGAAGCGGGAAAGAGGGATTCCAGGTGGATCGTCTGTGCTCCTGTCTTTGGCCGTGACCTCGCCTTTGGCTCCTCCTGCTCCTGTCTTTGGCCGTGACCTCGCCTTTGGCTCTTCCCGCTCCTGTCTTTGGCCGTGACCTCGCCTTTGGCTCCTCCTGCTCCTGTCTTTGGCCGTGACCTCGCCTTTGGCTCTTCCCGCTCCCTGTCTTTGGCCGTGACCTCGCCTTTGGCTCCTCCTGCTCCTGTCTTTGGCCGTGACCTCGCCTTTGGCTCTTCCCGCTCCTGTTTTTGGCCGTGACCTCGCCTTTGACTCTTCCCGCTCCTGTCTTTGGCCGTGACCTCGCCTTTGGCTCTTCCCGCTCCTGTTTTTGGCCGTGACCTCGCCTTTGACTCTTCCCGCTCCTGTCTTTGGCCGGGACCTCGCCTTTGACTCCTTCCGCTCCTGTTTTTGGCCGCGACCTCGCCTTTGACTCTTCCCGCTCCTGTCTTTGGCCGTGACCTCGCCTTTGACTCCTTCCACTCCTGTTTTTGGCTGCGACCTCGCCTTTGACTCTTCCCGCTCCTGTCTTTGGCCGTGACCTCGCCTTTGACTGTTCCCGCCTCTGGCTCCTCCAGCAAACCCATCTGTTTCCACAGCTCCTACTAGATGAAGCCCATCTGATAGACTATTCAAACATGTCATTGTTTATCTAAATATCTAGCTGTTATCTTAACTTGTAGCTGGTTATCTAGACGTGTTTGTTTATTATACATATACTCATTATTCAACCATGTAGTTACAGAATTAATTAAGCTCACTTTTCTTTAATAGTTCTAGTACATCACCTGTCCGTCCGGGGTTGAGGATCTTTCCTTCATGTGGGAAACCCTGAGGTTTCTTAGTTTTTTCCCCCCCCAAAAAAGATAAGGGTTTGTTATGAGTTTTTCTTCACCATGAAGGAGGGTTTAAGGACAGAGATGTTTGTTCAGTTTAGTCTGTTTAACAACCAGCTATTGTTTACTTTTACATGACTGAAATTTGTTCTTGCAAATACAGGTGTAAACCCAATGAGATGGCTATGGCTGTGTATTGGGCTATAAATAAAATTGAATTTAATTAAATTAACACATACACCATATTCACAAACAGCATATTCATACACAGTATATATTAAGACATAGTCACACAGTAACTGTAACTGTGTAATTCACACACACACAGCATATAGTCACACAGTAAATTCACACAAATGGTAAAATTACAAAAACATGACAAATTCACATAGACACAGTAGATTCATACACATGTACATACATTTCAGTCTTTCTCCATGTTTGTGTCATAGCTGAAAATTTCTTAAATGTCCACTTGAAACAGAAGCAGAACAAAACGGTTTCCCACCACTTTCATCAAACTTGATCAATATTTGGAAATTTGGATTTTGTTGGGAACTGCGATACTTTATACATTTATAATGTTAGCTATAATGTCTCAACAAAGTATAGACGTTCATGAAGAATATTTGCTCACTGTTGGGCAGACAGTAGCAAAGTGATGCTGTTGCATTAATCCAAAGAACCTTGGGAGATGTAGTGAGTTAAGATACAAAGGTGGCGCTACTGCTGAACAGGTCTCTAAGCTATAATTTTTGCTGAAACATGGAGCCTTTGTCATGTTGGCACAAAGAAAGTGAGAATGTTAAGTACCTTTGATTGGTTAGAATGATTATGTTTAAGTTTGAGCTTCTAAACTTGATTGGCGGAGACAGTTTGATGGAAACTTCCAATCGCTCCAAAATGAGTTACTGGCCAAATACGCAGTGATTGCAAGAAGTTGTAATGTTTAAAGAAAAGTTCTAGGGATTGGTGCAATTGTAAAATTCCAACATTCCAAGTGGTCTGAAAATGGTGTGACGTACCTTCTGCTGGCGTTCCTCCAACAGCTGATGAAGGTACCACGGCCCGTTTTCACTCCAGAGGCCCCTGAGGGCCAAACATGGCAGCTGCAGAGCAGGCAGCAAAAGCAGCTCATCAGTGGCATCCAAAGCTTCATCCACCTGTTCCAGGGCCAATCGTACTGCAACCACAAGCACCAACCGTAAGCTGACAAAGACTGACGGTGGAGCTACGAAGGGTGGAGTTGGTTCTCACCATTAATGGTGTGAATTTGATTCTGGATTTCCATCTGGGTTAGGTACTCCTCATACATGTCCTTGTCCTCTGATACTCCTCGCTGACAGGTGAGACACACAGGTGAGACACACATAAACACACAGGTGAGACACACATAAACACACAGGTGAGACACACATAAACACACAGGTGAGACACACATAAACACACAGGTGAGACACACATAAACACACAGGTGAGACACACATATACACACAGGTGAGACAGATATACACACAGCTGAGACACACATATACACACAGGTGAGACACACAGATATACACACAGGTGAGACACACATATACACACAGCTGAGACACACAGATATACACACAGGTGAGACACACATATACACACAGGTGAGACACACATAAACACACAGGTGAGACACACAGATATATACACAGGTGAGACACACAGATATACACACAGGTGAGACACACATATACACACAGGTGAGACACACAGATATACACACAGGTGAGACACACATATACACACAGCTGAGACACACATATACACACAGGTGAGACACACATAAACACACAGGTGAGACACACAGATATACACACAGGTGAGACACACATATACACACAGGTGAGACACACATATACACACAGGTGAGACACACACATATACACACAGGTGAGACACACACATATACACACAGGTGAGACACACACATATACACACAGGTGAGACACACAGATATACACACAGGTGAGACACACAGATATACACACAGGTGAGACAGATATACACCACAGCTGAGACACACATATACACACCAGGTGAGACACACATATACACACAGCTGAGACACACATATACACACAGGTGAGACACACATAAACACACAGGTGAGACACACAGATATACACACAGGTGAGACACACAGATATACACACAGGTGAGACACACAGATATACACACAGGTGAGACACACAGATATACACACAGGTGAGACACCACATATACACACAGGTGAGACACACAGATATACACACAGGTGAGACACACAATATACACACAGGTGAGGACACACATATACACAAGGTGAGACACACACATATACACACAGGTGAGACACACACTATACACACAGGTGAGACACACACATATACACACAGGTGAGACACACACATATACACACAGGTGAGACACACACATATACACACAGGTGAGACACACATATACACACAGGTGAGACACACATATACACACAGGTGAGACACACATATACACACAGGTGAGACACACATATACACACAGGTGAGACACACATATACACACAGGTGAGACACACACATATACACACAGCTGAGACACACATATACACACAGGTGAGACACACAGATACACACAGGTGAGACACACATATACACACAGGTGAGACACACATATACACACAGGTGAGACACACATATACACACAGGTGAGACACACATAAAGGGAGACCACACAACATATAACACACAGGTGAGACACACATAACACACAGGTGAGACACACATATACACCACCAGGTGAGACACACAGATATACACACAGGTGAGACACACAATATATACACACAGGTGAGACACACAATATATACACACAGGTGAGACACACAGATATACACACAGGTGAGACACACATATATACACACAGGTGAGACACACACATATACACACAGGTGAGACACACATATACACACAGGTGAGACACACATATACACACAGGTGAGACACACACATATACACACAGGCTGAGACACACATATACACACAGGTGAGACACACATATACACACAGGTGAGACACACATATACACACAGGTGAGACACACATATACACACAGGTGAGACACACATATACACACAGGTGAGACACACATAATACACACAGGTGAGACACACATATACACACAGGTGAGACACACATAAACACACAGGTGAGACACACATAAACACACAGGTGAGACACATAACACACAGGTGAGACACATATACACACAGGTGAGACACACAGATATACACACAGGTGAGACACACATATACACACAGCTGAAACACACGTATACACACAGGTGAGACACACATATACACACAGGTGAGACACACATATACACACAGGTGAGACACACATAAACACACAGGTGAGACACACATAAACACACAGGTGAGACACACATATACACACAGGTGAGACACACATATACACACAGGTGAGACACACATATACACACAGGTGAGACACACATATACACACAGGTGAGACACACATAAACACACAGGTGAGACACACATAAACGCACAGGTGAGACACGCATATACGCACAGGTGAGACACGCATATACGCACAGGTGAGACACACATAAACACACAGGTGAGACACACATAAACACACAGGTGAGACACACATATACACACAGGTGAGACACACATAAACACACAGGTGAGACACACATATACACACAGGTGAGACACACACATATACACACAGGTGAGACACACACATATACACACAGGTGAGACACACAGATATACACACAGGTGAGACACACATATACACACAGGTGAGACACACACATATACACACAGGTGAGACACACACATATACACACAGGTGAGACACACATATACACACAGGTGAGACACAAATATACACACAGGTGAGACACACATAAACACACAGGTGAGACACACATAAACACACAGGTGAGACACACGTATACACACAGCTGAAACACACGTATACACACAGCTGAGACACACACATATACACACAGGTGAGACACACAGATATACACACAGGTGAGACACACATATACACACAGCTGAGACACACATATACACACAGGTGAGACACACATAAACACACAGCTGAGACACACATAAACACACAGCTGAGACACACATAAACACACAGCTGAGACACACATATACACACAGGTGAGACACACATATACACACAGGTGAGACACACATAAACACACAGGTGAGACACACATAAACACACAGGTGAGACACACATAAACACACAGGTGAGACACACATATACACACAGGTGAGACACACATAAACACACAGGTGAGACACACATATACACACAGGTGAGACACACATATACACACAGCTGAGACACACATATACACACAGGTGAGACACACATAAACACACAGGTGAGACACACATATACACACAGGTGAGACACACATAAACACACAGGTGAGACACACATAAACACACAGGTGAGACACACATAAACACACAGGTGAGACACACACATAAACACACAGGTGAGACACACATAAACACACAGGTGAGACACACATATACACACAGGTGAGACACACACATAAACACACAGGTGAGACACACATAAACACACAGGTGAGACACACATAAACACACAGGTGAGACACACAGATATACACACAGGTGAGACCACTACACACAGGTGAGACACACATAAACACACAGGTGAGACACACATATACACACAGGTGAGACACACAGATATACACACAGGTGAGACACACATATACACACAGGTGAGACACACAGATATACACACAGGTGAGACACACATATACACACAGGTGAGACACACATATACACACAGGTGAGACACACACATATACACACAGGTGAGACACACACATATACACACAGGTGAGACACACACATATACACACAGGTGAGACACACAGATATACACACAGGTGAGACAGATATACACACAGCTGAGACACACATATACACACAGGTGAGACACACAGATATACACACAGGTGAGACACACATATACACACAGCTGAGACACACATATACACACAGGTGAGACACACATAAACACACAGGTGAGACACACAGATATACACACAGGTGAGACACACAGATATACACACAGGTGAGACACACAGATATACACACAGGTGAGACACACAGATATACACACAGGTGAGACACACATATACACACAGGTGAGACACACAGATATACACACAGGTGAGACACACATATACACACAGGTGAGACACACATATACACACAGGTGAGACACACACATATACACACAGGTGAGACACACACATATACACACAGGTGAGACACACACATATACACACAGGTGAGACACACAGCTATACACACAGGTGAGACACACAGATATACACACAGGTGAGACACACATATACACACAGGTGAGACACACATATACACACAGGTGAGACACACAGATATACACACAGGTGAGACACACATATACACACAGGTGAGACACACACATATACACACAGCTGAGACACACATATACACACAGGTGAGACACACAGATACACACAGGTGAGACACACATATACACACAGGTGAGACACACATATACACACAGGTGAGACACATATACACACAGGTGAGACACACATATACACACAGGTGAGACACACATATACACACAGGTGAGACACACATATACACACAGGTGAGACACACATAAACACACAGGTGAGACACACATAAACACACAGGTGAGACACACATAAACACACAGGTGAGACACACATATATACACACAGGTGAGACACACAGATATACACACAGGTGAGACACACAAATATATACACACAGGTGAGACACACAGATATACACACAGGTGAGACACACAGATATACACACAGGTGAGACACACATATACACACAGGTGAGACACACACATATACACACAGCTGAGACACACATATACACACAGGTGAGACACACAGATACACACAGGTGAGACACACATATACACACAGGTGAGACACACATATACACACAGGTGAGACACATATACACACAGGTGAGACACACATATACACACAGGTGAGACACACATAAACACACAGGTGAGACACACATAAACACACAGGTGAGACACACATAAACACACAGGTGAGACACATATACACACAGGTGAGACACACAGATATACACACAGGTGAGACACACATATACACACAGCTGAAACACACGTATACACACAGGTGAGACACACATATACACACAGGTGAGACACACATAAACACACAGGTGAGACACACATAAACACCACAGGTGAGACACACATATACACACAGGTGAGACACACATATACACACAGGTGAGACACACATATACACACAGGTGAGACACACATATACACACAGGTTGAGACACACATATACACACAGGTGAGACACACATAAACACACAGGTGAGACACACATAAACGCACAGGTGAGACACGCATATACGCACAGGTGAGACACGCATATACGCACAGGTGAGACACACATAAACACACAGGTGAGACACACATAAACACACAGGTGAGACACACATAAACACACAGGTGAGACACACATATACACACAGGTGAGACACACATAAACACACAGGTGAGACACACATATACACACAGGTGAGACACACACATATACACACAGGTGAGACACACAATATACACACAGGTGAGACACACAATATACACACAGGTGAGACACACACATATACACACAGGTGAGACACACACATATACACACAGGTGAGACACACATATACATACACACAGGTGAGACACACATAAACACACAGGTGAGACACACATAAACACACAGGTGAGACACACATATACACACAGGTGAGACACACAGATATACACACAGGTGAGACACACATATACACACAGCTGAAACACACGTATACACACAGCTGAGACACACACATATACACACAGGTGAGACACACAGATATACACACAGGTGAGACACACATATACACACAGCTGAGACACACATATACACACAGGTGAGACACACATAAACACACAGCTGAGACACACATATACACACAGGTGAGACACACATATACACACAGGTGAGACACACATAAACACACAGGTTGAGACACACATAAACACACAGGTGAGACACACATAAACACACAGGTGAGACACACATATACACACAGGTGAGACACACATAAACACACAGGTGAGACACACATATACACACAGGTGAGACACACATATACACCAGCTGAGACACACATATACACACAGGTGAGACACACATAAACACACAGGTGAGACACACATATACACACAGGTGAGACACACATAAACACACAGGTGAGACACACATAAACACACAGGTGAGACACACATAAACACACAGGTGAGACACACACATAAACACACAGGTGAGACACACATAAACACACAGGTGAGACACACATATACACACAGGTGAGACACACACATAAACACACAGGTGAGACACACATAAACACACAGGTGAGACACACATAAACACACAGGTGAGACACACATATACACACAGGTGAGACACACATATACACACAGGTGAGACACACATATACACACAGGTGAGACACACATAAACACACAGGTGAGACACACATATACACACAGGTGAGACACACATATACACACAGGTGAGACACACACATAAACACACAGGTGAGACACACATAAACACACAGGTGAGACACACAGATATACACACAGCTGAGACACACATATACACACAGCTGAGACACACATATACACACAGGTGAGACACACATAAACACACAGGTGAGACACACAAACACACAGGTGAGACACACATATACACACAGGTGAGACACGCATATACGCACAGGTGAGACACACATAAACACACAGGTGAGACACACATATACACACAGGTGAGACACACATATACACACAGGTGAGACACACATATACACACAGGTGAGACACACATATACACACAGGTGAGACACACACATAAACACACAGGTGAGACACACATAAACACACAGGTGAGACACACATAAACACACAGGTGAGACACACAGATATACACACAGCTGAGACACACATATACACACAGCTGAGACACACATATACACACAGGTGAGACACACATAAACACACAGGTGAGACACACATAAACACACAGGTGAGACACACATATACACACAGGTGAGACACGCATATACGCACAGGTGAGACACACATAAACACACAGGTGAGACACACATATACACACAGGTGAGACACACATATACACACAGGTGAGACACACATATACACACAGGTGAGACACACATATACACACAGGTGAGACACACATATACACACAGGTGAGACACACATATACAGTACAAAACTTTTTCACAGACGGACAAAAGTTGTGTAACTAATCTAACTTCATTCAGTCAGGCTCACCCGGCACACCGCGGTTTGAGCCTTTCTCTTCTTTGCCTGCTGCAGCACTTCCTGGTAGACGCACATCAGCGCCTCCTCCAAGCCGGTGAGCAGAGCAGCAGGATTCTTCAAAGCTCCTGCTGTGATGTGCACATCTCCTCGGTCCAGTGCCTTGTTAATGGCGACCACTGCTGCATGCACTGATGGGAATTCACATCCTTAAACCTGAGAGCTCCTCCCACCAACTAACTCAAGCCAACCAGAATCCTCCTCACCCGCGGCTTCGTCCACTGACAGCTCATTGGTCAGGATTCCTCCTATCTTGTTAAAGGCTGGCATTTGGATTCCATATTTGTCCAGCTCCAGCTTCATGTTGTTGATCTCTTCGTCTGTTCAACCACAAAGAACAGCAACGTCGGTCCTGTCAGTTAGACCCATGTTCCTGCTCTAACACACCTGGTTGAGTCACAGGACTCCCCAGAACCTGGCAGAGCGGTGGGCCGGAGCCAGGTCTGATGGGAGTGGTAGAAGTGTAGAATTTAACTTAAAAACTTAATTTACCCCAAAATGTTTTCAGCAATTAGAGTATGCGACTGCGGAGAAAACTGTCCAGAAAAACTTTTTAACACCAAAAATGATGAAAGCTTACTGAATAGGTTAAAGAGCCAGATAAAGATAACCCGGTTATTGTTCCTCCTGCCTAAACTCCTGCTTTCCCCGCCGACAAAACAAAAAAGAGTTTCAAACACCTGGAAGAACAGAAGAACAGTTCAGGAAGTTACCTGTGAACATCACTTGTCCATACAGGTTATGGATCGGTGGAGCCAAACCCATTCTGTGCAGGTACAAGCTGCAGACACACAGGTGAGCAGACAGACAGGTGAGCGGACAGACAGGTGAGCGGGCAGACAGGTGAGCAGACAGACAGGTGTACCTGAGAGCATGGATGCAGTAAACAGCTTTTGGCATGTTCTTCTTGTCGTACACGTCTGTGGTTTCAGGATAGAAGATCTGACGACAAACAACATTTTGTCAGGTTTGAAACTGACTATCTAACCTCAGTTCTGAAGAACCAGTCTGCTCACGAACCGCCGGCAGGCCCAACGCCATCATGGCCTTCCTCCAGTGGTTGATGTTGTCGGTGTGACGGAACTGCAGACCCACAGCCTGAAGGAATCAGACCACAGCTCATCATAAACGAAACCCCACTTTCAGGACCAACATCGTTGGCAGCAGCCAGAATGACAGACTCACACATGGGAGGGGTTTCACAACTCCCCAGGAAAGAAAGGCCAGACAGTGGGGCGGAACCCCGCTTCAAAGGAAGACTAGAAAAGGCCCAAACACAGGGTGTGTGGAGTTTATACAGTTCAGACAAACACCTGGAATCGGAGCTGCTCCGGGTCGTAGATCTTTTTCAGGGGGACAGCTGTTGGAGCAAAGCGATGACCCAGTTTGGCCAGAATGACTCCGTTTCTCAGGGCCTCCTCCAAGTCGGTAGGAGCAGGAAGCTCCTCCCCCAGACACGCCTCCATCCATCTGAGGATTTCATCAGTTTTTCAGGGGAAAAGACCACAGCAAACCAGACTAGATGAAGTTCTGACCTCTTTGCCTCCTCCAGCCTGCACAGGTACTGGTACGCCACATTCTGGATCCTTTGTTCGTCCATCTGCTCCGCAGTGAGGCGTTCAACTGAGCAAGACACAAACCCCACAGTCAGCAATGACGACGGATGTCGTCGATGAAAAGGAATCACTGTGTCTACAGATTTATAGAATTTAAATGGGAGACTTTCTAGGATCAATCAAAACCCAATTTAAGACTTTGTGTTTAAAGAAATTAAGTTTATTTTAACAAACATACATGCAAGCAATAAATAATGTCAGAACACGTCAAAATGATGAGGTTTGATATTACCACAGTTATTAAATTAGCAGTAAACACTATTATTAATGATTGGGGCTGTAATAGATAAAAAAAATCCAAGGTTCAGATTGTGTTACGGTTTTAGAATCACGGTTTGGATCATTTTTCGGATAGATAAAATGGAAAAACAATTTAACTAAAGCCTACAATTTATTTTTTTAAACCAAATTTTGAAAGCACATATAAAGTAGTGTTTGTATTAAAACATTAAAATATTTGCTCATTGAGGCTTAATTAAAAAAAACAAAACATTAATGGCATCTTTGAAAGCAAACCCGTATTTTTTTAATGGCGCTTTTCTTCTCAGCAAAATCAGCCAATTGACAGTGATTACATCATCACTTGACCACAGTGCGGCGCTGCATCAGACGAGGCCGCTTTTCTTCAGAATCCACTGGAATGACATAAATTGCATGTCGTGTCAAAAGTCGTTCTATTTTATCTATTTGATTATTGATCTATTAAGCTTTGATTGATTCAGAATGATTATTCAGTCTTATCAACCCAACTCTATTAAAAACACCATTTTCATCGGAGTCTCATCTTCTGCTGCGTTGGTCTGAGCTGGAAATGTGATGAGTTCAGAGAAGACGACAAGCAGGTCAGGAAGTTTGTCATCCTGAGGAAAACCTCCGTCAGTGCAACTGGAATTGATTATCACTTCAGTAATGTCATATTTGTTCAAGTTTCATTTAGGATCAGATTGAAGTGAGTCAAAAACCAGATGGCCAATTTGAAAAAAGGAAAATCTGGATGTTGTTTTCTGCATTTGCATTGCCTGCCTCTGTTCAGATGAACACGCCTCTTCCTGCGTGTTCACATGCACGTGTGAGAAAGATGTTAACAGTAGAAACAAAACCATAAAGGCCTCAGGACTTCCTCACAGTTTTCTGGAGGGTCCTCATCAAAACCAGCCACATCAGTGTGAGCTAGAACACGTCATTCTGGACCCCATGATGTCATGACCGACCCTTGAGGTGAACGCTTGGCGGCCGCTGGAGCCGGGGTCCAGAGAGGGACCTGGAGACCTGCTTCCTCTCAGCAGACCTCCAAAGCCGGCTTTGGGGCCTCAGACCTCATGACCTCTGACCCCTGGTCCTCAGACCCCACCTTGGTTCCAAAGGTCCGGCTGCTGTCATCCCAGAGGATCTGACATTCACAGAGTTCTGCTTCTTTACTCATCAAAACAAGCTCAGCCGAACCCTGAAGAACCGAACCGTGCAGCACGAACAGCAGCCGCTGGTTCAGAACGAGCGCGGTTTTGGGTCGGTGTGACCCGGTACTTACATCGGTTCTGCGCAGCTGGATCCGCCATGCTGACCGGCGGGTTCGCGGTCCTCCTCCAGTTTTCGCGGGTTCCTCTCGGTCCGTCCCGAACAGTCCGCCGCTGCTTCAGGTCGCGGGTTTGAAAGCTCCCGCCGCGATGTGATTGGTTCGCTCCTCAGCAGCTATCCGGTTGGTCAGATTTGACGCGTTGGATTGTGGGTAATGCAGTTAGTATCCAGCTCTCAAACCGCGGTAAATGCAGGGTTGATTTTTTTATAGAGCCACTCTTGTGAGAGATTTTTATTTCAGTTTATTGTGTTTTCTATAATCCGTTTCTTTAACACTCGTTCGGAGACTCTCTGTCACGTGCGCAGCTGCGTTTCCTTAGCAACCGAGATCAACAAACTCCTTTGCTCTGAACAGGAACACTGCAGCTTTTTCCTGTATAACAGGTGAGCTGTGACATCATGTCCTTACTGATGCAGCAACCTGAAGAAAGTGACCGGTCCGGTTCCCTGGATTCGGTTCACTCTCCAGTTTTGAAAGAGGTTTTGTGAAGGAGATATCCTGGACAGTGTTGATGGCTTTCTCCATGAGGGAATCTTCCCAGCATCCTTAAAGACGGCCATGGTGAGAACATCCTGAAAAGACCAACCTGGATCTGTCTGCTTTTAATAGTTACAGATCAGTGTCACACTTGCCTTTTTAAATTAAATTTTGAGAGAAACTTGCTCTGAATCAGTAAACTGACTTTTGAAATGAGAGTGTCATCGACGAGAAACAGTCTGGTTTTAAAGCATACCAGAGCACAGAAACAGCCTTGCTCAGGGTGCTCAATGACCTCAGGCTAAACACAGACAGGAACAAGCTTTCTGTTCTGGTTTCACTTGACATCATAGCCCACCTTGACACAGTCGACCACACAATTCTTTTAAGCAGACACAACACACCATAGTCGGAATGAAGAGCACAGCTTTTGGCTGGTTTAAGTCCTACCTCATCTCACAGATAGAAATATAGTCTATTAATGTGAATGAGTCCAATTCTGAAACTCATATTCTGACCTGTGGTATTCCCCAGAGCTCCATTTTAGACCTCACTCTTTTTGCCTTGTTTATGCTGCCACTCAGAAATGCTATGTGTCCACGTCTCCAGATGACCTAGATCCTTTCAGAAAACTTCTTGAATGTATTACTGATGTAAAAGACTGGATTGCAGCTATTTTTTTAACGATGTATTCAGATGTAAGATTTGCTCTAGGGAAACAAACTTGTTAGGGAAACAAACTCTGGTTCACATTAAGCAAACCAAATGTGTCCAGTCTGAATACACCCAAAAACTCAACAAGGACAAAATAGAATTCTGATCATTGGGCCTGAAGCTGACAGAAAAGAAGACACCCTCAAATTTAAAAACTTTGGTTCTAATTTTGGCAACTCCACAAAAAAACTGTGGTTTTCTTTGATGCAGATCTTACCTTTAAAAACCACATCTCAAACACAAGACTGTTTTTTTCATTTAAAAAGTATAGCCAGTTAGATCTCTTCTATCTAGAATCAGCAGAGACTTGAATCCATGCTTTTATCACATGTAGACTGGACCATTGTAATGCTCTTTTATCTGGACTCTATCCACTACTCTATTTAATGCTCTTTTATCTCTTTTCTAACCAGTTTGTATTGTTTGTATTGTTTTGTTGTATTGGTCTAACCAATACAAAGAAGAGAGCCCACATCCCTCCTGTCACGAAGTCTCTGCACTGCTGCCTGTCAGCTTCAGGATTGATTTGAAGATTCTTCTAAATGTCTTCTTGGTTTGGGACCTGCATACCTCTCTGATCTCCTCAGTCCTTGCAAACCTTCCAGAACTCTTTGATTTTCAGGTTCTGCTCTATTATCTCTTCCCATGGTGAGAACCAGGACTCACGGTGAGACTTCCTTCCAGTTTTGGGGTCCTCAGTGGTAGAATAGTTTACCTGAAGATCTGAGAGTTTCTGCTTCTGAGGAGAGTTTTAAATGTAAATTAAAGACATATCTTTTCCACTTAGCTTCTACATAAATCATTTAACTAACTTATTTAATGATATTTTGGGTTTTTAAGTATTTTATGACTGTTATGATTCATCACTTTTATGTTTATACCCTGTCTATTTTTTATCTATGCAGTGCCTTCTCAAATTCTAGCCACAGCTTTTTCATTTTTTATATATACGGTGCTCGTTTGCTCTGCTGAACTGTGCAGCAGAGCTTGCTGTGCACCAGGCAGCATCGCTGGCTCTTTCGCTTCAGCTCCATGGGCTCTGTGATGGGCTGGTGACCTGTCCAGGGTGTATCCTGCCTTCGCCCAAGAGTAACCAGGACTGCCTCTGACAAACCTGCGGCCCCAGCGTGTTAAGAAAATGGATGGAAGTTCAGGACGAAAATCCTAACATTGAGCAGCCCTATTGAATCTTTTTTCTACCCTTTGATCTAATTACTGAAAACGTCGTGTGCCAAAAGCTGAGTTCCTGATTGCCGCGCCGTGTCACACCATGCCCGATGCCAAAATCTCGCCGCAAGATCTCAGATCGGGTCTTTACATTGAGTTAACTTTAGAGCTTGATGCCCCTGCCATGTCCAGTGTGAATGCACCTTAAGGACTTTTTATGCATGTTGATGAAAGGTTCTACATAAAAAAGTGGTTGGTTGATTGATTGATTTGTTTTCTTGACTGATTAATGGATTGATTGACCTGCACAGCAGGAGGTCCGCCAGCTCCTAACTGGTTAGTACCTGCTGGTTAGTACCCGGTTAGCATCTTATTAGTATCTAGTATGCATGTGGATAGTATCTGATTAGTATCTGGCCCGTGTCTTGCTATTGTCAGGTTAATGTCTGGTTAGTATCTGCTTAGGATCTGATTAGTGTTAGTTGATGTTGTAGTTTTCTTCTCCTAAACAACTGAGTTTCAGTTCCTTGAAAAGTCATTTGTTTTTTGCTGCCACCATGACAGCAAGAGCTCCGGTGCTGGACCAGAGCTTCTGCCAGCTCTACAGATGAACCCAGAGTCAACCGAGCTGAGTCAGACTACCCTTCAAAAAAAAAGTTCTGAAGATTCTATCTGTGACGAAGGGGCGGAGGTGTGTGGATCCATTTGCAAACAGTTTAATGGCTCAAAGCAGGAGCAAGACATAAATGTGGTCAAAATACAGGCAATGGTCATAATCACTAAGGCAAGGCAGGATGACGAGGAGATAGGCAAAGGTCAATGCACGTGAATACATGGAAGACTTCTCAGAATGCTAGAAAACTAACAAGACTTTGCACCAGTAAGCTGATAGGATGGTGCTGAAATGTCCACAGATGATGATGGTGATGATGATCAGCTGTGCAGGAAGTGGCCAGTGGCTGATGGGTGTTGTAGTGAGGAACTGAGGAATCAGGACTCTGGCAAGAGCTCCCTCTGGCGGTCAGAGGCTGAACTGTGACACTGTCCTTCAAACATCCAGGTTTGGACTCTTGATGTGTGCTGTGGAAGTCTTCCCAGTTGGGAAGAGCTGAAAGTGAAACAGGCGCATCTTCCCCTGACATGTACTGGAACTGTGAGGAAGGGGTCCTTCCTCCCGACCTGTGTGGTTTCACTATCACTCGTTGTTCTTTTGTAGCATCTACTTTTTCATCACAGCTTCTTGTGGAACCTTGAGAAGCATGAACCTTGTCCCTCTTCAGGGGAAAAATATAAAAGCAAAGGCATTTCAAGGATGAACTTCTGATGACGTGAAGGACTCTGGACTTGGAGCTGAACTCAAACAGTTTCTGTTAGTATTTGGCTTCAGCAGAAACTCCAAAGAAGAACTGAAGCGCTTCTTTGTGTCTGAACAGTAAAGATGACATCTGAAGTGGGAAGGACACATTGATCAGAAGTTATATCCCCAACATGATATTATTTAAAAAAGGTCTGGACATGACAAATAGAAGTAAAGTTTGACTAAATCCACTCACGTGTCAACGTCTCTGACAGCTAGAAAGATACCCCCCTAAAATTCCATTCATTTCTGAATTTGAAACATTTCTTCCTCCCCACAGTTGGTATGAACACAGGAAAGCTAATCATTTATAGTTGGTGTAAATTTGGACTTCTTCTCATGTCATCAACGGGAACCTACTGCCTCCAGAATTTTGAGGAAGTCTGGCTTTCAAGAATGGAAAATGAGGGCCTGGCTTGCATCCTTCTGATTTTGGTTGCATCTCATCTTTTTGACAGTTGAGTGTCAGAGCTGAAGATGGAGAACAATGCAGACTTCAGGTGTGACCAAGATAAAGCACAACTAAGGCCAAAACGGATATGAAGAACAACTAAATCCACAACAGTAAAAACTTTTATTTGGATCTGACAGTGTCGGATTTAAAATTTCATTTTGCAAAAATATTTCTGGTCCAGGAATTAATCACGGATTCTGATTTTTCTTTTTCACTAGTGGCAATGATGTAAGGCTAGGTATTCTGCCCAAGGACAGTGACAGTCCGTGACAGACAGGATTTGAACTACAAAACATCTAAATGGTAGAAAGCTGTTCAACCATCAAGCTTTCTAAAGAATTCGACTGGTGGTTTCCTCTTCTTAAATCCAGTCCTGGTTTATGACCATTGCTACAGAAACAGTTTGTTTCTGCTGACCAAAGATGGCATCTAAGTCAGCAACTCTACCTGATGGACAGGTAAAGACAAAGAAGAGAAACAGGAGACAAGTCCACCCTGAGGAAACTGACATCAAGGTGTTGACTTCATCTGGCCACGAGGCTTTAAAAGAGGGGCGATCCCAAGATGCCGTGAGATGCTTCAAAGATGCTCTACGGGCAGCAGTTCAGGTAAAAGGCAGCAACAGAGTTACAGCAACAGAGGTCAGAGGTCTGAAAAGATGAAAAGTAAAGGCCGAGGTCACTGACAGGTCAAAGGGTGTGTCAGAGATCAGACAGTGTTTAGAAGAAAGATTAAAGGTCAAAGACAAGTCAGGGGCGCGTCAGGGGTGAAGGAGAGTTCTTCACTTCTGTTAAGTGGCTTTTTTGAAACCAGACTGAAAATGTTTACCATTTTCTGATGTTCTAAAAACAGGTGACCTGCTGTCAGTTAAAACATTTCTAAACGTTTTGAGATGAGCCAAAAGTGTTTGGATCAAAATGGTTCATGCGTGTTTATTGGATCATTGTTTTAAAAACTGCATGCTGAGCAAGCTGAGGACAGAGCCTGACTGTTGAGACAGATTTACATTTTTCTCATCATGCTTTGTTCCTCTAAGCTGCAAGACTCCCGGGTCCTTGGGGCTTGTTTCTTTAACCTCGGAGCAGCCTACTTAGAGGTAGGAAAACCTCATAGAGCTCTTGGCCTTCTACAACAGTGTCAGCCTGTCTCAAAAGCTGACCGCTACCCAGACCTCCAGTTCAACCTGGCCATTGCCCACAATGCACTAGGAAAGACCCAAGAGGCATCAGCGGCATTTCTGCGAGCCGCGCATCTGTACAGGTCACAGGGGAACGGAGGTGCTGAAGGAGACGCCTGCATGGAGATGAGCCACTGCTACAGTCAAACACATGTGAGAACCTCCCCTGAAGCTGTTACAGGTTACAGGCAGTCGGGAACGGCAGCTATGACAGGTGTTCTGTCTGTTCCAGGACTGGACATTGGCAGCACATGGGTTCCTGCGAGCTGCGGACAGCTACAGAGTGGCTGCAATGTTGGATTCTGCTGCCAATGCCTTAAAAGAAGCGGGAAGTCACATGATCAGAGCAAAGCAGTTCCATCAAACTGACATTGTTGGCGTTCTGGGCGAGTGTCTGACTCTGACGAGCAGCATCTCTGACCCAAGGTCTCTGGGTAATAACCTTTCCCTGAATGACTTGTTTGTTTGACTGAGTGGATGTAAATCTTTTCTATGACGTCCAGGAGAGTTGCTCCTCTCTGTGGGCGTGTCTTATTGCCAACTCAGGCATTTCCAGGAGGCTGTGCAGTGTTTCCAGCGGGCCTTGACCCTTCCAGATCAACAGCCTCCCCTGCTGGCCAAAGTACTGCAAAACCTGGGAGCTGCTTTGAATTCCATGGGCCGCTTCTCAGAAGCAGTGGGTTATCATAGGCTGGCTGTGGGGCTGTATGGTGAGTCAGCACACCTGTCTCAACCTCACCTGTAGGACAGATCCTAGCACATCATTTTAAATGTAGCCTGCATTCAAATCGTAAAGACACGTCTGCGTAACTCCGCCCCCTGTCATGATCATACTTTAACTGAATCTGTTCAAAAACACTGCCACCTGCACTGATTGGACAGAGAGACAGAAGACAGAATAGACCCCGTCCCTGTTCCTTCAGGGGTGTCGGACTCCAGGCCTCGAAAGCCGACGTACTCCTTGTTTTCAGGAACTCCGACCTGAGGTCAAGTGTTTGGCCAATAAGAAGCTGCGATGGCAGCATCGTTGGAGACCATGTGGAACATTAACCCTAAAGGGCAGGAGTTGGACACCTGTGTTCGCAAAATAACCCTTGCAGTTTATTGCAGAGTAAGCAGCAGCATGGTTTAGGGTCACCTCAGTTCAACCCTACCTTCATTTCAGACCAGAGAGTTTGGCGTCCACCTCAAAGCAGGACTTTGGTTCCACAAAGAGGACTGCCCAAATCTGGTCCTCAAAATCTACCACCCTGCTTTTTCTGCTCTCCTTAGACCTCTTGCTGCTTATTACCTAAGTCATGTGTTCAGTTGATTCATGCGAGGAGACACTCGAGTCAGCCAATCAGCAGAGGGCAGGGTAGAGAGAATA
The DNA here is from genome assembly GCA_016861445.1 of Oryzias woworae. Classification (NCBI taxonomy): domain Eukaryota; kingdom Metazoa; phylum Chordata; class Actinopteri; order Beloniformes; family Adrianichthyidae; genus Oryzias; species Oryzias woworae. Next base: position 191,393 of record BOLG01000754.1, read on the forward strand.
GTAATGCAGGTAGGGGAGGTGGATCTTAAGGATGTGGGTGTGGCCTCTGCCCCGTAGCACAGCTCTGATTCTTCTGAAATCCCTCAGCTTGAACACCAGGATGAAGACTGCATTTTAAACTAGATGAACCAGAAAACTTAGCTGGTTACTTTTTCTACAGGCTCTCTGGGTTGCCATGGGGACCGGGCTTGCTGTTTTAGCAATTTGGCATACGCCTGGACCCTGCTGGGTGATGAAGACGAAGCAGCGGAGAGCTTCATCCTCTCTCTTCAGGGGTTCAGAGACGCAGGTAATAATCAACCCATGAAATGTCTACCTGTGTCTTTGCAGAGATCAGGTATGCCACCTGTGCTCCACACTTGTGCAGAAAATCACCTTGCTCAGGTGCAGGTGTGTGAGTCTCTGGCGGAGTGTTATCTGCGGCAGAGAAAACCTCAGAAGGCAGTTCAGCTCTATAAAGAGGCTCTGAGTGTGCTCAGTCACTGCAAGGTAACACATCTGAGGTGAAGGGTCACTTGACCAACTCAGCACATCCCCCTGCCTTTGCTACCACAGCCAATAAAAGGGCAAGCTTTTTTTCCATTCAGGAAGGCGGAGCTCTTCAGAACCTGCTGGTAAAGCGTCTGACCGCTGCCCTACAGCAGAGTCTGTCTAACAGGGTTCAGGTGGGGATCCTACAACCACTACAGCATCCACCTTCCACCACAGAAACATGAGGCTCATTCCGATTGTTTTCTTTATCAGAGTCCAACCCCACAAAGACCACAACCTCCCCTTCCCGCTGGTACCACGCCCATCAGGTAATGTCACTGTGTCACATTTGGGAGCTGTAGACTGAGCAGCAGTTTGCTTATTTCGGGTTCTGATTCTGTTGGATTTCATGGCAGCCTCATATAAGAAGACATCACATGGTGGATCTTAGGATGCAGCACTTGGTAGATAAAAGGTTGTAGCAGGTGGTAGATCAAAGGCAGCAGCAGGTGGTAGATCAAAGGCTGCAGCAGATGGTAGATCAAAGGCTGCAGCAGGTGGTAGATCAAAGGCTGCAGCAGGTGGTAGATCAAAGGCTGCAGCAGGTGGTGGATCAAAGAGTGCAGCAGGTGGTAGATCAAAGGCTGCAGCAGGTGGTAGATCAAAGGCTGCAGCAGATGGTAGATCAAAGGCTGCAGCAGGTGGTAGATCAAAGGCTGCAGCAGGTGGTAGATCAAAGGCAGCAGCAGGTGGTAGATCAAAGGCTGCAGCAGGTGGTGGATCAAAGAGTGCAGCAGGTGGTAGATCAAAGGCAGCAGCAGGTGGTAGATCAAAGGCAGCAGCAGGTGGTAGATCAAAGGCAGCAGCAGGTGGTGGATCAAAGGCAGCAGCAGGTGGTAGATCAAAGGCAGCAGCAGGTGGTAGATCAAAGGCTGCAGCAGGTAGTAGATCAAAGGCAGCAGCAGGTGGTAGATCAAAGGCTGCAGCAGGTGGTGGATCAAAGGCAGCAGCAGGTGGTAGATCAAAGGCAGCAGCAGGTGGTGGATCAAAGGCAGCAGCAGGTGGTGGATCAAAGGCAGCAGCAGGTGGTGGATCAAAGGCTGCAGCAGGTGGTAGATCAAAGGCTGCAGCAGGTGGTGGATCAAAGGCAGCAGCAGGTGGTAGATCAAAGGCTGCAGCAGGTGGTGGATCAAAGGCTGCAGCAGGTGGTGGATCAAAGGCAGCAGCAGGTGGTAGATCAAAGGCAGCAGCAGGTGGTGGATCAAAGGCAGCAGCAGGTGGTAGATCAAAGGCAGCAGCAGGTGGTAGATCAAAGGCTGCAGCAGGTGGTGGATCAAAGGCAGCAGCAGGTGGTGGATCAAAAGCTGCAGCAGGTGGTAGATCAAAGGCTGCAGCAGGTGGTGGATCAAAGGCAGCAGCAGGTGGTAGATCAAAGGCAGCAGCAGGTGGTAGATCAAAGGCTGCAGCAGGTGGTGGATCAAAGGCAGCAGCAGGTGATAGATCAAAGGCTGCAGCAGGTGGTGGATCAAAGGCTGCAGCAGGTGGTAGATCAAAGGCTGCAGCAGGTGGTGGATCAAAGAGTGCAGCAGGTGGTAGATCAAAGGCTGCAGCAGGTGGTGGATCAAAGGCTGCAGCAGGTGGTGGATCAAAGGCAGCAGCAGGTGGTAGATCAAAGGCTGCAGCAGGTAGTAGATCAAAGGCAGCAGCAGGTGGTAGATCAAAGGCAGCAGCAGGTGGTAGATCAAAGGCAGCAGCAGGTGGTGGATCAAAGGCAGCAGCAGGTGGTAGATCAAAGGCAGCAGCAGGTGGTGGATCAAAGGCAGCAGCAGGTGGTGGATCAATGGCAGCAGCAGGTGGTGGATCAAAGGCAGCAGCAGGTGGTGGATCAAAGGCTGCAGCAGGTGGTAGATCAAAGGCTGCAGCAGGTGGTGGATCAAAGGCAGCAGCAGGTGGTAGATCAAAGGCAGCAGCAGGTGGTAGATCAAAGGCTGCAGCAGGTGGTGGATCAAAGGCAGCAGCAGGTGGTGGATCAAAGGCAGCAGCAGGTGGTGGATCAAAGGCTGCAGCAGGTGGTAGATCAAAGGCTGCAGCAGGTGGTGGATCAAAGGCTGTAGCAGGTGGTTTCAGGTCTAGCCCTGTATTCAGTGGAGCTAGCTAAAGATCTGAAATAAACCAGATTATTTAAACCCGCTTTTCCAATTCTAGAACACCCCCCCCACACACACACACACACACACACTCACACAAACACACACACACAGACACAGACATGCTGCTACAAATACATTATATAGATAGATAGATAGATAGATAGATAGATAGATAGATAGATAGATAGATACACATACACAGGACACCACACAGTGAATAGTTACTGAGAGCAATCTACAGTCACAGGTTAGGTGTAAAGATGTTAGGTTAGTCTTGAAAATATCCTGGTGGGGTTTGGCAATGATGGTAATGTGTGGTTTATCCATACAGCTGGAGCAGTAGGTGAGAGAGTTCTAGCAGAAGGTGCAGTGACTGACTACTTAATAACAGTACTTGGACTTTACAGGTACCACAGTTTACCCATATATGTCAACTGTCCTGAGGTGTATAACTCCAGTTTTATATGTTGATCTGCTTCTGCTGATTCACATCCATCAAGACAACCTCACACACCTGATTCCCTTAATGTTCCAGGTAGGCCCAGACACACACCTTGAACTGTACATGGATGGGCTACAGACATTACAGCCAGGGGGTCACCTGATCAGTTTGTAATCAAGGTTATTTCACCCTGAACTGTCACAATAGTCTGTGTTAGTGACCCACAGGTTCTATGGATCACAGCCCCATACACCTAGGGAAGCATGTTTCAGGTTGAGACACCTGTCTGTGTTCCAGGCGAGCAGGTGTTGCACAGAGAGGACCTTCACATTGTCTGGTTTCATCTGTAAAACTGTATCTTTGTACAAAGATTGAAGGCAGAGGTTTATGGGATAAGGAAACTGTCAAAAAGAAATGTTTTCATAAAGAAAAAGTTGTATTCATAAATACAAAGTTGTACACAACTTAATATTTTGTGCATAACTTGCAAAACTGTGCTAAACAGTTAAGCTAACTCAGAGCTAAAGTAAGCTAACTATCAGCAGACCGTAACATAAGTTTAAAAAAAACAGAAATAGACAGACAGTTGGGTATTCTGATCCTACTGACTTTTTGACTTTTTTTTTTACTGCTGCATACTTTAGCTCCAAGTTAGCTTAGCCGTTTTGGCTTCATTATCCTCTGGTTATCAACTAATTTCAGCAGACATGTTTTTATTTTACACTCAATGAGTGGAGTCATACGTCTACTACGCCTTTCTAGGCTGTTTTCCACTTGTGGTTCTAAAATGACCCTCTGCTGCATTGTTTACACGATCGCTTGTTGGAGCCTAAAAACCAGAAAATGCAGCTGTTTTCTTTTTTTTTTTTTTCTATTTTATCAACTTTTTTACAGAGCTATGGATATCAAGATAATTTTCTCATTATGGTATCAATAAAATTCTTAAAAGTTCAATTTCATTTTATTTATATAAAAAAAACGTTATCACGCATGGGCAGTTGGAAGAATCGATGCTCCGGGACTCGATGTTTATGCCTGTGACCCCTTGACGTATTTTTGACAGCGATTTAACAGGAGAAATTCCTATTCAAGACAAAGAAAAGTCATATTCCAAACAAAGACAAATCATATTCAAAACAGACATGTGAAACATAAAACTAAAGGTTGTATACATATGTTTTCTATTAAGTTGTGCACAAAATATACATTTGTACAGAACTTTGTATTTATGAATACAAATTTTTCTTTATGAATAAGTTTCTTTTTGACAGTTTCCTTACTCCATAGAGGTTCTGCTGTTCTTTTGCAGGAACGTCTCATTGGCTCAGCAAGCAGAGTCCCCGCCTACCAGTGAAGTTGACTTCAGCAAGGTTACGCCCCCCGTCTCGAGGGGGAGGTCTCTGTTTTGTTCTATCATGTAGGGCTCTGATTGGACAGTGAAAGACTGTGGGTCGTTGCCATCATCACTAAAGCACCGGAGCCAAGGAAGTCCAAACAGCAGACCTTCGACAACTTCATCTTTACTAGAACTGAAACACGCCAAGCTCTGTGGGCGGCCGACTCCTCAGGGAAACCACGAGGTGAAAAGCACAGCAGCTCCTGCCAGAGCCTGCCATAAAACGTGTTCTGAAGACTGACAACACCTGACAGTGCTAGAAGGTTCTAAGGGCTTTTATTAGATCCAAGCACCAGAAACAGAACTGCTCATCTGGGGGTATCCCTGGGGGAGGGGGCACACCAAGTCTGGTTGTCAGTGAAAAAGGCTCAGCATCAGCCTGCTGCAGAGGATCCAGACACTGCCTGTTGTTTATTCATTAGAAGCAGAAGTGCTGATGCCGGCACAGATTCCAGCATCCAGCCAGGAATTAGTCAGAGCCGCACTCTGCTTCCTCTGCTGGAGAGCAGGAGGTTTCTTCAGTGTGAGCGTGCATCGAGCACACGCACCCAGGAGTGTGCAAGGCTCCGCCTCCTTACTGCAGTCTGTCTCCACGCTTCATGCAAGTGTTTAACAGCAGTGGCTCTGCATCCGGAACCAGCCCTGATCCAGTACTTCTGGACCGACATGGAAATGAGAGGACGAGACCAATGACGAAACCCGACAACAGCCCCATGAGCAGGTAGAGCCAAGCTCTTTCACAATAAAAGCCAAAAGAAGTGTCCTGAAACTGAAACATGGTGTGTTTCTGTGTATGTGTGTTTTTATGTGTTTGTATTTGTGTGTGTGTGTATATTCATTTGTGTGTGTACATTTGTGTGTGCGTGTGTATATTTGTGTGTGTCTTTCGGTTTGTGTATGTGTGTATTTATGTGTTTGTATTTGTGTGTGTGCACATTTGTGTGTGTGTATATATTTATGAGTGTGTGATTGTTAATGTGTCTGAGTGTGTGTGCATATTTGTGTGTGTTAATATTTATGTTTGTGAGTTTGTTTATATGCATGTTTGTGTGTGTATATTTATGTGTGTATTTGTTTATATGTGTGTGTATATATCTATGTGTGTGTTTGTTTATATGCATGTGTGTGTGTTTGTTTATATGCATGTGTGTGTGTGTGTTTGTTTATATGTGTGTTTATATATCTATGTGTGTGTGTGTGTTTGTTTATATGCATGTGTGTGTGTGTTTGTTTATATGTGTGTTTATATATCTATGTGTGTGTTTGTTTATATGCATGTGTGTGTGTGTGTTTGTTTATATGTGTGTGTATATATCTATGTGTGTGTGTGTGTTTGTTTATATGTGTGTGTATATATCTATGTGTGTGTGTGTGTTTGTTTATATGTGTGTGTATATATCTATGTGTGTGTTTGTTTATATGCATGTGTGTGTGTGTGTTTGTTTATATGCATGTGTGTGTGTGTGTTTGTTTATATGTGTGTGTATAATCTATGTGGTGTGTGTGTTTGTTTATATGCATGTGTGTGTGTGTTTGTTTATATGTGTGTGTATATATCTATGTGTGTGTGTTTGTTTATATGCATGTGTATATATCTATGTGTGTGTGTTTGTTTATATGCATGTGTGTGTTTGTTTATATGTGTTTGTTTATATGTGTGTGTGTGTGTATATTTGTGTGTGTGTGTTCATATGTGTGTGTATATATGTATGTGTGTGTGTTTGTTTTTATGTGTGTGTATATATCTATGTGTGTGTGTTTATTTATATGTGTGTGCGTTTGTTTATATGTGTTTGTGTGTGTGTTTGTTTATATGTGTCTGTATATATCTATGTGTGTGTGTGTTTGTTTATATGCATTTGTGTGTGTGTTTGTTTATATGTGTGTGTATATATCTATGTGTGTGTGTGTGTTTGTTTATATGCATGTGTGTGTGTGTTTGTTTATATGCATGTGTGTGTGTGTGTGTTTGTTTATATGTGTGTTTATATATCTATGTGTGTGTGTGTGTTTGTTTATATGCATGTGTGTGTGTTTGTTTATATGTGTGTGTATATATCTATGTGTGTGTTTGTTTATATGCATGTGTGTGTGTGTTTTTTTATATGCATGTGTGTGTGTGTGTTTGTTTATATGTGTGTGTATATATCTATGTGTGTGTGTTTGTTTATATGCATGTGTGTGTGTGTTTGTTTATATGTGTGTGTATATATCTATGTGTGTGTGTTTGTTTATATGCATGTGTGTGTTTGTTTATATGTGTTTGTTTATATGTGTGTGTGTGTATATATTTGTGTGTGTGTGTTTATATGTGTGTGTATATATGTATGTGTGTGTGTTTGTTTATATGTGTGTGTATATATCTATGTGTGTGTGTTTATTTATATGTGTGTGCGTTTGCTTATATGTGTTTGTGTGTGTGTTTGTTTATATGTGTGTGTATATATCTATGTGTGTGTGTTTGTTTATATGTGTGTGTGTTTGTTTATATGCATTTGTGTGTGTGTTTGTTTATATGTGTGTGTATATATCTATGTGTGTGTGTGTTTTTGTTTATATGTGTGTGTATATATCTATGTGTGTGTGTTTGTTTATATGCATGTGTATATATCTATGTGTGTGTTTGTTTATATGCATGTGTGTGTGTGTGTTTGTTTATATGCATGTGTGTGTGTGTTTGTTTATATGTGTGTGTATATATCTATGTGTGTGTGTTTGTTTATATGCTTGTGTGTGTTTGTTTTTATATGTGTTTGTTTATATGTGTGTGTGTGTATATATTTGTGTGTGTGTGTTTATATGTGTGTGTATATATGTGTGTGTGTGTGTGTTTGTTTATATGCATGTGTGTGTTTGTTTATATGTGTTTGTTTATATGTGTGTGTGTGTATATATTTGTGTGTGTGTGTTTATATGTGTGTGTATATATGTATGTGTGTGTGTTTGTTTATATGTGTGTGTATATATCTATGTGTGTGTGTTTATTTATATGTGTGTGCGTTTGTTTATATGTGTTTGTGTGTGTGTTTGTTTATATGTGTGTGTATATATCTATGTGTGTGTGTTTGTTTATATGCATGTGTGTGTTTGTTTATGTGTTTGTTTCTATGTGTGTGTGTGTCTCTATTTGTGTGTGTGTGTTTATATGTGTGTGTATATCTGTGTGTGTGTTTGTTTATATGCATGTGTGTGTTTGTTTATATGTGTTTGTTTATCTGTGTGTGTGTGTCTCTCTTTGTGTGTGTGTGTTTCTCTGTGTGTGTCTCTCTGTCTGTGTGTGTGTTTGTTTATATGTGTGTGTGTATCTATCTCTGTGTGTGTGTTTTTTATATGTGTGTGTTTGCGTTTGTTTATGTGTGTTTGTGTGTGTGTTTGTTTATATGTGTGTGTATATATCTATGTGTGTGTGTTTGTTTATATGTGTGTGTGTTTGTTTATATGTGTGTGTATATATCTATGTGTGTGTGTGTTTTTGTTTATATGTGTGTGTATATATCTATGTGTGTGTGTTTGTTTATATGCATGTGTATATATCTATGTGTGTGTTTGTTTATATGCATGTGTGTGTGTGTTTGTTTATATGTGTGTGTATATATCTATGTGTGTGTGTTTGTTTATATGCATGTGTATATATCTATGTGTGTGTGTTTGTTTATATGTGTTTGTTTATATGTGTGTGTGTGTATATATTTGTGTGTGTGTGTTTATATGTGTGTGTATATATGTATGTGTGTGTGTTTGTTTATATGTGTGTGTGTTTGTTTATATGTGTGTGTGTGTATCTTTTGTGTGTGTGTGTTTATATGTGTGTGTATATATCTATGTGTGTGTGTTTGTTTATATGTGTGTGTGTTTGTTTATATGTGTGTGTGTGTATATATTTGTGTGTGTGTGTTTATATGTGTGTGTATATATCTATGTGTGTGTGTTTATTTATATGTGTGTGCGTTTGTTTATATGTGTTTGTGTGTGTGTTTGTTTATATGTGTGTGTATATATCTATGTGTGTGTGTATATTTGTGTTTGGGTTCTCTTTCCACAGTCCCTAAACCTGCTTCGTATGTTGAACAGTGACTCTGAATCGGCCCTCAGGTCAGAATGTCAGCCTCTGTTGTGTAAACCCACCTTCACCCTTCAATAGCGGGGGGGGGCTCCAGGATCCCTGTGACCCTGATTGGGAGTAAAGTGGGTTTAGAAACTGGATGGATGGAGTCTGTAAAGTTCTGATTTTGACCGTGTTCTTCATTCGTTCTTTGAGTTACAGAACGTCTGAACACAGGCTGAATCTTTGGACATGTTGAAGGAACCTGAAAGTTCTGCATGGAGGTGTAAAGGTACAGCCCACCTTCTCAGGGGGTTCCCACTCATTTATCTCCCAGCCGTGACCTCAGGTTCAGTTCTGGATCTGCCCTCAGAACTGTGAGCAGGACTGTGTCTGCTTTGGACTCTGAGCCGAGTTTCCTCACTGATGCTGTGGGGTCGCTCTGACTCTAACACCATTCTCATACATGAGTGAGACATTGGCATTGAAGACGTCTCCTGCCTTAAAGCAGCAGCTTTAGCCAATCTAATGTGAGAGGCGGAGCCTCATAACAGACATGCAGGTTGCCAAGGTGACAGCTTGAGCATGAACACATAGGTCCAGTTACAGCACAGAGACACTTCAGGCTATTTTTAGCTGTAGGGTGTGTGTGTTACTATGAGGTCAGATGAGGGTCTCAGGCTAAATGTGTAAGTATTCAATCATAACTGAAAGGGAGTTGCAATTTACTAAACAGTTAGAAGTGATCATCAGGATGGATGAGGTTCTGATCCAACGTCTGTCCCGCAACAGTCATGATCCTCATCCTCCTGGTTTTTTGTCCTGGTTTTAGTTCTGATCCTGGTCTGGATCTTCATTACCTGCATGTGAATGCAGGATGTCTGTTGTCATGGAAACATCTTCCCAATGTTCTGAGGATACTTCATTGTGATGAGTGCAAACAGAAAGGAAGTCCCTTTCACAATAAGAGCTGATGGACTCTGGGTAAACTGATAAGGCAGCAGTCAGACAGCTGAGCAGCAGGTCATTCTGTCTCAGCCACAGGAACAAACACCTGAAAACCTGAGCTGCTGATCAGATGATAAACGGTAGACACTAGCCTTCAAGGTCCTCCAGGAAGGTCCTGGAATAGCATTAAACTGATCTGCCCGGTCGTACATGAATGTCAGAGGAGTGAGGAGTGGACATTCAATCAGTGATCAATCATTGATTGTGAGTACAGCCTCACCTTAAGCACAGGAAGCGTTGCATCGGTTGATCTAGACCTTGTCGGGCAGTCAGGGGGTGAACTATCTCATCCATTTTCGGCCCGATCTTTGGGAAGAAACAAATGCGTATTTTGATGGTTGGGCTGGATGCTGTCAGAAAAACAATAATATTGTACAAACTGACGCTTGGAGAAATCGTAAGCACTATTTGTTTCAACATGGTGACAGTGGAATGTAAAAATATGTGTTATACTGTTTGGGATGTTGGTGGTCAGGTAGACATCGGTCCTCTCTGGAGACATGACTTTCAGAACACACAGGGCCTCATTTTTGTAGAGGACAGCAATGACAGAGAAAGTCCAGAGTCTGCAGAAGAGCCATCAGAAAATGAACTGCTCTTTGCTAACGAACTTCCTAATGCTTATCGGTCAGTGAACCGGCTGACAAACTTGGTCTGCAAGTTCTTTGCAACAAAACTTGGCACATCCACAGTCCACCCAGGGCACCGGCTGGACTGGCTGTCCAGAGTTGTCCAAAGAATGAATCAAGGACAAGCTGCTCTGTAGAGGGAAACTGACCATCACAGGACAGAAAAGAAGGCACCTATAACCTGTCCATCTCTGATGACCAGTATGATCACCTACAACAGCCCTTACAACAGTCTTTCTTATAGTGTCACAACTGATTCCTGACACGCCTTGATTCTTCTTATTTTTGTTTTCATGTATTTAGTCAAAGTATGTGAAAATGTTTGTTTGTTTGGCCCCCACTCGTGGTTGACCTCCATTGGGCCCCCTCACAGACGCTTCTGTCCTTTGACGGGTCTTTGCCTGTTATTCTGAGGGCCTGTGGAGAGTAGCGAGCTTCTGTGAGGCTCAGTCAGTTTAACGTGGAGTCAGCTTGCTTAAAAAGAAGGAAAGCGTGACTTTTGCTCACGTCTTTATTTGATCATAAAGTCCTTTTTCTGCCCCAGTTGCATTTGTGTTTGTATACTTTTTACTAAAAAACAACTTTGTGACAAGAGATTGACGGAGTACGCTGTGCTGCAGCAGATCCACATCACTGTGAAAGTAAAAGTGAGGTCAAACCACAATTAATCCATCGTTTTGGATGTGATCCAGCCTGAGCTTGTTCTTGCTCATTTTGTAATCACAACAGACAGATGACAAAATCTCAGTTCTCCAGTTTTCTGGTGGAGAGGCTTTCCAGCTAGAAGGAGGAAAGAAGTTCTTTATGTGTGTGTGTTCTCTCCCATGGTCCCAGTGACGATGTTTCTCCCCCCTTTAAACTAACAATCCTTGATTATGAGCAAACCTGTTTTCTGATCTGGCTCTGGGCATGCCTGTGAGGGGGGGGTGACCATGGATCAGACTCCTCCCACAGAAGATGCTGGTTAAAAGCAGCTTTACAGGCTGACCTTCACTTACTGCACCACCCTTGTATTCTCTTTTCTCTAGGATGACAGGTAACAGGTCATCACTGGCTCCTCCCCCTGGTTCCATAGCTCCAGCACATCTCAACAGCTCCCTGTACCCCACATCAGACTGGGAGCCGCCCAGTTTCTCCCAGGCCGCTCAGTTTCGGGTTGGTGCCATCTTGGTCCTCTTCCTGTTTGCTGCCTGCACCAATATTGCTTTACTGACCAGTGTGTGGTGTGGGCGTGGTCGACGATTGGCGTCACACCTGCGGCCTCTGATGCTGAGCCTGGCATCAGCTGATCTAATGATGACGTTTGTGGTAATGCCTCTGGACGCCGTGTGGAATGTGACCGTGCAGTGGTATGGAGGTGGCGCTCTGTGCAAACTGCTGTGCTTCCTTAAGCTGTTCGCCATGCATGCTTCCGCCTTCATCTTGGTTGTCATCAGCCTGGACCGCCAGCACGCCATTCTGCACCCACTAGACGCTCTGAGCGCTCACCGAAGGAACCGCTGTATGCTCCTGCTGGCCTGGACCCTGAGCCTGCTGCTGGCCTCCCCACAGGTACGTCAGAACAATGTACTCTACTTCCTCATATCACACAACAAGATGTTTTTGAATCTGATCAGCCAATATCTGGTCAGCCGATCCACAATGCAGCCCAGCTGCTGGACAACGCTGCTGAATTCGTGCCGCAGAACCTCAGTTCACGTCTAAAACATTGATTTGACATTGAAACTGGCCGCCTCCACCACGCGAATCACGTTCGGTGTGAGCACCTTAAGAGGGACCACATCACAAGAATCCTGACTGTCCTTCACTGGCCGTCTGTGAATCTTAGGAGTTCCTTGAAAGATTATTTTATGTGTTTTTAAAGTCTTGCACCAGCTTTCTGACTTTCTCTCTCACTACACCCTGACCGGGTGCCTCAGATCAGCTGATCAGCTTCTCCTGGAGGTACCAAGGTCTACGAGGAAGCTCAGAGGGGAATGAGCGTTTTCAATCTGTGCACAAAAGCTGTTGAGTGCGTTAACACTGTCCATTTTTATAAAATATGTCTGAAAACCTATTTTTATCACCAGAGGTTTGACACAGCATGAGACTCTGCTCTGCTGCTGTGTTTGACAGTTTTTGCTGTTATCTTGTGTTTTAATGCTGATATGAAATGTATTTATACTTCTTCCCTTTTACTGTTTTGATCTCTTAGTTGTTGTTTTTAATATACGGCGCCTTGCTTGACTGCAGTCATTTAAGGCCAAAAAAAAAACAACTTAAACTGATTTGATTTAGTCTCTAAGAAAACGGCTGCTTTCCAGTCCAGCTGGTCCAGGTGAAAGTTTTTGTAGTTAATTCTCAAATCCTTACAGGAATGTTCTGCACCCTGATGAAGGATTAAATGCATAAAGACCCTTCCACCCCCTCCAGGCTCTGCTCACTTGATTTCTATCTGGAATGCCGGCAACAGTGCAGGTCCAACATCTGTAGCAAACAGGGCCATGATACAGTCTCTTTCAGGCAGTTTGATATTCTGTCATTCTAACACAAAACCTAAGTCACAGCTGTTGTTTCTGTGCCCCCCCTCCTTACTGTCCTTGCAGTTATTCATCTTCAGGACCATAAGGGTCGACCGGGCAAACTTCACTCAGTGTGTGTCTCACGGCAGCTTTACTCATCACTGGCAGGAAACTGTTTACAACATGTTCCACTTCATTACTTTGTATGTGGTCCCCCTACTGGTGATGAGCTGCTGCTACAGTCGAATCCTGCTGCACATTCACCAGCAGCATCTTAGGGACAAAGGTAACCACACCTATAAATGACCAATATCACAACTGGGACACACCTGGAATACAAGGAAAACACTCACATCACACCTGTAAGCCTAAGCCAAACAAAACACACCAGTGTAACATGACCATGGCACGCCTGTAACATAACCATGGCACACCTACAAAACACCTGTAACAGAACTTGTAACACACCTGTAAGAAGACCCTGGCACACCTGCAATAAACATGTAATATGTCTGTGGAACAGCTGTAACATTACTGTTACACACCTGCAACACACCTGTAACATGACCCCAACATAACCCTTCTAAGCAAACAAGTTTTTTTTCCTTACCTTTTACAGTGGGGCAAAAAGTCTTCAGTCAGCTACCAATCCTGTAAGTTCTCTCACTTAAAAAGATGAGAGAGGCCTGTAATGTTGTTGTATACCTCAACAATGGGAGACAAAATGAGAAAAAAAATCAAAAAGTCCTCCGTGGTTCACAGAAAATCACATTGATTTTTACAGAATTTATTTGTAAATTATGGTGGAAAGTAAGTGTTTGGTCACCTACAAACAAGCAAGATTTTTGGCTCTCACCGACCTATAACTTCTTCTGTAAGAGCATCCTCTGTCCTCCACCTGTTACCCTGCATTAATGGCACCTGTTGGAACTTCTTATCTATATAAAAAACACCTGTGCACAACCTCAAACCGTCACACTCCAAACTCCACTATGGCCAAGACCAAAGAGCTGTCTAAGGACACCAGAAACTAAATTGTTGACCTGCACCAGGTTGAGAAGACAGAATCTGCAATAGCTAAGCAGCTTGGTATGAAGACATCAACTGCGGGAGCAATTGGTAGGAAATGGAAAGCATTCAACACAACTGATAATCTACAATAAGATCTCACCTGTGGGGTCAAAATCCTCACAAGAACACTGAGCAAGAACCCCAGAACCACAAGGGGGGACCTAGTGAATTACCTGCAGAGAGATGAGACCAAAGTAACAAAGGTTACCATCAGTAACACACTACACCACCAGGGACTCAAACCCTGCAGAGCCAGACGTGTCTCCCTGCTAAAGCCAGTACATGTGCAGGCCTGTCTAAAATTTGCTTGAGAGCATTTGGATGATCCAGAAGAGGATTGAGAGAATGTCCTGTGATCAGATGGAACCACAACAGAACTTTTTGCTAAGAAGTCTACTCGTGTTTGGTGGAGAAAGAATGCTGAGTTGCATTCAAAGAACACCAAACCTACTATAAAGCATGGGGGTGGAAGCATCATGCTTTGGGGCTGTTCTCAGCAAAGGGACCAGGACGACTGATCCGTGTAAAGGAAAGAATAAATGGGGACATGTAAGGCCAGATTTTGAGTGAAAACCTCCTTCCATCAGCAAGAGCATTGAAGATGAAACATGACCGGGTCTTTCAGCATGACAACCATCCCAAACACACTGCACGGGTAACGGAGGAGGGGCTTTGGAAGAAGCATTTCAAGGTCCTGGAGATCTGGAGGTCCTGGGGTCTCCAGATCTCAACCCCATAGAAAGTCTTTGGAGGGAGTTGAAAGTCCATGTTTCCCAATGAGAGCCCCATAATACCACTGCTCTAAAGGAGATCTACATGGAGGAATGGGCCAAAATACCAGCAAGTTTGTCAAAACCTTGTAAAGATTTACAGAAAACGTTGACTGCTGTCAGTGCCAACAAAGGTTATAAAGCAAAGTATTGAGCTGAACTTTTGTTATTGACCAAATACTTATTTTCAACCATAACTTACGAATAAATTCTTTAAAAATCAGACGATGTGATTTTCTGAAATGATTCTCTCTCATTTTGTCTCTCATAGTTAAGGTAAACCTATGATGAAAATGACAGGACTCTCTCATCCTTTTTACTACTACTTCCTGTTGCATAGTATCTGTCTATTCTGTTAAAGCCAGCTTCTTCTAAAGCCACCTCTTTTGAAAGTGGCAGTCTCTCCTTCCTTTGGACTTCTTTCTACATAGAAGATGTATTGACTCATATGGCATGGGTTCTGTAGCAGTGCTCTGTTTGGGCGCGCTGTCTAGATCAGGGAAAGACAACTCCAGGCCTCGAGGGCCACAGTGTCTGCATGTTTTCCGGATAACCAAGCCCTACTCATGACTGATTACCTGCTTCAGGTGTGTTCACCCACTTAGAACACGCCAGAGCATGGTATGTTGGAAAACATGCAGGATGTGGCCTTTGAGGCCTGGAGTTGCCCATCCTTGTTCTAGAAGATGAATTATAGTCGGCCTTCTCTGTTGCGCTTTGCTACTGCATCCAGTATCACTGATGAGCCTCACTGAATGAGTGTCCAGACTCAAGAAAAAGGCTGTTAAACCTTCTGACTTGATCATTGTTAATGAGATGATACTTTAATCCTACATCCACTACAATGTCTTAGTTTGTATTGTACCTGAATTCATGACCTTATGTGAGCCTGATCAAAGGTGCTTTTTTTTACCAAAACATGTTTTCTTCAAGTATTTTGTTATTGAAGAACTCTCGCTTAGATTATTTTTCTTGCAAGACAGAAAGTAAGACTTTTTGTTGAAAAAGGTTCTTTTTACTTTCTTAAGGTTCCGTTTTTTGGGTGTAGGGTTCTTTCAAAATGTTCAGGGCTTTCCTGCCATCATCAGCCTTGTGTTTTATCAATGACAAACTAAAGCTAGAGTCATTTACTTAATATGTGTGACCGAACGTCCTCTCACAAACACCCAAATGGAGATACAGTTTATTTAAAATCTTGACAAAGTTCTTAAAAGAAAAAAAGAAAAAATTGCATTCACACTTTTGGACCCCTGCTACATAGAGCTAGCAGCTAATGTTTTTAGCCTGTTAGCTTGCCTAGTTTCCTCTATCTCTTATGGAGTTTGACAGCTTCTGTCCTGCATTAAATCACAGAATAAAATAAGGGTACCTTTTTTGAGGCGTCGATGAAACAAAAATTTTACTTTCCCGCACCGGCTTTCTGTCTGGCTGCCAGCTCCTCCCTGGTGGCAGCATAGCGAGCTCCAGCTCTAAAGTGTACCGCATAGTCCAACAGCAGCAGACTGGATGGGCTCCACTGCCCAGAAAGGGATCCAGTGAGGTAAGAAAATGAATGAAGTTCAGGAGAATCCAGGGATTGATCCACTATAAACACCAGGAAATGGGTTTGATCCTTTTCTTTCTGCAGGCGTCTTTGCTCCTTCATCCATCTGCTTGCACCATTCTCTGATATGTTTAGGATTCAGCCCAAAATGTGGTTTAGATTCGTCACTAGAATGTTATTTGGTATATTCCAAACATTTAAACAAAATGGAATGGTCCAAAATGTTGTGATCCATGCTACTCTGGCTGAATGCTACAGACACCCAGCCCACCCTCTGCCTGCCTTAGTATGAAGCAGGCGTTGAGGTGGGGGGTAAAGGGAGGGGGTGTTGGGTCTTAAAGGAGCCCGGCCACTATTAGGGACCGGCGTCTATTACAACTAACACCTGTTAGACCCGGCTTTTATTGGAGACGGCGTCTTTTAGAGAGCGGCCATTATTGGAAGATATATGGAACAACTGTGAGACGCCATAACACCTGGAGCACATCTGCAACACCAGTGTGTCCTGCTAAGACAGGAACCTTTGGGCTTCTACTCGTGGAACACACATGAACTATGACAAACTGCTGGTTTACCTCGCCTCTCCTTCTTTCAGCAGGTGAATCACATCTTCGTCGCAGCGGCACTGACATCATCCCAAAGGCTCGGATGAAGACCCTGAAGATGTCTGTGGTCATTGTGCTGTCCTTTGTGGTGTGCTGGACGCCGTACTACCTTCTTGGGATCTGGTACTGGTTCCAGCCTGACATGCTCCATGTCACACCTGAGTACATCCATCATGTTCTGTTCGTGTTTGGGAACCTGAACACGTGCTTTGACCCAGTCATTTATGGATTTTACACGCCCTCTTTTCGTGCTGACCTTGTGGCATGTTGCCGCTGGTCGAAGGACAGCACCTCCCCCCTCTCTCTGAACAGACTGTCCACCCGACAGGGTCCTCACAGTGGGGAGCACAAGCCACAGTGTTCCCACTACAACCAGGCCACCAAAAACTGAAGGATAGGGCACCATATCACTGACCGCTTATCCTTCGTTGTTTCATTCATTTTCAGAGAGCATGAGTTCTTTTAAACCCAGTCATTTAGAGCATTAGGAAATAAAGCTGTTCTGAGAAAAACTATCAGTCAAAACAATTTTCTACTTGACTTTTATTTGGTTTGAAGACTAAAGAGCAGAAAAAAGCAACAGACATGAGGCTGGTCAGAGCCAGAACACAGAGACTGTGTTTCCATCATCTCCAGACCATTCAGGTTTAACAAACGCTTAAAGCTTTTATTCTCTGAGACACACGGAATAGACAAGGTACTGTATGTATCATTAAAGCATTGCTGTTCTCATTGGTTCTAGCCTTTAGTCACTATTATCTCTACAGTTGCTACAGCTGCAGGACTTCTGGAGATCGCTAATGTCTGCAGAAAGCTCAGGTTTCTTCTATGGTACTTGCTTTGACACCACAGCTGCAGAACTTCAGGTTCAGCATGGCAGCCATTCTTCAATTAAAAACTTCTACAAACAATTTCATTCAACTACAACAAAAATGTCAGCAACAATAACAGATCATCATCAATGTACAAACATTTTGGTACATTGTCCTGATGATGGAGCATCAAGACTCAACTGAAAGTAAAAGGTTCCAAAAAAAAAAAAATATATAAAAAAACATCAACAGGATGTAAAGAAGTCCACATTATGACCTTCAATGACCATCCTGCCCCTTCAAGAGCCAGGAGGAGGGCGGGACCTGGACCTGTGTTTCCGTGAACAACCCAAGCAAAAATGTCTGCTCTCCTAGTCGACTGTTCCCACCTACAGGTCACCTGCAGCAGCTGCACGTTAGAGGTATAGCGAGGCAAAAATAAAAAAGTATTCAGTCAGTTACCAATAGTTCTCCCATTAAAGATCTGAGTTTGGTCTGTGATGTTCATCATGAAAGCACTTCCACTGTAAGGCAGAACGAGAGGAAAGGATCCAGGAAATCACAAGGATTTTTTTATGATAATCGGTACATTCCTCAATCTAACAAGTATTCAGTCACAAACAAACCTCTAGATTTCTGTACTCACAGAACTGTAGGAGGCTCCTCTGTCCTCCCCTCACTACATAGATTACTGATACCTGTTAGAACTGCTGATAGTATGAAGTCACCTGTCTAGCTGCATCCAGAGAAAACCAGACCCACTGTAAAGCATGGGGGTGGAACCATCATGGTGTGGGGTTCTTTTTCTGTAAAGGGACCAGGATGACTGATCCTTATGGGAGAAAGGATGAACGGATCCGTGTATGGAGATATTAGACCACAACCTCCTTCCATCATAGAGAACGTTGAAGATGAAACATGTCTGGATCGTCCAGCGGCACAATGAACCCAAACACATCACCATGGCAACCAAGGAGAGGCTTCATGAGAAGCATTGGAAGGTTCTGGAGTGTTGAAGCCAGTCTCTGGACCTCGGTCCAACAGATAATCTGTGGATGGAGTCTGTGTTTTCCAAAACATCACAGCTCTGGAGGAGATCTGCGTGAAGAATGGACCGAACCTGCTGAAAACCTACAGGAGACCTTTGACCTCTGTCACTGCCAAACATCGAACTTATAGGAAAGCACTGAGATGAACTTTACCTTTTGACCAAATCCTTATTTCCCACCATAAATTACAAATAAATTCTTTAAACATCAAACATCGTGATTTTCTGGATTCTGTCTCATTCTGGGTCTGACAGCTGAAGTTATGAAGAACATCACAGACTTTTAGCTGGGGGAACTTCCACAAATCGTACATGTTTTGGACTGCAGCTGTATCTGGGTTACAAAACCTGGTCTTGGTTAAAACCCTGTTTTCCAGAGACAGTATCCCTGCAAAAGAAAGGTCCCTAGGAGCACTGTTTTTTTTTGCAGAGGGACCTCAATGATCCATCCACCCGTGAGTCCAAGAGCCTTACCACAGCTGGAGGGAAGAACTGGTGCAGCTGGTTCAGGATTCAACTGACTTTCTCCTGGTCCCTTCTTTAAAGGACTAAATGTGGAATCAGCCTCCCACATTTCCCAGCTCATCTAGGATAGACTAACAAGCTCTGAGATCCTGGAATTCCAGGTTTACAATAAGTGAGACAGACTTTTGAAAGCCAGGCTGCAGAAAATATTTTGTATTTTCACGTGCAGTTGGAAGATCATAACAGAAGCAGAATTAAAGGCACAGTTCACAAAGGGTGTCCTCAGGGACAGGCAAGCCCAGCAGGTTGGAGACTCCCAAGTCAATCAAATACAAACAGTCAATACAAACATCTGTAGAAATATCTAAAGTCAAGATACAGGAGGAGGTATTTGGTCATAGAAGGCGTCCTGACCGGTTCTCATTCATACGGGACAACAAATGTCCAAACATGTGTTCTGTAAAGCTGAGAGCAGCAAGAACTCGTTTTGGTTTTGTTTGTTCTTCAACTCTCAACTGAAAAAGAGTGAAAACAAACAGGAAAGGCAATGAAATTTTGGATCTTTGAATGGACGTCAACAGTTTGAGAACATTTGGTTAAAATTCTGTTTCTCATTCAGACGTCTGAGGTTAGTTTAGGCATGGCTGAAGCAGAAGGCGTTTTCCCCGCCAAAATAAAGCATTAAACAGGAAATGCTTCCTGTTTTTCTCTCAGCTGCTTCTGATAATTATGAAGTGTTTCTATGACTACCAGCATCAGTGAAGCACGGCTGGAAGTTCAAGCTCATCCACGTTCTTCAGTGTACTTCAGAACCAAAAACGTTCAGATTTCAGAACTTTGGAGAACCTGCATCTGGCTTCTCTTCAGGCCGAAAACAACAAGATCAAGCTTAATGATCAAGTCTCGTAAAAGAAGAGCTTTTAATCCTCAAAAACCCACATTATACAATTTGCAGCTGACAGGCTCTCCTTTGCTCTGATGTCAGTCGCCCTGCCAGAATGAGCAAAACCATCATCGTGAATTTACTGTCATTTAATTCATTTCATCAACACCAGAACTTGGAAAAACTTCTGCCAGAAGGAAGAACAAAAACCGTGAAGCTTCTTTTCCTGAGACTTTGAGAGAACGTCAGAGGTCAAAGATAAAAAAACATGCATTTTTATCTTTACCAGTTTTCCTACATCCTGGAATGCATGTTGAATATTGAAATGTGGAATAGTAACAGACATTTTAAGGCTTTGCTTCTGCAGTGTTCTATTCAGGAATGTTTTAAGTGTCTTGTTTGTCTTTTCTACTTTCTTTTGCATCTGTAATCATTTCACAATTTTAAATAAATATATAGAATTAAATCTGCAGCTCAGGCTGCATTAGTATTCTTCTGCAGATGATGAAATCTAGAAGAGGTTTCTGGATGCTTAACAGCATTTTTGGTTTTTGAATTCTGAAACAAAGACTAGCAGACTAGCCAAACTTTTTTGGCTCTGAGCTCCTGAAGCAGCATTGTTGAACTAAAGATCTCATTCTGAGGAGGACAAGGAAGGAAAGAAGAACCAATCATTGGTGGAGATAGTTTCCAAGACAACAGCACTGCAGCAAAAGCGGAAGGTGGCCTCTGAGGAGCCTTTGGTTTTGAGGTAGGTTAGTTTCACCAGGTGCCATAGGCTGACAGCGGTCAGGCACAACGAATTGGAGGTAGTGCTCTTTGGAAGTGAAGAGTTTGCTGAAAGATTGGGGGGTAGGGGGGTCCCCTGTGGATTTCCTCTACATTCTCACATTCTAACCAGACTGCTGATCTCTTCTGGTGCTAGCTGCTGGCTTGAAGAAGAGGAGATTCCACAGGGTGAGGGTGGATGAAGTGGGGCTTTATCCTGGTCCGGTCTGTGCAGCCAAATCTGGCTCAGTCATAAGGACCACTGGTGGAGAGGTGGAGTCACCTGCCTGTGGGTGGAGGAAAAGGCTAAGTATACCACCGGAAAGAGGTCTGATGGAGGTCTGATGAAGGTCTGAAGAAGGTCTAATGAAGGTCGGATGAAGGTTTGATGAAGGTCTGAAGAAGGTCTAATGAAGGTCGGATAAAGGTCGGATGAAGGTCGGATGAAGGTCGGATGAAGGTCTCATGAAGGTCTGATTAAGGTCTCGTGAAGGTCGGATAAAGGTCGGATGAAGGTCTGATGAAGGTCGGATGAAGGTCTCGTAAAGGTCGGATAAAGGTCGGATGAAGGTCTCATGAAGGTCTGATGAAGGTCGGATGAAGGTCTCGTGAAGGTCTCATGAAGGTCTGATGAAGGTCGGATGAAGGTCTCGTAAAGGTCGGATGAAGGTCTCATGAAGGTCTCATGAAGGTCTCATGAAGGTCTGATGAAGGTCTCATTAAGGTCTGATGAAGGTCTCATGAAGGTCTGATGAAGGTCTGATGAAGGTCTGATGAAGGTCTCATTAAGGTCTGATGAAGGTCTGATGAAGGTCGGATGAAGGTCGGATAAAGGTCGGATGAAGGTCTGATGAAGGTCGGATGAAGGTCTGATGAAGGTCTGATGAAGGTCTCATTAAGGTCTGATGAAGGTCGGATGAAGGTCTCGTGAAGGTCGGATAAAGGTCGGATGAAGATCTGATGAAGGTCTGATGAAGGTCGGATGAAGGTCTGATGAAGGTCTCATGAAGGTCTGATGAAGGTCGGATGAAGGTCTGATGAAGGTCTGATGAAGGTCGGATGAAGGTCTCGTGAAGGTCGGATGAAGGTCTGATGAAGGTCTGATGAAGGTCGGATGAAGGTCTGATGAAGGTCTGATGAAGGTCTGATGAAGGTCTCATGAAGGTCTGATGAAGGTCTCGTGAAGGTCGGATAAAGGTCGGATGAAGGTCTCATGAAGGTCTGATGAAGGTCGGATGAAGGTCGGATGAAGGTCGGATAAAGGTCGGATGAAGGTCTCATGAAGGTCTGATGAAGGTCGGATGAAGGTCTCGTGAAGGTCTCATGAAGGTCTGATGAAGGTCGGATGAAGGTCTCGTAAAGGTCGGATGAAGGTCTCATGAAGGTCTGATGAAGGTCTGATGAAGGTCTGATGAAGGTCTCATTAAGGTCTGATGAAGGTCTCATGAAGGTCTGATGAAGGTCTGATGAAGGTCTGATGAAGGTCTGATGAAGGTCTCATTAAGGTCTGATGAAGGTCGGATGAAGGTCTCGTGAAGGTCGGATAAAGGTCGGATGAAGGTCTGATGAAGGTCGGATGAAGGTCTCGTGAAGGTCGGATAAAGGTCGGATGAAGATCTGATGAAGGTCTGATGAAGGTCGGATGAAGGTCTGATGAAGGTCTCATGAAGGTCTGATGAAGGTCGGATGAAGGTCTGATGAAGGTCTGATGAAGGTCGGATGAAGGTCTCGTGAAGGTCGGATAAAGGTCGGATGAAGGTCTGATGAAGGTCTGATGAAGGTCGGATGAAGGTCTGATGAAGGTCTGATGAAGGTCTGATGAAGGTCTGATGAAGGTCTCATGAAGGTCTGATGAAGGTCTCGTGAAGGTCGGATAAAGGTCGGATGAAGGTCTGATGAAGGTCTGATGAAGGTCGGATGAAGGTCTCGTGAAGGTCTCATGAAGGTCTGATGAAGGTCGGATGAAGGTCTCGTAAAGGTCGGATGAAGGTCTCATGAAGGTCTCATGAAGGTCTCATGAAGATCTCATGAAGGTCTGATGAAGGTCTCATGAAGGTCTGATGAAGGTCTCATGAAGGTCTGATGAAGGTCTGATGAAGGTCTGATGAAGGTCTCATTAAGGTCTGATGAAGGTCGGATGAAGGTCGGATGAAGGTCTCGTGAAGGTCTGATGAAGGTCTCATGAAGGTCTGATGAAGGTCTGATGAAGGTCTGATGAAGGTCTGATGAAGGTCTCATGAAGGTCTGATGAAGGTCGGATGAAGGTCTGATGAAGGTCTGATGAAGGTCGGATGAAGGTCTCGTGAAGGTCGGATGAAGGTCTGATGAAGGTCTGATGAAGGTCGGATGAAGGTCTGATGAAGGTCTGATGAAGGTCTGATGAAGGTCTCATGAAGGTCTGATGAAGGTCTCGTGAAGGTCGGATAAAGGTCGGATGAAGGTCTCATGAAGGTCTGATGAAGGTCGGATGAAGGTCGGATGAAGGTCGGATAAAGGTCGGATGAAGGTCTCATGAAGGTCGGATGAAGGTCTCGTGAAGGTCTCGTGAAGGTCTCATGAAGGTCTGATGAAGGTCGGATGAAGGTCTCGTAAAGGTCGGATGAAGGTCTCATGAAGGTCTGATGAAGGTCTGATGAAGGTCTGATGAAGGTCTCATTAAGGTCTGATGAAGGTCTCATGAAGGTCTGATGAAGGTCTGATGAAGGTCTGATGAAGGTCTGATGAAGGTCTCATTAAGGTCTGATGAAGGTCGGATGAAGGTCTCGTGAAGGTCGGATAAAGGTCGGATGAAGGTCTGATGAAGGTCGGATGAAGGTCTGATGAAGGTCTGATGAAGGTCTCATTAAGGTCTGATGAAGGTCGGATGAAGGTCTCGTGAAGGTCGGATAAAGGTCGGATGAAGATCTGATGAAGGTCTGATGAAGGTCGGATGAAGGTCTGATGAAGGTCTCATGAAGGTCTGATGAAGGTCGGATGAAGGTCTGATGAAGGTCTGATGAAGGTCGGATGAAGGTCTCGTGAAGGTCGGATAAAGGTCGGATGAAGGTCTGATGAAGGTCTGATGAAGGTCGGATGAAGGTCTGATGAAGGTCTGATGAAGGTCTGATGAAGGTCTGATGAAGGTCTCATGAAGGTCTGATGAAGGTCTCGTGAAGGTCGGATAAAGGTCGGATGAAGGTCTGATGAAGGTCGGATGAAGGTCTCGTGAAGGTCTCATGAAGGTCTGATGAAGGTCGGATGAAGGTCTCGTAAAGGTCGGATGAAGGTCTCATGAAGGTCTCATGAAGGTCTCATGAAGATCTCATGAAGGTCTGATGAAGGTCTCATGAAGGTCTGATGAAGGTCTCATGAAGGTCTGATGAAGGTCTGATGAAGGTCTGATGAAGGTCTGATGAAGGTCGGATGAAGGTCGGATGAAGGTCTCATGAAAGTCTGATGAAGGTCTCATGAAGGTCTGATGAAGGTCTGATGAAGGTCTGATGAAGGTCTGATGTAGGTCTGATGAAGGTCTCATTAAGGTCTGATGAAGGTCGGATAAAGGTCGGATGAAGGTCTGATGAAGGTCGGATGAAGGTCTGATGAAGGTCTGATGAAGGTCGGATGAAGGTCGGATGAAGGTCTCGTGAAGGTCGGATAAAGGTCTGATGAAGGTCTGATGAAGGTCGGATGAAGGTCTGATGAAGGTCTGATGAAGGTCTGATGAAGGTCTCATGAAGGTCTCATGAAGGTCTCATGAAGGTCTCATGAAGATCTCATGAAGGTCTGATGAAGGTCTCATGAAGGTCTGATGAAGGTCTGATGAAGGTCTCATGAAGGTCTGATGAATGTCTGATGAAGGTCTGATGAAGGTCTCCTTAAGGTCTGATGAAGCTCGGATAAAGGTCGGATGAAGGTCTGATGAAGGTCGGATGAAGGTCTGATGAAGGTCTGATGAAGGTCGGATGAAGGTCGGATGAAGGTCGGATGAAGGTCTGATGAAGGTCTGATGAAGGTCGGATGAAGGTCTGATGAAGGTCTGATGAAGGTCTCATGAAGGTCTCATGAAGGTCTGATGAAGGTCGGATGAAGGTCTCGTGAAGGTCGGATAAAGGTCGGATGAAGGTCTCGTGAAGGTCGGATGAAGGTCGGATGAAGGTCTGATGAAGGTCTGATGAAGGTCTGATGAAGGTCTGATGAAGGTCGGATGAAGGTCTGATGAAGGTCTGATGAAGGTCTGATGAAGGTCGGATGAAGGTCGGATAAAGGTCGGATGAAGGTCTGATGAAGGTCGGATAAAGGTCGGATGAAGGTCTCGTGAAGGTCGGATAAAGGTCGGATGAAGGTCTGATGAAGGTCGGATGAAGGTCTGATGAAGGTCTGATGAAGGTCTCATTAAGGTCTGATGAAGGTCTCATGAAGGTCTCATGAAGGTCTCATTGAGGTCGGATGAAGGTCTCATGAAGGTCTCATGAAGATCTCATGAAGGTCTCATGAAGGTCTCATGAAGATCTCATGAAGGTCTGATGAAGGTCTCATGAAGGTCTGATGAAGGTCTCATGAAGGTCTGATGAAGGTCTGATGAAGGTCTGATGAAGGTCTCATTAAGGTCTGATGAAGGTCGGATGAAGGTCGGATGAAGGTCTCGTGAAGGTCTGATGAAGGTCTCATGAAGGTCTGATGAAGGTCGGATGAAGGTCTCATGAAGGTCTCATGAAGGTCTGAGTGTCATACCTGTCCCAGCTCTATGCTCTCTGGCATGTGAGCTTTTGAGCTTCTTGCACCATTTATGGTGGTTGGGGTCATCCATGTTTTTCTGCAGAAAAAGCTGACAATGAAGAAGGAGTTGATTCCAGGTCTCAACTTCCAGACATTTTTTACCGTAGAAGAAATGAGGGAAGAATGTAAAAAAGAATAGAAAGGAGGATAAAAGTATAAAGGAGGCGTGAAATGGTAATGGTGAAGCGCTCACCTCCGCCTGTTACCCAGCAGGATGAAGAGTAAGAAGCAGAGGATGCAGGCGAGACCGCTGTGGACTCCAACCAGGAAGGTGGAGGTGGAGTTACTTGACTGCTCACAGTTACAGGTTGCAGCAGCTGAGGGGCAAAATATCCACTTAATTAAAATGATTGAACTGGTTCTACTTAGAGGTGGGCATTGAAGAATTTTTCAATATAGTTTCATATCAGACAACAACAATATATATCAGGATAGAAACCAAATAAGTTTATCTGTCAAATGTGAACGCTCTGTGGCTCATTAGAGACATGTGTATCATCAGCAGATTGTTTAGATTGAAATCTTGATTTCCTATCATACTGGAAACATAACAGACACACTGAAGGAACATGATGCAACAATCTTTCTCCAGAAAACTAAAAAAGGAATAAATATTACAAACTAAACTGAAAATTAAAGCAAAAACTTTCAAGTTTCAAAAGAGAACATCAATAAAACACTAAACTGCTTGATCAGTTCCATTTCAAAACAAGCATTCATTCTACAAATCAATTCTAATGTTTTTAAGTTTAACAGTACAAGCATCAAATTCACAAACATCGTTTGTCAACATCCTGTGAATAATCTAGGAACTAAAAGCAAATTCTCTGAATTTCTTCTGGTATTTTAGACTGCTGCTGCTGTGAAGGTCTGAACTCTGTTGTTTTTCTGGAGAATTCTGCTTTATTTCAGTCTGAGACTGAACATGTTTGGTGGAACTACTTCAGGGGATAAAAAGGTTGGAGGGATTTCCAGTTTTAGAAGGAATGTGCCTTCTGCGTAATTTGCAGTGCACGTTACTCTGTTTTTGTGGAATTTTAAATAACTAAAATACCTCCACACAGGTATTTTAGTTATAGGGGCTGACATTTTTGATTCATCAGCAGCCAAGTTGGCCGGTTGATGGAAAATCTACCAGCCAAATGATAACTCTATTTTAGACAAAAATACCTTAGGGGTTTTGCTTTTTGAACTTTATGTTTTGTTTTTTTAGGCAAATGAAATTGCATCAAAGTAATTTATATTTTTATATTAATCTTTACTGTCATCTCACTGTAAACTCAAACTCAAACATTCTGAGAAAACAAGGACAGATTTAGTAGAGATTTCCTAATTCTGCCTCCAGGTGATCACATTCTATTACAAATCAGAACAAAAAAGACATGAAAACAGTAGAATTAACAGCTAGTCAGCATCATAGCATTAGTGTCTAACAACAGCGCTGTGTCCAAATCAACACATTTTATTCATCAGTCTGTTGCTGCTTTAAGTGAAGCAACTTTATCCTCCAGTTCTGACTGGATCCTGTTAGAAATCAAGACATATTCTGCTGTTTCATCAAACTAAACGCTGCACAGGTGAAGTGACTGTAGGGAAGGAGAGTGTCTCACGTCTTGTGTGTTTATTTACCACATGTGCAGAGAGTCGAAAACACAGAGGACAAAAAAAATTCACCAGAAGAAGAGCTAATAAACATGACTAAGTTTACACAAACATTTAGTCTGTATGTGGTGACTAACCCTCTTACTTTTACTTGCCAAAGATGAGAAAATTCTCGCAACTGGCAAGTGTTAATCTCGGAAACCTCAAAATAAAAGTATATCACAATAGACTCATTTTTCTACCAAAAAAAGTACTATCATGATATTGATAATGATCGTTTTACGGCCCAGCCCTGATTTTACTCAAAGTACCAGCAGGAAAGGTCAACTGTACCTTCTGTAGCTCCTGCCTCAGACAGAGACACCAGACGGCTGGTCGATCTGCTGTCACCGTTTCCATTGAACGCAACTAGTTGAATCTTGTAAAGACCTTCAGACTCTGTGGAAGAAAACATCAGTTATTACCATGGTAACAGTTATGTGTTCACATGACCAGTTTCCAGGTTAGAAGCAAACTCTGAATCCAAACAAATTTAAATACAAGAAAGAAAAAAATCCCCAGCAGAACCTCATGCTGGTAAAGCTAATCAACAAATGGACATGGAGACTTTAGTAAGGTCTGCTAAGCCGCATCCCTCCAAGTCTCTGTCATTTTAACATGATGCAGTTGAGCTGTAGACCTTTGTTTACTTATTCATTTATTTGTTTGAAATGAATATTTTTCCTTCAAACTTTGCTTTGATCAAAGAATCCTCCGTTTGCAGCCGTTCCAGCGCTGCAGACCTTTAGCATTCTAGCTGTTAGTTTGATGAGGTCATCTGGAGAAATTTGACCCCACTCTTCTCGAGGCCCCTCCCACAGGTTTGATTGGCTGGATGGGCACTTCCATCGTACATATGGTCCAGCTGCTCCCACAACAATGGGGTTTGATCTCCATCACAGATAGAATCCCAGCTGCTGCTTCTTCCCTAAATGGTTCTTGTACAGGTTGGAGGTGTGCTTTGGGTCATTGTCCTGTTGGAGGATGAAACTGAAAAAAATCAGCCGCTGTCCACAGAGTAGGGCTTGGTGCTGTGAAATGGAGTGATAGCCTTCCTTATTTAAAGTCCTTTTACCCTGAACAAATCTCCCACCTTACCTGCACCAACGGAACCCTGGAGGTTTCCTGTCATGTTACCCCCACCATGCTTAACAGATGGCGTCAGACACTGTTCCAGCATCTTTTCAGGTGTTCTGCGTCTCACAAATATTCTTCTGTGTGATCCAAACACCTCAAACTTTTATTCTTCTGTCCATAACACTTTTTCCAATCTTCCTGAGTCCAATGTCTTTTGCTCATAGTCATCTTTTTCTTTTGTCAGCCGGTCTCAGATCTGACTTTTTCTTTGCCGCTTTGCCCTGAAAGCCAGCATCTTTTCTGCGGATGGTGACACTGGCATTCTAATGAAGAACTGCCTGGCACTGGCCAGTCACCTGTCAGGCACCTGTTCAGGGGCGGCTCACAGGATATTTTCTCTGGGGTTGCTTTGAGATTGCTGAGTGACTGTAAGGAGTTACTAATTTTTGTGTAAATTACATTTCCAAGAAGGACAGTAACAGGAACTCATATTCAGACCATGCTAATTGATGCCAGATTTAAATGCATTGTCTTGTCAATAGATTGCACTTTTTAACTGTGTGAACTGAGGTTGAAGTGTGGTAGGAAACAGTCATCTCTTTACAAGGAGTTGTTGAGAGTCCAGGAAGGTAGGGTCAGAGCAGACCCTACCCGGGTCAGCTGCCTGTATTTTGTTGCGTGCATAATTTGCTGCTAAACGCCTGTCCAAAAATGTGTTCTTATGCTCGACACTCCAGACGCATGTGGGAGGAGCTACCAGCAGATGTTTTCGGCCTGATCGCTACATGGAGCAGTGTCTGTGTTTATCTCAGTTACAATGGATGGAAAACCCGGATTATGTTAATCAGTGATTTTGAAAAAGCTCTGCAAAAGCATCAGTAATCCCGTCTCATGTCTGGGTTCATGTGATCATTCAGAGATTCTCCCAGTACACTTCTGCTGCAGGAGCTGCATCTGAATGATGGTCGATTCTGCGATGTTTCCGTTAGAAGACTTACTGTCCCACAGTAACCCGAGAGGGGAAAAAAGAAACACAACGCCGAAGCTGCTCTCCTGTCTCTGCCCGCCAGTCAGCCTCCTAAGGTCGGCGTTGCTGATCCTATAAGCTGATCGAGTCACTGACCACGTCACATTTCCAAAGCTGAGTTACTGATTGGTAGATGTGACATGGCAACCGCACCAAAGTACAGATATTTGAACTCTGGCCACATCACGCCGTACTTCCCAAATCGCGCTGCTGCAGACCCAACATGTTGCGCTTGACGCCCTAATTCGAGCTGCAGGAACTCAGATGGTGTTTTGCCATTGACTTAGCATTGAAACTGGCTGCTTCTGACACGTGCATCACGTTCACAGTGAACACAGCTTTAGGCTTTTATATATTTGGGGTTGTTAAGGGTTGCTTTGCCAAATTTTGCAGGTGCTATAGCAATCCCAAGTTACTGCCTGGCACTGCCCCTGTGTCTATTTCTAAACTGGAGACTCTCAGTTTGCTCAGTTGTAATAATATTAACAATAATAATAATAATAATAATAATAATACATTTTATTTATACAGCACCTTCCAAGATAAAAGATCACAAAGTGTTTCACAGTAAAACACAGATAAAAACAATGATCCAGATACTCAAAAAAAGGTCAGTTTTATAGCTTCTCTAACCTGTTAGCTGTGCTAACACGATTGCACAATCGTTTTCTAATCATCTGCTAGCTTCTGACATTTGCAGCTGGAATAGTCATTTTTTTATTCATTTACCACATAATTTAATGTGTAGAATGCAGTTTTGTTTAGTTTAAGATTATATCCATTACATAGAAAAGAGTACTTTTCTTTCAAAAACAACAAACTTTCTAAGTGACCCCAAACTTTTAAACAGCAGAGTAAGTGTGTATCTGTAATGATGACCCTTCATACGTTTGTTGCCTATTCAGTGTGTCTATTTCTATTTCCATCCTTTCTTTGTGTTTTTATATCTTTTGTCCTCCATCACCATCTCACTCCCTTCCTTTAATCTTACCCCTGCTCCTCCCCCTCTAAGCAGTCATTGCTTCATCCTCCTCCTTCCACTTTGAAACTTAAGATGAATTAATAATAACATGCAAGTAAAAACCTTATTTTTGAGAACAGTTTTTGAGAGACAAGACTGTCATTTCAGTGCCCGTCATGAAGATAATTTTAAATTTAATTGGTGGTGGAACACCAATAAACCCGCATCCTCACCTGTGAGGATGGAGACACAAGGAAACACGGACCTGAACAGGAAAAGCAGGTGAACTCACCCAGGTGTGAGATGGTGTGGGTGTTGATGTGTGCAGGCACAATCTCTTGCCCCTGAATGTCTGGGTTGGAGACCCCATTGTAGCTCAGTTTAAGGCCTTCCAGTTTTCCGGGTTTTCTGGGCAATTCCCAGTACACCTGTATGGCAGTCTGGTTGAGGACTTTGGTGAAAAAACTCAGAGGATCTGGAACTGAAGTGGAACATAAAAGATGTGTTCAGCTGGTGAAACGTTTGGAATAGCAGAAACATGGAGACCTTAGGAAACAGCTGTGGAACAACTTGATGAAGAAGAATAACTGCGTTCAGAGACATACCACTCCCCAGTGTTGTGGCCGTGACAGGACTGGACTGCTGGCTGCTTCCCAGAACAGTGTAGGCCTTCAGGTAGATGGAGTAGGTGGTGGCAGTATCCAGATTGTTTAAGTCGTGAGAGAAGGTGGTTCTACTGACTGCCTCTTGCAGCTCTGCACTGTCTGGTTCTGGTCGTGTGACAGGAAGAGGAACATGAATGAGCAGCAGATCAACCTTAGGTTGAGTCCCAACAAAACCCACGGAGCCCCATATAGTAGATAAAATGTGGGTAATGTGGTTCTGATGTCTAGCAACCTCACACCTGTTTCCAGCTGGGTCTGAGTGTCTGTACAAATCCAGAAACTGAGACCCAGAGACCCCACCACGAACAATCCAGAACTTAAAGGACACTGCTCAGCCGACCTTCTGAGTGACCTTGAACCTGTCAGTGTCTGGTAGCTGTTCCTCACCTCCTAGTCGTCGGATGTGCAGGACGTATCCAATGATCTGCTGGCTGACCCGTTCCTCTGGCTGGTCCCAGCTCAGCTGGAGGCTGCTGGAGCTCAGGGGCGTGGCCTGAAGGCCCGTGGGGGGTGCAGCCAGTTCTGGGCCCTGGCTGATGGCCAGGCGGGCACTGGCCTGGTTGGTACCGGCAGTGTTTTCAGCAATACACTGGTAAATGGCCTCGTCTTCAGGGGTGATCCGAGTGATGGCGAGGGTCCTGGAAGGAACAACAAGGTGTCAGTTTGGGAAGAACCTCCAGGTCTGATGGGATCTGCTGAGACTCTCACGTGTTCCCGTTGGTGAGCTTCACGTTTCCACCAGGATTCAGCAGTTTGCCGTTTTTCAGCCAGATGAGATGCGGCTCAGGGACGCCGGTGGCTGTGCAGCTGAAGACTGCACTGCCCCCTGTTGGTCTGGAGACAGACTGAGGCCACTGAACAAACTCTGGAGGGGCTGTAACACAGGCAGATCATGAGCCTGCTAGCGTTTCTGCTGAGCTGTTATACAACAGCACCACAACCTACAAGAGCACTACAGACCACCAGGGGGCAGGAGTCTAAACAAGGATTTGAACACCTGACCAACTGACTGTTGAGCCCACTGATCCACAGCCTATTTGTGTGACTGATGGTTTTTGATTGGAGCATTTGTGTGGAGAAAATGTGATTGGACCTTTACCAGCAGTTTGATTCAACCAGGTGAGGAGAGTGTGTTTGCCGATCTCCTTCCCCCTGGCCCCTCGCCACACGCCCCTGGTTGAGATAGAGGTGTGGCGACTGTTTTTAACCAAAGTTTGAAATGTTGCCTCCTTTCCACCAACAAACTGCAGTCACAGAACTGCTCACTGTTCTCAGATCATTTCTGAATTACATCTGAACTTCATCAAACCCCCCCTTCCTTTCAGCTGGCGCTGCATCATTAAGTCCTCAACCTCAGGAGAGTCCTTCCCTGCTCTGCAGGACTTCCAGTGGGTTGCCCAGTTCTGCTCTCCATCATAAACATGGGTTTATGGCAAAACATTTGTTTGCAGAAAAGGCAGACAGGGTCTCCTCTGCTTTGACATCTGACCTTTGCCAAAGACTGCTGTTCAGCAGTGAAAGCAGAAGCAGGTTCTCTTGAGAACAATCTTCACAAACAGAACCTTCTTCCAACCTTGTGGTTCGTCTGGGAACAGCGACTGCAGACCTTCATCATGGTGAGAAACTTCAAATTGAACTTGAACCTCTTTGTGGCTGACCTTTAACCCTATCCCATCTGACGGACAGGTGCTGTCTCGACTTTGCAGCCCTGTTGCCATAGTAACACAGACACATGCCCTTCATTACCTCATACAACCTCAGGATGCCCCTCCTCCTACAGCCTAAATGCAAAGCTGGGGGCAGCGGTCAAAGGCCATGGGGGGTTTCTTCATTTGTATGTTTGTGAGTCTGCCTTTTGGGAGGGGGGGTCATTAAGAGACAAAGAAAGTTGATTTATGGGTAGACAAAGCCCTCCAGCATGAGAGCAGAGTGTAGGCTGCACCCAAACACCAGAACCGCTGCCCCCACCATGAAGATGAGGACAGACGAGCCTCTTCTCTGCACAGACGTCTGCGCAGACATGCTCTGGTTATGTCTGCCAAGCTGCTGCTGAGGGTTTTTAGGGTGAATCCACCAGAATCTGAAACTGTTTTTTTTCAGAACAGTACTGAGCAAATGGACTTTAACTGGGGGGGTGGGGGGGGGTGCAGATGTGGGAATCGAGCAGTGATGGCTGAGGAGCAGACAGACGGGGAAGAAAGTCCTCTTTGTGAAGTGGCTCTGTTCTCATGCTAATCCACATTCTAATGAAGCACACATGCAGACAATGAACCATGTGACCTCTGACCCCACCTCCCCGATCTCGATTTGAGCGGCAGCAGGGCGAAGCCCTCAACAAAAACTCTAGAGATAGAGGAAGCAGAGGAGAAGCTCAGACTATCAAAAAGGACTGATGAGAGCGGCAGCACACGCTGGACGAAGGGACGGCGGATGAAACATCCCTAGAGGTTCTCATCTGGTTCTGGTTCGGTTCCTTAAGGTTCTTGAACAAAACCAACTTCTGCATTTTCTTGAGATGTTTTCTCCTCAAATTCATTGTTCTTCAGCAAAGCAGAACTTTCTGATGCTCCAATCAGACATTTGACATTTAAAACAACTACAGAAGATTTTTCATGTTTCCATCTGAACGTGTTTTCATAAGGTGTGTAACCAGTTTTCATCTATCAGGGTTTGAGTCCACAAGCAGGTGAAGCACCCAGTCTAACAGGGGGTCAACCTTAGGTGGCCTCAGGTGATCTCAGGTAACCTAATCAAATGCAGATGAGGTCCAGACTGAATCTTAGCTCATCCTGCAACATCTCAGGTTCAGACTCAGGCGCTTTGGGGTGCTGACTCATACCTTGGACCACAAGCCGTCCTTGTGCAGTTCTTCTGGACCTGCTGCCAGGTCGGTTGGCTGAACAGACGTAGACTCCAGAATGCTGCAAGGTGGCATCAGAGATCATCAGGTTCCCCGTTCCCAGAACCTGTACCCCTTCCACTCCAATGGACCGACCATCTGAGCAGACCAACACAAGCAGGATGTGATCAGCTTTGAGAGTCAGATCAGAGCTTAGCCTTTGTTGGCTCTGGTTCTTGTTACCGAGGCGGCTCCAGGACACGATGGGACGGGGGTTTCCTGTAGCAATACACTCAAGGATGGCAGTCTGGTGGATGTTGATGGTAAGGTTCTGAGGACCGGATAGGATGACGGGTTCCTTGTAGGTTCTGGATCTTGCAGCTGCACGCAAAGAACCTTGTCAGTGAACAAGCAGGTGAGGGGTGTAGCTTACCTGGGATATCTGGGCCCTCAGTGTTGTCTTACCGGTGACAGACAGCTGGGCTTCGTGGCTGAAGCGTATGTTAGCGATATTAGAGGCAACACATCGGAAGAAGCCGCTGTCCGAACGCTGAACGCCAGTGATCTGCAGCACGCCGTTGGGCAGCAAAGTGTACCTGCGGAGAGAGGGAGAGATAAGCCCTCACTTTAGTGCTGACACCCCCCCATCGCATTGTACTCACCGGGGGTCATTTGTGCTCAGGGGACGTTGGTCTCTCTGCCAGGTGATGTTGGCTTCTGGGACCCCTCTCACTTGGCAGCTAAGTCGGGCCACACCCCCTTCATCCACCATCAAGGACTGCGGGTGAGACAGGAACCTGGGCAGCGCTGTGGGGGGAGAGTGGTTAGTCAGGGTTAGGGTTCATTCACAGGAGTCACCTGCACCTGTTACGCCCTCACGACCTCACGCCCTCACGACCTCACGCCCACACGCCATCACGACCTCACGCCCACAACGCCATCACGACCTCCGCCCCACGCACTCCCTCACGACCTCACGACCTCACGACCTCACGACCTCACGCCCACACGGCATCACGACCTCACGCCCTCACGCCCTCACGCCATCACGCCCATCACGACCTCAAGAGCTCACGACCTCAAGCCCACACGGCATCACGACCTCACGACCTCACGGCCATCACGCCATCACGACCTCAAGACCTCACGACCTCACGCCCACACGGCATCACGACCTCACGACCTCACGCCATCACGCCCACACGCCCATCACGGATCCTCACGCCCACACGCCATCACGACCTCACGCCATCACGACCTCACGCCCACACGCCATCACGCCCACACGCATCACGACCTCACGCCATCACGCCCACACGCATCCACGTCCTCACGACCCTCACGCCATCACGCCCCACACGCATCACGACCCACGCCCACACGCCATCACGACCTCACGCCATCACGACCTCACGCCCACACGCCATCACGCCCACACGCCATCACGACCTCACGCCATCACGCCCCACACGCCATCACGTCCTCACGACCTCACGCCATCACGCCCACACGCCATCACGACCTCACGCCCACACGCCATCACGACCTCACGCATCACGACCTCACGCCCCCACGCCATCACGACCTACACGCCATCACGACCTCACGCACCGCCATCACGCCCACACGCCATCACGACCCACTCCATCACGACCCTCACGCACCACACGCCATCAACGTCCTCACGACCTCACGCCATCACGACCTCACGCCCACACGCCATCACGCCATCACGACCTCACGCCATCACGACCTCACGACCTCACGCCCATCACGACCTCACGCCCACACGCCATCACGCCATCACGACCTCACGCCATCACGACCCTCACGCCCACACGCCATCATGACCTCACGACCTCACGCCATCATGACCTCACGCCCACACGCCATCACGACCTCACGCCATCATGACCTCACGCCCTCACGACCTCACGCCATCACGCCCTCACGCCCTCACGCCATCACACCATCACGACCTCATGACCTCACGACCTCACACCATCACGCCATCACGACCTCATGACCTCATGACCTCACGACCTCACGACCCTACCTCACGCCATCACGCCCTCACGACCTCACGCCCTCACGCCATCACGACCTCATGACCTCACGATCTCACGCCCATCACGCCCTCACGCCATCACACCATCACGACCTCATGACCTCATGACCTCACGACCTCACGCCATCACGACCTCACGCCATCACGACCTCACGCCCACCACGCCATCACGACCTCACGACCTCACGCCCACACGCCATCACGACCTCACGCCATCACGCCCACACGGCATCACGACCTCACGACCTCACGCCATCACGACCTCACGACCTCACGCCATCACGACCCTCACGCCATCACGACCTCACGCCCACACGCCCTCACGACCCTCACGACCTCACGCCCACACGACCTCACGACCTCACGCCATCACGACCTCACGACCTCACGCCCACACGCCATCACGACCTCACGCCCACACGCCATCACTACCTCACGACCTCACGCCCACACGTCCTCACGACCTCACGCCATCACGACCTCACGCCCCACACGCATCACGCCATCACGACCTCACGCCATCACGACCTCACGACCTCACGCCATCACGACCTCACGCCCACACGCCATCACGCCATCACGACCTCACGCCATCACGACCCTCACGCCCACACGCCATCATGACCTCACGACCTCACGCCATCATGACCTCACGCCCACACGCCATCACGACCTCACGCCATCATGACCTCACGCCCTCACGACCTCACGCCATCACGCCCTCACGCCCTCACGCCATCCACACCATCACGACCTCATGACCTCACGACCCTCACACCATCACGCCATCACGACCTCATGACCTCATGACCTCACGACCTCACGACCTCACGCCATCACGCCCTCACGACCTCACGCCCTCACGCCATCACGACCTCATGACCTCACGATCTCACGCCATCACGCCCTCACGCCATCACACCATCACGACCTCATGACCTCATGACCTCACGACCTCACGCCATCACGACCTCACGCCATCACGACCTCACGCCCACACGCCATCACGACCTCACGACCTCACGCCCACACGCCATCACGACCTCACGCCATCACGCCCACACGGCATCACGACCTCACGACCTCACGCCATCACGACCTCACGACCTCACGCCATCACGACCTCACGCCATCACGACCTCACGCCCACACGCCCTCACGACCTCACGACCTCACGCCCACACGACCTCACGACCCTCACGCCATCACGACCTCACGACCTCACGCCCACACGCCATCACGACCTCACGCCCACACGCCATCACTACCTCACGACCTCACGCCCACACGCCATCACAACCTCCCGCCATCACGACCTCACGCCCTCACGATCTCACAACCTCACGACCTCACGCCATCACAACCTCATGACCTCACGACCTCACGCCATCACGCCCTCACAACCTCACGCCATCACGCCATCACGACCTCACGACCTCACGCCCTCACGACCTCACGCCCTCACGCCATCACGCCCTCACGCCCTCACGCCATCACACCATCACGACCTCATGACCCTCACGACCTAACGCCATCACGACCTCACGCCATCACGCCCACACGCCATCACGACCTCACGCCATCACGACCTCACGCCATCACGACCTCACGCCCACACGCCATCACGCCCACACGCCATCACGACCTCACGCCATCACGACCTCACGCCATCACGACCTCACGCCCACACGCCCTCACGACCTCACGCCCACACGACCTCACGCCCCACACGACCTCACGATCTCACGACCTCACGCCCACACGCCATCACGACCTCACGACCTCACGCCCACACGCCATCACGACCTCACGCCCACACGCCATCACGACCTCACGCCATCACGACCTCACGCCCTCACGATCTCACAACCTCACGCCCTCACGACCTCACGCCCTCACGCCATCACGACCTCACGCCATCACGACCTCACGCCATCACGACCTCACGCCCCTCACGATCTCACAACCTCACGCCCTCACGACCTCACGCCCACACGCCCTCACGACCTCACGACCTCACGCCCACACGCCATCACGACCTCACGCCATCACGACCTCACGACCTCACGCCCACACGCCATCACTACCTCACGCCCTCACGACCTCACGCCCTCACAACCTCACGCCCCTCACGACCTCACGCCATCACGACCTCATGACCTCACGCCATCACGCCCTCACAACCTCACGCCATCACGACCTCACGCCCTCACGCCATCACAACCTCATGACCTCACGACCTCACGCCCTCACGCCATCACACCATCACGACCTCATGACCCCACGACCTCACGCCATCGCGACCTCACGCCATCACGACCCTCACGCCATCACGACCTCACGCCATCACGACCTCACGCCCATCACGACCTCACGCCATCACGCCATCACGACCCTCACGCCCTCACGACCTCACGCCCTCACGCCATCACGACCTCACGACCTCACGCCATCACGCCATCACGACCTCACGCCATCACGACCTCACGCCCTCATGCCATCACGCCCTCACGCCATCACGACCTCACGCCCTCACACCCTCACGCCATCACGATCTCAAGACCTCACGATCTCACGCCATCACGATCTCAAGACCTCACGCCCTCACGATCTCACGCCATCACGACCTCACGCCATCACGATCTCAAGACCTCACGCCATCACGATCTCAAGACCTGCACGCCCTCACGATCTCAAGACCTCACGCCCTCACGATCTCACGCCCTCACGATCTCAAGACCTCACGCCCTCACGATCTCACGCCATCACGATCTCAAGACCTCACTCCCTCACGATCTCACGCCCTCACGACCTCACGCCCTCACGACCTCACGCCATCACGATCTCAAGACCTCACGCCCTCACGATCTCACGCCCTCACGACCTCACACCATCACGATCTCAAGACCTCACGCCATCACGATCTCACGCCCTCACGATCTCACGCCCTCACGACCTCACGCCCTCACGATCTCACGCCCCTCACGACCTCACGCCATCACGATCTCAAGACCTCACGCCCTCACGATCTCACGGCCTCACGACCTCACGCCATCACGATCTCACGCCCTCACGACGTCATGCCCTCACGCCATCACGACCTCACGCCATCACGCCCTTACGATCTCACGACCTCAGGCCCTCACGACCTGACGCCATCACGACCTTACGCCCTCACGACCTGACGCCATCACGACCTCACACCCTCACGCCATCACGACCTCACGACCTCACGACCTCACGCCATCACGATCTCAAGACCTCACGATCTCACGCCAACACGATCTCACGCCAACACGATCTCAAGACCTCACGACCTCACGCCCTCACGATCTCACGACCTCACGCCATCACGATCTCAAGACCTCACGCCCTCACGATCTCACGCCCTCACGACCTCACGCCATCACGATCTCAAGACCTCACGCCATCACGATCTCAAGACCTCACGCCCTCACGATCTCACGCCCTCACGCCATCACGATCTCAAGACCTCACGCCCTCACGATCTCACGCCAACACGATCTCAAGACCTCACGACCTCACGCCCCTCACGATCTCAAGACCTCACGCCCCTCACGATCTCACGCCCTCACGCCCCTCACGACCTCACGCCATCACGATCTCAAGACCTCACGCCCTCACGATCTCACGCCCTCACGATCTCAAGACCTCACGCCCTCACGATCTCACGCCCTCACGATCTCACGCCCTCACGCCCTCACGACCTCACGCCATCACGATCTCAAGACCTCACGCCCTCACGATCTCACGCCCTCACGCCCTCACGATCTCACGCCCTCACGATCTCAAGACCTCACGCCCTCACGATCTCACGCCCTCACGCCCTCACGACTCACGCCATCACGATCTCAAGACCTCACGCCCCTCCACGATCTCACGCCCTCACGCCCTCACGATCTCACGCCATCACGATCTCAAGACCTCACGCCCTCACGATCTCACGCCCTCACGCCCTCTACGACCTCACGCCATTCACGATCTCAAGACCTCACGCCCTCACGATTCTCCACGCCCTCACGCCCTCACGATCTCACGCCCTTACGATCTCACGCCCTTACGACCTCACGCCCTCACGCCCTCAAGACCTCACGCCCTCACGCCCTCACGATCTCACGCCCTCACGACGTCACGCCCTCACGACCTAACGCCCTCACGCCCTCACGATCTCACGCCCTCACGATCTCACGCCCTCACGACGTCACGCCCTCACCTCAAAAAAGGTTCATTTACAAAAAATATCATCAATCCTACAAAACAGAATAACTTCTACCAGAACTATAGCCTGGTCAGACACATGAAACTGGCATCACCCTTCCTTGCTCTTTCAGCTTATTTTTTATATAGTTGATGACAACGCGCTCATGTGGGGCCTCCCGTAACGCTCATATAATAAGCACTGCCAAAAGTTTTATGTCAAAACAAGTCCAGCAATAACAGAAAACCTTGGAGAACTAGGGGCTTACAGAATGCCTGAAAAAAGAAAACCAAATCAAGGATTTACAAGGATTTCTTCAAGTTTAGAACAGAGACTTCTGAAAAGCTATGCAAGATGTATAAAAACAAATGAATGAAGCAAAAAAGTAAAATTACAAAAAGATTTTTGTTGAAGTTAAGCACAACATTAGAAACAAATGGAATACATAATGTGACAGGTGAGCGTAACTCACAGGCCAGCTGCACACGCGCCTTGCGACTAATCAGCATCCCGTAGTGGTTCTGAGCTGCACACTCATACTCCCCGGCGTCCGTCTCGTTGCTCTCGCCCCGTTTGGAAAAGTTCCTTATAAGCAGCGTGCCATTGGTGAGCACGGCCGTCCTGATGCCTGCTGCTACAGGAACACCGTTACGTCTCCAGGTGATGGTGATGGGGCCTTCCCCCTCAACCTGGCAGTTTAACATGAGGGGGCGGTCCCTAACTGCAATGATGTCATCAGGCTCCGTCAGGAAAGCCAATTCAGAAGCTGCGAAAACACCTGAGAGAAAGAACAGGTGAAGAGTCTGAGATCTTGGAAGGCTCATCCTGTAGAAAGTTCTACATCAGTGAGTCCAACATGAAAGATTGTCGCTCTTTGAAGAAAACATGGGGGGGGTTTGGTTAAATACATAAGTCAGAACATGAAAACAGAACTCTAGACAACTTGAATGTTTGGATCCAGCAAGTTCAAAGAACTGGATCATCAGGAAGAACCTGCCAGAACTTCTCCCTGTTCCTCACAAACCAAAATAAACGGAAGAAACTCTGGTTTCTCATTGGTTCTGTGGACTGACCAAGAGACAACATTCCGATGATCCATGATCCAAGTCCAGGCACGCTAATGTAGAGCAGAGACTGGTCAAAGTGGAAATTCAGCAATTGAAGATTTTAATTTACATTTTCTTAAGAAAACAAAGACAAAAAACATTTCGGATAAGAGTATCTTACGTCCTGGAGATGAACTGCTTTCAACCGCCGTAGTGTCAATGAGCAACCTGTCTACACACTAGGAATGCTACTATACAATGTAGATTTTCTTATGTTCATCTGGTGAAATTATTGCGGTAGTCATAAAAGCCTGATTCCTCTGTGTTTGATTTGTGGATTTTATAAGTGATTTTTGTTCTAGCTTTATTCATTTGACAATTTGAACGTCAGAGGATAAAAGTAAAGTAACCAGTAGTGAGTTACTTGTTAGATTACTGAATGGTTACATCTTTCTGATTACAATTTCATCCAGTAACTAATATCAAGTAAACAAATACTCTTTAAAAGTAATTTACTAAACAGTGGTGACCATCTGGAAGATGAATTGTTGTTTTTGTTGTTTTTGGCGAGATGACCTGGTAGATGGCGTGATGTTCTGGTAGATGGCGTGATGATCTGGTCGATGGCGTGATGATCTGGTAGATGGCGTGATGATCTGGTCGATGGCGTGATGCTCTGGTAGATGGCGTGATGATCTGGTAGATGGCGTGATGATCTGGTCGATGGCGTGATGATCTGGTCGATGGCGTGATGATCTAGTAGATGGCGTGATGATCTGGTAGATGGCGTGATGATCTGGTCGATGGCGTGATGATCTGATCGATGGTGTGATGATCTAGTAGATGGCGTGATGATCTGGTAGATGGCGTGATGATCTGGTAGATGGCGTGATGATCTGGTAGATGGCGTGATGATCTGGTAGATGGCGTGATGATCTGGTCGATGGCGTGATGATCTGGTCGATGGCGTGATGATCTGATCGATGGTGTGATGATCTAGTAGATGGCGTGATGATCTGGTAGATGGCGTGATGATGTGGTAGATGGCGTGATGATCTGGTAGATGGCGTGATGATCTGGTCGATGGCGTGATGATCTGGTCGATGGCGTGATGATCTGGTCGATGGCGTGATGATCTGGTCGATGGCGTGATTATCTGGTAGAAAGACTGAGTGGAACCGGTTTGGCTGAAGACCTATGCCTCCTACAGGTTCTGACCAGCATAACCACTGGGTCCAGAACTGAACCTGAAGCTGGTTGTGTTTGGTTCTGACACACTGGATGTTTGCATCCAGCAGAGGCGACCAGCTAGGATCCAAAGACCCAATGGATCTCAGGTTCTGCTGGGGTTCTATAGAACTCTGCTGATGATCAGTTCTCATGCTCCACTATCCCCATCATCTGCTCTCTTTTCAACTTGAACTTATCGGGGGGGTTTTCCCAAACACCCTCAAATCCCCATCAATCAGTCAGCCAATAATGTCACCCCCCATGCCCCCCACTCCGTCCCAGCTGCTCTTTCAGAAGATGCTGTGGAGGAGGGACCGTGAACGTGACCCCAGAGCAATGGCAACAACAGAGACAATAAAAGGAGATCCAGACACAACAACACCCCCCACCCCCACCCACCACCACCCAGAACCAAACTGACCCATCTGCTAATGTGCTCTGAGTTCTGGAACCACTTCTGGTTTTTGCTCCACAGAATCTCCACCACAGGAACATGACCCAAACCCAGAACAGGTCTGTATGGTTCCAGAAACTGGGTCACATTAAAATACAGAAGGTTCTGCAGTCATTCTGACAGAACTGGAGATCATCTCCACCAGCTGTCTTAAAGTCTGAGAACCATTTTGGGTCCAAATCCCGATGGTTTGGTTGATTAACTTAGAGGCAGAACACTGTGGGGGGATCCCTCACCCCTGGGCTAGTTCTAAGGTTCTGGTCTCAAGGAGAAGTCTAAGTTCCAGCCCAGCCCAGTTCTGATAAAGACCTAAAAACCCAGACCTGCTCATGGGGGGCACAGACACCACGACCCCCCCTCCTGAGAATCGGGTTTCTGAAAGCAGGATCAGGATTCCAGTCGCCTCCCATCTGGGTCCTCTGACCTGCCCCTCAGCCTGAACTCTAAATCACTGAACCCCCACCCCCTCTTTGACGTCCTAAACCACCCCCCCTTGCTCTCTGGGGTGTGTGACGCTCACATTTGACCATGAACTTTACACAGACTGAACTGTGCAGGTCTGATCTGCATCCCGAGAACCAGGCTGCTCCCCCCTCACACATTCAACCCTCTCTTTACTCTCACCCCCCAGGGACAGATGTCCCAGTCTGTCCCTGTTAACTTCCCTTAGGAAGCATCTTGGAAGTCACGAGCAAGAACCACAGTCTTCCTAGTGCTGGACCCGGTCAGCTGCTCTCTGGACCTTCTGAGGTAAAACCACACATCTCTTTGCCCTGAGCTTTGACTTACAGGACCTGCTTCAGCAAAAATTGATCAAATCAATCATTTAGTGTGGTTCAGACTGGGTCTGGTTTTATGAGACACTGTCTTCCACCTTCCAATGTAAAGAAAAACTCTGCAGGTCCAAGACAGACAAACAAACATTAATGAGGAATGAAACAACTTAGATGCAAAGAATGGAAGTGAGAGCTTTCATCTTCGTCTAAATCTGATTAAACTTCATGATGCAAATAGAACCTGTGGTTCTGCTGCATGCTGATTCTGGAACTTACCTGAACAGCAGAGTCTCAGCAGAATCATCCAGCTTCTTATCATCTTCATTTTGGTCCTGTTTGGACCAAAACCATCAGAGGTGAAGGTCAGCAGCTTCTCCAGGAAACAAGCAAGCCCCGACCCTGCTCTCTCCAACTTTGTCCTTCCTCGTCCTCGGAGCTGCAGAAACTCTTAGATCTTTGTCACACTGACGTCCATCCCACACTGAGACAAATCTGACTGTGGTGGGTGGAGCATGTGCTGGGTGTGGGTGGGGATGAGAGGGGATTGCTGTGATGACAGTGATCTGGGGGGGGGGGGGGGGGGGGGGGTTCAATGTGAAGGTGCTGTTAAGAGCAGAGGAAGGAAAGAAGCAGAGAAAGATGTCTTCAAAAATGACAGTCTTTTAGATTTTGGCTAAAAACTGCACAGTCATCATTACAAGACTACTGGGAACGATTTTACAAAAGAAAAAAAAAGTTGGAGCGGGACTTTAAGAGGTTCATAATGAAGCTTTTACGGAAACATATTACAAATATTTTAATTATTTTTTAATCTGTCTCTAGAAGATGAATGTCTTATATTCAAACTTTTCCTTTCTTCTGTAGAATATTTTATTGCAAATTTTTCCTGCTTTTTTTTTTCAAGTGAGCGAACTTTAATTCCTACATGTGGTTCTAAACCTCTTTGCTTTGCAGCTGCTTTATCCAGTCGCTCCTGTGTTGAAGGTTCTGAAATCA
Organism: Oryzias woworae; assembly: GCA_016861445.1. Classification (NCBI taxonomy): domain Eukaryota; kingdom Metazoa; phylum Chordata; class Actinopteri; order Beloniformes; family Adrianichthyidae; genus Oryzias; species Oryzias woworae. Next base: position 235,751 of record BOLG01000754.1, read on the forward strand.
AACCTGATGCTTATTCTATGGAGATATTTACTGAAAGAAATGTTCACATCGTCCAAAGCTGACTCTTATATTTTATGCATTCATACATGCATTCATCTGCCAATTCTCTGGCATCCCTAAAAGACAAGAAACAACTGTTACTGAGAAGAAAAAAAGAGGGAAATAACTGCAACCACTTGTTGCTGAGGAAGAGCTGTGAACTCTCATCTGAAATGTGCTCAAGTATAAAGTCTGGTTCTAAAAACCACAGGAGTACAGTTTTTATAAAGAGTCACTATAGGACAAAAAGTTCCTCTGGATTTAGGTTTTTAAGATAAGAATAGTGTTTTTTACAGGAGAGGAGATGACTACCAAGTCTATCCATGGATGTATCGACAAATGGATGGAGCTTCATGAGAGAACGCCTTGGATTTGACCAAGAATCATGACAATCTGACTCATTTCTGACCTCTATGAAATCACCACTTCTCTATACTTGTGCTTACAGAAACCTGGAAAACCAAACAAACCAAAGACCTCAGTCTATATGTTACGTCATCTTATAGTAACTATACTCAGTAAAAAAGTCAACCAAGAGGCAGACATTTATCCATAACACTTTAGATTTCTAGATTCAACAAGATCTCTTGGTGTCATTCAATGAGTATAAAATTTAATCTACTTTCATCGAAATTTTAACTAATAATAAAACAAAAAATGTTATCATTGGAAACATTCATAGACCTCAGTGACACTGTAGGCATCAATCAATGTCAAACAAATAAGGAAAATAAACTGTGCCAAACCCTGGGCGACATTAATATAAATCTACTTAACGATGCCTATCATTCAACAGTTGAATTGTTACATTTTATAAATGAATTTTTTTTTCTGCAATTACTAACCCTACTAGAGTAGCTGAATGTACTGTAACATTAATAGATAATATTGTATTTCATTCCATAAATTATAAAACAAAATCAGATATATTGTACACTGATATATCTGATTGTTTTCCCACATCTCAAATAGTTCATTTTAGTAAATCTCCCTGTTTGAATAAAAAGATCTGATACCACATTATGAAATTACAACACTCTTAATAAACTCAAATTTAAACAATTTTTAGAGAACTTTTGAGAAAGTCGTTTGACAAGAAGATCCTGATAGAGCACACCAGGAATTTTCATCATTATCAATTAATGCAGCGTTTAAGAAATCATTTCCAATCGTTAAAGTTGTAGGGAAGCAACCAGAAAACTAGATAAGACCGACCAGCAACGTTTTGTCTGTGATCGCCACTTCACAAATGATGTTTAGTTAACCTTAGCCTGTATCAAAGTGGATTGTCCAGGAGACTGATCCTCAGAGCTGGCGCCATTCCTACAATCAAACCTGATGAAGATGCCAGACCCATAAAGAAATCATACAACTACCTGAAATTACGCAGTATTAGCATATAATGCACGAGCGACCGCTACATTTCCGCATGCGTATAGAATATACGAATATACCTCACGTATAGAAATTCCAGATAGGACTGTGGGTCGAGAGTATAAGGCTCATCAACACGCACATCCATCTTTAAAAAAGTTATGTGTTGTTTGTTTTCATGAGTGGACACGCGCAGACACGCTGCTGAGGCCAGCTCTAGGTTGATGGTATAATTTGAGCGTCACCCACAAGGAGCAAAAGGCGGAGCCGTGGAGATCGAGTCGTTTTACTTTTGGGTGTGAAAAGAGTCCACAAAAATAACTCATTTCATCAATTATTTGTTCTTTAGTGTGCCAAAGGCAATCTATGATCATATTCATGGATATTATTTACTGGAAAAGGCTTGACAAGAAACATTATGTAACGGGGACGTGGATCCATGTCTAAGCAGGTAGGTTTTAAAAGAGAATAAAACAGGCAAGGTAGAGACAAGACGCAGTCAAAAGCCAGGCAGGAGTCAAAGAGCATGGAGCAAGACAGGAAGTTGAAGAGACAGAGAAGGGTCAAATACACCAGGAGGCTAGTACAGATAAGAATGCTCGGAATTGTCAGCTGGGCAAAACAAAACTTGGCGAAGGGCCAAGTCCAAACAAGGCGTATAAGTATAGCGAGGCTGATGATAAGATGAGACACAGCTAGTGGGGAATCAACATTCAGGAGAGGGCTCCCTCTGGTGGACGGCTGAGGCCTGACACATGGTATAGGCCCTTTAAGACATATTTTATGCCCAGCAGCGGTAGCTCAGTAGATGTACAATTCTGGTTTGTGGGCTGTTGGCTTGGAGCAGCGAACCAATCGCTTGGAGCTCTGTCTGCACCCTCCTTCATGCGTGAGATTATAACCCCAAGATAGAGAATAGACTTTAAGGTTATGCTACTGGTTTAGAAAGCTTTGAATGGTTTATCACCAAAGTACATGACTGACCTCCTGACCCAGTATATACCAGCCAGACCTCTCCACTCATCAGGATCCAGTCTTTAGTCAGTTCCTAGAGTCCAAACTAAACATGGAGAATCTGCATTCAGATTCTATGCTCTACAGATCTGGAACAGACTTCCAGAAAACCTTAGATCAGCTGAAACACTCAGTGTATTTATATCCAGTTAAAGACCCAGCTGTTCTCAGCTGCATTTGATTCATTTAGATTCAAAAGTTTAAATCTGCACTGTTTATCTATGCTTGTTTTAAATTCACTTCTTTTTAAGTTTTAACTATTGTAATGATCACACATTTTGATGTTTTGATTTTCTTTCTTTTGTGTTTTATGTAAAGAACTTTGACTTGTTTTTGTACATGAAATGTGCGAAACAAAGAAACTTGCCTTACCTTTCCATGATAAAATAAACCCCGATATCTTTAAAGATAAACCTATAATTATTTACACTCTTGTGTTTGTGTTTTCATTGTCCTTAAAAACTGGGATTGTACCATCAGACCTAAAGATTGCAAAGGTTATTCCCAAATATAAAAAGAGGTGATGAAATCCCATTCTGTAACTGTTGTCTTATAGCAGTTTGGTCATGTTACTCTAAAATATGAGAGAAACTTGTATATAAAAGACTTAGTGATCACATTGGTAAAAATAACATCTTAAATATATTCAGCAAAAATTATTCTTGTATGACTCTGACGGAACTTGTGGATAACATCCACTTAGCTTTAGAATGCATTGAGTTTGCAATAAGTGTTTTCCCAGATCTTTCTAAAGCGTTTGATACTGTCAACCACTAGATTTTGCTTTTGAAGCTTCACAAACATGAATTCAGATTCAGAGGCTCTGACGTCATCAGTCAGATTTACAAACATGAACCCTACAGAGAAGCTCATTCACCATTTGATTGGCAGCAGTTAAAGTGTGTTTAAATTGTAGCAGAGGGGAAATCACAAAAATGGTTTTATTGACTTACTTTAAGTTCTAAATGAAGTCCGTGTGTCACTCCTTTGTTTAGGGATTGAAAAATGTATTCCTTCATTTAGAAAATGATGCTGAACAATGTGAAAGAATAACTTGAAGTTGAACTTGACTTGAAGCGCATTTTTAGCAGATAAATGAGTCACAAACTGGCACCAAAGTAATAAGACAGATGAAGAAAAATAAACAAATTAAGTCATTTTAAAATAAAGCTTCTTTTATGATAATAAAAATACATAATTAGTAAAGTGCTGTTGCTCCAGTCAGTGTGTGGTGCTAGGGAGGCACAGACTACTGCTGCCTCACCCACTGCTGTCTCATACAGTATATCTGAACATGGAAACTTGCTGCTTTTTTACTGAAAAAAAACATTGAAAACCTTCACAAAAGAAGGTAATCATATAAAAGACCTGTCTAAAAAATAAAATTTGGTTTTTATTTTTGATAAAAATATATATTCATAATATTTCATTTATGCATTTTTCAAGCTATATTTTGCTGGTGAGGCACAGACTCACTTGCCTCCCCTGACTGCATGTCACTGGGAATATCTCAGTCAACAGAAGGTCAAGAGACCAGCTCTAGTGAGCAGAGGCAGTGTTACCAGGTTGGGCAGTTTCCAGCTCAATAGTTGCTGTTTTTAATTCTGACTTTTATATATATCTGGCATATATATAAGTTTTTGGGAGGATTTTTACTGTTGCTTTTGCACAAAATTTCCAACATGAAATACTTTTTGGAGTAATCACAGATGATATTTGATTTAGTTCTTAAAGTTTCATGAATACTTAGAACATTTTATTTTCACAAGAACAGGTCTTTTTTTTAATTAAACTCCTCTTTATTACATTTCACAAGGAGATCTATTTACATTTGACCTCGCCTCAACTCATTAATGTAAAAATACAAGAACAATGTCCACCACCATGAAAGGCTAATAAGGTTTACCAGAACGGCTAGTATTTGATATTTTGTGGGATGTTTTTTTTTATTGTACTTAATATTTGACCGAGACATCAGTAGTTGTTATTAAATTCAATAGGAGTCTACTGGCAGAGATTAAATGATCATTCAAAGAGAATTTTAAAAATGGTAACATGAAGCATAGTCATCCAATTGGGAGGAGGTCCCTGTTGGGATGAGATGGCTACAAGTTTGTTTTTCTATTTTGTTTTTTCCCCGTAGCTGTTTTAGTATGGTCTTGAGTTTTTTCTTCTTTGCTTCCGTGGGATCCTTTTTCAGGACCTCGTACGTGTTCTGATATTGAAACATCTCTTTCATTTCTTTTTCTTATTGTTCTGTATCCAACATGACTGTGGTTCTGCCTTTATCGGCTGACAATATGGTGGTTTTTTGTTATGTTTCAGATTGTAGATAGCCTCCATTTCTTTTTTGTTTATGTTATTTGGTGGCGGCTTTGCAGTTTTAAGAATGCCTGCTATTTTGTTGCATAATGCTGCTTTTTCTCCTGGGTCCTGTATTTTTTCACATGCTAATTCCGTGGCAACGATGAACTCCTCACGCGGGATCTGTTTTGGGGTCATGGCGTGCGTAGTTAAGGCCGCGTGATAGTACGCTGCTCTCGGCTTCAGTCAGTTTGTGTTTTGAAAGATTGCATATCCATTCGTCATTTGTTATGTTGTTATGTTCTTTATTTTCCGTTTTAATTATTGGCTTCTTTAGCTTTGCCATGTGACGTGTCTTTGTTTTTTCGTACTCGCTATTGTGTACATTGTCTAGATGTAACTGCAGCTTTGGTTCCATTTCATTGTTGAGAGCGTGTTGTATGAAATCATGTATCTCCTGTTTGAGTTGTGTTTCCAGATTGCTGATCTTGTTTGCGGTGCATCGGATCCTTCGTTTGACCAAAGCCATCCGGACTTTTTCAATCATCCGTTCTGCGTTGTCTGTTCTGATCGGGTTCTTTATATTGAGGCTGGTTGGTACAATCCCCTCGTTCCCGCAGCGGAAGTCGAATTGCAGGTGGTTTCTTTGGCGAGCCCAATTAAGCTCCAATTTTTCCATCCAGCAAAGCTCTCTTAGGCATAGTTGTCCAAAACCTTCTCATAATTTTATTGTGTAATTGTATTATGTAATAATGTAATAAAGTTCATAGGGTCTGTCATTACTGACTAATTTCTTGGTTTGTTTGTTATCAGACACGGGTATTGTTTTAATATACATGACATGTTTCGACGGACGCGTTCCGTCTTCATCAGAGTCGTCATCACGTGGTTGTGTGTGACATTCTTAAAAACAGCTGATTGTCATTGAGGTGAACAGACAGCATGGAGGCTGGAGGATGTGGCTCCAGGTATGAGAGAGCAGGAAGGCCCCCTCATTCCGGTTCATGGCTGTGTGGGTTCACTTTCTAATTTCCACCCATCAATATCAATAAATATAGATATTAGTTAATAATTAATTAATGATGTGTTAATTACCTCACTTCACCACTTGGCTCCACCCATTCAATATGGCAGAACTGATGACGTCATCAAAATCGATTATATCAAGGCAGGAATAGGCAAAATTGCCGGATTTAGATTTAATGTGTGCAAGGAATGAGATTTAAGCTTTTCTGTCATTGTAGTATTGTGGAACCTTAAAGATATCATCTAGGAGTCTTAGTGCACTGTGACCTTGACCTTTATGTCAAGGTCATTGCTTTAATGGATTTTCTAGTTGCCAGTGCTGCTCACTTTTGTGAAATGGAATGGATATGGTAATTTTGAGCAACTTTGCAGTGTATATAACAAATCATTTCACTATGAATGAATTTAACAGATGGCACGTAATAAGTGTAATAAACTTGGTGTGACCTTGTCCTTAAGCTATTACTAGCTGCTAATGTTTGTCTTTTGTTTCCTCATTGCTAGGGCTAGGTATATTGTGGTATATTGTGGTCTGTGGCATTCAGGTTGGAAGCTAAATGTGCAAAACATGTGTCGCTAGACTAATTACGACTGCGTTTGTGAATTTTGACCTTTGTAAAATAGGTCAAGGTCATTCCCAAGGTCAAATTGTTGTATTGACCTTGTTCCTGGTCAGTGCCTGTTTTTGTTGATATATGGTTTGCCAGGGTTTCTTCAACAACAAAGACAGAGATTACATGATTTTGTTGTTTTTTCACTAATTAAAAGGTCATGTGCCACATATTCTCTATATGAATATTAATGAGAAATCCATCACAAATACAATTCATTATTTAGAATTTCAAAATTCGTTTTCTCTACAACCAATAAAGCTTTTTCAAAAACTGTTTTGTAATCTGTGGAGGCAATATTTTGCATTATTATGGAAAAAAGACCACATTCCCATTTTGACATTTTCATGGTTGTGCCTACAGATGATCTGACTTAGCCACGCCCACTGAGTTTGATGGGACAGTTTGACAGATACCATAATAAAATGGTGTGACCCACTTTGAAATCATCAAATGTGGCATAAAATCATGAAATAAATAAATGTGTCATTAAATCATTCAAAAAATAATTTTAATAAAATATTGACACATTTAATGACAATTTTAATCAGTTAATGCCAATTTAAAATAATTAGTGACACTTTTATTCAGTTAATTCATATTTAAAATATTTATTTTAATGTCGGCCCAAATTGGACATTGAAATAAATAAATAAACATGTCATTTAATGTTTAAATTGTTTTTTAATGGCAATTTTAATATTTTAATGCAACATATATTTAAACATTTATTTATTGATTTCCAGCTTTAAATATTTAATGCCAATTTTAAATAATTTTTGACACTTTTGTTTAATGATTTCATGGCGTTTATATTCATTTAACATTGTCCCTCCTAAGCCTCCATACGAGAGAGGAGCAGAGTCTGAAGGACACACGCGGGTCAGCCCGCTGTGCTGCTGGCCCTCCGGACCGGGAGGGGGCAGAAACGCGCGGGCAACGCCGTGCAAGCGCGCGCAAATGAGCGGAAGCAGCTTCCGGTGGGGAGGAGGGGAGGCGGGGCGTCAGTGAAGTGAGGAGGTCCAGGCGTCCGGTAAAGCGGTACCGTTCAAGCTGGACGTGATGACGGTCTGAACCGAACACGGAGCGTACCGCGGGAGCGCGCACTCAGCCTCACCCGTGACGGAAAAGCGGAAACAGGTCAGAGGCAAGTTAACCGTCATTACGGTGACGTCACAGCCCAACGAGCCCGCAGAGTTCTGATTGAGCTTCATGATCAACTTGATCGATTAAGCTGATGACGTCAGCGACAGCAGTGTTTCGATTCGGACAGTGACGTTCTGATCGACCACGTGACTGTAAAGAAGCCGCTGACGGTTGAAATCCGACTGAAGAGGAATCAAATGAACGGCGTGAACCTTCAGGCTCTTGTTCCGCTGTGGATGTGAGGGATTCTGAGCCAGCAGCCTCCAGGAGAGCGCAGGCCGGGCTGTTGGTGGTCCAACACAACCGCCAGGTACTTGTAGGTCTGAACCATCTCCGCTCTGTCTCCCTGGACGTGCACGGGCTGAGGTCAGCCTGGTTCTGAAGTCCAGAACCAGCTCCTTGGTCTTCTGGACATTCAGCTGGTGTTCTCTGTACACCGGGTCACAGAGTCCTAAAGCTTCTGCTCTGAGAACTTATGCATTTAAGTTCAGTAAGTTCAGTTCAAGACAGTAACACAATGGAACAACAACTATTATTGATACTCAATAAGAAACTAATCAGATTACTTTGACGCTCCACGCAAGAGCTTCTGGTGAAACATTTCAGAACAACTCAAACTCATCTGGCTCTTTTTCAAAATAAAATCATTTATCATTTCTTCTGCGGCCCGGTACCAGTCCTTGGCGCGGTGGTTGGGGACTACTGGGTTAGGTAGACCATGATCCAGGACACCAGTAGTGGTTGCAGCCGTCTTGATGGGCTTCACCTGCAGCAGGTGAGGCTGGATTGTTGTAAAGGTGCAGGAGAAATAGAAAACAGCATTCTCACTGCACCACCTCCTTCATCCGGGTGGGAATAGGTTTGGTGTAACAAGTAGAGGACAGCGTCTCCCCACTCTCTCCCTCTTTGCAAATTGCAGTGCATCCTGGGTATCCACCTGTGGCTTCACCTGCTGCAGCTTTTTCTTTTGTCTCTTCCAAGCAGCTCTCCCGTTCCGTCAGAATCACTTTCCTAGTGAAACCTCTTATCCAGGGGTTGTTGTTTGTAAAACAGTGGACTTTCTGTGGGCACAACAATATGCATATAGAAGTTCATATAGTCTGTTCTGCGTTGAGACGCTCCCTCGATGTCCTCTCCATAGTGATCCAGCAGGACGCTCCAGTCTGTGCTTCCAAAGTAAATAAGGATAGAAACCAAAGAACTATTTCGGTCAAATGTGAACGATCTGTGGCTCATTAGAGACGTGTGTATCATCAGCAGGTTGTTAGATTGAAGTATTGATTTCCTATCATACTGGAAACATAACTGATGCACTGAAGTTCCTTCAGATGCAACCGTTTCTTTTTTCACAGAACACTGGCCAAGTTGGCATATTTTATCAGCCACATGCACACCATTTTACTTAGAAATATCTTAGGGTTTTTTGCTTTTTAAAAATGTTTACTTTTTTTTTAGGAAAATGAAATATCAAAGTAATTTCTAAATGGTATGAACAAGTTTTTACTGTCATCTAACTGTAAACTCAAACATGCTGAGCAAACAAGGACAGATTTAGTAGAGATTTCCTAATTCTGCCTTCAGGTGATCACATTTTATTACAGATCAGAACAAAAAACGCCTGAAAACAGTAAAGCGTTTTGGGTTATTGTCATTATAATTCATTATTAAAATTAAAAAATAAGATGCAGCTTTATAGAAGATTAAGCACAACATCTGACAGGTCCCAGTTTTCAGTGTAACACAGACTCCGTTATGCTACACAGACGCTGCTAAAACAGTGGATTTAATTCTATTATTTTAAAAATACAGTTTAATGAATGTCCTATGAATTTATCTTGTTGTATTCTTCTTGTATTCATATTGTTGTATTTCAGACCATATTTGGAAATGGTTTATTTCAAGCAGACAAGAAAATATATGACATGTGTAACACAATCAATCAACAACAACAAAGATTTGCATCAGTAATCATGTCAAACATACACACATGGACAAAATTGTTGGTACCCCTCAGTTAAAGAAGGAAAACCCACAATTCTCACTGAAATCACTTGAAACTTACAAAAGTAACAATAAATAAAAATTTATTGAAAATTAAATAATCAAAATCAGCCATCACTTTTGAATTGCTGATTAACATAATTATTTAAAAAAACAAACTAATGAAACAGGCCTGGACAAAAATGATGGTACCCATAACTTCATATTTTGTTGCACAACCTTTTGAGGACAATCACTGCAATTAAGCGATTTCTGTATTTGTCAATGAGCGTTCTGCAGCTGTCAACAGGTATTTTGGCCCACTCCTCATGAGCAAACTGCTCCAGTTGTCTCAGGTTTGATGGGTGTCTTCTCCCAATGGCATGTTTCAGCTCCTTCCACAGATGTTCAATGGGATTCAGATCTGGGCTCATGGAAGGCCACTTTAGAGTAGTCCAACGCTTTTCTCTCAGCCATTCTTGGGTGTTTTTGGCTGTGTGTTTTGGATCGTTGTCCTGTTGGAAGACCCATGACCTGCGACTGAGACCAAGCTTTCTGACACAAGGCAGCACATTTCTCTCCAGAATGCCTTGATAGTCTACAGATTTCATTGTACCTTGCACACATTCAAGACACCCTGTGCCAGATGCAGCAAAGCAGCCCCAAAACATGACTGAGCCTCCTCCATGTTTCACCGTAGGGACAGTGTTCTTTTCTTCGTATGCTTGGTTTTTGAGTCTATGAACATAGAGTTGATGTGCCTTACCAAAAAGCTCCAGTTTGGTCTCATCTGTCCAAAGGACATTCTCCCAGAAGCTTTGGGGCTTGTCAACATGCATGTTTTGCAGATTCCAGTCTGGCTTTTTTAGGATTGTTTGTCAGCAGTGGTGTCCTCCTTGGTCGTCTCCCATGAAGTCCACTTTGGCTCAAACAACGACGAATGGTGCGATCTGACACTGATGTACCTTGGCCTTGGAGTTCACCTTTAATTTCTTTGGAGGTTGTTCTGGGCTCTTTGGATACAATTCCAACGATCCGTCTCTTCAATTGTCATCAATTTCCTCTTGCGGCCACGTCCAGAGAGGTTGGCTACTGTCCCGTGGGTCTTGAACTTCTGAATAATATGAGCCACTGTTGTCACAGGAAGTTCAAGCTGTTTAGAGATGGTCTTATAGCCTTTACCTTTAAGATGTTTATCTATCATTTTTTTTCGGATGTCCTGGGACAATTCTCTCCTTCGCTTTCTGTTGTCCATGTTCAGTGTGGTACACACCTTTTCACCAAACAGCAGAGTGACTACTTGTCTCCCTTTAAATAGGCAGACTGACTGATTATGAGTTTGGTAACACCTGTGATGTCAATTAAAGGACACACCTGAGTTAATCATGTCAGTCTGGTCAAATAGTTTTCAATCTTTTATAGAGGTACCATCATTTTTGTCCAGGCCTGTTTCATTAGTTTGTTTTTTTTAATAATTATGTTAATCAGCAATTCAAAAGTGATAGCTGATTTTGATTATTTAATTTTCAATAAATTTTTATTTATTGTTACTTTTGTAAGTTTCAAGTGATTTCAGTGAGAATTGTGGGTTTTTCCTTCTCTAACTGAGGGGTACCAACAATTTTGTCCACGTGTGTAGGATAACTAGACATCAGAAGATTGAAAGGGAGTGGGAGGAAGTGAATTTATAAAATCCCAGCCCAACTCGACCACAACATTTACTTTACATTAGATATTAACCGGTTCATAACTAATAATCAGGTATTTATACTGTACTGACAGTAATACAGGTTATTAAACATCCTTGAGTAACAATAAGTCATACTGCTATGTATGTAAGTACAACACTATTTTAGACTTGATTGGACTTTATCCAAAAATAATAATTATCAGCGACGTGAACAAGTCAGTTTTGAGATCTTTTTTTTTCTTATTTGCAAAATAGTTTCATCAAAAGAATCAGTGATGTGAATAAAAGAATAATAATTAAAAAAATAAATAAATCAGTTTTAAAATCAAATAAATGCAGATTATTTTCATCAGAAAAGTCGTTTCTTCAGATCAAGTATAAAAAGAAGCAACAATAAATCATTTATGTCTGAAAGATCATTTACTTTAATCAGATATAAAGAATCAATAAGTGCAGGTTGTTTCATTAGAAGATCCTTTGACATTAATCACATTTCAGGGAACTATGTCAAGTGATTTGATTAAAGTCTTTGGCCAAGACGGTATTCCTACGTTCTGCTCCTGACTAACAGCCGTCCTTCTGGTTTGAACAGAGTTTATAAAGTTGTCCTCGTTGTTGTGACTGCACACTTTGTTTAGGTTCATTGTCCTTCTGGTATCACAGTGAGTTGAGCTCCAGTTGTCTGCAGGGCAGATTTCACTGCTGAAAATCAGGTCAAAGTTGATCCAAGAGTCAGCGATAAATCCCGGCGCCATATTTTCTTGAAATCATTTTTGATTCTTATTTCACATCAAATAAAGGCTCAGACGTCCATGACCACACACTTCTCAAAGTCTTTCATGTTGGTGATGACCACAGCCTTGGTCAGGTCCGGTGGACCAATTTGTTTAACGTAGATCATGGAAGCGGGTGGCAGATCTTGATATTCAAATCAAAGGAAATCCCTTTAGAAGTGAGGAATGATCCAACTTGACTCTCCACTGTCTCAGCTGTTGCCATAGCAGCCCAGCTAGCCTCCATGCTAACGTTAGCTGCACCAGGCTTAGCTCTTATCCCGTTGTTCATTTCATACTTTTTCTTGTCGGAATTCCTGCACAAGCTCCAGCAGAGGTGTTAGCTTAGCCTTCAAAGCCAACAATGGAGTTAGTTTGGTTTGGATGTCAGCTAATGCAACTTTAAGTTCTTCCAGTTCAGCCTTCGGTGCCATGTTCATCTCACTCTATTGCAGAATCTCTGCTGTTTAGCATAAAAATTGCTCAAAGAAATTTAAGGAATCGAGAGCCGAAAGAGACACATCCGCTCTGTCGTGAACCCCTCTGCCTTATGCTATGATGCTAACAAGCTAGCATCATAGCATTAGCGGTTAGCAAACTAGCATAATAGCATTAGCGGCTAACAAGCTAGTATCATAGCATTAGCGGCTAACAAGCTAGTATCATCATAGCACTGAACCACAGAAAAAAATATGAAATAAGTATTAGCAAGGAGTTGTTAAAAAATGGATCAAAGTAAGAATGTTTTTTTCTGACCAATAGAATGACGGAGGAACAGCTGTCTGTTTCTCCACAGAAGTCTGGGATTTTGACTTCTTGGAGCCAGCAGGAACTTCCTGTTTGGAATGCCAGGGGGGCGGGGTCACTCAGTCCAGTTCTTTCTCATAACAAATAGGGGTCATGAGGCATAGTAATTGCTTGTATACTGCCATCTCTTGGAACAGACAGTACATTACAATCAGGTCCAACAGCTTCTGGATGTGATGGAAAGACCAAAGAATTCTGCTGAATTCAAAATAGAGAAGGATGAAAAACACCTGAAAGATCTTTAAAGCTGAAGGGGTCACCTTGATGTTCTTTATTCTGACCTGTAAAACAGGAGGGGTTAATTGGCCGTGTGTTAGGGGCGGGACTTACCCCATGGATGTGATTTCACAGTCCGGTTCTGTTCTGTTTTTAGGACGGGTCTGGTACTGTCCAGTTCTGTCTGAGGAGTGCCAACCATGGCGGGACGTGGGTGGGCCCGCAGGCCTTTTGGCATGGATTCATGCATCACCAGAGGAGAAGGTCTCCCCCCAGGACTTCAGCAGCCTACACCTGTGTTTCCTGTGAGCCCCGCCAACACGTCTTACCTGAAGGACACACCCCCATTTGCATTTGGGTGTTCCTGTTTGGTTGAAGGAAATTGCTCTGCTGTCTCCTTGTTTGTTTTTTTGGTTTTGTTAAGCTCTGTTTTGTCTTTAGGGGGTTGGAGCATAACAAAGGTAAACTTATATAAATGTAAAACAAAATACCAAAGGACTGTCTCCATAAAATAAGTAACATTTACAGTAAACAGCAACAAGCAATTACTAAAAGGTAAAGCTAAAAGGCTTCAGGGTGAACATAGGGCCAAAATGACAAACAACCCCCCACTTGTCCGAACAGAAGTCTTTTTACCTGTAAATGAAAGAAAAGGGAAAACAATGACCAGGAGAAAATGTGCACGAAAGAAAATGGCATTTTGGCCCTACGGCTTTATTTTAAACATAACAAAAGACAGACTGGACCTGAACAGAAAACCAAGAACTACAAACTGCAACAAAACAAGTGGATACCGTGGCAGCCAGGCTCCCTTCTCGCCAGCCGGAGGTCCACACAGTGCTTTTAAAGGCTGCCTCCATCAGCTTGGGTCCAATGGAGGTCCTACCCTTCTACACCACACAAAGATCCACAAAAACACAGAAGTCCCACTCTGACAGAAATAAAACAGAATACAAAAAAACTAAAACCAAATACGGCTGGGGCTGTAACAGTTTTGACGTGACGAATGTAAATTAAAGCGGTTCCAGTTTGGGTTCGTGTCTGTGGATTATTATGGGATCTGACTGAAGTTTATTAATATTTATGTGAGTCTGTTTGGTTGACATTTGTGTGTTTAGGTTTAGGTTGTGTTGATGTGAACACAAACAACAGACACAGATCTTAGTTTAGATATTCTGGTTTGAGGTCAACAGTTGGAGTAATGGGATATTTTTGGAAGCACAGAATTCTGGAATTTAAAGTGGACTGATGTGTTGTCCAGGTGATGGAACAAAGGCCCCTCCCCCTGGCAGCTGGAGAAGAGGCGGAGTATCTGTTGGCCCTGAAACAGGATTTTAGAGGAGTGATGAAGACTCTGCCATTCTTCATCAAACCAGCCGCAGCACAACAAGGTCACACACACGTGCACAGACACACACATTCACACACGTGCAGTCTTATTGTGAAAGTCCTGCTTCCTTCCTGTGCAGATGTTCAGCGCTACTCTGACAAATACCACAGCAGTGAGCAGACAAACAGCCTCACGGACTGGAACCTGGGTGAGATGCTGTTACCATGGTAACATCAACTCCAATGAAAATACCATCACAACCATCTTGTCTGGTGCCATCTGCTGTGGTTTCAGACTGGAGAAGATTCCCCAGAGAGCTGCAGGTCCACATCAGAAGGCGCATCAGAGAAGGTAAGTAATAAGATTACTCAGCACTTGGGGTACTTTTCACTGATTTGTCTGAGCAGTACTCATGAGCAGTAATCAGATTACTCAGGAGGGTGAACATCAGCTGTGATCTCCCTCAGTTCCAGCGTTCAGCACCATTAGACAGTTCTGTGCCAGTTCAAAAGAAGAAGGAGGAAGAGGAGGTGCTGCTCAAACTGGAGGTGAGATAAAGAACCTCTGATGATGATGATGATGGCGGGGGCTTTAACAGATATGTCTGCAGACACTGGAGAAGAAGGAGGAGCATGAGCAGAGCTCAGAGGAGGAGGAGGGAGGGCAAAAGAAGAAGCCAGAGGAGGATGAGGGGGCCGAGGCAGAGGAGGAATATGATGAGGAAGAATTTGAGGAGGTACATGTTGTACAGTGGTGGGGGCTGGGTCAGAACCACAGAGTTTGCAGGTCTAACTGGACCCTCCTTGCAGGAGACCGACTAC
Organism: Oryzias woworae; assembly: GCA_016861445.1. Lineage (NCBI taxonomy): Eukaryota > Metazoa > Chordata > Actinopteri > Beloniformes > Adrianichthyidae > Oryzias > Oryzias woworae. Next base: position 250,882 of record BOLG01000754.1, read on the forward strand.
ATCATGTCGTACTTCGACAATGGCGAAGACTTTGGCGGGGACAGCGATGACAACATGGATGAGGCCATCTACTGAAAAGCTGCTGCACATGCACGCCATGTGCATGAGTGTGACTGAAGAAAATTGACTCTAAGGTTTTTAACGAACAGACTGGTTTTATCTACCGCCCCAATAAACCGCTTTACAGATGCACATGACCTCTGTGACGGTCTGTTAACTGCTAAAATATTTGTTATTTCTGCCCATATGTCGCTGTACCAACAGGGGGCGCTGAAAGCTTCTGTTTCCAGGAGGCTGACTCAGACCGAAGCCTTCAGGGCTGGTTTTGGTGATGACAATTTGTTTGGTTGTAAATTCACATGGAAAGCTACGGTGGCCCTGAAGGTCAAATCCCATCAACAAAATTACTCAATTTAAAACATATTAAAGAGAAAAACAATAGAAAAATAACATTACATTTGAGAAATCCAAGAAAAATTCCACAAACCAAGCATGTAAAAAAAAAAAAAAAGGTTTCCTGAAAACAAAAGTAATACAATGAAATAAACTATAAAGGTGGGTTTGATGGGACATCACTGATGGGCTTAAGATGTCTGAGTTTTGAAGTAGAGCGAAAGCAGAAGGATGTCTTACCTGAACTGTGGTAAAGAGTTGATTGATCAATCACTGAACCTTTGCTAAAGATCTAAGACAGAGCCAACTTAATCAGCAGCCAGGATGGAGGCACACTGATCAATGCAGCAAATCTGACATTCAGCTCAAATTATCGGAGCTGCATAGAAATAATGTTTATAGAGATTCAATTCAATGTTATTTCTATAGCCCAACATCACAACAGAGCTGTCTCAGTGGGCTTACACCAGTATTGGTACAAAAGAACATAAAGTCGGTCATAAGATAGAAACAATAGCTGGTTGCTAAACAGACAAAGCTGAACAGGTATCCCTGTCCTTAGACCCTCTTTCTCGATGAGAAAAAATGTGATATGGCACAAATGCAGATGGTAATAGAAAATCTGCAGTTCTAGCATGTCAGTGTTAACATAAATATATTATTTATCTAATCTAAGAGGGAATAGGCCACCATGGCCCGGTTTATCAAACCACCTTCCCTCTGCTTAGCTCCACAAGGGAGGCATGTATAATGGAAAACTGTAAGATTACATCTTTGCTCAGTCAAACTGAGTGTACAGGGACCTTTGCAGTGTTGCTGAAGTCCTCAGTGTGCACAGACCTCAGGAAGCTTAGCCCTTCATCTGAGAACATCTCATTTGGACAGAACTGTGGGAGGTTCCTCAGCTGTTAAAAACGTGAGGATGAACACACAATGACGACCTTTGCCCTGCTTTCTGCTTACAGGTTTTCTTATCCTCAAGATCCAAGTCTGGAAAAACGACTGTACAGCTCCTCCTCTTTGTGAGATTCATGTGGTTCTTAGCCAATCAAATGCTTCTGGGACCTTCAGAGGAGCAGTGTTGAGCTCAGCTGTAACATGAAACGCCTGGATGTGCAGGACATGAGACGCACACCCAGAACAGAACCACCTTTGCTCCACTTTCCCAGAACTCTGCTGGACTCAGCTAAACCCGAACAGGACTGAGCGACCTGGTTTGTTCTGCTGCTAAACCCGTCTCATGCTAGAATGGCTTCTGTGGGCCTCTTTGAAGTGGTACCATGTTTGCAGGATCCTGCACAACCAAAACCACATCATTTCACTGCATGAAACTTGCGTCACCTGTTATCAGCACCTTCAGCTAAAGGATAGGTGTCTGATGGATACACCTGAGGAGGTGGAGCTTTCTCAGTCTGGGGCCTCTTAAGAACAGAACCAAAACACTTGAGTGTTTCTGTGAAGAAAAAGCTAAAGAATCAAATTATGAGAACACTGCTGCATATTTCTAAGAAGAGGAAACCTGAATCCAGACTGAAGTCCAGAAGGAGCTAAAATAAAATATTCTGCACCTGTGCAGCTCTGGGCCAGCCCAGCGCAGAGCTCTGGTCAGTACCTGATACCGGAGCTGGCATTCCACGCCTGCATGCTCTTCTCCATTGTCTGTCCTGGAACTCTGCAGCACACAGAAGTCATTGGAACACAACCGTCAGTCCAGAAACAAGAGCAGGGTTCAAAGCAGCTCATTTAAATTTCATCCGATTTCTGATCGATGAACTCGCTGTATTGACCCCAACATGGCTCAGGTCTAGGGGCAGACAAAAAGGGGTCGCAACGTAAAGAAAGAGGATACACAAGAACTTTTAAACTTAAGACACTGTCCTGAAAAACAAAAGAAAAATAATTCAAGTGCTGGTTTAAAACAAAATGGCGAACCAAGGGAATTGGAACCTTGGCCAAACGTAAAAGGTCAGGGAGACAGCTGACCCAGCCAAGCTGACCGTCGGAGTCAGCAGCTCCCTGCTACAGGCTGCCTAACCACAACTACCTGTAACAGAAACAAAACCGCAACCAAGGTTCCAAACCCAAATTAAAATAACAAAACCCAACAGTATAAGACTGCTGAGAACAAACGAGAAAGACACAACCCGAACGCTCTGCTGGCGGCCCTCTTTGGTGTGGCCTCCTCTGTCTTAAATACCCGGCAGGTGCTGATTAAGACAATTGGCTTCACCTGCCAGGTGAGCAGGAGGACGGGATGGACGGCAGCAGCAGGAGGACGTAACACTCACATCAGTATCTGAGTCAGAAGGACTGTTGATAAAATTCTGCTCAAATAAAGATTTGTTTCCATGAATTTCTGTCACTCAGACGACCGTGTGATAGAAATGTGCAAAAGTCAAAACACTTCAATCCCAACATGCTGACATTCATCCACTCAGTGATCGTCACCAGTTTCTAGGAAGAGTTTAGGGGAAATAAACTGAGGTGAGACCAAGTCCTTGTTTTCCAAGTCACAGGTAAGTCTCAAGTTTTTGTCCTCAAGTCCGAGTCAACAGTAGGCAAGTCGAGTCCAGCCAGCCTCAAGTCACCTCCAAGTCATTGAATGTTTCAGTCCTTTCAAGAGTAACATTATTTATACACACCATGTGTGCTTTTAGGAACTGCATGTATTTATGTACATTTTGCAAGTATATTTGCATCTGCAAATCTGTACCCCCCTTGGGGTGCGATTATATAAGTTCGCTTCCTCCCACCCCTTTCAACAGTCTAACTTTTGATGCCTAGTTATCCTATGTTTACGGATGTAAATCTTGGTTGGTTGATTGATTGCGTTACACGTGTTATTCTTGTCTGCTTGAAATAAACCATTTCCAAATCCAAAGTATCTGAGCTTGTTCATCTCCACTTCAGAAATCCAAAGGATTTCTCTACAACAAAAACCCAGTTTACCACATTTACAACTGTGGTTATCTGAAGGTGGAAGGGAACCAGGCTAAAGCCTGGATATAAAATCCTCTCACTACAGACATCACTGAAGTGTGCGGCTGATGAGGCTCTAAGCTAGCATTGGCTTTCACACAACCTACCGGTCTTTGTAGCTTCAAGAGTCAGATAAAGTTGGTCATTGTTGATTCTGTCAGTAACGGGCCGTTTCCTGGACATGGAACATTGGGGGCTGAGCCAACTCCCTCACAAAAGATGGGGGGAATTTACTGAGTGATTAAAGTTTATTGAGCATAGTGGCACCCTGTTTAAAGACAGATACTGAAATTTGTTCTTCAAAACATAATTATTTTCTAACTTGAACTCAGCAATTTAAGGAATATTATACATCAGTATTGATCTTATAATGAAGACAAAATGATTAAATCTGATATTACAGTTATATTTTGTTTTTTCCCCTGACAGCCTAAACCGTTATGTCTGTGTCAGGTTGCATGGTGGACTTTTGTCTGCAGATACATTTTATCCATTATTGTGCCGTTTTCTTTTTCTAGACTGCTCCTTTCTTTCAGTTACATTTTCTCATCTTTACCTCTTTTCTTCTCTCTTGCTTTCCCTCTCTCCCTCTCCATGTTTCCTGCTATTGTCATGTCACCATGTGTTAATCCTCATCTCTTTCTGCCTCTTTCAGTTACAACTTTCTTTTATTATTTCATCATCTTCTAATAGTTGGTTTGATTCTTTGAAAGTGGAAGTATTTGGTCAAAGCAGAATGCTGCTTTAGTGGTTACAGACCATTCCAGTCACTTAAATGTAGTAAATCCAGTTGATTGAAATGCTCTTTCTGCTTTCCAAACATGTTTGATGGAAACCAGTGATGTTTGACCTGCTGTGGTCCTGTATCTGCAGTCTTCAAATCACTGCCCGTTGTTGTGTTCCTCATTGGACTCATGTTCACCTCCTCCATCGGTCTCCTTCTGCTGCTCATTATGTCCTATTTAAGTCAGATGTAAATCAAGTATAACATAAGACTTAATCATAATAAAGTTAAACATAACAGAAAAGTGGTCTTTGCAGAATGATTAGCATTCAAGTGCCAGTTAATGAGAAAGTTTCTAAATATTAAAATTTTAATGATGAAATAGAATAGATGAGACTCATGTTAAACAGTATTAACTCTCTTCTGTCTGGATATCTGGACTTTGTCTTCATGCATACTTTTGTAAATGATAAACATGAAATGCAAAAAAAGTTATTTTCTCCTGAGTAAACCTATGGAAATGCACAGAGACATAACAAGTCCTTCAATGATGTGGTAGTGAGCATCTAAAGGAAATCAAATGTTGCAATACTCAAATAGCCCGATCTTCATTATATTAATTCTCTGCATGAAGAAAAAAAATAAAATAAACTGCAGTCCAACCATGAAAAACGAGCAAACGGCTCCAGAAAAGGCCTCTGGCAGTGTCAGGTTGTAGTAAGACAAATGCAGGACAGCTGGCAGCTCTGAGAAAGAAAACAAAAATACAACAGTCTTAATTATGACAGTTCCACAAAAATCACTCTAGTCACGACTTCACCTCCAAAAAAAACCTGTCAGGAAAGACCAGAAGCTGCAGACCAGAGACTCAAAGCAAACCTGCAGGGAAGTGAGGAGAGGAAAGTCATTAAATACTGACAGGGGAAGAGACCTGACAATGGGACACAGGTGAGACACATCAGGGAGGAGTGGTAATCAGTCTGGGGAGGAAAACACCCAAGAGGAAGAGTGAAACTAAAAAAGAAAATGACAAAAAGCAAGCAAACACCCCGGCACATGACAGGCAGATCTTAAAAACATTCTAGGAAAAGTGAATAAAACCAAATGTTATAAAACACATCTCCTTCTTAGTGGCTATACATAAATTCTGGACCTTTTCTAGTGAGTATATCTCCATGTCATGTTGGTACCACACTGAATTTCCTGGTAAAATGCTAGGCTAACGCTTCAGCTAACAAAACTGTCATCAGATCAGACAGGTGTTCTCATTACGTTTACATTTCCTGCGTTTACCGGTTTCATGTTTGGACAAAGTCTTCCCGCCGCTGCAGCACCACAACAGAAGAACTGTCCCACCTTTTGCTCAAAAACTCTCGGGTGTCCATTTTTTGTTGAAAGTTGGGGTCAGAAACACTAGGACCACAGGAAAGTTCAGAAGTCGGATTAAACATGGGAGGGGGGGGCAGAGGATTTTTTTCCTCTCTGATTGGTCAGACCTCTGTGCGTGTGTTGCATTCACTAAAGCTAGGAAAATACAAAACTGCCATGATCATGAATGTTATAGAGCAGTTCTGAGTGGAAAGAAAACTTTCAGGACAGCGACGCCGCTGGTCGGTAAGCCTTTTGTCTACATGTTCTGCAAAGCAGTTTTTGTTGACAACTTCATAACTTTTATACCGGAACGTAAAAACACAGGCAATCAGGAACTGGCGCTCTGATTGACAGAGAGCGCCATCTGTTATTCTCCAATTGGATTGGTTGGATCGAAGCAACTGGACCTAATTTGACTGGACAATGTGCTGAAGATGCACACACACAGACTGCGGTGCGGGCTTTGTCATTATACTTTTTAATCTTTGGATCTGGGGAAACAGCAAGTCTTTCTGAGTCAGAAGGTTAAAGCCAGAGTCAAGTCACGAGTTGCTGATGTAAAAGTACAAGTCGAGTGTAAAGTCGTCAAATTCATGATTTGAGTCCAAGTCATGTGACTCGAGGCCACACCTCTGAAAATAACAAACCTTCAGGAAGAAGCTGGAAGTTTGATACATCACTGCCTAAAGACTAAGCTAAAGACCTTAGGAAATTCCTCTTAGAACTGAACAATTCTGACATTTCATCAGGTGTTCTTTGGGAAACAGCAAAAGTAGTTTCCTATTAAAGAAAAAGATTTCTCTGAATTGAAAAGCAAAATCAAAACTCTGGAGGCTGCTTATGCTGATTCTGCACAGGAACTGACCCGTGTTAATAACAGAACAGTCATACAGAGCAAACATTTAGTGTTTATTTTCTGAACCGTGGCCACTCATGGATGAAGGCAGGGGACATCCCTGGACAGGTCGCCAGTCTGTCACAGGGGCCACAATCACACACCCACACACACTCACATCCACACCCAGTCAGATCATGGAACATCAAATATCTAGGTGTGGCAGCTAGAGGGCCTTGTAATTAACATCACCAGCTCCTTTAATTGCAGAGGGCTGGTAAAAGCCCTTCCATCTCTGTCAGTGGTAGAATCAGCCTCAAACCCGCTGCTTCTGGGTTGGGACGTGCAGCGGGATTTGGGATATACAGCATCACATGGTGGCAGCTGCATTTTTGGCCCGAAATGTATGCCGGATAGGTTTGATGCTTGTTCTCCTCTGGTTTGCCTCCTCACCATTACAAAATCTGTCAAACTGTTTAGATCACAGGCTGTTTGCCATTTTTGCTCATTTGTCTCTCGTTTTTCATCTTCTTGGGCTGTGGGAGCAGGTATGTGTGTGTTGTTTTTGTTTATGATTTGTGTTAATCTACATTATTTGTAGGTGTCGCTGTTGTTTTGCCACTCATTTTTCTTAGTCCATCACTGATGCCGTGATTATCTGCGACCCGGATCAGCTTGAGGTGGTCAGACTGAGAGCCATCGGCTCAGGTTCCCCCCATTGGACCTCTCCATAGTCGAGAGTCCGGCACTAATTTGTTTTTGAGTTTTCTTGTGGCTTGCTCAGTGAACAACAGGGGAAACCTTAATGTCACATATGGTTTCACTTCTCCCTCAGGTTATTAGAACTGGTGCAGCTAAACAACACTCTGATTGGTTCAATACTGACAAACATACCTGTTTCTGTCCTGTAGCCCGGTGGTCCCCTACCACTGCGCCATGGACTTGTTCAGTGGATCAATTGCCACCGGGCCACGGAGGAAATGATTTTGATTTTCTTTTGAAACATAACCAGATTCTCTCAGGTACACCTTCAATCACTTGAGCTGTAAGGTTTGGTCAGAGGAGCAAAATGACTACGTATGAACGATTTATATTCTGAAAAATCGTTTGGTTTTGAAAATGTACCGGATTCTCTGGATTCCATTTCAGTCTCTTGAGACTAAAATCAGTCTGGGGGCGTGCAACACCAGACCATCTTTTTTTTTTGTAGCCACTTTGTTCTTTAAATCTGCTGAAAAGGGAACTTCTGACATCTATTCTGCCCACAAACTCCCTCCACGAGCAACTCAGACCTTCTGGCTCAGGTTGGTTATAAAACCATTTCCATGGAAATGCTCAGAATCCATAAAGCTGCCACAATCAGTCAGTGACACTGTTTACGTCCTTTCTGTTGGTTTTTCTGAAACTAGTCTACAAACTGCAGCTGTCTAAAAAAGCAAAGACCTACAAACCATCACTGATGCTGCAGCTTTATTACAGAATAAAAAAAATAAAAAATCATATTTACAAAGTTTACACAGCAATAACTTCTTGTTTCTTCATATGAAAATTACAAGTAAATACAAAAACTGTCAAGTTTACATCGAGTGTAAAAGCATGCAGAGAAATAAAAGACAAACTGCTGAGTCAGATATAAAGATTGTCAAGGAGAAGAACTGCTGATTCATCATCTTTAAATGACAATGTGGAATGACAGACAGATTAAAAGGTGATCGTGTCATCAGGGTGGGAGGGGTTCCTGGGGATGTTCCCTTGAGATATCTTCAAAAAACATGAAGCTCTTGTGCGGGGGTTTCAAGGCTCTGATTCACCTGAAGATGAGAAGAACATAGGAAGAGAAAAGCATGACTTTAAGATTACCACGTTGCTTTTGACCATTATCTTCATCATTAAATGTCCCAGGGGGTGTTTGTGTGTGTGTGGGGGGGGGGGGGGCAGGCAGTCTCACCATCATGTAGGAAGGAGGGGGTGGGTAGCAAACTTCAGGTGCTCTCATAAAGAGCCCTGTGTCTTCATCGTTCTCAGCTCCATCATAGTCATGGAGTAGTGGCGTATGCGGCCCGTCTGCTCTCAGGTCCCTCTGAATGCTGCTGTAGCTCGGGGGGGATGAAGGGAAGGAAGTCCAGCTGCAGGTGGAGCCCACTTGGCTACTCATGCTACTGGTTCTGCTGCTGACACCGCTGAACGGAATGGTTCCGATCACCAGGGGGAGCTCCAGGCTCAGCTTCTCACTCCCAGGGATGTGCAAGTAGATCTGGGGAGGGAGGGGTGTGGGAGGTCAGTGTAAAGATAATGTTGCATACTGCGTTTTTTTTTTAATCAAGTGACAGTTCACAACAGACAAAAGCACTACACAAAGGAAAAAAAACACTGACATCAAGCCAAGCTGCAATAACCAGGAAGAAACCTCCATCAGAACTAGATGGAGGAAGTGTGATTGGTTGGAGGAGGATATAACAGAAAAGAGACAAACACAAAAACAGTAGAACATCTGTTAGAATACGAGAGAGGGACAAGTTTGTAGCAGCAGCAGAAAAACATTGGTTCATAGTAAGAAAAGGCAGAAGAAAAGGAAAGAGCTGATAGTCTTCAGAAGTCTTCATCAGTTATCAAAAGCCTTCATCAGTCATCAGAAGTCTTCATCAGTTATCAAAAGCCTTCATCAGTCATCAGAGGTCTTCATCAGTCTTCAGTAGACTTCGTCAGTCTTTAGTAGTCTTTGTCAGTCTTCATCAGTCTTCAGTAGTCTTCGTCAGTCTTTAGTAGTCTTTGTCAGTCTTCATCAGTCTTCAGTAGTCCTCGTCAGTCTTTAGTAGTCTTCGTCAGTCTATAGTGGTCCTCGTCAGTCTTTAGTAGTCTTTTGTCAGTCTTCATCAGTCTTCAGTAGTCTTTGTCAGTCTTTGTCAGTCTATAGTAGTCTTTGTCAGTCTTCATCAGTCTTCAGTAGTCCTCGTCAGTCTATAGTAGTCTTTGTCAGTCTTCATCAGTCTTCAGTAGTCTTCGTCAGTCTTTAGTAGTCTTTGTCAGTCTTCATCAGTCTTCAGTAGTCCTCGTCAGTCTTTAGTAGTCTTTGTCAGTCTTCATCAGTCTTCAGTAGTCTTTGTCAGTCTTCAGTAGTCTTCGTCAGTCTTTAGTAGTCCTCGTCAGTCTATAGTAGTCTTTGTCAGTCTTCATCAGTCTTCAGTAGTCTTCGTCAGTCTTTAGTAGTCTTTGTCAGTCTTCAGTAGTCTTCGTCAGTCTATAGTGGTCCTCGTCAGTCTTTAGTAGTCTTTTGTCAGTCTTCATCAGTCTTCAGTAGTCTTTGTCAGTCTTTGTCAGTCTATAGTAGTCTTTGTCAGTCTTCATCAGTCTTCAGTAGTCCTCGTCAGTCTATAGTAGTCTTTGTCAGTCTTCATCAGTCTTCAGTAGTCCTCGTCAGTCTATAGTAGTCTTTGTCAGTCTTCATCAGTCTTCAGTAGTCTTCGTCAGTCTTTAGTAGTCTTTGTCAGTCTTCATCAGTCTTCAGTAGTCTTTGTCAGTCTTCAGTAGTCTTCGTCAGTCTATAGTAGTCCTCGTCAGTCTTTAGTAGTCTTTTGTCAGTCTTCATCAGTCTTCAGTAGTCTTTGTCAGTCTTTGTCAGTCTTCATCAGTCTTCAGTAGTCCTCGTCAGTCTATTGTAGTCTTTGTCAGTCTTCAGTAGTCCTCGTCAGTCTATAGTAGTCTTTGTCAGTCTTCATCAGTCTTCAGCAGTCCTCGTCAGTCTATAGTAGTCTTTGTCAGTCTTCATCAGTCTTCAGCAGTCCTCGTCAGTCTATAGTAGTCTTTGTCAGTCTTCATCAGTTTTAAGGGGGGATCTTTGGATTTCGCGGTTCATCAGTAAAAAAAGCTTTTAAAGAAGAGAACAATCAGGCCAAAAAATACAAGGACGACTCATAAGAGAAGGGACCTTCAGGACAGTGACTGCAACAATGACGTCCATTCTCAGGTTATACAGATGATAGACAGGAAATGTTCAGGAAAAAACGTGAAGAACGGCGATTTTCGGAAATGTATCTATAGGATCTGTCAGGGACGATGGATCTTATCCATTGGTGATTTTTGATCTTGCATATATTTCTACACTGTTCATGACTCACCATGAGTGTGTAGTCCACCTTAATGATGTCACAGCCACTCAGCGTGGGCTGGAGTTTTGGGACCCTAATGCTCCTCCCCTGCCACATGTCACACATGCCAGAAATGATGGGATTCCCTCGAACCGCAGACAGCTTTTGGTGCAGCTCCTGAGTAGAAAAGCAGCAGATCTCAGGCCCCTATTTTAGCCATGAGGCTCTGATCTGAGGCTCATCAGAAATGACCTTTGTGCTGCCGTTGACAGTGTAAGAGTGTTTGCAGATGATGGCAGCCTTCGGGACAACAATGCGGGAGCAGGTGTTCTTGAACCTGGCATTAATCTGGATGTCCTCACCCTCACAGTACCCCCTCCTGTCAATCTGAGCACTGATGGACACCTGTCCGTCAGGTATGAACATGCAAGTGACCTTCTTCTGTTTGGAGGCAGCAGCGGGGGCCTACGGCAAAAGGCAGAAACCTGTTTCAATAGAACATTTTGAAACTGTTGTTTCTGAATATTGACTGACATTCAAGCAAACAGTGCAACGTGTCCAATCAGAATTGGCCTTCTGGGAAGTTTTCTTCATCTACGCAGATCTGAGTTTCGGTATGCTACAGGAAGTTCTCACTTTCATACCAGCAAGCGGGGTTGGTTGACATCCAGCGGCTCCTGGACCTCAAACTCCTGCTCACAGTGCAATGCATCCTGGTTAGGCAGCTGCAGCTCTGCGTGAATGTGGTATCGTACTGAGCCAAACTTTCCTCTGTAGGATGACACCAGGTGCCTGAGGGGGTGTCCGGGAGGGCAGGCAGAATAGACCCAGTCAGAAAAGGAAAACTGATGATTTAATGATCATAGGGATCGAAAGGACTTACCCAGGAGATGGGAGCTCAAAGCCGAACTGGAAAGAGAAGGTTTTTCCAGGAGGGAGCAGGAAGCAGTTCTCTGAAACTGGGAGGGGGGTGGGATGTTACTAAACATTCTGGTAAAGGACTGAACAATGACAAATCAATTGCTCATTAAAAAATACACAGTCTGTGTATTTCAGAATTGTGTTTTTAATTGTCTTAAGCTGGTCAAGTTTTTAGCAAAACTGTTGTCTGAAAAGTGCTTTCTAAATAAAGTTTGATTTGATTGGGGGCTGACTGAGAAATCAGTAAATATCAATCAACATTTGGCATTTTGATGTATTTTGGCCTTTGCCTTTATTACAGTCAATATAAATGTGGTTATTTAGGGCTTCAATTTAGCCATGCCTCTCTGCGTCTTCCATCTGATTGGTTACATAAGCCACCACACATTTCAGAGCCAATCACAAACCAAATAATCCTGTTGATCCAAAGAAAACATGATCAGAACATACGTGTAAAAACAAAGACCAAGTAAAAGCCTTGGCCAATGAAAGCCTGATTGTTTGAGGAATTCTGGGAAAATCATATGTCAAAGCACATTTTTAAACATGCTGTTCCACACATATGAAGGATGGAATTCTTAGCTGTTTGATCCAGTTTATTTAATATTATTATTGAGATTAAATTCAAACTTTTTATAAACAGATTTTTTTTTTGCTCTGATTTAAAATAAATCCGTTTATGTATGAATGTTATCAATGCTGTGGATTCCTTTGAGGATCCAGAAACCTGCATTCGATAACCTGGAAAAACGTGTCCGTCCTACTGCATCCTATAGACTGAATACTGCATTAAAAATGACACAACTTTAGAGAAAATGGGGGGTAACTTCCAGCTATATCTGGAGCAGGACCCTGAAGATGGAGGAGGGAGAATGGTTCTGCAAACACCAGCTGGTTCTAGCAGGAGAACATCTCTGTGAGCGCATTGCTGTATGATAGTTTATTACCAAAAGACCAAAATCACTGTTTTACACTGACGTCATCCAGGGCCAAAGGTCCAGAACAACATTAACCCTGTAAAGCCGGAGCCATTAAATTCTTTGAACTTGGAGCCTTCATTGTTCCCTCTGAACAAACAAACAAAAAACATTTTTTTACATCTAAATTTTCATTTGTATCATATTTGATACATCAGGTCACACAGCTCAAAGATCTAACAAAGACATTCTCAAACCCCCAAATTACAAGACATTAGTATTGTGGAGGGCTGACACACTCATGTATCAAACATGATCGTTCGGCTTTATGGAGTTGAGCTGTTTGTGTGGATGACGTCACTGCTGTCCAGCAGGTGAGATGTTCCGGTGTTTTTGACAAAAACGGATTTTTGATCATAATTCTTCTTTGTTGCTTTTTTTACTGCTCACCTGTACTAAGCTCCTCCTCCAGCTGCAGGTCCTCTTCACACTTCAGGTATTCCACCTCGCGCACGCGGCGCCGGTTATTTCCCCCGCGGCGCTGCACGCGCGCACAGCCGGCGGCCGTGACCCGGAGGCGCGTGAGCCGGCAGGGGGCGGCCGCCTCCAGCTGCACGAGGCCGGACACTTTGTCCCCGCTGCTGTAAAAGGGGCGGAGGGGGTCCGACAGCACCAACCGGAAGAGCCGCGGCTTGTTGGATGGAGTCAGAACCATGACCGAACCGGAACTATAACAAACTAGACTTCGTGCAAACAGGATTTAAACTGCGAGTGCACGCGCACGGATCTGCGGGTCTGCTTTATACTATGGTGGGGGGGGGAGGCTTGTGTTTAACACTACTGTAAGATACACGTGCTCACTGCGTGCACGCAGAATGTGGGGGGCTCTGTGATTCGTTAGTCTGAGTCATTGACCAATGAGGATACAGAGCGCGCGCGTGAACAGCTAATTATGGTAGGGGGGCTTAGACTCCAGAAAGTGAAGTAAACAACAGCTGATGCCCCCCCATCCTCCCCGAGGAGGAACCAGGGAAGATTTTCTCCAGAAAAGGGGTGTGTGGGGGTGTTAAGATAAATAATTGCAGATAAATAAAAACAATAAACAGAGTTGTTTGTTTCAGTTCTGTTTGATTCTGACCCGGGTTCAGGGTTCCCTGTTAAAGTAGAAGGTTCCACTATATGCTCACACACACGAGTGTGTTTTCCTAAATGTCTACCGGCTGCAGGTTCTCTTTGTTTACAGTTTGTCCAAATCCTGATCAAGGTCAAAGATCATGAAGGATGAAACCTCAGCAGCTGTTGGATTTCTGAAAAACGCAGAGTTTAGGGAGTCGTTTGTAAATGTGCGTAGTCAAATTTTAAGCGTTAACAGATTATTCCCATTGTCCTTTGGGTGTTCTGTAATGTGCATGACAAGTTAATGATGGAATGTGACGAGGAGATTTGTGGGTAGAAGAATGAAAAGGCGGGAAGAATAATAAAAATGGTGATCCTCTAACCCCAAGACATGGATCTCTGAGCTCCTTCATATTTATAACACCTGGTACTCTGCATTAACCCCAGAGCGCCGGCTACAACAGCAATGTTTTTTGGTTATTTAGCCTGTTTTATTTTGTTTTACAAAATTATTTTCACCTTGTAATTCAGGTATTTATAAATGTTACATTTATTAGCTAAATATTTAATTTTAATTTTAATATTTATTTTACAATTATATTTGATATATTTGGTATATATGTAACCCGAGACTTAAACTGAATTTTGAGTTACATTGTGGCAGATTGGTGCAAAGCGGCTGTGCTAAAGTGACCACACCAGGTCTTTGTTATGGTTGGAGGCATTTACTTTCACCAGCCAACATTTCACCTCCATCCAAAACACTGCAGCCCAGACCTGAGCGAACACTTCTGCTTATATAGCCTCGCCCCAATTGGTTCACACCACTGCAGAAAAGAATGCAGGGGTTTCCAACTAAACACCCCTCTCATTCCAAATGGTTCCAACTCAACATTCAAAATGGCTGCCAGACCGCTAAACAAACATTTGCCCAAACAAAAGCTGGTGAGTGAGACAACAACATAAGAAACAGAAGCATGACCTGGTGAGTGAGACAAAAACATATAACAGATACATGAGTAACAAATATCACTTTGTTACATACATTTTAGAAGGTGGAGATGTATTGAGAGTATTTGTGTAGGAACTGAAGTAGTGTTAACATCCAGCAGGGGGACAGAATAAGGGAACGGACTAGTAGAGAGTTAAAGGTAATGTGCTGAGGTGGAGTGTGAATAAAGCTACAGAGGAAGAGCTAAAAGTAACTCCTGAATTACTGATCACGGCGTGCCTGTTCGGACATAACACTACAGATTTAAGTGCACCAGAAGTTAAAAATAAGTATTTGTTGCAGGATTGAGGGTTAAAAAGTGTTCAATCACAGTAATTTTTCATGGGTAAAGGGTGGAAATACTTTAAAGTTCAAAATGAGAATTTCATGACAAGAAAAAGAAATATAATTTGTTTTATGGTCGATCAGTATGGAAGCAAATGTGACTCATAATTCAAAATAAAGGTCAATACCGGAAATGCTTTTTCATTTTCAAAATACAGCTGCCTCCGTTGACTCAAAAATGAAATGACAACTCAATCCGCCAAATGGATTTTTCTTTTTCTTCAACGCCGCTCATTCTGTCACTTAATTAAAATGATAAAGAGAAGTTGTGCAGGAGATTAAGAGGAACAGTCTTGAAGGAACACTTACAGAACTCTTAGCCCGCTAAGATAGCTAGTTAGCCGCTAGCTAGGCTCATGAAGATGTACAGTGGTTTGCAGAAGTATTTACACCTCTTGAATTTCTCCACATTTTCTCACATTATGACTACAAACATAAAAATATTTGATTGGAATTTTATGTGAAAGACCAACACAAAGTGGGACACACTGGTGAAGTGGAAAGAAAATGTACAAGAGTTCATTTAAAAAAAAAAACTGAAGAGTGCAGTGTGCAAAAGTATTAATCCCCCCCTGAGTCAATACTTTGTGGAACCCCCTTTTGCTGCAATTCCAGCTGCAAGTCTTTTGAGGTTTGTCTCTACCAGCTTTGAACATCTAGAGACTGAAATCTTTGTCCATTCTTCCTCACAAAACAATTCAAGGTGAGCCAGATTAGATGGAGAGCGTTTGTAAGCAGCAGTTTTCAGATCTCTCCACAGATTCTGGATTGGATTAAGGTCTGGACTTTGACTGGATCATTCCAACACATGAATCAGTTTCCTTTTTACCATTCCATTGCAGCTTTGGCTTTATGTTTAGGGTGGTTGCCCAGTTGGAAGGTGAATCTCCGCCCCAGTCTCAAGTGTTGTTCAGCAGGCTGGGTATTGAGGTAGGAGAAGAAGAGTGGTGGAGTAGGTAAGAGTGACGCCCACTGATGATGCTTTGCAGGTCTGGGCAAAGGAGGTCTCTGGCGTGTGACTGTAGCAGGCTGAAGCGGCGAGGAAGGCTTGCATGGCCGTGGCGAGAGCTGGAAGAAGCAACGAAAACTTCCTGGCGAAGAGGACTGAAGAAGAGACAGGTTCAGTAGTGTGGGGAACAGGTGGTGAGTATGAGTCTGATTAACTGGAGGGGGAATCCAACAACACATGTGATGCAGTAAAAGTGATCAACCATCATTCAGTCCAATGTGTGGAAACACTTTGAATTTACAAAGTCATGTGACCATACAGTGTTCTAGAATGTTCTAATGATGTTCCTTTGGATTATTCTGATGTGGAAAAACAACAGTGGAATGAACTTTATCAAACTCTAATGTGAATGGATTTGACATTCATTCTTGTTTACTTGTTTGTTTGTAAACATATTTATTTACACTTGATTATCTTGAAGAAACAAGAATCTGGAAAACTTCCCTGTTCAGTAGCAGGAATTTACCTCTGGATCACTGTTGAAGTTCTGGATGAAGATGTTCTGGATCGGTTTTAGACCAAAGAATCTGATCCAATCAGATTGTTTAAAATGAAACAATATTGACTATGAATTGGATTAGCATTTATAATATAAATCAATGGTTATTAAAACGAATCGTTACACCCTTGGTAACCTGGCCTCATTGTAGTGGTCTGGACTAAACTGGATGACCATCAACAGTCATAATCAACAAAGCTGGTCTGATGTTCTTGTATGAACTGAGGCAGAATCCACAGGTTTGGAGGGAAAGAGAAGCTTCTCGTGACAATAATTTTCTTTGAGATCTGTTAATGGATCAGAACAACATTTCAAAGATGTTCATGACTTTGGATAGAAAGGTACTTCTTTATTTTCATGTTCATTTATGGCACGTTCACTCCATGTTCTAATGATGATACACATTCCTTTCTGATTCCTCGTGAAGTAAAATGTTCCTGAGGTCACAGGAAGTCCTTTGATTAAAGTTTTGGAGATTGTTCTGTATGATCTGCCTCTGTCCTCCAGACCTTCAATTAATTCAGAACATGTTCTTCTTTCTTCTCCTCTTCTCCTTTGACCTCTCCCACTTGCAGCTGATTAGAGAGCTAAAGTTACCATGGTAACGGTTTGAGGGCCTGGAGAGTGAAAGTGGGACCACAGAGATTGTGGATGTTCCTAAACCAGAATCAGGATGAAGAACCCAATTCAAATTAAAACCTCAAGCAAGTTCAGATCCTGGAATGATCCAAAACAGACCCTGATTCATATCAAGATCTCATGAGTCCATTTGATTTTCTGAAGAAAACGCTAATAGAGAACAGAACCAAGAGTGTAGACAAACAGAAGGGTTTGATGAGCAGTAGAACCGCTGAAACAGGTTTCAAAGCAATAACCATCATAATAAATTAACGGGAGAACATGAACCGAATCAAGAGAAGGATCCATGCTCAGAACCAGCCCAAGCAACAGAAAGAGCCAGTTCAAGATCAAAGCCCTATTGTGACTGAGAACCGGATCAGACCCAGATTAAACTGAGAGATCTCCAAACACAAGGCGCAAACACATACCCCATTAAAATGAAAACCACATGCCAGCCCAAACTCTACTCAAATCCCACACCAAGATCCAGAACTCTATTCAGAACAGGATTAAGATTTGGTTCCAGATTCAAGAACAGATTTATGACTATCCCACAGATCCTGATCCAGATTTGGCTGCTTGTCAAGAGCAATATTTTGATCTAGACTTCCTGGATTGAGATCCAAATCCAGACTTAAGAATCTGATCCTGGTCCTTCCTGACCTGTTTCCCAGAATCTGATGGACATCATGTGCGTATCTAGGACAAGCCCAGACTGACAGCCAGAACCAGGTTCATCAAAACAGAATCTGATTGTGCAGTAAAGAGTGTGCCGAGCATTTGAAGTGTATTTACCGGTAAACATCCACAACCATTCATGGTCAAAAACCAAAGACCAAACCCTGAACCAAATCAAATTGACCCAAAGCACTGATGACACAAGAACAAAGACATGGTCCGGAGGGTCTTCAGGGGAGCAGTGGGGTCTTTGGTGGTATTCTGGAGACCTATGACCAATCTGGAGTGTCTGTCATCTGTTCAGCTTCTCATCATACCTGCAGAAGGAGAACATCTGTGTCTCAGTAAAGTTCCACCTGAGTGGGAACATAAGTAGACATGATCTGGGTCACTCCTGAGGAAGAACAACAGATGTTCTGCCTCCCTAAAACCCAGAATAGATTCCAGTGGAGTCAGAGGTGATGACAAAGATGAAGAGGAGAAGGGCAGAACAGCGAGTTATTTTAGGAACTTTTAGGCGCCACAGACTTCAGGGGATCAGGAGGTTCTTCCAGATGATTGGACAGCTCCAGTTAAAGAGATCATGGAGACTGAGAGGAAGAAACTTGGTGCTTAATCTGGAATGAAGAAACCAGATCAGAAGACCTGATGAAGTTCAGTACAGTTGGGTGAGAGGAACAGAGATGGAGGACGAGAAGCAGGTTAGGATGATGAAGGACAGATGGAAATGTGATGACAGGTTCTACAAGACTGACGGAAAGATAGAAGGAGAACTTTGAATATCAAGGATCAGCTTTGAGGTCCTTATGGTTTCCATGGTGATGCACAGACTGACAGATTCGTTTGATCATTTATTGTCTCAGAGAACTGGACTGAGTGAGTGTGAACCCCCCCCACAGAAAATGTTTTATTCCCAGATCTAACCAAATGAAGTCAGTTCAGTTTTTCCCCATTTTTCTGTAAAACAGAAAAAAAGAGAATTATCAAGAAGATGTAAATTAAAAAAAAGGATCAGATCAAGAATGATTATTCTGACCAACAGAATGACTGACTAACAGCTGTGTATTTCTCTGTAGTCAATGGGATTTTGGCTTCTTGGAGCCAGCAGGAACTTCTTGTTTGGAACACAGAGGGGGGGACTCTGTCCAGTTCTCATGTACAGTCAGTGGTTCAGACAGAAATCTCTGTGGACCACGATGTTTAGAGCAGGTGGAGGACCATCTAAAGAGGTGAAGGTTTGCTCTGGAAATGAGAGGAATGAAGGTTGTCTGCAGGAAGACAGAGAGATGGGTGGGAATGAGAGAAACTCCAGAGGAACAATGAGGTTACAGGGAGGAGAGTCTTTGGCTCTTCCAGCAACCCCAGCAGTTTCCACAACTCCATCTGGATGAAGCCCATCTGCTACACTGATCAAACATGTCGTTGTTTATTGAAATATTTAGCTGTTATCTTATCTTGTAGCTGTTTATCTAGACGTGTTTGTTTATTAGACATATACTTGTTATTCAACCATGTAGTTGTGGAAATAATTAAGATCACTTTTCTAATAATCTAGATCAGGTGTCTCCAACCCTGGTCCTCGAGGGCTGCCGTCCTCCTTGTTTCACAGCTAACCCGGCTTCAGTAATTGCTGCTGACCTGGATCAGGTGTTCTTCAAGCAATCAGAAACAGGGATTATTCAATCCAGCTAATCAGCATCTACTAAAGCAAGGTTAGCTGCAAAACAAGCAGGACGGCAGCCCTCGAGGACCAGGGTTGGAGACACCTGATCTAGTACATCACCTGTCCGTCCGGGGTTGAGGATCTCTCCTTCATGTGGGAAACTCTGAGGTTTCTTAGTTTTTTCCCCCAAAAAGAGACAGGGATTTTTTATGAGTTTTTCCTCACTGAGAAGGAGGGTTTAAGGACAGAGATGTTTGTTCAGATTAGTCTGTTTAACAACCAGCTATTGTTTACTTTTACATGATTGATTTTTTTGTTTCTTGCAATATACTGACATCAGTCCATTAAGACGGCTATGGCTGTGATATTGGGCTATACAAATCCAATTGAATTGAATTGAAGTAGAGGAGAAGAAGGTGGAGACTCTTAGTTCTTATGATCAACAGTCCAGAGGCGTGTGGAAGCAGGTTGGAACTAGTGGAGGAAGGCTTCAAGTGAAATGAAAACAAAGGTGAAGAACTGTGGTGAGGACAGCTTAGAGACAGCAGCTGGAGTGACCAGGATGGATCAGGAATGAATCCGTCAGAGGACCAGATCATGGTACATGTTCTGAAAGCAGATGGAGATATTTGGACACGTTGAAAGGGGGAACAAGGAGGATGCTGGAAAAAGGATGCTGAGGTTGGAAAGAGAAGAAGACCAAAGATGGAGGAGGATACAGAAGACAGAGTTGGATGGAGGATTTGCTGTGGTGCCAATAAGATAGCAGCTGGAAGACTTGAGAGTCTGAGTAAAGTTGAAGGTAAAGTCAAGGAATCAGCAGTGCTGACAGTTCGTATTCTTACTGTCGGATAGTATCAGGGATCTGCAGTCTGTCTGTGGGAATGAACTGAGAGAGCTTCTGCAGACTGTGAATGAAACTGATCTTCTTGCTGAACTTGTCACTGTGGACAGCAGGTGGAGGTGTTTCAGGTGAGATGTGACAGGAAACATGAAAGACTTTCAAAGTGCTGCTAAAGAGAGTGCAGGAGTTTCTGAGTGGAGACCTGAAGAAGGGTTTGACCAGAGTGATGAGAGCCTTGATGTACCAGGCGGGATGAACAACCAGGAGTCCCTTCAAGTCCTTCTTCAACCTGAGCACACAGCAGGACACCAACATGACCTGTGTTGTCATGGTAACCAGATCACTTCTATGACTTATCAGAGTCCGTATAAACACAAAACAGTTGCTTTTCTTTCAGAATAAATGTCTGTACCCAGCAGGGCTGTGCAGATGAGGAAAGCCATCATACCTTCTGTCAATGGAGGTGTAGCACTGGTGGAGCCACTTGATAGCAGGTAGTTTGTTTCTGGGAGCCAGACTGCACAGGTAGACAAGCATGTAGTTCTCCGAAACCATCAGGTCCAAAGTTCCAACAATGTATCTACAGGAAGACGTATGGGTCATTGTGCGCTGTCACATGAAGCACAGTCGGCTCCTGTCAGTCACCTCACCTGAACAGGTTCTCCATGACATAATCATAGTTCTCCACCGTGTTCTCTGGCAGGTAACAGGAGGTAAAAAGGATGATGGCGTTCATCCCATCTCCATAGTAACCTGACCAACAGAGGAGTCTCGGTCAGAGAGTCTCCAGCGTAGATGTTTGGTTCTTTGGTGAACAAATCTCACCTCCATGTGACAGAACCTGCAGATACGGCTCCAGCACACTCATGTTCACGTGAAACTCATGTCCAGAGACGCAGAACCGTCGCCAGCGGCGCCCCTTACTGTCTACCTGATCCAGCTCCATCAGACCCTCTGAGGGTTCCGCTGGACTCCATGCCACACCCACAACCCTGCCCTTTCCCGTCCGCGGGAGGTCATCTGCATCACAGAGGATTGACAGCATCTCAACCCAAGTAAAGTCCATCTGATCTTCACCTCCTGTCTCCCTGATGGACTCACCGTCCCACTCCAGGTCATGTGTGCTGTCAGGCAGCGTTCCCGTCTCGCTTCCAGATGGCGTCTCCAGGGCGTCTAAGTTGATGTCCAGAGACGGCGTTTCATCTGTGGCTGAGAGCGCTGCAGCCGAGAAGCTGTCGCAGTTGGGATCCTGTGGGTCTCGCTGGCTCAAGGTCAGGCTGAGGGTTGGGGCCACAAGACGCCTTTTAGCCCCACCCCCAACGCCTAGTGCCAGGGCGAGGCTGGTGGGTGGAGCTAAAGGAGGAGAGGGTGGAAAAGCGTTTTCACATCTGGTCAAATATTTCTTGCTGCTACTTTATCAGGCAAATGATGAGGAGGCTCCCAGGGGCCCCGGGGGCCCATTGATGATTGAACTTTCTGTTTCTGATGATGAAATGCTCGTTCCACCACATTAATGAGGACGCAGTAAAAATATTGATGTTATATGGCTACATTCAAAAGTAACAAACACCAAACCAGAAAAATCTCCTTATTAAGATCATTCTTAATAAGAATGGGAGGGAAACTTGATAGGACACCAGCAGAAACAGATCCACAAAGTAAATTATACTATTAATTAATACTATACAAATGTTAACAATATGATGGTGGAGCTTGGTCTGGGAGATCCATGGAGATATAAGAACCCAAGCATGAAAAACGTCACTTTTTTCTCCATAATAACATAATGGCAAGTCCAGAATAGACTTCTGTATTTCTCAGCAACATATGAATTAAGTAATAGACTGCCAAATAGAGTCTACAGCACTAAGTGATCATGCCCCAGTAATTTGACATCTTGATATCTGTAATGACATTTTTTTAAATAATGGAGCCTAAATGTGTCGTTGCTTAGCAACGCAGCAGCAGTTCAAGAATTAAAGCAAACCTGAGAGATTACTTAGAAACAGCAGTTCAAGAATTAAAGCAAACCTTGAGAGATTACTTAGAAACAAATGACACTGAAGATGTCACTCCACCAATTTTGTGGAGCCAGAGCTGTAATCAAGAGGATGATTCAGATTTCATCCTGGATAAAGAAAGTACGATTAAAGGAAGAAAGCATAAAGTTGTTAGAAATGGAGCATTAAAAAAAAGGTGAAAAGGACATACTGTTGAAAAAAACCTAGAAAAACATTAGAAACGATCTTCACATACATACAGTGGGTACGGAAAGCATTCAGACCCCCTTTAAGTTTGTCACTCTTTGTTATATTGCAGCCATTTGCTAAAATCATTTAAGTTCATTTTTTCCTCATTAATGTACACACAGCACCAAACACAGAGTTTTTGACATTTTTGCAGATTTATTCAAAAAGAAAATATTGAACTCAGGTTCTGTCCATTTCTTCGGACCATCCTTGAGATGGTTCTACACCATTAGAGTCATTAGAGTCCAGCTGTGTTTGATTCTACTGATTGGACTTGATTAGGAAAGCTACACACCTGTCTATATAAGACCTTCCAGCTCACAGTGATGTCAGAGCAAATGAGAATCATGAGGTCAAAGGAACTGCCTGAAGGGAATTTAAGGGGGTCAGAATACTTTACGTACCCACTGTAGTTGAGGGGCCTAAGATTCTCTCTACAAAAATATTATGAGATGCATAATAGAGCCAGACGACCTCCAGCTTTTCAGCTTCGTAAAATACAAACAGACAGAATGGTACACAAAATAAATGACCCCACAAATAAAACATCGACCTGTCACCCTAAAGACATAGCCTTCGCAATCGTTTATAAGAAACTTTATGAAGAGCCAAATCAAGCCAACAATGAAGTCGAACAACAAAGTGCTTTCAGTAATCTTACCTTACCTGCCCTGTCTACAGATAAAGCTTCAGAAATGATTACAAACATAACAGAGACGGAAATTAGAGAGGCAATTAAAAAGCTAAATGATAAGAAGTCCCCAGGAACAGATGGACTCCTGGGAGACTTTAATAAATGCTTTATGGAAGATTTACCACCACTATTAACCAGGGTCTTTAATTATGCAATTGAAAATGGGGAAATGCCAGACTCATGGTCTGAAGCCCTCAGTTCAATCATTTACGTAGAAGGAAAAGATGCAACACAATGTGAGGGATATAGACCTATTAGTTTGTTGTGGAATATCTAAAGCTACTTACTAGTATTCTAGCAAAAAGAATCCAAAAACACATGCAAAAATGGATTCACCTGGTTCAAGGGGGCTTTATTTCAGGCAGACAAATTAATATAAGGATAACCTTAAAAGTTATAATGGAAAAAGAAAAATGAGTAAAAGATCTATGGTAATTATTGTTGATGCTCAAAAAGCATTTGACATGGTCATTTGGCACTTTCTATACAATCCTCTTTTGGCTATGTGTTTTTGGGCAATGGGCTAAGTTTATTGAGTGGATAAAAGTAATTCACAAAAATCCAAAATCCTGTGTTGGGTTATTGGATGCTGCTCTGAATTTTACTACTTCTAGAGAGGAGTTCACCAGGGTGACTGTCTGAATCCTCTGCTATTCACAGTTAATACTGAACCTCTTGCTACATTAATCAGGATGAACTATAAGATTTAAAGGATCGAGGACAAAAGTGAGAAAGAACACAAAATATCACTCTTTGCAGATGACATTTTAACAAATATTAGTGATCCAATTACATCTGTTCCAGCTCTCACGGACCCCTTTGGGGAGAATGGAAAGCTTTCAGGTTATAAAATCAACCAATCAGAATCAATTATGTTAAAAGGACAATGGCCCACAATTCTCTCAAGCAGCATTGCATTTTGCATGAGTAATCAGGGATTCAGATGTCTAGGAATCATAATCATTACTCCCCAAATGTCACAGTTATTTAAATCTAACTATGGTAAACTACTAGAAGAACTAAAAAAAGATCTTACCAGATGGGACATTTTACCTCTGTCACTGTTTCAGTCACTGCCAGTAAAGATACTAACATCCACTGTGACAAATCTCAATAAAATAATCTCAAATGTATTTGGCAGAACAAACATCCAAGAACTAAATTCAAAACACTGATGTGTCCCAAAGAGCTGGGTGGATTAAATATACGATATTTAAGAAAATATTATTTTGCCGCCCAGATTAAGTCAGTGGTTGCCTGGGTTTCACAAGGAGCGGGAAATCTGGTATAATATGGAGCAGAGTGATCATCCAATACTGACTAAAGGACCAAAAAGTCAAATTACACATGAACTGGTGAAAAACCCCCTATCTGTATGGACAAAAGTTAGAAAAACTTTCAACCTCCCCAAATCAATTAGCAGATTCATACAAGTCCATCATAATCCTGAATTTCCACTGGCATCAAGTCTAAACAACTGGGCCAAAACAGGCTTGAATATGCTGGGTCAAATGTTTGAAAACGGGAACCTGATGTCCTTTCAGCAACTCCAACAGGAATATAGTCTCCCAGGTCGAGATTTCTATCAATATTTACAACTAAGACATTATTTTAGTAGAAACTATATTTTGGCCAACCTGCAAATTCCACCATCAGACCTTGAGTTATTTTTTACATCTATAATCAAAAGAGAAATTACTGGTTAATATGTATCCCATATTTACAAGATCTTACAAAAGGCTAACACAGAAGACACACAGCATATTAAAGGAAGATGGGAATTGGAAATGAACACCATATTTAAGGATGAAGACTGGGAATCAACACTTCCAGAGGGAAATAAAACAAACAGCCCAATGTTGAGGGAATTTGAATGGAAAACAAAAGTTAGATTTTTAAGACTCCTTTAGTTCCATCCAAATCTGCTGGGACGTCAGATAAATGCTGGAGGGGGTGTGACCTCATGGGGGACCATCCTTGTACATTTTGGGATGGTCCTAAACTGGTTCATTTCTAAAATGCTGTACAAGAAAACATTGAGTATTAAAGTGATACTGGAGCCAAGTTCCGCTGTATTGGGCATATTTAACAGCAATGTTCCATCAAATGGCAATTTTCATTTGTTAAGAAAACTTCTTCTCATTGCAAGGAAAATGATCACGGTCTCCTGCAGGCCACGCCCCCCACAATCACTCAGTGGAAGAACAAACTGAAAGATGTATAAATACAGAAGAAATCCCAGCAAGACTACAAATGAAGTGACATATTTAGAGAGAAATGGTCCCCAGTTCAGAAATACATTTGAAATGAATGAGCTGATCTCTCTGTGAAAGTGAATGCACACATTTATAGAAGGCATGGCAGGGTGGAAAACAGAATGTCAAAACCCTTGCTGTGACTGTATATATGTATAACTACCTGAAAACAAATCCTAATTCTGTAATTAGATACATACACAGATACAAAAGTTTTATAAAAACTGTCATTTGCACTGAATGTTAACGAAACAAGGAAAAACAACATTATGGGCGTGGTAAACAAAAACCATTGCAAAATAATCTGCTGACTCAGCAAAAAAAAGATTAGAATCCACAAATGAAAATATTAGACATGTGTTGGGGATATCCAAAGGAAATTTGAAATTATTATGGGATGGCCACGTTAATTACAGCATGGCGGCCATTTTGTGTAAAAATCAGCAATTTGATGATTTTCAAGTTGTTGTTTTTTTAAACGAACCTTTTGCTTGTCCAATTTTCACCAAATTTCACACAGATGTTGCCAGGTATCACCTGGCGACCAAAACATAAAATTGTTGCTGCGGACGCAAAACCAACTTAAAAGCCAACATTTTTTTAAAAAGTGCTTTTTATAATAATTGTTCACATACAGCTCAGACCAGCCTCACGGAAAGAGAAGTTGACTGCTTCATAAGTGTGGTCAGGTCAAAGGTGGGCGTCTAGGGCAGCTATGGCGCGCGGAGGCGGGTGGCGAGGGCAGGTAGCACCTGCGGGCCATCCGACGCTGCATGTGGCTTCAATCATCATTATTATTGTCCCTTGCAGGGTCACGGGGCTGCTGGAGCCTAAACCCAGCCACTGTTGGGGAGAGGCAGGCTACACCCTGGACAGATCACCAGGCAAAGCAGGGCAACAATCACACACACTCATAGCTATTACGACAATTAAGAGTCATCAGTTCACCCATGAGGTGTGTTTTGAGCCGGAGAAAACCCACGCATGCACGGGGAGAACGTGCAAACTCCACACAGAAAGGTCCCAGCTGGGACTTAAACCAGGACCTTCTTGCTGTGAGGCAAGAGCGCTAACCACTGCTCCACCGCGCAGCCCTGTGTGGATTTAAACAAGCTAAATATGTGTCCATATTTTGGAATTCGGCCCGTCTCCTGAGGTCAGACTTTGTCTTCTGGGAACCTCATCATGATGACATGAATCCTTTACTCCTTTCTGTCAGTCGTTTATACCTGCTGTGCTGAAGACTCAGGTTACTGTGACATTTAGGAAAAGAACTTCAGAAATGTGGATCATTTACTATGCTAAAGAAGTTTCAACCAAAGTGATGCATTTACCAGGGTCTGTGGCGCCTCCTGCTGGACTTTCAGACTCCTGTGGAGCGTCGCCGTCCTCTGGTAGAGGTCTGAGCAACCCAAAAACAAAAGCTTTACGACGTTTGTTTCATAGATTGTGATTGAATTTTGGTTAATGCAGTATCAATAACCTGTGCTCTACGAGAACACAGCTGTGACACAGAGGTGGAGTGGTTGTCCTCTGATTGGAAGGTCGCAGGTTTGGTTCCTGCTCTACGCTTCCATGTGTTAAAGTGTCCTTGGGCAAAATGCTGAACCCCACATTGCTCCTGGCGGTCATGTCTTAGCGGCGGTGCTGAGCAGCAGAGCCGCCGTCAGCGTGTTTGTGTGTGAATGAGACCGTGAATAAAGCGATGTAGAAGTAAACGCCATTTCTGTACATTATTTTGTTATTGAACAAACATGTTGGGAGGGGGGGTCAGTTGTGACAGTGTGCTCTTGATTGGATGTTTTTGTTTGTTTTCCTCCTTATCTGTTGTTGGTTTGGATAAAAGAGCGTGACGACTAACAAAGCTGCTGTTCGGTTCCGGTCCAGAGTGTGCGGAACCCCAGGTTCTGACGGAGAGGTCTCATGTTCTCTTAGGGAGGGTTTAGCGTTAAAGACTGCCCAACCTACTTCACTGGGTCACCAGCAGAAAAGTGAACCTCTGGCTTGTGTTTGTAGATTTAAAGTTAAAGGGAAATGTATTGATGTAATTGTTTGTTTATTGTTGTGTGCTGTGAAAATGAGATAAAAACAAATAAATAAATTATCTAAATGAATCAACATGAGAACAGATATTTGAGTATTGATCTTAACAAAGGATATGAAACACAAAATAATACTACTTCAAGAATACTATTATTGCAGAAATAAACAGGTACTTTGACTTTTAGCATCATTACAGATTCTATCAGCATCGGCTTTGATTTATTTTCTTTGATAAAAATCAGAATTGTACTGAACAGAAATTGTTGCTTTTTATTATCATTGCTAGTTTCTGTATGATCGATCCTGGAACTTTCGATGTGTTTAGCCGTTAATATCTTGGCTTTTCAGACCTTTAAGTCCTATTTCTTTGACATTGTTTAAATGGGCGTGCTTTAACAACTAGTCAGTCTCAACCATCGACTGTAACAGGGAACTGGACTGAGCGAACATGACAGCCCCTTCCCCCAGAAAATGGTTTCCTTCTGTCTCCAACCAAATGGCGCAATTCAGTCACCCTTTTTCCATGATACTGATGCGGCCATGTTGGAGCCAGATGTGGTCAGCAGTGATTGGTCAGAGTTGGTCTGAGTCAACATTTCTATGGCAACCACTCTCTCCTACCAGGAGTGAGCTTGTTGGAAGGCCACACCCCTACCACTGGAAAGCGGGCTTGTAAAATCTGTCAAATGCTTTAACCGTTAGACATGGAAACCTGAAGGCCCCGCCTACTTTTAGTCGAGGCTTCTCTACAGACAAATATGCTGAAAAAAACAGAGAATTATCAAGAACATGTTTAAAAAAAGTATCAGAGCAAGAATGGTTCTTCTAGAATGACTGAGTAACAACTGTTCATTTCTCTATAGAAGTCTATGGGATTCAGGCAGATACTTCCTGTTTGGAACGTCTTGGGGAGGGGTCACTCAGTCCAGTTCTCAGATACAGTACATAGTTCTGACAAAGGAGTCCATTTTGGGAGTGTGATGATGACATATCCATTCAACGGGGATTTAACAAAAAGCTGGCTTTATTTGTCCCAGAACATAACAAACCTTCACTTAGACCCCCCCCCCAACTCCCCCTGCTTATCCTCTGACAGGTGAGGTCTTACCTGGGGAAGCCATCGTCCTGCCACTCCTCCCTCAGCTCCATGTCCTGGATGTCAGGGGGATGAGAGGAGCTGGTGGCAGAAACAAACATGCTGTAAACAAGTTTGTATGCACGTGCACGTGCACATGAAGGTGCACATGAAGTATACATGTGCACACTCATCAGTTCAGCAGAAACTCTAAGAAAATGATCATCATCAGAAAACCAAATAGTTGAGCTGAACCAGAACCCATAGAACCAGTTGCACAAGAATAGAAGAAACATAAAGCTTCATTTAAACAAATGCTACAAACTTTGGAACATTAGCAGTCATCTTAGAAAAGCATGTACCATGATTAAGAATTTTAGATGAGAGATCACATGTGGGTCCAATTGGAGTTAGCTCCGCCCACTATAATCATTGCAAGTGGGCAGGACAAACACATCTTGAAGGTCTTCTGGGTTCATCCATGCATCCACCCTCCAAAACGGCTAATTTGATTCAAACCATCACACTTGAAACCAGACCACAAATGTGTTTTGATTCAAAATGTATTATCCTACGAGATTCAATAGAAAATGACTCCCTCCTGCAGACTCCCCTTGGTGGTCTCTGGAGGAACTGCAACATTTGTGACTTCATGGTTTCATTTATGTAAAGAACAGAAGGTGGAGGTGGGGGTAGTTTTGTCTTTTAGACAAACACTGATCTTCTTTTTCTTTGGGCTTTTCTTTTCAGCCAATCAGATTCCTCCATCTACCTCTGTATTCCGCATCCTCTAACACCAGATTCCTTCATGTCTTCATTCTGCATCCATAAACCTTCTCTATGTTCTTCCTCTAGACCTCTTTCCTGCAGTTCTAGACTCAGCATCTTTCTACAAACATCTTCACCATCTCTCCTCTGGACATGACTGAACCATCTCAGTCTGACCTCTGACTTTATCTCCAGAACATCTAACATGTGCTGTTCCTCTGATGGATTCATTCCTGATCCATCCTGGTCACTTCCAAAGAGAACCTCAGCATCTTCATCTATTTTCTCCAACCATTCCAACCTGTCTGACTCACTTCTTTTTCTCTCTCCGTTCCTCTGGACTGTGGACCCGAGATACTTCAAATCCTTCTTCTTTCTCTCTTCTCCCTGTAACCTCACTCTTCCACTTGGGTTCTTCTCGTTCACACATGAACTCCGTCTTGCTGCAGTTAACCTTCATTCCTCTCTTTTCCAGGTCAAACCTCCACCTCTGTAGCTTCTCCTCCACCTGTTCTCTGCTCTCACTATAAATCACAGTATCGTCTGCAAACATCATAGTTCATGGTGATTCCTGTCTAACCTCATCTGTCAGTCTGTCCATCACCATTACAAACAGGAAGGGGCTCAGAGCTGATCCCTGATGTAATCCCACCTTCACCTTGAACTCCTCTGTCACTCCTACAGTAAACTTCACCACTGTCTTCCAGCCCTCATACATGTCCTGCTCTAACATACTTCTGTCTCTCCAGACGTCCTCATACAAAACCACAGTTTATCTCTGTCATAAACTTTCTCCAGATCTACAAAGACACAGTGTATCTCTCTGACCTTCTCTGACCTTCTCTATCAACATCCTCAAAGCAAAGATTGCATCTCTACCTTTTCCTGTCATAGTTCCAACATTCAAAGTTCCTACTCTCAGTCCAGGACTCATGACTTTCCTCTACTCTCTCCTCTGACAAGCAGTCCAATTTCCATCAGCACCCTGCTGGTGAACAGCATGGCAGTTGTTGTTAATTCGGGCCTCGACCGATCCAGTATGGATAGATCTGATTAGCATGTTTGGTTTGGTAAAGATTTTACGTGGGATGCCCTTCCTGACACAACCCTCTGTCTTTTATGCGTGCTTGGGACCGGCACAGTGAGACTCTAGCTTAGGCTCCTTGTGGCTACACTATTTAGACTTTATTTACACTGATGATCCCTTAAATTTAACAGAACCGCTGATTACTTATGTTTGTGTTAAACTGAGCTTAGAGACGAAAAGGAAAACCCGTAAAATACACTTTAGAATAAAACTACCATCAAAAATAAAACAATTATAACTGTTTAAAAATGAAAACAATATTTTTATAAAGCAGCTGCCCTTTTTAACACAAAAACTAGTGTTGACCAAAATAAAAACTAAAACTCTTTAAAAGTCAAACATTGGTCACTACAAAATAAATACATGAAAGATGAAGCCTAAATGAAACAAAAGCTTCATGGACGCTTCACTCTCAGCTTTATGGCAGATCCACAGATCATTACTGTAACAGATCAAGAAAACAGCTTCGGCACATTCACTTGACCTCAGTCTGAATAAATGGGGGGGAAGGTCCAAACACCTCCCCGAAGAAAGCCCCAGTTCCTGTTCCAACACTCCAGAACAAGATGTGGTTCCTCACAAAAATGTACATATGCATCCAGGGTCTAGTGTTAGCGGATCTATGACGTCTACAAGAAATCAAACTTCATTGTCCATCTCTGCCTGATTACCTGGGAAACAGTTTGAGGCAGTCACAAAACCCTCACCTGTCAAATAAACCAGTGAGGACAGGACCTCCTGCTTTCACACAAGGTTTCAGGTGAACAGACCTGCTGGGCAGCTGTTGACACACCTGAGAAGGGGCGGAGCTCTATTGTTCCTCTGTTTGTAGTTGGGCTCACTCACCCTGGTAAGCAATAATGTGTGTACGTGTGAACATCTCAGTCAGGTCAGAACCTGAGCCGTCTTCTGTGGGTCAGGGTTCTGTGGGAGCTTTATGGACCCATCAAGGTGGGGGAGAACTTCCAGGAGAACTCCAGTCCTTTGTCTCTTCATCCAATCCCATTCAACTATAGAAGTCAAATAAGTCAGAAGGTGATGTTCCTGAGAGGATTCGTGGTTCCAAAAAATGATGGGCATGTGGCTGTCAGGAAGAAGTTCTTCAAGGATCTTTCATGGTTCTACGGGATCATAAAAATTATCTTGAAATATAAGGAGGACTGCTATGTTTTTTCTTTGTTTTCATTGGGCTTTCACTGGTTCTTTAGGAGATTCCAGGAGATTCTGAGGGGGCTTTAAGGTAATAGCCCTGCAGAAATGTAAATGAAGAAGTACCTATTGGAAGTGATCAGAACATCCAGAGGAACTCCTCCAGGATGAATTCCTTCAATCTGGACCAAAATACTCAAATCATTAAACAGAAAAGACTCGATGCTGAGAGGCTTTCACTGACACAGGAAGAACCAGTTTCATCACCAAAAACGCAACCATGAACCAACTGTGATCTGGAAGAGGAAGCCTTCACACACACACAAACACACGTTACCCACCAACACACACAAACACTGGCAGTAGGGTCTATGTGGGTTCCCAACCACACACCTTTCCTTGTCTTACCTGTGTGTGTGTCCAGTAGAGGAGCTCATGATGTCACAGTGATGTCACGGCGTTGTCTGACCTCCTGAATGTCTGAGACTCTGCTCTGTCACTGTTGCATGTTGCAGTTCCACTCTTCATCTATGGGACTCGCCCGCCCTCCCCCTCCTTGTCTGTCACACAGGTTTGGCTGCATTTCACAGCAGAGCTGCTCTCTGATTGGATGACAGCTGCTTTGAGTAGACAGATAAGTCATCAGCTGCACCTGGACTTTAATCAAATCCACCAATCAGAGACAGGAGGTTTGAGGCAGACAAAAGTGTTGCGTCTGCAAGCTTCCTTCACTTTCCAGGATTTATTTTGAAAATCCAAAAACAACTCTATTCTTTCAAAGGAAGAGCCCAAACTCCTGAGATGTTTGCTGAGGATTTATTTGATGAGCAGCTCAGTATCTCTCTGCCCAAAAAGCTGATGAAGGTTCCCGATGGAGGTTCCCGATGGAGGTTCCCGATGGAGGTTCTCGATGGAGGTTCCCGATGGAGGTTTCCGATGGAGGTTCTCGATGGAGGTTCCCGATGGAGTTTCCCGATGGAGGTCCTCGATGGAGGTTCCCGATGGAGGTTCTCGATGGAGGTTCCCGATGGAGGTTCCCGATGGAGGTTTCCGATGGAGGTCCTCGATGGAGGTTCCCGATGGAGGTTCTCGATGGAGGTTTCCGATGGAGGTTCCCGATGGAGGTCCTCGATGGAGGTTCCCGATGGAGGTTTCCGATGGAGGTTCTCAATGGAGGTTCCCGATGGAGGTCCCCGATGGAGGTTTCAGATGGAGGTTCTCGATGGAGGTTTCAGATGGAGGTTCTCGATGGAGGTTCCCGATGGAGGTTCCCGATGGAGGTCCTCGATGAAGGTTCCCGATGGAGGTTCCCGATGGAGGTTTCCGATGGAGGTTCTCGATGGAGGTTCCCGGTGGAGGTTCCCGATGGAGGTTCCCGATGGAGGTTTCCGATGGAGGTTCTCGATGGAGGTTCCCGATGGAGTTTCCCGATGGAGGTCCTCGATGGAGGTTCCCGATGGAGGTTCTCGATGGAGGTTCCCGATGGAGGTTCCCGATGGAGGTTTCCGATGGAGGTCCTCGATGGAGGTTCCCGATGGAGGTTCTCGATGGAGGTTTCCGATGGAGGTTCCCGATGGAGGTCCTCGATGGAGGTTCCCGATGGAGGTTTCCGATGGAGGTTCTCAATGGAGGTTCCCGATGGAGGTCCCCGATGGAGGTTTCAGATGGAGGTTCTCGATGGAGGTTTCAGATGGAGGTTCTCGATGGAGGTTCCCGATGGAGGTTCCCGATGGAGGTCCTCGATGAAGGTTCCCGATGGAGGTTCCCGATGGAGGTTTCCGATGGAGGTTCTCGATGGAGGTTCCCGGTGGAGGTTCCCGATGGAGGTTCCCGGTGGAGGTTCTCGATGGAGGTCCTCGATGGAGGTTCCCGATGGAGGTTCTCGATGGAGGTTTCCGATGGAGGTTCCCGATGGAGGTCCTCGATGGAGGTTCCCGATGGAGGTTCCCGATGGAGGTTTCCGATGGAGGTTCTCGATGGAGGTTCTCGATGGAGGGTCTCGATGGAGGTCCCCGATGGAGGTTTCAGATGGAGGTTCTCGATGGAGGTTCCCGATGGAGGTTCCCGATGGAGGTCCTCGATGGAGGTCCTCGATGGAGGTTCCAGATGGAGGTTCCCGATGGATGTTTCCGATGGAGGTTCTCAATGGAGGTTCCCGTTGGAGGTTCCCGATGGAGGTTCCCGATGGAGGTTTCCGATGGAGGTTCTTGATGGAGGTTCCTGATGGAGGTCCTCGATGGAGGTCCTCGATGGAGGTTCTCGATGGAGGTTCCCGATGGAGGTTCTCGATGGAGGTTTCCGATGGAGGTCCTCGATGGAGGTTCCCGATGGAGGTTCCCGATGGAGGTTCCCGATGGAGGTTCCCGATGGAGGTTCCCGATGGAGGTTCCCGATGGAGGTTCTCGATGGAGGTTTCCGATGGAGGTTTCCGATGGAGGTTCTCGATGGAGGTTTCCGATGGAGGTTTCCGATGGAGGTTCTCGATGGAGGTTTCCGATGGAGGTTTCCGATGGAGGTTCTCGATGGAGGTTTCCGATGGAGGTTTCCGATGGAGGTTCTCGATGGAGGTTCTCGATGGAGGTTCCCGATGGAGGTTTCCGATGGAGGTTCTCGATGGAGGTTCTCGATGGAGGTTCCCGATGGAGGTTTCTGATGGAGGTTCTCGATGGAGGTTTCCGATGGAGGTTTCCGATGGAGGTTCTCGATGGAGGTTTCCGATGGAGGTTCCCGATGGAGGTTCCCGATGGAGGTTCCCGATGGAGGTTTCCGATGGAGGTCCTCGATGGAGGTTCCCGATGGAGGTTTCCGAGTTCTGGGGTTTTTCACAAGTTCATTTGTCACCCAAACATTCTGAGGCTGTTTGGATCAAAATATTTCATTCCTTTCATCATCAACCTCATCTTCATCATCTGTGCATCATCTTCATCAGTAGCTCTGACCTTTCATGTATTTCTATGAGGAGGTTTTTACTCTGAAAGTCTCTGTCCTGATGAGGGATTATAACTACAACAGGGTGGTGTAGGGAATCCGTCCACCAACCTCCACCTGGAAATGTTTAGCCAGGTGTCAAACCTGGAACCTTGGATTCATGTTTCCATAGATGCTGATGCAGAAGTGGCTCTGGTTCAAAGGTCAGCACAGAGCTTCAAAAGAGGACATATAACTGAGGAGCGTTACTGATGTAACTTCCTGTTTCTCCCAACTTCCTCTAGTTTCAGTCAGAGGAACCTCCAAGCAACAGCTGACAGGGAGGTTATAGACCCTTCCTCTCTGCTGTTGCCGAGCAACAGGGGCAATGTTTTTTCATTTCAATTCTGGACACTATGGGGATCTAACTCCACGCTTGTGTGGCCACCAATGGTGAGCTATGCAGTCATGGAACCCAGGAGGCATTACCCAAGGCTACCAAGAGAAACAGAAAGCCAGATTTGACAGCAGAGCTTCTTTCTGATTGGACGACACCTGGTGTCTTTGTGCAGACAGGTAACCAGCTGCACCTGGACTGCACAATGAGCAAACATACTGCAGGGATTCCCGTAAACATAGATTCTAAAGTCACATCAAATGATGTCATTGTGTTCAAATTGGAATCTCGCTGAAGTCGAACTGTTCACAATGACCAGATCAGTGTTTATGCATGATATATTTAGCCAAGGCTGGCTCTAGGATGACGTCATGAAATGTGTGGCGCCCACAAAGAGTGAAAGGCAGAGCCTCAGAGAACAAGGCGTCTTACTTCTGCAGAGGTAAAAGGGCTCACAAAAATAACTCATATTTCATAAATAATTTCTTGTTTAGTGTGCCAAAGGTAATCTTGTATTTTATATATGAATTAGGGCTGCCAACGTTAACATACGTAATTCATTTGAAAAACGAACGTGTTCATATAATTTAACACGTCTTCTGCTGGTTCAGGCTTCTGCAGCATGTGTCAATTTTTCAATGCACACTTAATCAAGCACTTTAAATTAATAAACTTAAAATTCATCTTTTTAGTGTAGTTTTTACATGTCCACATGTCTAAAATTAATGTTATAATTTTTTACTAATAATTATTTCATTTCATTTAATTGTACTTTTGGGACGTGTATGTGTGTTGGGTTTTTTGTTTTTTTATTATTTATTATTTGATTGCTATTTTAACTATTATTATTGATCTTACTGTTGTTTGTTTTATAGTTGAAAGCATTTTGAGATGCTTTTTCGTAGGAAAAGTGCTATGTAAATAAAGGTGGAAGGAGAAATAGCTGGTGAGGGCAGGAGAGGCGGCGGAGCATGATGGGAATTGGAGTGAGGAAAGGTGCTGAGGCAGTCATTACTCTAGAGAGGACTCCCTCTGGTGGTCAAAGGAGGAGATGGATGGTTAGGCCTTGACACAATGATGTAACCCTGACTATGCACGTTTTGGAAATCTTCTTCTAAAAATCGGAAATACAAAAACCCAAATGACATCATTTCCTTATTTGGACTTTGAGTCAAAGTTTCTCCTTCAATTACAGTGCTATTCCTTCACAATATTATTCATTACTTCATAAAGTACTACCTCTGAGATTGATAAGTTTTCCCTGAAAACATGAAGTGTTTTATTGCTTGGTTTTTGAGAAATCCACATGAATGATCATAAAAGCGGAAACATTTACATAACTTATATTCACTTATATTCACTATATATTTTGGCTGTCAAAAAAACTTTCTGTATTTAGTACATTAAGATTACTTAATAAAGAAAAGCTGTTTTTTAATGGATTTTAAGATATCCACATCTGACACATCATAAAAGGTGTAACGTTGACATAAATTAGCAGACTGGCATGCTAGCACTCCCCCCTCCTCATCAGCACGGTCTTTGGAGGCAATCAGATAATGCCATTTGCACATAACCTGTGGTTTTCCCATATCAAGAGCATGGACAACACAGTGACAGTTTAGTTTGTCTGTGGCATCAGACATGTTGTACTTGAGGGGAATTAGGCTGCTGATGTGTTGGCAGAGCTATTCCTTTGTAACGATGATGTTGATGTTCGAATTCCCTCGGGTAAACCAGAGTGGTGTGGTCTTTGTCTTGTCTGTGGCAGAAGGAATGTGAGCAGGAAAAGAGATGTAGACTTCTCTTTTTGTGTCAGAATTCAGTTTAAAGAATCGACAGGCACTTTTCTCCTGCTTCAAAGATGAGGTGGTGATTGGCAGAGTAAGACTAGGTCTTTGTGGTCTAGTTGACTGTTTAAATAAATAAAATCTCTCAAAACTACTCAAAAACCTTACAGTTAAACATATTTTCTGGAGAAAACAAATTGATTTCAAAGGTAGTACTTCATGAAGTAATAAGTAATGTTATGAGGGAATAGCACTGTAATGGAAGGAGAAAGTCCAAATAGGAAATGATGTCATTTGGGTTTTTGTATTTCCTTTTATTAGTGAATATTTCCAAACGTGCACAATCAGGGTTACATCATTGTCATTTGTATTCATGTGAACACGATTGTGTTCATCAGGAGGTCAAATATCATTTTCCTGAAGCTCCACAGATTCTCTAGCAGTCGTTAGAAAGCTATTCCATCTATCCAGTCGCTGGATGGATGGATGGATGGGTGGGTGAATGGATGGGTGAATGGACGGATGGATGGACGGGCAGATGGATGGATGGATGAATGGATGGATGGGTGAATGGATGGATGGATGGACGGGCAGATGGATGGATGGATGAATGGATGGATGAGTGGATGGGTGAATGGATGGATGGGTGAGTGGATGGATGGATGGATGAGTGGATGGGTGAATGGATGGATGGATGGATGAGTGGATGGGTGAATGGATGGATGGGTGAGTGGATGAATGGATGGATGAGTGGATGGATGGATGGGTGAATGGATGGATGAGTGGATGGGTGAATGGATGGATGGGTGAATGGATGAATGGATGGATGAGTGGATGGGTGAATGGATGGATGGATGGATGAGTGGATGGATGGGTGAATGGATGGATGGATGGATGGATGGATGGGTGAATGGATGGATGAGTGGATGGGTGCATAATGTGTTTAAATATATGTAGCATAACTTGGTAGTGGGGGCATAAGTCAAACTAACAGCGGCTCTGCAGTTTTAGTCATCTGAGACTCAGAACTATTGTAGAGTTTGACAGAAGAGAAAGGAGCAGCAGTCTGACTGGAGGAGCCTCTTCACAGTTTGATGGAGGGGGTGGGAGGTGTTCTTCTTTGTCTGACACCGCCTCCATGGTGTCCAGGAGGCGGTCCGGTTGAGGCCCCCTGAGTCATAGAGGGTTCAGAGGAGTTCAACCTGAAGGACAGTACAGCTAGAGCCAAACATCCTGTATCTAAGAGCTGCTGCAGGAACCTCCATTTGTTCCCTCCAAAGAACACTCACTCTAACACTCAGAAGGTGGTGAGAAGAATAAGGAAACTCGTGATTTAATTCATGTTTATTTCACTGTGACACAGACAAGTGAAAATCAAACGTCAGGTCACAAGGTCAGTCTGGTCTGTGATTGTCACTGTTTATCCTCAGTTACATTTCAGATCTTCAGACATATTTGTATGTCCAGATGTGACTGGACATACATGTTAAGGTTACTCTCAAACTTCACCAGAGCCCATGCTAACCTCCTGACAGGTCAAAGGTCAACAGCTTCCAGCTTGCGGAACTTTTCCTGCAGGTCTTGAGCACTAATCTGGGGCAGACCTTCATTCAGAGGACATCCTTCCACCAGACTGTTCATGGGAGTTGGAGGAACATCAGACTCCTCCTCTCCTGAGCCTAGATGCCTGCCTCCATGTTGCTCCTTGAGAAAGGCTTTCACCAGGGGGAGGAGCTTCTTCCGAGACGCCAGTCTATTTCCTATAGAAATCAAACACAAAAAAAGTTAGTCAAAAAGTTGAATCTCCACCCAGACCTGGTAAACACAGCCACCTCCTTACCTTGATGATAAGCTGAGATATGAGGAAGGGGAGTGCTGCTTGGGCAGAGGTCCAGGGCAGGGCTACAGCTCTGCTCCAGGTACTGGTTCATCTGGAAATACGGACACTTGAGATGTCACCATCAGCGATGGAAGTGTGACATTATTCTCTGACAACTGTAATGCTGCGTCGCTGTGGGTACCTCCTCCCTGCATGTGGAGCTCTGGCTGAAGATGGCCAGCTCTCTGATTGGTTCTCTGCTCTCAGTGAAGGAGATCGTCATCAAAATCAACAAGTCAAAGCCAAACTTCTGACAGAAGCCGGAAAGCTCCGCCTCCAGTCCTACCCTCTGGAAAAACACCTGACATACGCATCAGTATGGTGTAGTATGTTGTAGTATTCTGCAGCAGGGCAAATTCTGATCCAATGTGGACGCGTTAGACTAATAGTGTATCAATCAATCTTTATTTTTAAAGCAATTTTCATATCAAACATAACACAAAGTGCTTTACACAAAATAAAAATACATAAAATAAAAATAATAACACTAAATAAGCAAATAAAAAACAAATAATAATATAAAAAGAAGCACAATGTCAGGATTCGCCCAGAGACTCCCTCCTCCGGTCAACAGAGGGAACACTCACCGGAGTATGGAGTGCCAGTCAGATCACACTGGTTCCGGTCCATGGTTCACCCAGGTGTCTCATGTTATGTCATCAAGCACTGTCCTTATAAGCTTCGTTGTATTATCAGGTCCTTGCAAAGTCTTGAATCTGCTTTCTGGCTTTACAGCCTAAGTGTTCGTTGTTTTCCTGCCTTGATTGAGACCTTTGCCTGTTTCCTCGCCTCCTGCCTTCTCCTGTGTTCCGACCCTGCCTGTTGTACGACGTTGCCTTTGCCTTCTCCTTATTCTTATTAAAACTGTTGCTTAAGGATCCACACGCCTCCACGCCTTCCTTACAGAAGACTATGCCAGACTCGGATCCAACAACGGGAGTCTCGGCGCCCTCGAACCGTCCCACGTTCACCGCTTTGCTGCTGGAACATGGCCGTCAGCTCCTCCGTTTGACAGCAGCCACAGAGGCCATCATGCAGCAACTTGCCAGCAATGATCAGACTGGAATAACATCTCCCCTGCCAGTCACGCCCGGCAATCCCGGGACTACTCCTTCGCTCAGCGTTTCCGCTTCCAGGGCACGTCTCTCCCTGCCGGACAAATTCAATGGCAAAGCCGAACGCTGTAATGGCTTTCTGCTACAGTGCCAGCTGTATCTTCATCAACAGGCTCACCTTTACCCTACGGAGGAATCCAAGGTGTCCTTTCTGTGTTTGCTATTTCCTGGTGAGGTGCTAGAATGGCTGGCGGCAATCTGGTCCGGTGGCTCGTTGCCGTTCCAGTCCTATAACGCCTTCACCCGCCTACAACGTGATGTGTTTCTTCATCCCTCTGAGGGAAAAGAACCTGGGGAGCAGCTGTTGGATATTAAGCAGGGAGAAGACACAGCAGCGGCTTACTCCTTGAAGTTTCGGACTTTAGCCGCTCAGACCAAATGGTCCCCCTGTGAACTCAAAACTGTGTATCGCCGTCATCTGAGCTGCAACAGGAATTAGCATGCCGTGACGAGGACCTTGATCTAGATCAGCTGATCGCTATGACGATTAGACTGGATAACCTTTCAAGAGCCAGAAAACCTAAACACGTCAGAGTAGACCCTCTGCCAGTAGTAGGAACCTCATTAAATCCCCACCTCGGAGCCGGTTCTGAACCCATGCAGCTGGGTTCCACCCGTCTGTCCCCGGAAGAGAGAGATCGGCGGTTTTGTGAGAACCTCTGCCTCTAATGCGGTCTTCCGGGTAATCTGCGTGCTGCCTGTCCCGATCGTTCCCCCAGACGGTCGGGGCGCCTGGTGAGTGATTGTTCTTTTGAAATCCCTATATCACTCATGTTTCGTGGAAAGCACGTAGAGACATTCAGTATGTTAGATTCAGGGGCAGCGGGAAGTTTCATAGACTTTGATTTTGCTGCAGCTAATTATTTCCCTCTGCTATGCTGCTCCTCACGGGTGGCAGTTTCTGGAGTAGACGGTCCACCTGTGGGCCCGGGACACATAAAGCATGTGACTGAGGACATCCAAATATTGTGCTGTCCCAATCATTGAGAAACCATCCGGTTCTTTTCCATAAAGTCTTTTCAGTGTCCGGTCATCCTGGGTCTTCCGTGGCTGGAACGCCGTGATCCCACCATCAGCTGGTCTTCGAAAGAACTCTCGTTTCACTCTCCTTCCTGTCGCCAACTCTGCCTCCGGGGAGGTTTACCCCTGGGACATCGCACCTGTTCGTCTCTGCAGAACGTTATAGGCTCAACTCAACTCGACTTCAGCGACTCTGAAGTTCCCTCCGACATCTCGTCTCTGCCTCATCAGTACAAGGACCTACACGAGGCCTTTAACAAGCAGCATGCTACATGCCTGCCACCTCACAGGTCCTACGATTGTGCTATTGAGCTGATATCCAGGGCTGCGCCCCCACGAGGTAGAGTGTTTCCTCTGTCAGCGAAAGAAACGGAAACCATGAAACACTACATTCAGGAGGAATTAGCGAAGGGTTTCATTAGGCCCTCCACATCCCCCGCTTCTGCAGGGTTTTTCTTCGTCCAGAAGAAGGACGGAGGTCTACGTCCCTGCATTGATTATCGTGGTCTTAATGAAATTACTGTTAACTACCAATACCCCCGGCCTCTGGTTCCGCTGGCCCTAGAACAGTTACGCTGGGCGTGGTACTTTACTAAATTGGATCTGAGGAGCGCCTACAATCTGGTGTGTATCCAAGAGGGGGATGAGTGGAAAACCGCCTTTTCCATTACTACTGGGCATTACGAGTACCTTGTGACGCCATTTGGCTTGTGCAACGCTCCCTCTGTCTTTCAGGCTTTTGTTAACGACGTTTTCCAAGACATGGTCCAAAGACACGTGATTGTTTACATTGATGACATTTTAGGCTACTCCGACGCCATGGAGGAGCATGTTTCACATGTTCGTCAGGTCTTGCAGCGTCTAATCAACAATAAACTGTATTGAAGTTTGAGAAATGTGAATTCCATCAAACCACTGTATCTGTCTTGGGCTATGTTATCAGTGCACAGGGGGTGGCCATGGACCAGGAAAAGGTAGATGCAGTGCTGCACTGGCCTCAACCTTCTACAGTTAAAGAACTCCAATGGTTCCTGGGCTTTGCGTTTCATACGGAACTACAGTGTCGTGGCTTCTCCTCTGACTTCACTGCTCAAAGGCGCTCCTGCTTGTCTGCATTGGTTCGACAGAGGCTGAGGAAGCCTTCAGGTCCCCATTCTACACCATCCGGATCCGTACACAACCCCCCACCCCTTTCAGGCCTCCCACCCCCTAACTGATAGAGATTGGCAATGAGAAACAGGCTGAGCATGACAGTTTGTTTTTAAAAACTCTAATAGTTGGGAACGTCTCTCTGTGAATAGCGGCACAGCCAACCAAATGCAGCGACACAAGCAGGGACCCGCCTCACCACAGCTAGGCAGCGATGCAGGTCCCCATCCAGAGCCGCCGCGGCTGAATAGCAGCTGACCCAGAGAGAGAGAACCCAACCAAGGAAGCCCCGGAAACAACATTAAATTAAATTAAAAAGTAAACATATTGATAAAAGCAAAAAAAACAACAATAACACATTGTTATGAGGGATTTAAAATAAATTAATAATAAAAATAAAAAATTATAAAATAGATAATAGATAAATAGCTAAAAAGATACAAAGTAAAAATTATATGAAAGCCAGGTTAAAAAGTTGGGTCTTAAGCCTTTTCTTAAAAACCTCTAGGGTGTAGGGTAGAACACAAAGGTGCAGCACAATGTAGTAAACAGTTGTAAGCTACAGTATCAGTCAATCAAAACTGTACAGCAGACACAGACTGATTCAAACCGCTTTCTTTTTCAAAGTAATAATGAAACAACACTTGGATGCAAAAATATAGTTTGATAAAGTATGAAACATTATAGTAAAGTGTGAAACTGTAGTATAAAGCATTATGGCACAGTATGGTGTTGCAATGGTGACTGACCTCCAGGGTAATGTAGAGTACAGAGATGGCAACGTTTAAAGTTTCAGAAATGACCTTCATGTCCTTCAGAAGCATCTGCTCCGTGTTCAGTCCTGAACGACAAAAAAATCTTTAGTCTATGTTTTACAACAAAATATTTTATCTACTTTTCATACTCCTGCTCAAAAAGTACTTTATCTAGGGCTTTTACAATTTTCCCAAAAACCTTTCACTAACAGCTGGATTTAATAAAACCTTTGTACCAAAGTACCTA
The DNA here is from genome assembly GCA_016861445.1 of Oryzias woworae. Lineage (NCBI taxonomy): Eukaryota > Metazoa > Chordata > Actinopteri > Beloniformes > Adrianichthyidae > Oryzias > Oryzias woworae. Next base: position 293,452 of record BOLG01000754.1, read on the forward strand.
CAAAACTGTAACGATAAACACAATCCACAGTACTGTTGATGGAGGAATAGTATACTGATAGAGCAGACTGTGCGTCCACCTCAGCTTACCTGAAACGTCAAACTTGGCATTTTGCAGAGACTGGAAGAGAGCTCCCCTAGAGGGCAGAGTGGGGAAGCGCCCCTCCAGTGCCACCGCGTACTGACTGTCTTTGGGGGTGACTTTCCCTGCAGCAGGATCCATGTTGACACAGTCCAGCACCACAGCTGCTGTAATCCCAAACACAGCAGGTTATAGGATTAGGTGAGGTTAAGAGGTGATCTGCCTCATGGAAGAAAACCAAAAGACAACCTCAGTTTATCAACGAATGGAAGGAAACTGTTTTTATCACAAAGTTTTCTGCAGGGTCTCGTTTCCGAGGCGACCATGGAGACAGCTAAGTGGTTTGATGTTAAGACATTTCATAGTGTGTGCTGCCATGCTAAGTACCCTCGGGGCAGTACATATGAGCCCAGGGGACAAAAACGAGTTTGCTGACAACTTCGTTAAAAAGCAGAGATGACATTTGCAAAACCTGTGTTCAAAGAGGAGTATTTTGAACCCAGTGGGATCTCCATCTTCTTTGGTATCCAACTAGGGGCAACAACAAAGGATAAAAGGGACATCTACAGGAATTTGGAGGTATGTAAGGTATCAGGTACCAGGTGTGTTTATCTGGGTTGTGTTTGATGATTTCTCTTCCAAGAGATTTTTGACACAACTGCCCCTAAAGATAACTTCTGCCATGGTCCTGCCCCTGCCTCCAACTGTGTAGAGCTGACAGAAGTTCCACATAACCGCTCTCGTCATCAGTGAACACTGCTGACTCCAGCTCCAGAAGTCTGTAGACTGAAACCAATCGTACCATAGAGCAGTTGAGCGAGCTGCTGGTCCAAAATCTCTGGGGCTTTCAGGATGATGCGCTCAGTTACCAACGTAGCGCAGGATCCCACCATCTCTACGGTAACAGGACAGGTGGGGTTGGGCTGTCTCTCTTGGAGGTGATGGTCAATAACCTCAACAACAGCCTCCTCCAGGTCACAGTCAGAACTGAAGGAAAGAGATGCACATCAGACAGGCAGGTTCACACCAGAATCTGTTCCACGTGGACGCGCTCAGGAGTCCACCTGTGCACTCAGAAAAAAGCTGCAGCTTTTAGGAAGATTTGTGGCAAAGATACACAGTTCTGTTACTACAAGTTATAAACCCTTTCTACATTCAAACATCCTGTCTGCGGTTACCTGTCTGCGGTTACTTGTTTGTGCCGTTACCAGTCAGTGGTGGTCTGTCTGCGGTTACTTGTCTGCGGATACTTGTCTGCGGTTACTTGCCTGCGGTTACTTGCCTGCGGTTACTTGTCTGAGGTTACTTGTCTGCGGTTACTTGTCTGCGGTTACTTGTCTGAGGTTACTTGTCTGCGGATACTTGTCTGCGGATACTTGTCTGCGGATACTTGCCTGCGGTTACTTGTCTGAGGTTACTTGTCTGAGGTTACTTGTCTGCGGTTACTTGTCTGCGGTTACTTGTCTGAGGTTACTTGTCTGAGGTTACTTGTCTGCGGATACTTGTCTGCGGATACTTGTCTGCGGATACTTGTCTGAGGTTACTTGTCTGCGGATACTTGTCTGCGGTTACCTGTCTGCGGTTACCTGTCTGAGGTTACCTGTCTGCGGTTACCTGTCTGCGGTTACCTGTCTGCGGTTACCTGCCTGCGGTTACTTGCCTGCGGTTACTTGTCTGCGGTTACTTGTCTGCGGTTACTTGTCTGCGGATACTTGTCTGCGGATACTTGTCTGCGGATACTTGTCTGAGGTTACTTGTCTGCGGATACTTGTCTGCGGTTACCTGTCTGCGGTTACCTGTCTGAGGTTACCTGTCTGCGGTTACCTGTCTGCGGTTACCTGCCTGCTGTTACTTGCCTGCGGTTACTTGCCTGCGGTTACTTGCCTGCGGTTACTTGCCTGCGGTTACTTGTCTGAGGTTACTTGTCTGCGGATACCTGTCTGCGGATACCTGTCTGCGGTTACCTGTCTGCGGTTACCTGTCTGCGGTTACCTGTCTGCGGTTACCTGTCTGCGGTTACCTGTCTGAGATTACCTGTCTGCTGTTACTTGCCTGCGGTTACTTGACTGCGGTTACATGCCTGCGGATACTTGTCTGCGGATACTTGTCTGCGGTTACTTGTCTGCGGTTACTTGTCTGCGGTTACATGCCTGAGGGATACTTGTCTGCGGTTACTTGTCTGCGGTTACTTGTCTGCGGTTACATGCCTGAGGGATACTTGTCTGCGGTTACTTGTCTGTGGATACTTGTCTGCGATTACCTGTCTGCGGTTACCTGTCTGCGGTTACCTGTCTGCGGTTACCTGTCTGCGGTTACCTGTCTGCGGTTACCTGTCGGCGGTTACCTGCCTGCTGTTACTTGCCTGCGGTTACTTGACTGCGGTTACATGCCTGCGGATACTTGTCTGCGGTTACTTGTCTGCGGTTACATGCCTGCGGATACTTGTCTGCGGATACTTGTCTGCGGTTACTTGTCTGCGGATACTTGTCTGCGGTTACATGCCTGCGGATACTTGTCTGCGGTTACTTGTCTGCGGATACTTGTCTGCGATTACCTGTCTGCGGTTACCCGTCTGCGGTTACCTGTCTGCGGTTACCTGTCTGTGGTTACCTGTCTGCGGTTACCTGTCTGCGGTTACCTGTCTGCGGTTACCTGCCTGCTGTTACTTGCCTGCGGTTACTTGACTGCGGTTACATGCCTGCGGATACTTGTCTGCGGTTACTTGTCTGCGGATACTTGTCTGCGGTTACTTGTCTGCGGATACTTGTCTGCGGTTAATTGTCTGAGGTTACCTGTCTGTGGTTACCTGTCTGTGGTTACCTGTCTGCGGTTAATTGTCTGAGGTTACCTGTCTGTGGTTACCTGTCTGTGGTTACCTGTCTGCGGTTACCTGTCTGAGGTTACCTGTCTGAGGTTACCTGTCTGCGGTTACCTGCCTGCTGTTACTTGCCTGCGGTTACTTGCCTGCGGATACTTGTCTGCGGATACTTGCCTGCGGATACTTTCAGCACCGTTTCAGCAGCTCAGCGAGGCACGGCAGAGTTAGTTTAGGTGAAGGGTCACAAGAAGTCACACTGATAACTAAAACAATCAGAGAGGCACTTTGGCCCCACCCCCGCTGCCTGCGCTTGCCTGGGAAGGACATTATGGTCGACCAGCGTCAGCCGCAGGCGGCCACCTCGCTGCAGAGCCCGCAGGTCCAACTGGTCCTTGAAGAGCAGAAGTTCTGGAGACAAACCGGTCTGCCGCAGCAGAAAGACGTTGTCTGACCGCAGCACCAGCTCGGACTGATGGATGTTGAGCAGCGGTAGAATGACCATTTCACTGTGTGCTGTCTGAGGGAGAGAGACGGATCAGAACTGTGCCGCAGATTCTGAGAGCTAATTGGTCAGAACCTTACCTTAAACAAGAAATAGGCAAAAGCCAAAGCAGACACCATGGAATCCACATCGCAGGCCTCATTCCCAAGAACTACATGAAACCCTGGACTGGGCCGGTCCACGTCCTCCTGATGAAACCACAACAGAACCAAAAGAAATTTCTAATAAGACTTTCATGCTAAACATGGAGAAAGTGAGAACATACAGCCTGCAAAAAACACAATTTCTTTAAGCACTTTTTCACAAAGTTTAAAAATGATATTTTGAACGGTTCTTTTTGCCATGCTTACCTCATATTTTTTTTGGTATTGTAAATTCAAGTGCCCATTTTGGAATGAATTAACATGAATTTCAGCAACACACTTATGTTCAAAGTATATGTTATTTTATGAACATGTTTTTGGCTATGTTGTGCAAGGAAAGTTTAACTCTGAAGAAAATATTTGACTAATTTATTGATAATTATGGCTAAATTTTACATTGATAAATCTGAATATGCTAACAAAAACAGTGCTTTGTGTTTTTCACAAAGAGATTGTTTTGTATGATAGCAATATTGAATCTTGTCCCAATGAGAAAGCTGTTAGTACAGTTGAAGCCTGGTCTTGTTTGGAATTTTCATTGTATTTTATTTATTATAACGCTTTTTTTTACCCCGTGGCAAGTTCAAGTTCACCATCTCGTAATTCTCAGTTAGTTCAGTACTTGGACTGCCTAGTATTATTCTATGTGTGTGGTGCATATTATCAATAATAATAATAATTTGACCTTGTTTACTACCGTAATTTGTATAATTTTTGTATGTTAGTTGTTTCAAGATTGTAACGCTTGTAAATCATTATCAATAAATGTAATGTAATCAATATTTTACCAAGATCAGCCCCTAGTAGTATTTCCCAACAGCTCTGCTTCTTTCTGATGGTCCGAACCATAGACATTGTATATGAATAGAATCCTCATTCCTGGCTCCGGAGTGAACTTGCGGCACTGCTACAATGGAGGGGTCTACTTTAGCTATGCTACATCTATGACCAGCAGTGGTCAACGGAGAATCGCAGCCATGTATTTTGTTTGTGCAGCTTTCAGATGCCACAACCGGTGCAGAGCAGATCATGTGGAATGACCTTTCACAAGTAAGTTGTAAGAATATTTTTGTTATTAGAGCATTTATACGTTTGTATAATTGTAAACAATGTTACGTGGCTAACAAAGAAATGCTAACGGCAGAAACTGTTCCTCCCTCGTATTATCTTTTGCTATATTGTTGATCTTTTTTCCACTGTCACATTTCCGAGGTTTCAGTGACATAGAACCACAGAGGTGATGTGAAGCTGCAATAAGAAGAGAGGATTTAGTTCACCAGGCTCTGCAGGAGCTCTTCAACCAGAGGACTTCTACAGGACGGAGCCGACTGTCCGGCTGAGAGAGGATGGAATCCCGTCTGTCTTCATCTTTACATCACATCTTCAAAGGCTTAGTGTATTTATCGGTTTTAATCTGAAATTCTTTATCCATGTCCTCCATCATGATATTTAAAATGCTTCTAGAGCAAGTTAAAAACACAGAAAACATGATTTTCATCGGAATAGGTCTTTAAAAGTTTATTTTATCCAAAAGGTTCATTGACAGTAAATGTTTTAAATTCCTACCGGTTTCTGTGTATTATAATATATTGTGGAATGGTAAGACATACATATAATAATCTTTAACTAAGTAAGAAATATTTGGTGTTTTGAGGCATTTTGATTATAATATTGATGAAACATTTAAAGGTTCCTGTCAGTCATCTGCTTTATGGTCAATGTGGTCACATTGTTGGCAATGATTCCTGAACAAGTTTATCATTATTTCTGCACACAGCGTTTCAATCATTTGGAGCTTTTCTTCATCTCTGTCAGAGCATCAGGTAGAGACACAACATTATGAACTGCTATGAGGCTAGTTTTCATCTGTTGTCTCTTGACAGGTGGCAGTTTGTCTGGACTCACCCAGCTATATCCTCCTCTGACCACCAGAGGGAGCCCTCACTCCTCACTCCCATCTCCCTGCATGCACTGCATCCAGTTCCTGTTTCCCCAGTTGATCCTCATCACATCATCATCGTCACCGTTATAAGCTCTGCTCTGCCTTCAGGGAAAGGCGTAGTCTTGTACTAACTTCCCCGTTGTGCAGTCTAAGTGTTCAGTCTCCTTGTTTTCCTGTGTACTGACCTTTGCCTATTTTCCTCGTCTGTCGCCTAGCTCCTGTGTTTCTGATCCTGGACCGTTTTGACTTTGTCTTTCCCGGCTCCTCTTGTGCTTTTGCCATTAAACCATGATAATGGATCCACACACCTCAGAGCCTTTGTTACAGTCTTTAGTCTTAACAATAAAATTAACAATGAAAATACAATCTAAACATAAATTAGCAGTAGAAGTATCAACATCATAAAGAAAGTCACTATCCACGTCATTTTATAAATACGTAGGGCCATTGCTGAACTTTGTTTTTGCAGCACAGACCCAGAGGAAAGGTTAGGGTTATGGTTATCATTATTAAAATGTATTCATTCCTTTTATTAGGATGACAGAACACATGTCTGATATTTGTTGGAAGTTTTTGGCTACCAGCACCACAGAAAAAGAGATAATATAACAAATAATATTAATGAAAATGAACTGTCAAACTTAATTTGCTTATTAAATTAATTCTTATCTTACTAACATGTCAAAACGTATGTCAAATAATGTTCAAAAACATAAGAGAGTTTTTTTTCCTAAGTTACAAATACTCATTCCTCAGTAGAAACAACAGCACTAGAACGCACTTAGACCCTTCAAGATGGCGGCGCGTCGAGACGTCACCTGTAATAGACCATGACGGCCAATGAGGCGTCTACCTGTATACGTCTATGGTCAGAACCGTTAAAACAGCGGATAGACAACCGGAAGTTTATTTTGAAGGTTTCCGCTTCGGAAGCGGCACCTTGGAACCCCCTCCACCTCCCCCTCACCTCCAGGGCCCTCCCGCCGCTCCGCAGAAACGCCTCCATGTTGCCTCGTTAGCCGTTAGCTCCTTGCTAACTTCGGATGCCGCGCGGCGGCTCTCCCAGGCCCGCGCAACGTCACCGCAGCCGCGTGGGCCTGGGAAAGCTGTCGGTGCGGTGTCGGTTCGGGTTGTCGGTGCGCTTACTGGGCAGCCCAAAGCGATGACGCAATGCCGTTTACCTCATAAAGAGTTAATTATAATAAACACGCTTTATTAATGTCTATGGTTTACCTGCCCTGACAACCGCGCCCGCGCGCGACGTTCTGGTCGCGGCGCCTTCAGGGACTCTAGAAATGCTCGGGAAAGTCGCTTACACAGAGGCTCGTTCCAAACGCTTTATTTACTGAAACATTGACTGCACACAAGTGCATGACAGGCGAGGCTTCATGTGGAAACCCCAACACGGTTGTGAACCTCTGAATCACAAAACACAGAACTGCAATCCTAATACACATATCCATCTGCACCTGAATGCAGCTCAGCCCTCCTGGTCATCGGAACTCTGGGTAATGTAGTGTACAGCAGGTCCAGAGAAAGCAAAAACAAGTAAAAAGAAGTTGTAGACGGCCAATGTGCAGATGAACTGATGAGGTTGTGGGTTGATGTTCTCTGGCGGGTTCCAGGTCTTCAGGCTGATGGATGGCGTGAAGCTCTGGTGACTTTTGGTCCTTCAGCTCTAGATTTTCTCCACATAGTTTCCAGGAAACATCCCTTCTCTGCCCCGCAGCCGACCAAACCACCACCCTGATGGATCTGCAGAGACGCACATGCTGCTAAGGAGCGGCCATCATGGCTCAGCACAACCTTCCCCCTACCCACAATCCTCTGCACTAAGTGGAAATTCTGAAAAACAGGACCTCCATGACACCCATCTGTGGCTGTCATTTCAGATCTGATGGATTCTGAATAAACTGAGTCAGAACTCTGCAGCTCTAAACCCTATTCATACAATTTTGGTTCTTAATGATCAGATTAGAAAAACCCTCAAATCTGGTTATCAGGCTCTGAAGGCTTTAATGAAGTCAGAACCCGGTAGCTGCAGCTGCTCTTTGGAACCAGGTGCTATCAGTACCTTCTGTGAGGATCTCGATGATGTCACTGGCGTTGAAGCTGAGCTCATCTGTGTCCTGAGCATCATAGGCATAGAGCGCTCTGCACTGGGGGGTTCTGGGTTTTGGTTTGGGTCGACCCACCCCAGGAAGAGGTTTTACTTCCTTTGAGCGCCGTCGATGCAACCTGCGGGAGACGGACAGACGGTCAGAACTGAGCAGAACCTCAGATGCATGAAGCAGATTCTGGATGACGCCTGAAGTGAGGCAGATACACTGAGTAAAGGAAACTAAAAACCCTCTGAAAACAGCTGCTGGGTCAGACAAAAGTTTGAAGGTGGTCCGCCCACCATCCAATGAAAAAAAGCTTTCATTCATTCATTTTCCAAACCGTTTCATCCCTTTCGGGGTTGCTGGAGCCTAACCCGGCTACTCATGGGCGAAGGCAGGGGACACCCCTGGACTGGTCGCCAGTCTGTTGCAGGGGCCTCAATCACACACCCACACACACTCACATCCACATCTAGAGACAATTTAGAGTGACCAATTAACCAATGAAGCATGTTTTTGGATGGAGGGAGGAAGCCGGAGAAAACCCACGCATGCAGAGAACATGGAGAACATGCAAACTCCACACAGAAAGGTCCCCCCCAAAAAACAAAATAACAATAAGAGATTGGATTTTTCTGCGCTTTTCCTGACACTCAAAGCACATTGTAAATGTGTATCCATGTTTCATTCATACTTGGTGATGGTAAGATACTGATGTAGCCACAGCTGCCCTGGGGCATGGCTGCCAGTACGGGCCTACGGCCCCTCTGACCATCACCGGGACATTCATATAATCCAGGGGTTAATCCAGGGGTTCACACAAAAAAATCAACACACACAAAGTTGTCATGAATAACACATAAGGTAAAAAAAAAAACATCAAAAACTGTTAAGAGGTTAAGTTTAGGTGTCAAAACTTTTCGTCATGGTAGTCAGGGGAGAAGCACTCCCTCCTTACATCAGCCTCTGGTGGTCATTGGAGGAACTGCAACATAGAGTACTTCCTGGTTTGGATCGAGCTCGAGTGTGGAAAGGAGGAGCTTGAGTAGAAAAAGACCTGACTCAGCAAAATGTGGTGCTAGGTAACCAAAGCTCATCCTGATTAGTCGGGATAAACTGGTTTGAGCTACGGCAGACGGCTTGTGATCTGGTCCTACTGGATCTGGTTCTGCTGCACAGGCTGGCTCACCCTGCAGCTCCTTGGTCAGGGACTTCCATGAAGCCCATGTCTTGTTGTCTTGGGAGCTGACTGCCATGCCGGGGATGGTTCTGGAGGCGGGGGTAAGGTGGGCTGGTCCATGCTGGACTGCTGTCTCAAGAGGGAGCCTCTGGAAGAGGAGGAGGGACGCCCTGTGGATGCTCCGCCCCCTCTGGGATTAAATGCTGTAGAGATAAGATAATCAGAACTGCTCGAAACCAACCCAGAAGCTAAAGCGCACCTCACGGATACCTGAGCCTATCTGGCTGGTGGGCAGGGCCTGGCTTCGCAGGTAGCGGCTCTTGCGGTTGTCCTTTCTCGTTGGTCCTGTGGATACAGGAGGAGGTGATGTGGTACTAACAGAATGGCTATAAAATTCAGGATTATTCAAGCCAGAACTCACTGGAGTTCTTGGGGAGTCCTGGGCCAATGGAAACTTGCAGGACCTTCCCGCTCGGCTTCAGAACCGCATCATCCCCCTGACCCTTCTGGAACTGGATCTGTCTGGAACCCGATGAGCCAAATGGGCCCCAACCCTCTTTCTTCACCTTAAACTCCAGGCTGGAGGGACAGAACAAAACTGTAAGGATCAGAATGGGAGTGGACCTGCAGATAGTTGTCCCGTTAACAAACAAGCAGACAGGAACCACCACACTCCAGCCCGGCCCATTCACAGCAGAAACTCCCCACAAAGAAGAGTCAACCACACCCCAGACCAACACCAACCCAATCATCAAGCATGGATCGTTGCCCCGCCCACAAATCTTAAACATAAGCAGTGGAGCTGTCTGCCTCTTTCCATGGGAACTGCAGACAGACGGACAGGCAGGCAGACAGACGGGCGGACAGGCAGGCAGACAGACGGGCGGACAGGCAGACAGACGGGCGGACAGGCAGACAGATGGGCGGACAGGCAGGCAGACAGGCAGACAGACAGGCGGACAGACAGACAGGCAGACAGACAGGCAGGCAGACGGGCGGACAGGCAGACGGGCGGACAGGCAGACAGATGGGCGGACAGGCAGACAGGCGGGCGGACAGGCAGACAGGCGGGCGGACAGGCAGACAGACGGGCGGACAGGCAGACAGACGGGCGGACAGGCAGACAGATGGGCGGACAGGCAGGCAGACAGGCAGACAGACAGGCGGACAGACAGACAGGCAGACAGACAGGCAGGCAGACGGGCGGACAGGCAGACGGGCGGACAGGCAGGCAGACAGACAGGCAGACAGACGGGCGGACAGGCAGGCAGAAAGACAGACAGGCAGACAGACGGACGGACGGCGGACAGACAGACAGGCAGGCAGACAGGCAGACAGACGGGCGGACAGGCAGGCAGAAAGACAGACAGGCAGACAGACGGACGGACGGCGGACAGACAGACAGGCAGGCAGACAGACAGGCAAGCAGACAGACAGGCGGACAGACAGGCGGACGGACAGACAGACAGGCAGGCAGACAGACAGGCAAGCAGACAGACAGGCGGACAGACAGGCGGACAGACAGACAGGCAGACAGACAGGCAGACAGACGGGCGGACAGGCAGGCAGAAAGACAGACAGGCAGACAGACGGACGGACGGCGGACAGACAGACAGGCAGGCAGACAGACAGGCAAGCAGACAGACAGGCGGACAGACAGGCGGACGGACAGACAGACAGGCAGGCAGGCAGACAGGCAGGCAGGCAGACAGGCAGGCAGGCAGACAGGCAGGCAGGCAGACGGACAGATAGGCAGACAGACAGACAGGCAGGCAGACAGACGGGCAGGCAGACAGGCGTCACACTAACAGGTTGTTGAACTTAAGGGGCAGTTTCCCGTCAGTTTTCTCCTGAAACCTCTTCACCAGCAGACTGAGGAACTCGGTTTTGAAGACACTCTGAAGAACGCTGTCGTACTCTTCCTCATGGATGATGAAGAAGTCGTCCTGCAGAGTGCTGATCAACACAAACAGTGGGAAAATTCTAGTAGAACTGCTGATGTTTTCTGCCTACTGGTTTTGAGCTGAACATAGCTTTGGTTCTGAACACAGTACTGGTTCTGTCCCGGTTCAGATCCAACCCTAACTCCTGAGGAGAGGCATAGAGTGTAAGACCAAGACTGTGGATTCAATCCTTAACCTCAGTACCAGGGCAGACACTCATTCAGAACCTACCTCATAGAAACAGACTGGACCTTGTTGAGCTCAATCTTCCTCTTCAGAACCTCACAGATCTGACCTTTATCTGGACCTTGCTTCACTTTCTCTCGACCGATCAGGTAAAGGCACTTCGGGGTGAGGATGAGGTCCTGCTTCACTGTCTGAGGAACAAAAGGAACCAAAGCATATCAGAAAACCAGGAGCAGAACCTTTTGGGAACACCTTTGGTTTCCCCTGAAGCAAACTTGTCTTTTCTTCTGATAAGTAGTTAATGTGATCAGCGTCAAAGCCTGTGGCGAATTAGGCTGAATGCTCCTGAAACTAAATCTGATTTACATGGAGCACAAATGTAATCAGATTACTCCTCTTCCTTAAGTTTTTCCTTCAGACAAATAGAAGGATGAAGACATCCTTCATCTTCATGCATTTCTGTCCTCAAGTCCTCAGAAAGTTTTGCACTGTCACCATCAGCTGTGATGGGTGACCATATCTTTAACCAGGTAACAAACAGAACCGTGTGCTTTCACCTTGAATCTGCGGTTAAATTTCACCACCACGTCTGCAAAATCAATCCTCTCTCTACGTCCGACGAACTGCCTGATCTCAGGGTGGTTGTCGGTCCCAATGTAGTCGCCTACAAAGTTCCTGTTGATGCTGTTCCTCCGGCGCTCCTTCTTGTTCAGCAGAACATCAGAGGCTGAAAGGTGAGAAGAGTTCTGGTCCAGATCTGGGTGATATAAACAGCTAGCCTCTCTAGAGTCTCACAGCTAGAGTTTTACCTTCCTCCCGCATCTTGACGTACTTCCGGACAGCGATGTGTTTACGCCAGGCCTTCTGAATGACGCGAGCGTAGCCATTGTACTTCCTCTCCCTCATTTCTTCCAGCAGGAAGAGCTGCAAAAAAGAAATGTGTTTATTCCTAAGGAACAGGATCCCGAGAGCAGGAACTTCAGAAGATCACAACAGAGTGATTCTATTCTCAGTGTTTCGTACCGACTCTGGAGCTTTGATGAAGACTTTGGTCTTGCCCAGTTGGTACTGGTCCTGATCCATGTTGACAGAGTTGAGGAGGTGTAGAACCCCGCGGCGCTCCTCTCCCCTCCAGTGTGGCCATGTTTCCTTGGTGAGGATGGCGTACCTGAAGTCACAGAAGTTCATGTTGCTATGAAGCAGGACCTGGTGCTTATTCTGATCAAGCAGGATGCCTGACCTCTGTAAGAACTTGTTGAAAGCACGTCGGTAAGCATATCCTGCTCGCCGGACTCTGATGTTCTCTCTGAGGCCCAGGTACTCCACCTGGTGTCTGACCCGGTTCTCTTCCCAGTCCCGAGGACGTTTGGTCTCATTAGGTTTGATGCAGCGTATGTAGTGAGGAGTGCACTTCATCAGGGTCTGGACTAGACTGTTGGCTTGTTTCTGCAGAGAAAAGGAAGAGTCCGTTTGGATCCACACTGCAAATATGGAACTACACTGAAATCTGTTCCTAATTTTTGTTTCATTTCTGACATTCATCTCACCTTAATCTTACTGCTGGCTGTGGTGGGTCGGCCTCTTTTCTCTGCCTCCAGGTTCTCCGGGAACAAAGCCCTGATGAACGGACTTTCCACAAACACATCACAAAGAGGTCATCATGAGGTCGTCACACAAACATTTCTAATCAAAAGTTGCTCTGGTCTGATGTCTGTGGTGTCACAGAGCTGCAGGAAAACACCTCTATAAAGAGTTCTACCTGAACTCCAACATGAACTTTTGATGGGTTGTGGTACCCTAACGTTATATTGCATAGTTCCATGAACCGACTGCGTGGGCCAACTTTTCCATCATCACTACAAAAGTCCTTTTGGTGATCCCTTCATCCTTTCACCAACATCCTCACTGTTCCTCTTCTCAAACCATTTCCATCTGCTTCCCAGAACATCTACCATGATCTGATGTACTCATTTCTGATCTTCATCCTGTTCACTCCCAAAAAGAACCTCAGCCACTTCATCACTAGGAGTGCTTTCCGGTTCCGGTCATGAGAGGACGTGGGTCTTCAGCTCTCCTGATATAAGCGACTTTGAATCAGCACATAATTACGGCAAAAAAAGCAGTCATTCTGCAATATAGAGCATTAGCTACTAGCAAGTTTAAAACAGTGTTATATCTACATGCATAGCAATGTGATTCATTGTTACTTAAGGATGCTTAATGACCTAAATCAGTGTTGGTACAGTATTCATATCTGATCATAAGTTACAAACTGGATGTTGATAACAAATGTAAAGGAAATGGTGTGGTGGAGTCGGGGTGGGATTCCATAAATACACTTCCTTCCATTCTCTTTCAAGCATTCATCATTGATGCCTAGTTCCCCTGTGTTTGACATGTTTTATGGATGTAAACCTCTGATCATTGTGTTAATTATGTGCTATTCTTGTCTGATTGCTTGAAATAAACCATTTCCAATCAAATCAAATAAAAAATTCCTCTGCTGCCTCCAGCTCTGCATCAGAGTCTCTTAGCCAACAACGTGGCTTCTCTCACCACAGTCTTCTCCTCCTTCTTCTCCATTGCTCCCTTTAAACTAACAGTTCATCTAAAGTTCTTCTCATTTACACAAAGATTCTCTGTCCTTACCAGAGCAAACCTCGATCTCGTTAGATGTTCTTTCACTTTTCTAGATGTTCCTCCATCTGCTCCCTGCTCTCCAATCACAGTGTTGTCTGCAAACATCATGGTACACTGAGATTCCTGTCTAACCTCATCTGTCAGTCTGTCCATTATCACAGTAATCAAGAAGGAGCTCAAAGCGGATCCCTGGTGCAGTCCCACCTTCAGGTTGCAAACATGATGTCAATAAGATGTGATAGCAGAACCAGAACTTACTACTCGCTTCCCTGCATCAGCTCGATGATGTCATTAAACAGGACGTCCCGGTTCCTCTCACAGAAGCCGCTGACATCATAGGACACCTGGACACAGACAGGTGTTGTTGGATGCAGCTGGTCACAAAAAGCACACAGGTGTGCAGGTGTGGGGGCACCTTTCCGGCATAGTGGTGGACGATGAAGCCTTTGTTCCAACTGCTGAAGTGTTCGTGTGATCCGATCTGTCCCTGCAGCTTCTGTAGCAGTGTCTGATCTGCCCCCTCACCTTTGGCGTGCATGGTGGCACACACATCATCTAGGATGCTCATTATTCCTGGAGGATTCTGGGACAAGGCGACAGGTGATTGAAGCAAGTGCAAACATATTCCACTGCTGCCCTGTAAGTGGCTGGCTCACCAGTTTGGACTCAATGAGGTCACAGACCACCTTGTTGTTGAAGTATTCAATGGGGGTCCACTTGATACCCTCCTGAACATACTCCTCCTGCAGACACACTTCTTAATAACGTTGCATTGTCATGATGTCACCATGTCATGCAGGCTTCACTTCTGAACTGAACAAGTTCTACAAACACAAAAATCCAGCTTCACCGCAATCTTCTCTGTCACCAGAACCCAACAGGTTCTCATGAAGAGGTTCATCAATCCAAGACCCAAACATGTTCCTTTGTTGTTGGTAATCTAATGGGTGGTTCTAAGGGAAAATGATTTAAAGGTCACCTGCTCGGCCTTCAGTGTGAGCTCAATGAAGATCTGCTGCAACTTCTCGTTGACAAAGTTGATACAGAACTGCTCGAACCCGTTTTGCTGAAAAGGGAAAGTAAAGAAAGTGAATCCCATAAAAAGTCTCTGAGCTGTAAGCCAGTAGAAATCAGTTCATTTGCACCACTAAACATGTCCTGCAGGAAGCAGATGTCACAAACACCATGCAGTCTTTATAAGTCAACCTCCTCTGTGTCTGAGGAGGACACTGATGGTTCTACAGAAAAGTCCTACCTGGAAGATCTCAAAACCATAGATGTCAAGGACTCCAATGTTCAGCTCCTCCTGCTCCTTTTGCATGGCTTTGTTGATGCACTGCAACAACACACAGGCAGAAACACACACAGAGGACATTGAGTAGCTGCCTCCCTCCCACTAAGCAGCCCTTCCTTCAGGTTGTGGGACTTACGTCTACCAGGAAGTCGAAGAGGCGGGCATACAGAGCCTTGGACAGGGCATCCCTGGAGAAGGAAGCCTGCTCTGTGTTTAGGGTGACAGAGATGGACTCGCTCTTCCCCCCCCACTTGCTGTCCATGATTCTGCTGGTGAGTTTACTGCAGAGGCCATTCTGTGGGATCCCCAGCAGGTATGATGGGAAGGCCAGGACTGGCGAGATACACAGGCCCTTTAGGGAACTCCTCATGTTTTACTGAGGAGGACATCGGCAGAGGAGACACTCACAGTCCTGACTCTCCACCACCGCGTAGTTGTTCTCCTCCCTAAAGCTGATGTTTCCCACATGAAGGATCGCTGCCACCAGCTGCAGAACCGAATCCTGCTCGTCCACCGACAGACCCACAACAGACATGGCCCCCTGACACAGACAGGTGCAGGAGGTCAGGTGCAAGCAAAGATGCAGACAGACAGGCGCAGAGATTGGTACAGACCATGGTATCAGAGAAGTCCTTCCTGTCATCCATGTCCTCCACCGTGTAGGTTCCTGATTGGTTCAAGTAATAATAATACTCTGGAGTGGTGACGCCCAAGTTTTCCACCTGCTCCTTGCTGGCACCGCCCAGAAGCTGACATCACACAGATGTGATCACACAGACATGTGGTTGTCCCATCACTGTACACTCGTGTTGGGTTTCAGTACCTGGTAGTAGATGTGGAAGTTTCGCTCCCCTTGATTCTGCGAGACAACTCGACTTTTCTCCAGCAGGAAGTTGGAGATCTTCCCTCCATCAGGAGCTCCTCCTCGACTGAACTGGATTTCAAAGTATTTTCCCTGCCGGGACAGTACAGTGTGTGTATGCACATGCTGGTTCATGTTTTCCTGAATCTATACTCACAAATCTGCTGGAGTTGTTGTTGCGGACAGTCTTGGCATTTCCAAAGGCTTCCAAAAGTGGGTTGGACTGCAAGATGATGTCTTTGACGCGCTGCATCACACAGAATTACCGTGACAACAACAGAGATAAGGTACTCTTAGGATCAACATGATCCATAAGGCAGACCAATTATCTGTGCTCTCTAAATAAGAGGAGAACCAGATTTAAAGATCCGGTGGTTACAGAGTGAAACCATTCACATGCCACAGTATGTTCCTTAGAGCAAAATGTCCCAGCTGACCCATTACATCACCCAACAGAGCTAAGGGGCAGGAGACCATCTGAGATTAACTGGTTCTTTGGATCAGTGAGTAGGACTGGATCACGTGGTTCCTCGATGCCTGCACCTTGTTCTGGAGCACAGGCCAGAGCAGGAACTGTGGGGCACGTTCAGCTCATCTATGGCAGGCAGAGGCAACTCCTGGCCTTGACGGCCACCGTGTCTGCATGATTTCCAGATATCCAAGCCCTACTCATGACTGATTACCAGGTTCAGGTGTGTCCAACCAATGAGAACATGCCAGAGCATGGTTTGTTGGAAAACATGCAGGAATGAGTCCAGGGTCAAAGTTTTTTTACAGGATGATCAACTTGAAAGTAAAGACTTTACAAGAATCGCTGGATGCCGTTCAGAAAGCAGAACATGAGCCGCTCGCTGTCCAAGACACATACCAGACCAGGCACACCTCAAGCAGGACTTCCTCCAAATGCTGAATGGAAAATGGCTTTAAGGCCCAAAGCGCTTTACAGTCACTCCCTCTTGCACATGTTGATGCGTCAATGGCTGCAGAGAAGCCATGCAAAGTCTGAGCCAGACCACCAGGAACAGCATCCGGTTCAGTGGGGAGTGAACCAGCAACCTTCTGATCACATTGAAACTGCACTACCTCTACTTCTCTAAACAAAGATCAGGGAGGTTCTCAGGGACAGTGGGGGCCTGGTGGTTAGGACTGTTGCTGGTGTAAATCCCTTTACAGACAGGATTACCTTTTTATGCGAGACATATTTCCAGCAGTGTTTACATCACTGGTGTCTTTGAGCAAAGATCCTCAACCAAATGGCTCCAGTAGAGATCCCGAGTGGCTACAGTTTGCTGCTTACCGAGCAGGTGGAAGCCAAAGAACAGAAACTGACTCAGACTCTGCATTCAAACTAAAACTTGGACCAGGTCATGAAAACATGACACCTGCCAAGATCACATTGCATATGTGGAGTCATGACCTCCATGTCAACTCATATTTAATTTAGGCTCATAACACCCCAGGTGACAAAGGTCCAAATGTTTGGCAGAATGGGCCCAGCTTTAAGAACTGCAACATGGCTCAAAGAGCACATCTCTGTGCTGGTGGATATGACCAAGAAACCTGTACCATCACGATGAAGAGAACTTGGATGTTGCTTCCAGTTCTGGTGCAGAACTGGGCTCTTGAAAAGTCAACTTCACTCTTGACTTTGGTGAAAAGTACAGGTGAGGTGTTTCCAGATAAAAAAAAAAAGGATCCCAGTGTGCCAACAAACTTGATTGATAAAATGAGCGTAGATTGAAGGAGATGCCCTTTCAGGAGTTTTATCCTGGACTCACCTGGACTTTGTCTCCTCCTCCTGAGACTTTGGACACGTAGCTCATTATGAATTTAGCAGCAACTGTTTTTCCAGCTCCACTTTCACCACTGGAACAAGGAGATTTTCATACAGGTGAATACCTGCATGCAGGTACAGATCCCTGTTCAAAGCTCCGCCTACCTGATGATGACACACTGGTTCTCATTGTCAATCATCATGTTCCTGTACATGTTGTCAGCCAGAGCATAGATGTGGGGGGGGTTCTCATACTGAGCCTGGAGGAAGAACACACCAGGTCACTCCATGTGTGTGCACGAGTTTGTGTGTGTGTCATGAATGTGAGGATGTGTGAGTGCATCAGAGTAAATGTGTGCCTCTGTGCGCTCGTGTGCACGTGCGCCTCACCGCGCCCTGGTACAGCTCCACCTCCTTGTCGGTGAAATATGGCAGCTGTTTAAATGGGTTTACAGAGATCAGAACTGGTCCGATGTAAGTCTGACACATTTGGGTCAAGGAACATGAAGCAAACCAGAACCAGCTTCTGAAACTGTGGACGTCTGAAGTCTAGAGCTGAGAGCGAGGATACAAAGATGTAGTCATCCATGTATCGCTTCTTCAGGTTGTCCGTGATGGCGTCCTCGTTGATCTTTGACAGCAGAACCATGTCATCAACGCCGCTCACCTTTACGTTCTGGGCCTGCCAGTGGTAGCGCTCCTTGCTTCCCTGGGGTGGGTGGAGGTGAGATTCAATAGATGAACAAACATTGATTTGCTCCCAACAAACAGAAATGATCGAAAATCTTCACGTGAAGCCTTTCTTGATCAATGACCTGAACGATGGGATATTGTCAAGTCCAGACAACACTTCAGCGGTACGATCTGTTGCTGGACATCACCAGAACCGGAGGACCCAGGTCCTAAAGCTACTCAGGAAACCCACAGCAGAAGAATTGAGCTTTGCTGCTTCACAGACTGTTCAATGACTGGTGTCTGTTAAACTCTCAGCATCACCAGGAATCTATTCTCATAAGCTGAGGCTTGAACGTAGCTGCAGGTCCTTCAGAGCACGTGTGACTTCAGAGTCTGGTAGAAGAACAGACGGTAAATGGTGGAGGACTATATTCTGCTTTTCTGCCATCTTTACGGCCCAAAATGCTTTACAGCAGAGGTCCTCAAATCCCGGGCTACGGGCCGGTACCGGTGTGGATTGGAAGGGGCTGGTGCTCAGAGAGCAGGTATTGGAGAAATACTCAAATGTGTGACTGGATAAAAAACACTTTGGGATGTTTTTCATGAGGAATTTACATTATAATACACTTAAAAGCTCAAAAAAGTTGATTTTTCATGGTGTAGGACCTTAAAGCTTTTATTTCTTTTTCAGTAAAACAATGTTTTATTCCATCTAGTTTCAGTTTTTAGTTTAGTGTCAGTTCATTATAACAACCTTGGTGTCATTAGGCTGATAAAATAACAGATGAATGTCAAAGTTAAAGTGGGTTTTGTTCTCTGATGGACAGCCAGAGGAGACAGAGGTCAGGCGAGGTAGAAGGACAGAGAGGAAGATCTTCCAATGAAAATAGAGATTGATGGAAACTGATCCAGAAGGAGACAGAGCCTGAAGAAAAAGAAGCAGAGATTGAGTTAAAGCCCACAGAGAGGAAACAGCTGGTCAGGAGATGGAGACAGGGGCCAATGAGAAGCCACGCCCAAATTTACTTAGAATAAAGCTGCATTCACACCGGACGCAGCTCGTGTGGCGAATGAGGTCCTGCGGCCTCACGATCAGTTTTTTCTGGGTTTAGGAGGAGATAATTAACTGCCATCCAGGTCTTGATGTCACTAATGCAGGCATTAAGTTTTTCTAGGTGGTCATTCTGGTTGGCTTTAATGGATAGATACAACTGTGGATCATCCGCATAACAGTGAACATTAATCCAGTTTTTCCTGATTATATTTCCTAGAGGCAACATGTAAAGCATAAACAGGATGGGTCCTAGAACTGAGCCCTGTGGGACTCTGTAGCTAACTCGACTACAATGAGAGGAATATGTTGTCCCTGAGATTCCAGATTCCAGGTGGATCGTCTCACACCTCCAGCTGTCCCACAGTTCCATCTGGATGAAGCCCATCTGCTACACAATTCATGCATATTGTTGTAATTCAAAGCTGAAGTTGTAGAGTTAGATAACCAAATTCTTCTTTAACAGTTCCATCACATCGTCTGCCCGTCCTGGGAGAGGATCCCTCCTTCATGTGGACATCCCTGAGGTTTCTTATTTTGTTATTTTTCCTCACCCATATGGACTGTCTAACTGCAGGGATGCCAGTTTAGCTTAGTCTGTTTGGTTAGTTTAGCAACCAGCTATTGTTTAGATTTTATGACTTTATGTGTTTGTATGAATACCGGTGTAAAGCCCTTTGAGGCAGCTACGATTGTGATATTGGGCTATAGAAATAACATGTAATCGAGTATAAACTAGGGCTGTAAATGTTAATGTGTTAACGCATGCGATTAATACAAAAAACATTAACCAGTTAATATATATTAACACAAATTAATCACACTTGCAAAGCAACCACCTTCTGCCAGTCCAGGCTTCCACGGCGTGCGCTAATTTCTGAAAATACACACTTTGTTGAGCACTATCCTGTTTATAACAGGTCACTAATAAAAGAAATTCATATTCAATCGATTTTTAGTCTTTTATTTTTGTTACTTTTTAGGTTTAGATCACTTTTTCTCAAAAGGCGGACTATTTGATACATAATATGGCCTGTTGTTACAGTAACAAGTCAATACGTTGCTGAGCCGGCAGACCTCGACTGAAGCAGCATAGGAAAGCGATATTTGTGCTGATCATCATGATAGGTTCAATAAAACATCAGATCAGAGAGAAAGTTCTCCTCTTACTGCTTGTTTTTGTCCAGAAGATGAAGGAAACATTTGTTTGGATGAAGCCTGCACATATAGAACATTGTGACCAGAACTTCTTCCAGAACACCCAGCATCCAATCAGAATAGAGTATTCCCCCGGACCATTTCAAGTGCAGAAACACAATGTTTGTTTCTTATGGCTGTTTATCAGCATCTTTGTTTTCTTGGAGTAAAACTGCAGACATTCAAGTCTTTACAGTTCTGCTTATCTTTCTGTTGATGATCTTGCTGTGTTCACAAATGTAACTTCTGAGCTAACACTTGACTGAAACATTCCAGACAATAAAAAATAAAGGAAATATTTTCATTCATTCATTCATCTTCTATACCATTTTATCCCTTTTGGGGTTACTGGGCTGCTGGAGCCTAACCCGGCCACTCATGGGTAAAGGTAGGTGTGTGTTTTTGTGTGTGTGTGTGTACCCCTGGACAGGTCCGCCAGTCTGTCGCAGGGGCCACAATCACACACCCATGCACACTCAAATCCACACCTAAGGACAGCGTGTCGAGCAGTAAATTTGATGCACGGTAAAGGAGGGGTATCCGATGTGAATCGTGTCCGGTGTGAGCCAGGAGTCAAGCACGGCCAGGTACATTGTCTTACACTGCTGTTGGTGGAGTTTAAACAGAAACTGCTTTGAACGCTTTAATGAAGCTCCTCCTGCTGTCATCCATTTCTTAAGGAAATGACATCACAAGCTCCTCCAGACCTTCAACAACTGATCCAATGATCCTTATCAAAGCATCATCTGTGAACTGCTCCTCTGGAGACGACCTGTCCGATCTTTGAGGCGACTGCAACCGCATCTGATGCATTGGAGCAGTAAGATGCAGACGCAGCAGCAGATTAAAGTGTTTGAAGAGGCCAGCCATCAGCCCAACAGAAGAAAAGTTTGACCCCTCACCTGAGGTTCCAGAACAAGCCAGAAGAAGGAATGTGCAGCTTAAACGCTGGCGCAGCAGTAACCATGGTAACCGTGGAGAAGTTCTCCACTTTTCTAGATATGGTTACTATGGTTATAGCTATGTTTCCTATGGTTATAGATATGGTTACTATGGTTACAGCTATGGTTCCTATGGTTATAGCTATGGTTGCTATGGTTATAGCTATGGTTGCTATGGTTATAGCTATGGTTGCTATGGTTATAGATATGGTTCCTATGGTTATAGCTATGGTTACTATGGTTATAGATATGGTTGCTATGGTTATAGCTATGGTTGCTATGGTTATAGCTATGGTTGCTAGGGTTATAGATATGGTTACAGCTATGGTTGCTATGGTTACTATGGTTACAGCTATGGTTACTATGGTTATAGATATGGTTACTATGGTTACAGCTATGGTTACTATGGTTACAGCTATGGTTGCTATGCTTACAGCTATGGTTACTATGGTTATAGCTATGGTTACTATGGTTAAAGCTATGGTTACTATGGTTAAAGCTATGGTTACTATTGTTACAGATAGCTATGGTTACTATGTTATAGATATGGTTACTATGGTTACAGCTATGGTTACTATGGTTACAGATATGGTTGCTATGGTTACAGATATGGTTACAGCTATGGTTACTATGCTTACAGCTATGGTTACAGCTATGGTTGCTATGGTTATAGCTATGTTTACAGCTATGGTTGCTATGGTTTTAGCTATGGTTACTATGGTACAGTCTGCTGTCCTGATTTTAAAAATGCCAGCCCCGCCCTCCAAAGGTCTCTGCACGTCCCTGTATGACAGTCTACCCATCGCCATGAGGATGTTTTCCCCGATGAACTTCACTGATCAAGCCCTGAAAACTTCCAGGATCCCGAAACTTCCTCAGTAACCAAACGAACAGCCGGATCCTCCTCCTCAGTAAACTCCTCTGACTGCAGGAAGTGAAGCTGCAGTTCAGGTGAATTTCCTGTTTACTGCCCCCCCATGCCAGGTTGGGAGGGAGGGGTACAGCCTGGGCTTTCTCAGCTGAATTCCCAGCATTCCTAAGTCCTGTGAGCACATGCTGAAGACAGGACACAGCACGCGACTGGGCGTGTGCGACCCTTTAGATCAGACCCAGAGGAGACTGTGACGGGGACAAGTGGGTGTGGGCTGCAGCCAGTCCTTTAGGTAAAGAGACAAACATGCTGGAACTTTCCTTAAATGGTCGGAAACCTGCAGGAAGTTCTGGGAACATCTACAGGCCCGCCCACCACCCCTGTGCTTTGCTCTGATTGGTCTTTTGAGCATTCCTGTCGATTCAAAAACTCAGGTGTTTGATGGTCTAATCTGACAACAGACCACCACCTTAGGTGTTTCTTCCTGTAACGTTTATCTTTGTTTAATCTGGATTATTAGACTGATCTGTTTCAGAGCTACTTTGACTCCTTGATTCTGAGGTGTGATTGTCTTCAATATTTCTATCAGGGGCAGTTCTGTTGTTAGATTATACATGAAACCTATTTCTTTATAATCTGGGTTTTGGTTCATTTAAAATAAAATAGATTAATAATGTGATCCATGACTCAAGCTGCAGGTGGATCTGCTGTCTCTGTCCTAATTCCAGATTCAGTTCTGACGGCGAAGAACCAGACCAGGATTTGGTTCTGAACTTCATCTGTATAATCTAGATCAGGTGTCTCCAACCCTGGTCCTCGAGGGCTACGGTCCTCCTTGTTTTGCAGCTAACCCGGCTTCAGTAATTGCTGCTCACCTGGATCAGGTGTGTTTAGTCAATCAGAAACTGAGCTGATTCAATCCAGTTAATCAGCATCTACTAAAGCAAGGTTAGCTGCAAAACAAGCAGGACGGCAGCCCTCGAGGACCAGGGTTGGAGAGTCCCGACCTAGATGTTCTACCAGGATGAGGCCGTGCTGGGACCAGAACCACCCTGAGCTGTGATCCTGCTGTCAGTTCGTAAACTCACCATGTTTGTTGCCAATCCACTTCCTGCTTCAGCTCAAACTCCAGAAATCCCTAGTGGTTCTGATCCGGGTTGGTCCTAGTTGTTTCCAGGAGCAAAGACTGGACCAGAACCCGCTTAATCCGGATCTAATCTCCTCAATTTGACCTGAAAGACATGTTTCTCTCCGTCTGTTTTACTCCTTCAGTCTTCAGACTCAAATCACTGCAGGTGTGGGCAGGTAAGGCCCCTCCCATTTCGTCCTCTGGAACTCTGGGTAATGAAGTCTGTAACTCTGCTGCCCCCAGTGGGCAGAAGTACCACTACAGAGTAAAGGTGACATCTGGATTTCAAAGAGCAGAACGTTTATTTCTGTTGGCTTTTATTTATTGAAGTGATTTCTTTTCTTCACAGTTTGTCAGATTTTTTTCTGAGGAAACAAAAGTTCTGAAGGCGCCGCTGGTTCCTGTCCTACAGGAGATCCTCAGGCCTTCATCCGCACACTGTAACACAAACTTCTGTTAGTGCTGCACACTGAGCAACAGCACCTCTTGCCGGCAGAACTAGCAGGATCCATCAGTGTGGTTGTCCACGGCTCCACAGGCGAGGTGCAGAACATCCTGCCGTTTCCTCTTCTGCCGGGTTTCTAAAGAACCTGAACCAAACCAAAAACCCAGACTTTGATTCATGAGATGGAGCAGCAGGAAGTGATCCGGAAGAGACGGTCATCTTCTCAAACATCTGAGTCCTGGATGTGCAAAAGTCTCAGCTTCAAGAGACTGAGAAAAAGAAAGGAGTGCTGCTGCTCCACACCTGAAACCTGAGGACCAACCCCAGTCCCTCCTGCCGCTGCAGAAGCTGCACTTCTTTGGCTCAGATTTAAAAACACATAAACACACCTTGGTCCTTCAGTCACTCCATCTCACCTGGAGACTCTGCTCACCTGCAGAACCAGAGTTTATACCTGACCTGCTGAGCAGCCAATGACGAAACAAGTCTACTTAAGTAGAAAGACGAGGAACTAAGCAACGGGACAGAGAAATTAAAGTAAAAGATTCAAGAACCAACAGACTGAGGCTGGAAGAAGAGTAGTGCGAGGTCCTGCAGGGGGAGGAGTCAAACCGGCAGGTCACAGGACTGCAGTCACATGATGCCATTGGTCAGGTACTGGAAGCCGTCGTAGAGTTTGGTGGTGAGGGACCTCATGGAGCCGTCCACCAGCTGGTCGACGAGCAGCTGCAGCTGCTCCTCAGTCAGACTCATGTGGAAGCGCTCCTTCAGAGCCCTCATGGTGCTGGAGCCGTGGAAGCAGGGCAGCTGGGAGCCTGGGGGGGACAGGGGTGGGAGAACCATCAGCTGGAACTCACTCCCAGATGTTAAACTCCAGGCCTTCCTCAGGTTTACCGACAAACCCACAGTTTTAGCTTCTGATCGGCCAAAATCACACCTGACCAGGTAAACAGAACCAAAGCCAGCAGGGTGCCGGTGTGTTCGAAATCCTTCCTACCAGTGAAAATTTCCCACCAGCACTCTGTGCACATGTGCAATCTGAAATGACGTCATCATTTTCTGTTTTGGCGGCAGGCTGGTTATTTTTGCTGTTTGCGGTGCTACACTCATCAGCTAGCTCTGGACAGTTAGCCTAACTCACTACATGACTTCTACTCATAAACTGCTTTCACCATAACCGCAGCAGGTCGGTGTCTACAGCACCTCTCTGCCCGCGTGGTAAATGTTTCAAAACCCACGCTTACGTCTTTCAAACCAAACGCTGTGAGTGCAGCACAGAATATGAAGTAAAGCTTTGCTGAGCAGTTCAGTTCCAGCGTAAATTCACATTTTCCGCTCGCTGTGTTTGATTCCAAAGATCGTGGACATTTACCATACGGACAGAGAGGCACTGTAGACACCGACCTGCTGCAGATCTGCTGGATTATCTCTTTATTTTCAACCCTGATGCCACTTCTCCATTCCTTACACTCTTCACCTGCACACAGCGACATACTACGTGAATCTGCCCGACCCTGCTGTGTTTACGACCTAACATCATATGGGTCGGATTATCTGATAAGGTAGGACTTTCAGATAGCAACATCTATCACTTTGTGCTACAGGTAGGACAGATCATTAGACCACAGGCTCTGGAGGCCTGGAGTCTGACCCCCCCCCCCTGGCCTGAATGCTCACCTTGCTGCATGATCTCCACCACCTGCAGGACTCGGTCCATGTGTTTCCTGGCTGCAATCAGACCCTGCAGCATCAGCATCTTAAAGTAGATGAACATGTCCCCATCTGGACCCCCCATCACCTACCAGGTGGAGGGAAAAACCACTTTCACATGACACACCTGGAGGAAAACATGACATCACACGCTGCCCACACATGATTGGCTGGGATGAAAGCAGGAAATAAGGCAAATCTGATTGGCTTCTGCAAACAGCTTCAGGCTTTCTGTTTACAGGAACCGAGACTATCTTGAAAGATGGGTCTGAGAGTGGTTCCGGGACCAGGGTCCACTTGGGTGTATTCAAACTGAAACCTTGTTCCAGATTATCGGTGGAAACAAACTCTGGTTCATGTTGAAGAACCAAATATGTAAATAAGTATGTAGATGTAAATGTATATGTAAATAAGATCCTCTGGACTGTTACAGCCACATGGTTTCACTGCTGCTTGAAAAGCCCATGTCTGACTGTGGGATGGAGGTGGGGACTAAGAAGCCCCGTGTTTTGGATCCAAGGGAAGGTGGAGGTGTGACAGGACTCACATCTACAAACTCAGAGGTGAGCTTGAAGGCAGACGTCTCAAAGCCGAGGTTTCTGGGGGAGCTGGACAGGATGAAGCCAAAGTCTATGTGGATGATGTGGCCGCCTGCGTCCAGCAGGATGTTCCCGTTGTGTCTGCAGACAGACAGCGCAGGTGAGCGTGTGGCTCTGAGAGGGTGAAGGGGGCGGGGCGGCGCTCACCTGTCTTTGACCTGCAGCAGGTAGCATATGAGGCTGTATCCAGCACAGCTCTGGACGAAGTTCCTCTGAGCTGTCAGAAAGGCCTCGGTGGTGGGGGCGCCGTGCTCCTGCAGCAGGTAGTCCAGCAGAGACAGCTGACTCTGCTTCTTCACCTGGTGAAGTGAAACGGCGTTCATCACCGGCTCAATCATGCCGCTGTCTGCTGACAGCACCAGGATCTTGTAGGGCTTGATCCAGAGTGGCACCCGCTCCTGCTGCCAGATGGACTACAGGACACAGACACGGGTCAGGGTACGGCCCGGAGTCTGAGGTCGGGTCGAGTCATGAGGGTGTCAGGTTACCTGGAGCTGCTGCAGCACCTGGTAGGCGAGCAGCTCCTGCCTCAAGTCGTCTCCACATTTCACAATGACAGAGAGCAGCCTCCAGTTTGGGAGATGACCGTAAGGAGACCCCTCCCTGATCCTCCTGCAGGGGCCGCACAAACACAGTTCATCCTGAGGGCTCCACGTTCGTTCAGAAACCTGCTGAATCAAAGTTCTGGAGAATTCCTGTTCACAGCTTTTATTTTGAAACTCCTCCACTGACTTCCTGCAGAGTCAGAGCAGCAGCCATGAGGAGGATGACCTACCGGACCTTCTCCTCCCACGGTTCCTTTAGGGCCACAGCTGACGGGTCTTCTGGGTCTCGTTTGAAGGTGGTGGGGGCCTGAGCCAGCTGCTCTGACAGACGACGCCTGAAACAGAGGGCGGAGCTTTTAATCAGCAGAAAGACCTTATGGTCACAGAGAACATTCAGACCTGAGAAGGTAGAAATGAAACGTTCTGCTGGGTTTTTCTGTCACTCAAAAAAAGAAGAAATTCTACTGTATTTAAGCTGGACTAAAGTTCCAGAGATGTTGGATGAAAGGAAAAAGAGATGAAGAAGAATGGGAGACAAACTCTGGATCAGAGGGAACGGTGGTAAAAGGCTGATATCCAGGTCCATATCTGATCTGGATCCCTCTCTCTGCGGTTCTAAGTACATACTGAAGCCACACATCCTGTCACTCTCTCTGACCTGATGTCTCCTGCAGCAATGAAGATGGGTTCTTTACTCTCCAGGCTGGTGATGCTGTCCACAGAGAACTGGCTGATGTTGTCACAGCTGTTGGTGTGGCCTTCTGGGAGCTGAAAGAAGAGTGGGGGCAGTCAGAGGAGCCACAGTGTGTAACCCCCCCACACACACACGGACAGATCAGACTTGGGTTGGGCGATAAAATTATGTATATCATCACCACAGAACTTTTTCTCGATAGAAGAATGAGTCCATCATCACCGACTTATTTTGAAGGGTTTGAAATTAACACTCGAGCATTTTTTTCCTCTTTGGTAAGTAAAAATTTGTGGGTTAGTCACCACATGGCGAGTAGCTCTTAGCTCATAGCTCTTCTTCTGGTGAATTTATTTTGTCCTCTACCGTCTGCATGCGAGGTAAATAAACACACGCGAGACACAAGACCCCGCCGTCACTTCACCTGTGTGATGTTCCCTTTAAGCTGATGAAACAGCTGAACATGTGGCGATTTAACAGGATGCAGTCAGAACTGGAAGATAAACCTGCTGGATCCACAGCAGCAAGTTTAACAACAGCGCTGTTGTCAGGCGCTAATGCTATGGTGCTAACGAGCTGTTTGTGAGCCGTGCGTCACCGATATGTCATCACCAACTGGTTTAAAGACAGTGTTTTCACGGACCGGCCTTGAAGACGCAGCAGATAAATACAAGAAGATAGATTCATAGGACATTCACAAAAACAGTTTTTTCTAGATAATACCAGAACTGAATCCACTGTTTTAGCAGCGTCTGTGTAGCTTAATAAGAGTCTGTGTTACACTGAAACTGTGACCTATCGGATGTTCTGCTCGGTCCTCCTTAAAGCTGCAGCAGCAAAAACAGAAGTTCAGACCTTCACAGCAGCAACATCTAAACCACCAGAAGAAATTCAGTTCCTTTTAGTTCCTAGATTATTCACAGGATGTTGACAAATGATGTTTGTGAATTTGATGTTTGTACTGTAAAACTTAGAAATTAAAACATTAGAATTGATTTGTAGAATGAATGTTTGTGTTTTATTGATGTTCTCTTTTGAAACTTGAAAGCTTTTGCTTTAATTTTCAGTGAAGCTTGTAATATTTGTGCCTTTCTTTTAGTTTTCTGGAACACCTGAACTTTCTGATGATACACATGTCTCTAATGAGCCACAGAGCGTTCACATTTCACTGATATAGTTCTTTGGTTTCTATCCTGATATATGTTATTGTCTGATATGAAAACTATATTGTGAAATAAAAACTGTTTATGGCCCAGCCCTGGATCAGGCAGGTCTTACAGTGGGAGCGGTTTCTGCAGACTCTGCTCTGAATTCCTCCAGCAATCATTGATCTGTTTGCTCCGAAACTGCAATCATTGTAATCCGTTACTCGATTGTTCTCCGTCCATTCTGCAGGACCCACCATTACAAATGGTCTGCTGCTGATTCCTTCACAGGAACACCCTTCACTCTAGTCTAAAGCCTTCTGTGGTGACAGCCCTTCCCATGTGGGCGGGGTCTCACCTCCACCTGCAGCTCTCCGATGTCATCCACTGACCATGCTTCGTCGTCGTTGTCGTAGTTGGGGACGATGGAGAAGCTGCCTGCTCGCTGCTCTGCTGTCATGCCACAGTCCGGTAGGTTTTCCACAGAACGTGTGCTCCTGATCCGGTTTTCTGGGATCCTGATGGGAACACTGGATGTCTCAAAGTTCTCGCACTCCAGAACCTCCACATAGATCAGGTAGGGAGCCTGAGAGAGGGACACAGGTCACATGACCACCAGCTAACAAATGTGGTTCCTGATTTTAATCCGTCAGTGAGGCCCTGCAACAAACTGCAAAACTATCCAGAGTAACTCCGCCTCCACCAGGCAGTAACTGGAATAGGCTCCAGCAACCCCATGTCTCCAACTGGTTTCAGCAGCTGGATGAACTGATCACCGAGCATCCCTCCGTAAAGAGCTGTTTTACTGCTTTAATGCTGAGTTTATGATTGGATGTACATGTGGAACAACAACATTGTACTTTAGGGATCCATGGAGGATTTTGGATTGTGATTGGGACCTCACCTTGTCCTTGGAGTTGAGCACCACAGCCTGCGTGTGTGGCACACGCACCACATGGTGGTCAAAGGCGGCAGTGGGCAGCCACACCCGCGCCGGCAGCTTGTGGTTGAGCAGCGACAGCTCTGAGATCAGTCGCTGCGTCTTCTGCTCTTTGGTGGGCAGCGTGGCCAGACGCTTTCCGATCCCGATCAGTGACTTGATGAACTCCCGCTGTGGAGCCAGGCGGACCGGCTGCAGGTGATACACAGGCACCGGACTCGGGTCAGAAACAGAGTGGGCTGAAGGTGGAAGGTCGTTGGAAGGTTTGGTTTCAATCAAAACGGGAAATGACCGAAAAGCAAAAACAAATTTGACCCAATCCAGCAGAGTTAAGGCTGACACTCAGAAAGTCTGAAAACCTGACCCACACAGGAAGTTGATCGCAGGTAGGAGGTGTGTGACCACAGACGGATCAGAATGTACCAAGAACCAAACCTAACACAACTGACCGGGCCCGCCAGAACCCACTACCACAATCACTGAGTACAGAGATGGCAAATTCCTGTTTTAAAGACTCACCCTGAACCAGAACCAAAGCCCAGCAGACTTCATTTCCCACAATGCACCAAGGCAGAGCAAAGAAAACAGAACTTACAGGACCAAAATCAAACTCCAGGCTGTCGGTGCTGGAACAGCTGTCCTGATACAGCAGAAAGAAAACGGAATATGATCACAGCATTTACAGAATCGCTGCCCTCCCCAGGCCCAAAGGTGAGCAGCAGCTGGACCTGCAGCGGCCGGTCCTGCAGCGGCCGGACCTGCAGCGGCTGGAACCCTATGACTACAGCTCTACACATCTACTAGGGCTGTCAAAGGTTTGTCGACTAATTGATCATAAAAAATCCTCAATACTAATTTGATTATTAGACACGTAGTTTTCGCTCTTTTTTTTTTTTGGACCTCAAATCACAACAGGAACGTTCTTTCTTCCTCCCTGAGCTTTATACGCTGACATAAATGCTCAAACAAGCTCATCCTTCTAACCTCAGAAACAAATATCACAGAGTTGAACACCAGAATAGTACCTCCATGAAAGAAGGAAAGAGAACAGAGTGCAGTGAGCGGGTGAGGGAGGGGCGCTCAGACGCTCTGCAGTTTATAAAGTTTGAGTTGTTCTGATTGTAAAATGGTTCTTTTGTTCAAATGTTTCACCAGAAGCTTCTGCATGGAGCTTCACAGAAGCCTGATTTGTTTCTTATTGTGCATCAATTATGGGTTTCTTAGTTACATTTTGTTACCGTATATTTTTTTTTCTTGAGATGATGTTTGAATATTAAAATAAATGTGTTTTTAAACACTGACATGGCACTAAATGAAGATACCTCATGTGTTTTATCAATCCTCCAGAATGCACACGTCAGGTGACAGTAAAATGATGACATCTGTGGTCAGAACTGTTTCTTAGATTAACTTCAACACACATTCTTATCTTCTGCTGCACAGCAGTAACTATAGTTTCTGTTCTCAAGCAAAGTTCTTCTGTGAGAATTGCATAAATATAAGTGCAAGTAAATGTACTGCTTGCTCGTGAGCCCCCAGCTTGGCCACCAAAAGTTGGAGTTCACCCTGGTGGACGAGAGAGTTGCGTCCCGTCGGGTGGGGGACAGGTCTCTGACTGTGGTTTCGTCTTACAGGCCGAACAGCAGTTCAGAGTCCCGTCTTTCTTGGTGTCTCCTGAAGGGGTACTGGAAGGTGCCCCAACAGGGGACACCAACGTCCTCCTGGGGGACTTCAATACCCATGTGGGAAACAACAGTAGCACCTGGAGGGGTGTGACTGGTAGAAACAGCTTCCCTGATCAAAGATCCAAGAACAACAGTGTGGTTTCCGTCCTGGTCGTGGAACTGAGGACCAGCTCTACACCCTGTCCAGCAGTAGGGGCAGGCGCTGCAAATGGACAGACGGATGGATTTTACTGCTTTAGGAGGATCTTTATTGACACTGCATTTTATCTGAAGAGGAACTTGTAGGTGCTGCTGTCAGATTAAAATAAATCCAAATGATTATAAAACCTATTGAAAAATATAACACTGTTAGTGGAATAATCATGACTATTTAAAAGTTACATGTTATAAATAAATGGCAGCAAAAACAAACATTTTTATCGATGGTTTAGTGAGATTTTGCGTCTCTTTTGACAGTCAGAAACTGGACCAAATAGTTCTTTAGAGGCTGCAACACAAACACAGAATATCCTAAATGTGTTTTTAAAAGAATGAGACCTCTGTCAATGGTTGAAGATTTAATGACATGATGGGGGGGCTGCACCCTGACCAAGATCAAGAACCCTTCCACTTTTCTTTTGTTCTAGCATTCTTCTTACCTTGGACTTTAGACTTTTTATAGTTCATAAAGTGAAATTGAAATTTATGAACTATGAATGCACATTTTCAATTTCTGTAATGCAGCATATGCTGAGCACCAGTGGTACCATTCATGACGTGAACCTCCATGGTCGGTACCCGCACTATCACCTTTAGGGAAAAAAACTGCACATCATCTGACGTAAACAATAATCGTTGACTAATCGACTTTAAAAATAATTGTTAGTGACAGCCCTAGCATCTACCCCTGATCTTTATCGGTCAGGAGGTGAAATCTGCCCAAAACTGGATTCTCCAGAACTTTGATTCAGCAGGAGAAATGCTGAGCCCTCAGGACGAACTGTGTGTTTGTGCGCCCCCCGCAGGAGGATCAGGGAGGGGTCTCCTTATGGTCACCTCCCTAACTGAAGGCTGCTCTGTGTGGCGTCACATCTCTGCCATTAATTGAAAGGCACATATTTGATCACTAAGCGTGCGCAGAGCTCTCACCGCGCGCCGCGGTCCGACCGCTCGCTCCGTTTTTTTTATTTTCGCTCAGTTTCAGGGGGTGCTTTGTCAAAAATACGTCTGACACATCCCGGAGAAGATATGGCACAATTTTACCGTAATTTTTATTATTGGTAAATAATAAATTAATTAACATTCCTACACTTTTCATATAGTAATGTTTATTAATACCAGCTATAAAAAATACTCTGAAATAATACTGAAATGATTATTAACTGCCGCTTATGGCCATTCCTCCTCTTTGAGCACTTCCGGGTTCGGGAGATGGTGTGTCAGACGTATTTTTGACGTTTCTTAAGATCATGGTTAACCTCGTTGTTTTTTCATAGTGGTCTCCTTCCTCATTTTTTTATGTAAAGCACGATGCACTGGTGAAGTCTGTAACATCGCCCAATCGACGGTAACTACAATCTACATGTATATTTACCTAATAAAGTGATTTACTCTTTATTAGGTATTTATTATTATTACAAACTTACAGCAAAAAAAAAACTGCTGCACTTTTTTATCTTGTTCTTGGTCGTTCGTTAACGTTTTAATCCACGTTTCTTCCGCCGTTTTTTTCTATTAAAGCAGGAAAATAAAATGAAAGCCCCGCCCCGCTGCCTCGCCGGATTTGACCCGAAATTTCGGCCAATCAGATCAACCAGAAAGGCTAGCGCCCCCTGAGTGACAAAGCACCCCCTGAAACTAAGCGAGCAAAAAAAAAAAAATTGAGCGAGCAGCCAGAACTCCGCGTGCACGGTTAGGGCTCTGTGCGCGCTCAGTTAGGACTGCACGGTGCAGTTGTAAGATGCGCTCACTCAGTTATCAAATACGTGCCGTTCAGTTACACACGTGGACAAAATTGTTGGTACCCCTCAGTTAAAGAAGGAAAAACCCACAATTCTCACTGAAATTACTTGAAACTTACAAAAGTAACAATAAATAAAAATGTTTTGAAAATTAAATAATCAAAATCAGCCATCACTTTTGAATTGCTGATTAACATAATTATTTAAAAAAAACAAACTAATGAAACAGGCCTGGACAAAAATGATGGTACCTCTATAAAAGATTGAAAACTATTTGACCAGACTGACATGATTAACTCAGGTGTGTCCTTTAATTGACATCACAGGTGTTACCAAACTCATAATCAGTCAGTCTGCCTATTTAAAGGGAGACAAGTAGTCACTCTGCTGTTTGGTGAAAAGGTGTGTACCACACTGAACATGGACAACAGAAAGCCGAAGGAGAGAATTGTCCCAGGACATCCGAAAACAAATTATAGATAAACATCTTAAAGGTAAAGGCTATAAGACCATCTCTAAACAGCTTGAACTTCCTGTGACAACAGTGGCTCATATTATTCAGAAGTTCAAGACCCACGGGACAGTAGCCAACCTCTCTGGACGTGGCCGCAAGAGGAAAATTGATGACAAATTGAAGAGACGGATCGTTGGAATTGTATCCAAAGAGCCCAGAACAACCTCCAAAGAAATTAAAGGTGAACTCCAAGGCCAAGGTACATCAGTGTCAGATCGCACCATTCGTCGTTGTTTGAGCCAAAGTGGACTTCATGGGAGACGACCAAGGAGGACACCACTGCTGAAAAACAATCCTAAAAAAGCCAGACTGGAATTTGCAAACATGCATGTTGACAAGCCCCAAAGCTTCTGGGAGAATGTCCTTTGGACAGATGAGACCAAACTGGAGCTTTTTGGTAAGGCACATCAACTCTATGTTCATAGACTCAAAAACCAAGCATACGAAGAAAAGAACACTGTCCCTACGGTGAAACATGGAGGAGGCTCAGTCATGTTTTGGGGCTGCTTTGCTGCATCTGGCACAGGGTGTCTTGAATGTGTGCAAGGTACAATGAAATCTGTAGACTATCAAGGCATTCTGGAGAGAAATGTGCTGCCTTGTGTCAGAAAGCTTGGTCTCAGTCGCAGGTCATGGGTCTTCCAACAGGACAACGATCCAAAACACACAGCCAAAAACACCCAAGAATGGCTGAGAGAAAAGCGTTGGACTATTCTAAAGTGGCCTTCCATGAGCCCAGATCTGAATCCCATTGAACATCTGTGGAAGGAGCTGAAACATGCCATTTGGAGAAGACACCCATCAAACCTGAGACAACTGGAGCAGTTTGCTCATGAGGAGTGGGCCAAAATACCTGTTGACAGCTGCAGAACGCTCATTGACAAATACAGAAATCGCTTCATTGCAGTGATTGCCTCAAAAGGTTGCGCAACAAAATATGAAGTTATGGGTACCATCATTTTTGTCCAGGCCTGTTTCATTAGTTTGTTTTTTCTAAGTAATTATGTTAATCAGCAATTCAAAAGTGATGGCTGATTTTGATTATTTAATTTTCAATAAATTTTTATTTATTGTTACTTTTGTAAGTTTCAAGTGATTTCAGTGAGAATTGTGGGTTTTTCCTTCTTTAACTGAGGGGTACCAACAATTTTGTCCACGTGTGTAATGGCAGAGATGTGACGCCATAGCTCTCTGTCACTGTGAAATGTGGAGACGACTTGAGGCAGGAGCTGTTCGCCTACCAGGTGCTGCAGCAGCTCCAGGTAACCTGACACCCTCATGACTCGACCCGGTTTCGAGTGCTGATCCAGAACCACATGATCAGTAATGAAACTAGGATGTGGGACTCTCTGGCCTAATGATCTCAGGCTAAATGTTTTCCTCTGGTTTCCATGGCAATGCTCAAACAATAGAGATGCAGTCTGTCACTCATGGACAAGCAGAACCGCTGGAGCCCAGGTAACCCTGGGCAGCCAAAGGGAAGATCTGCTTCCCAGGCTTGGCTGAGCCGCCGGCGGGACGCTCTTACCTCGTCTGGGCTGCTCTCCACCTTGGGGTTGCTGGCGGTTCTCTTCAGGTTGCTGCTCAAACTGATGCTGACCGTGGCGTCGGACTTGGAGCGCTGATGCGTTCGTTTGGACGGAGACAAACTGTGCTCGCCCGGCACAGACCCGGTGGGCGCGGGGCTGAACGGCGTCAGGGTCAGCGCTTCCCTGCGTACTCGAGGCACCACCGGTTTCAGTTCGTCTGACAGGATGAGTTTCCTGAGCTTGGTTCCCCTGGAGTGGCGCTGCGTGGAGATGTGCATGTCAGAGGAGTACGCCCCCAGCAGCCAGGCGCAGCGCAGGCTGAAGGCGATGCTCTGTCGGCAGCGGTGCACCTGAAGCCCGGTACACAACAACACACAGACAACAGGAAACGCACGTGTGTCAATGGGGTCTTTGAATGCTCGTGACGTGTCACAGCTGAGGCCACACCCACCAGATAAGGTTTGATGGCGTCGCCCACATCCTCGTCCATATGGATGTACATGTTGAGCAGCTGGGGTAGATAGAAGTCCACTTCCTCATGGGCAAAGCTGAAGAGGCGGTTCCCGATGTATGCCTGCACGCCGGGCTCCTTGGAGTTGTGTAGGTACGAGATCGCCATGGAAACATCAAAGAGCTTGGACTCAAACAAACGCAGAAGCCACGACTGTTTGGAGGGGTTATGTCTCTGCCGCCGCCGGGCGCTCTTCACCGAGCCTTGGCTCACGTCCTCTCCCTCCCGAATCACTGGCGGTTTGACCACATGGGGAGGTGCTTTGTCCGGCCCATTAACCGAGTGCAGGACCTCCCCCTCCACCTGCTGCAGCTTCACCTTCTGCAGGACCTCCTGACAAGCTCGCTGTGCCACCTCCGCATCAATAACCAGCCGCAGCTCAGCCACGCCCTCGCTTATGATACCCAAGGGGGGGGTCACCGGCTGGGGGTGTCCGCATGAGGATGGGGTTGAGGGGAGAGAAAGGGATGGGGAGGAGCTACAAGATCTGGGGGGGCTGTTCTGGTCGGGGGGGGCCACCTGTGACTCCTCCATGCTGCCACTTGGAAGCTCCACCCTCGTCCACTGAAACACAAGTCAGAGATGAGTTCACCTGTGCCGGCTGCACCCAACGCACCGCGAGCCTGACGTCCGTGCACACAATCAAAACGTTCTCAACAATACTGAAAGAAAATAAAGTTTGCGTTGTTGACTTGTGACGCTATCAGTTCGCTGACGTCGCCGACACGTCCTGGTATGTGCGCCATATTTGTTGTGGTTCTGAGCGGGACGTCGGGTCTGCTGACAGCTAGAAGCGTTACCGATCACACAAGCTAAGCTGCAGCTGAGCCCAAAATCGGACAGCTAATCTGCTGTTAGCTCGGTGCTAGTTAGCATCAAACTAGCTAACTGCTTCGGACTTTGACTCGCCCTTTTTTCACTGAACTCCCACAAACTCTCATGAAGTGCGCGCACGTGCGCCCCACCTGGGCTTCAGGTGGGGGCCACAGGTGAAGCTCACCTGGTCAGAGTTTGATCCGCGCTGCTCCGTCGGCTGTACTTTGATCCTAATTTCTGCTCTTGTCCACTAGGGGCGCGCGCCTTCTTCTTCTTCTTCCGTTCAGCTTGTCGCGGTTTCCGGCGCAGTATCGCCCCCTGGCGGCGGCGCTTAACCAAGCCAGGACAATTCCATTTTTTACGGTTTAATTTACGAGGTAAACATGTTTTTGTTTACCAACCAGCTTTATCGGTTCCAAATATTTGAACTTTTTAAATCAATGAACCTTCTGATCTCCGTTTCCATAAAGACGAATCATAAATGGACAGTAACAACATGAACTTAGGCTTTCCAATCTAAACACACTAAAACAATGATTT
The DNA here is from genome assembly GCA_016861445.1 of Oryzias woworae. NCBI lineage: Eukaryota > Metazoa > Chordata > Actinopteri > Beloniformes > Adrianichthyidae > Oryzias > Oryzias woworae. The sequence goes on from BOLG01000754.1 coordinate 330,393, forward strand.
TGATGAGTTTTAAGATGTTTTATTCAGGAAAGGAAATGATGCATCTTTTTTTTTTTTAGTGATCGGGAACTGGAGGTGTTGCAATGTGACATCCAGGTAAAGGCTGGTTGTCCTGCTTCCAGCAGAGACTCATTTAAGGTGAACAGTTTCTCACTGCATCTTCCACCCTGACCGTCCGAGTATCTGTTCAACTCACCTGAAGCAGGTGTGTCCGGGTTGTGCTGACCTCTTTATTCATCATCTGCAGCACGTAAGTGCACCCCCCACCCCACTAAAAAAAAGTGGAAGTACCACGTCGACATCCCTGAAGGAGAATTCTCTGGACACAGATGGGAATACCACCCACAGACCTTCTACAGCTGCGCGGGGGGGGGCAGCTCTCAATTCAACCCATAGATGGGGAACTGGACCAGACGCCTGACCTAACCCCTGCAGGTTTCTGCTGCATCCTGTCCCGTATGTGCAGAACCTCCATGCTGCCTGCAGAGTGGAAACATCTGGATGCAACCAACTCACCTTTAAATGACCTCGCTCACAAAGCTGAGATCTGGACAGAAGTCCAAACAGTCCACCAGCAATAATCAGTCTCATTTCAGAAGTTTATTACCTTCTAAACTTTAACATTTGTTTGACATTTGTACTTTGCAACTTCAAGTCAATAGAAATTAGCCGGATGATCATCTTTACCAAGTTTGAACTTCACTGAGAAAATGATCAGAGATTATCTGAGAAAGAAAAACCCCTTCCATGGTTGTTTTAGTCGTTCTCGTTATGAAGATGATGATTTCTGCATGGTTTCATTCAGAACCCTGATCGAAGTTCATGTGGAAGACAGGAGGACGGTAGCCAATGCAGGAGGAACAACTCGGTTTTGGACGGTATCTGAGAGCGCTCAGATTCACAGCCAGATGTCAGAGGTGCAGTCCCCCCCAGGGTACCGCAGCTCGTGGGCCAGAGCCGGACCGTCCGGCTCCTTACCAAAGTCCACCAGGAAGTTTTGGTTCAGTGAGAGGCCGCCGTTTACTGAATCCACATCAATCTGCATCATCACAGAGCCCTCTCTGCCAACAACAACAACACAATATAACACAACAACACACAACAGCACAACAATAACCTGCAGAGTCTAGGTCTGTACCGGATCATCTCAGGATAGAACTGTTTGTCCCAGCCGCTGAACAGAGACGTGGTCACGTAGAGTCTGCGCCCATCCAGACTGAGCTGCAGCATCTGAGGACCGCCGGGAACCCGCTTCCCCTGAGAGACACACAGGTGAAACCAGGACTGGTCTCTGGTGTGACCAGGGCTCTAAATGAACCTTTTTGGTTACTAACCGGGTGGCCGGTAACATCCAGAGTTTACCAGCCAAATCTGAACTCTGGCCAAACATTTCTCAGGAAAAATCATGTTTGTATTTCAAAGTAAACCCGTTGATCCCTTTGTTTAGAAAGTTTCAGTTAATGATTATTCTCTCACAGAAACACTAAAATAATTGAAAGTGTAGTCTTATGTCAGGTTTTTTAACATTACAGAAATGTGTTGTTATTTAAATCAAAGACACTTGTGATCTCTGAACTTTTTTATTGCCACATGCCTTTCTTTAAAGCATCGACTTGATCTTCAAACATTACACTGCAAAACATTGGAGAAGTATTAAATATTGATCAGTATGAACTGTTTGTGTGTCAGTCCTGATGACAATATTGGGCACTGAAGACTGTGGGTGACATGCTGGGCGCTCACATTGTGGATGTGGTCAACTTTGTCGCTTACAGTCTGATTTTTTTTATTATTTTTTTAATGATTTTTAATGTCCTTTTTTATGGAAGCGTATTGCATTCAATTAAGAAAGAGGAATGTCCTTTTTCACTGAAATGCAACATGCTTCCATAAAGCTTAAAACTAGTGATAAACAATTAAACAATAGTTTTTATGTTCTCCAGAGAAACATGCAGATATTGAAAAATCTGCAACGTTTTGCCTTATTGTGTGTTCTTACAGATCAGTGTGTTGTCGTTGTGAGTCTCATTTCAAAAAGTAACAATGACATGGAGCAACAAGTGAGTGTGTGTTGGTGGAAATCAGTGTGAGAAAATGTGAGAAATTCCCAGCGCACCTGAATGCAACAATAGCGAGCTCTTAAAGACCGCTCATAAAAGCAGAAATTCCATGCAGCCCCTGAATGCACCAGCTGCTGCTGCGGTGAATGTGAGGATTAAATCCGAGCCATAAAGTCAGAATGAAATGTTTGAACAAACTCTGGGATGGATGTTTGTGGTGGCCAAGTGGGGAAGGAAGGCAGACGCCTAAAGTCACGGTTGTGAGTTCGAGTCCCGTGTCAGAGATGATGAATGTCTCACCTGTTACACCAGAAAGTTTTGGTGGGTGGGCAGGTGTTAATTTAGAGCCCTGGGTGTGACATACAAGTAAGAGACACACAGGTAAGATGGACAGGTGTGACCGACAGCTCATATAGGTGGGACAAACGGATGAGACAGACAGTGAGGACGACAGGTGTGAGACATGCAGGTGACAGTTATTGTTAAAAGAACCGGGGCAGAATGTATTCATCTCATGATGGCATCACTTATGATTTAACAATAAACATAAACAGATTTAGCAAATGGGTAAATGAGAGACACAGGTGAAAGGAATCCAGACAGGTGAGAGACAGTTGTAAGGGGAATCGGGTAGTCTGTACATGGTACCTTTATGAAGCAGGGGGGGGGCTGCTCCTGGTTTTCTGGGTCCTCCAGGACTTTAACAGGTCCGTCTCTGATGATACTTCCACCCAAGAACACCTGAAACAGAATGAGTGCAGCGGGAGTTCAGTCTCCATCCCTAAGCAGAGTTCGAGTGGTGCTGGTTTTGGTGATCCAGACAGGATCTAATGCTTCAGGACTCCATTGTTCTGCTGAAGGAATATGATCATCCCACGGACATCAACAAGGAAAGCATAGTCGCCCGCTTGGCACCATTTACGCAGGAAAAGGTAGAAAAACAAATCATGTCATGTTCTTCTGAAAACTTGGGTGAAGAGGGATGCCAAGCTGTGCCCAGCACCCACCCTCCCCCGGAACTGGAGCAAACGGCAGAACAAAAGGCCAAAACGTGTAATGAAGGTCTGCTGTGAAGAACTGTGCAGAGAACCCAGTCAGACAGGTCTGTAACTGCAGAAGCATCACACAGGCACTAATCCACCTGCGGTCCCAGTAACTGACCAGCGCCACGAGCCTTCGGTCATCGACCACAGGTCCACTGATGTGTTGTCTTCTGAATTTGGACAAACAAAATGAGTTTACCCCGACGTGTTTCTTCAGAGGGTTTGGTCCATCGTGAAGCGTTTCTGATTAGCGTGGCCCAACAGACAAACCTGCTCAGTTTTCAGAACTTTGTTGGGTTAATTCTAGTCAGAATACATGTGTCCATGACGGTGGTTTGCAATGGTAGTCATGAAAACCCGTCTGAGGAAGACAGCACCCTTCCTGCTGTCGTGGGAATCTTCCTGGTGGGGGAAACGGGTCAGCAGTTGAGCTACTTCAAGACTTGGTTACCTTGTTGAACTGGTGGACAGGTACAAAAAAGCCTGGATTACTTTTATTATTTAGAAGTGTGTTCTCTGTTCTCAAGGCTCTGGAATTTAAAGCACTTTCTTGGCAGACAATTCTCTTCATTAGTAAGCAGACATTGGAAGTAGAACTTTAGGGTAGACGGTTACCCTCTTTAAAAACAGAAACCAGAAGTTATGCTCCAACTACGACAGAACCTGTGTCCATAACCTTTCTGGTAAGATCTACGTATGCTCCTCCCAACAGGGAGGAGGCCCATCGGCAGAGGAAAGATTATATGTTTTCTTTGGCCTGAGAACACCTGTCTCAGGAGTAGAGGAAGAAGGATGAGGTGGCCTGAAAGAAGAAGTTCTGAGGAACTTTACTTGGACTGAACCAGAAACAAGTGGGAGACATTGGATGGATTTTTCACACAAAGGCTAAGTGATCAAGGTCTGGTAGAACTACTAACACCATGGGGTCAACGGTAGCACACAAAGGGTTTAGTTATGCCACACCTGGCCAACCAGTTTGGGGTTCCTGCGGTCTGTGATGTCATACTGTCTGATGTCGCCATGGAGCCAATTACTGAAGTAAAGAAAACGGTCGTCCAATGAAATCAGTATATCTGTGATGAGACCTGAAAGACAGATGGTAACAGTCAGATAAATGGATAACAATCCTGTAGAAAGGAGGGTTAGGACAGCATTCCCCAACTCTGGTCCTCAAGGACCACGGCCCTGTATTGTTTCAGACCTCTCCTGCTAAAACACTCCTGCCTCTGATGAAAGCCATCATCCGCCGTCTACAGAGGCCGATGCTGAGCTGAGTCCAGCGTAAGCAGAGCAACATGGAAACATGCAGGACAGAGTTCCCAGAGCACCAGGGGTGGGGGGTTTGATCTAAGGGATAGAGAAGAGTACTAACTTGGCATTTCAGGCAACATCCACCCCTCCACTTTTTTACTAGGAACACTGATGACCTTCTCGGCTGTCCAGTTGCCTGCCTGTAAAACAAACACTCTGAAGCTGAAGCCAAAAAGATCGGAGCTGTGGTCAGTGCAACACTGACAAAGCTAGCATGCATGTTAACGGTCAACACATTCACTGTGGTTCCAGACCATGGTTTTTTGCAGTGATTGTCTTTTACCATTAGAACCAGAACACATCATTGACTTCGATACTGACAGGTGTTTTGTAGAATCGAAAGACATTTCCCCGCAGAGCACATCCCACGTAGCCCTCAGCGGCACTTGGATCATGGAGGAACCTAATCTCCAAAGGAATGGCGCCATCTTCTCCTAGAGCCAGGGTCTGAAGCTTTCTGTGTGTGGTCCAGTCCCAGACATGGAGGGAGGATCCATAGAGACCTTGAATAAAAACACGGTGGACAAGGAAGAGGACATGACGAAGTTTATTGTCAACCTTTGGTTCTCACTTTAGCCTTTCTATCAAACAGTTAAAGTCTGAAGGGTTCCACTGGTTCAGGGCCAACAGCAGAAAATTACACCCGTGCTAGAAAACAGGGCCCGCTCTCTGATGCCAAAGTGCATCATGGGATCCCTCTTCTGAAGTCTCTAGGAAACCTGAAAATGTCAGGACATGAAGCAAACCTTGGTAAAGACAGGCTTGCTCACCTTCTTTGACATGATCAGGATTGAATCCGTCCACCAGGGCTTTGGGCGCCCCCCACTCTGTGCTGATCATCACATTATGACGGGGCTGGTACCAGAAGTCATAGCCGAAAGGGGCTGCTTCACCTGGATGCTCCCAGTTACCGATCACCTCAAAGGTCTCACCGTCCAGCAGAATGAAACCACCTGCAACAGTAGCAGTTACCCAACTTGTCCAGTAGGGGCTGGAGCAAAGCTTTATCATCTGCTCACCTTTGCCATCACCTGATGGGTCTCCCATGCAGCTAATCATGATCTGCCCGCTGCCCAGACAGTGGCTGGTGTGAGGATTAGCCAGGTTGCACTTCCAGAGCACATCAACGGGCTCCACCATCTGAAGAACAACAGATCGCACCAAGAAGTTCCCAAAACCAAAGGAATCCTGAAATCTTATGGTTTCAGAGCACTTTAACTGAGGGTTAACCAGCAAGTTTCTCCAACTTCTTTGGGTTTTTTGTTCACTTCTTCCATATCTGCAGTAGTTGTGTTCCTGGTGTCTTGATAAAAGTTGTAGGAAGCCCTGAACCTGGCTTCCAGATTCTGTTCTTCACGCCCAGAATGACATTCTGAGTTCCACTGAACCAGAGTTCAAATGTTCTAACAGAACCATCAGAACACCTGTTTGCAGATGCACTGTGGTTCACATGGGGATCAGGTGAGTGCAGTGGCAGACCTTGTGGATTTTCGGTGCTCTGGGATCAGTGCCAATGTCGATCACATAGATCCTGGAGGAGATCAGAGACGGCAGGATCAGGCGGTTCCTCGACTTAGTGGCATCTCCAAAGCAGCTGCTGCAGGCGTTCCAGCCAGAGTGATGCAGCTCATCATGCAGGTTTGGCATCGGCAGCCGGTGGATCACCTGTGAGAACAGGAACCAAGGATCGGTCATACAAGTCTACCAGAAGACGACTGACTGACAATGTCTTCCAAAGGAGAGAAACCTGAGAGCAAACAAGGAGAAGGAAGAAGAGGAGGCGTCTGAGAGACGCAGAACGAAAAGGACAGACTTGTGTCCATCAAGGTGAAAGGGGGAGGTCCTGCAAGACCAGATCCAGGCCAGTCATCAGGTCTACCTGACAGTAGGTGAGGGACTTTGGATCCACGTCGACGGTGGCCAGGTAGTCGGGCTTCAGGATACCGGTGCTGCGATAGATGCAGGGCAGATAGACGATCTCCTCCCGAGGACCTTCAGTTGTCAAACAAATTAACACAACTTTACCTGCAACGGGCCCCACACGTGACATGGCCCCGCACACGGGGCGGGCCCCCAGACACGGGTGACTGGCCCCAGCATGGGCTACAGGCCCCGGCATGAGTGACGAGCCTCACATGGGTGACGGGCCCCAAGGAGCCAATCAGAATAACTAATCCTAACAACTTCAACTGATAAAGAAGGTTTCAGATGCACAATCACAAACACACACTAACAAGACTCGCAAACACCATCTTCCCTACGGCAACAACCATGCTCACCTCCAGAAGGTTCAGATCAAATGTGCAATAGCACATGCCAATGTATATGTCTATACCTATGCAGATGTCTGTTTATTTAAGTGGGACAGCCGTGGTGCAGCAGTAGGACGGTCGACCTCTGATCAGATGATTGCAGGTTTGATTCCTGCCTTGCCCACCCACGCATTCGAAATGTCCTTGGGCAGGACTTTGAACCCCAGATTGCCTCTGGTAGAAGGTTTGCGCCAGGGTTCTGCTGCAGAGGCACCATCAGTTTGTGGATGTAACTGTGACTCTTTTGACCTTCAGGGAAGGTAGAAAAATGCTGTACAACTATTCGCCATTGAAGTATTCATTCTGTGTACATTTTCAACACTTCCTACCTCTATGCTTTTTTGCACATTAGACATGTTTATATTTGCATGAATTACGTCACACATTATTACAGACATGTTCCACATTTATGTAGTTTTTGTACAGAATGATATTTTATATTATATTTTGTTACATTTCGTCTTTTCACTGGGATGCTGACGGCTCCAATCTCATTGTTCATGTGGAGAGTGACAATAAAGGCATATCTATCTAACTCACACTCACAAACAGAGACACATTCATGAACACACAGTTATGTGTGGTCTTATGGTTCTATCAGCCAAACTGCAGAACGGAACTCTGTGGAAACTAAATCTAGGTCTCAGTCTGTCAGAAAGCGGGCAGTCTTGGACCACAGTCTCACCCTTCATGGCGTCCAGCGGGCTGCGGTATCCTGGTCCACATCCTGAACAGCTGGCTGGAGAAAAAAACAACAGGAGCAGGTTATGGAGCCAGAAGTGGGAGACCACTCCTCCTCTGGACCAAACGTTGCAGTTCCTCAAATGACCACTGCAGGCTGGCGTTATAACTGAGAAATTTCCTGTCGAGTCCTGAGTTAGAAGGTCAACCAGAACAGTCTGCTCTAAAAGTCAGTCTGATGTTTATTGCTTTATTGTCTGTTCATGGATGGGGGGGCGGGGACAGCGTTGGCTTAAACTGGTGATGTGTGTAAATGATTGAGCTGATGACATCACCACAGGTGTTTTTCAATGTTTACGTTCATAAAAACGAGCATTTATTGCACGTGAACTCAGTTTGCACATTTGAACTTGTGCTTCTGAACTGGTTTCTGTGAGGACTGTCCAAACAGTGAGGGTGTTCAGACGCTCTCCACGCCCCTCCGTGTGAGTCATGGTTGATGCTCTGCTGCCACAGAGGATCCTGCAGGAAACCGTGTCATAACTGCCCCAAGCAGATCCTGCTGGATCCACTTCAAACTTGATCCATGAACTCCACTGAACTTTAGCCCCGCCCATCTTCAGGAGGGGGGGGGGGGGTGTTACACAACAGTGATCCTTGAAAAACACATTCCCAACCCGCACCCCATCAGGAAGGGGTGTCCTCCTCTGAACCCTCACTCCTGTGAGTCTATCTTTCTGTTTGTGTGTGTGTGTCTGAGTGTTTGAGATTCTGTCTGTGTGTCTTAATGTTTGTGTGTGAGAGAGAGATTGTGTGTGTGTCTTCCTGTGTGTGTGTGTGTGTTTCCAGCGCTTTATATCTCACTTTTCCGGTGTCCTTGAACGCAGCATTGCGTGAACGTTTAACCAGAACCGGTGGAAACAGCCGAAGCCTGGACCCAAACAGAAGCGCGTGAAGGACCAGCAGTGCACGCACGCACGCGACCCTCCAATTTATATATATATATATGTGTTTATTTCCACGTTGATCATCGACACTCTAATTCTACAGTCTATGACTCTGATGTCACACTGTAAACCCCCCCCACACACACACCCCCCCGGCTGAACTGACGTCATATGTCCATCAGTCGTTTATAAAGCCCCTGAAAGCGGTCGTTTGTCTTTTATTTTGAAATCCTTCACCCCTGAACCACCGCGAGGCTCCTGACCCCACCCTTCCCCGCACACGTGCCATCCTCAGCACGAGCTCGGCTGTTCGCTTTGCAGAAACTCACCCATATCGAGACTAGAGTTCGGTTCCGGTGCTGCTCCTTGTCCTGTGAGCTCTGGAACTGCGCGGATCCAGGGGGCGGGGCCTCTTTTCTTTAGTCAGATTGGAGGCGGGGAGGCTGAGAGTCCCGGGCGCCCACCCGTGCGCGTGCGCTCCACGATGACGAGCCGCAGAAACGAACTTCTGCAGGTTCTCGAACGTTCAGCGTTTCAGGAAGAACAGAACAAATCAGAACTCTAGACCCAGAAGTTCCCGAACTCTGCAGAGTTCTGAGGACTTTCACTTAGAGGTGATCAGTACCGAACGAAGCTCTGCGACTTCTGACCTGGAACCACCAGCAGACGGGGTCCACTCCGCCTGCCGGGCCTCGGCAGATCTGTGCGAACCCCCTGTGGTTCTGCAGAGCCCCCCTTTTTACATTCGGGTCATCAATTCGGTTCGGGCTTATGAAATCCACATGAACAGGATTTCAGGAACTCAGAATCTTGTGGAGAAATCTTCCCGAGTTCTGCAGGACATGAAAGTTTGAAAGTGGGCTTCACCAACGAACCCCCACTGGAAGCACAGGTTCCCCACACGTCACCAACGGCTTCAGTTTGGTTCGATCTGGAGAAGTCTCCATAGTCCTCCACAGTCTGGGCTCATAGCTCAGGAGAGTTCTCAGAGTCCAAGCAGATCAGCAGAGAGTCTAACGGAAGACTAAACGTGTCAGCAGATGCATCGCACCAGAGAGGACCCTGAAGCCAACCATCAAAAAGGTTCAAGAAGCTGCAGAAAGAATGCAATGAGGTGGGAGGAGCTTCAGAAACACCACATTCAGGACATGCACTACAACTGTTGGGTTGGGCTAGAGGTCCAAGGTCCTGGTTCTGATGAAAGGAACTCTCTTTCATTTGGGAATCAAGGTCCAAGGGTTTGGAGGAAGACTGGTGAGGAGCAGAACCCCAGCAGTTAGAGGTCCAGAGTGAACTCTCCAGTCAGAACGTTCTGGAATGTTGTAGAGACTTCGTGGTCCCTTCTGCTGAGAATCTGGATGGAGATGCAGGTTTCATTCTCCAGCAGGACCCCCGCCCACTGCTGAAGGATCGGCAGACTTCATTTTCAAAACCTGAGTCTCAGGGACGTGCAGAGACCTTTGGAGGCCTGAGGCAGACATTTACCAAAGGGGCAGGTGGGGCACAAACGTAACCCTTTATGACCACTTTCAGGACAGCAGACTGTACCATAGTAACCATATCTATAACCATAGTAACCATATCTATAACCATAGTAACCATATCTATAACCATAGTAACCATAGCTATAACCAAAGTAACCATAGTAACCATATCTATAACCATAGTAACCATATCTATAACCATACTAACCATATATATAAAACCATAGTAACCATATCTATAACCATAGTAACCATATCTATAACCATAGTAACCATAGCTATAACCAAAGTAACCATATCTATAACCATAGTAACCATATCTATAACCATAGTAACCATATCTATAACCATAGTAACCATATCTATAACCATAGTAACCATATCTATAACCATAGTAACCATAGCTATAACCATAGTAACCATATCTATAACCATAGTAACCATAGCTATAACCAAAGTAACCATATCTATAACCATAGTAACCATATCTATAACCAAAGTAACCATATCTATAACCATAGTAACCATATCTATAACCATAGTAACCATATCTATAACCATAGTAACCATAGCTATAACCAAAGTAACCATATCTATAACCATAGTAACCATAGCTATAACCAAAGTAACCATATCTATAACCATAGTAACCAAATCTATAACCATAGTAACCATAGCTATAACCATAGTAACCATATCTAGAAAAGTGGAGAACTTCTCCACGGTTACCATGGTTACTGCTGCGCCAGCGTTCCTTCTCCCGGCTTGTTGTGGAACCTCAGGTGGGGGGTCAAACTTTTTGTTTTGTTGGGCTGATGACCGGCCTCTTCAAACACGCCCAGGTCTTGGGCGGGGTCCGTCGGGTGTGTTTGGTCATTGGGTCTGGTTTGGCCTCTCACTGGCTCCTGTCCCCATCTCCTGGCTTTGAAGAGCCAATACCAGGGGCCTCAAACTCAATTTACTTTGGGGCCACTGAAGGCAGAGTCTGGCTGAGTCTGGACACTCGGCAGAACTTTCCAGTGAAATAAATGCTTCTGATTCTGAAAGTCTCTCACTCCTATATTCTTAGAGTAGAATTCAATCTGTGGTTAGTAAAAGGACGGCGCTGTTCATTGGAGATTGGAACAAGCGTTACACATACCTGAGGTCAAAGTAAGGAACTCATCAATGGTCTACCCGATCGCTCAGAGAAAACACGCAAATATTACCTTCTATTTTCTTTATGTTTGTTTAAACGTTGTTTGAGGCTGCACGGTGGCTAGCGGTTAGCACTCTTGCTTCACAACAAGAAGGTTCCCAGTTCAAATCCCAGCTGGGGGACTTGTACCACCAATGCAGGTTTCTCTGTGAAGTTTGCATGTTCTCCCCGTGCATGCGCGGGTTTTCCCCACGGACTCCGGCTTCCTCCCACCATCCAATAACATGCTTCATAGGTTCAATGGTCACTCTAGACTGTCCGTAGGTGTGTATGGGTGTGTGATTGTGGCCCATGAAACAGACTGGCGACCTGTCCAGTCTGTGTCCCCTGCCTTCATCCATGAGTTGCCGGGTTAGGCTCGGGCAGCCCTGTGACCCCAAAAGGGATAAAACAGTATAGAAGATGAATGAATTGTTGTTTAAAGATTGTCTTAAATAAAATCAAAAAGATCAGTTCTGTCTCCTATCTGAGCCATTCAGACAGGAAACTCAGTGATCACAAGAATATATGTTAATATATATATGTTAAACAGCAGCGAGGTTCCCCCGACTGGATTACAGCACCGAAACATTCAGGAACGTCGCCTAAATGAAACGCTGAACAATTGGATATTGTCGCCATTCTCTCTGTTTGATTTTTCAAATGTTGGTGACGGGAAAAGAAGAGCGTGTTCTACTCTGAGGAGAGACGGGCTGCTGCTGCTTTAGCCGATAATAACGTGCCTGTGTTTCAGGAAGTGGGGTTGGTCCTTCTAACTTGGAGAGTAAACTGCTGTCAAACAAAGCAGAAGACATTTGTAGTCCGTTTGTAGTTCTGTGCAGCATCATGCAATCCTGATCCTTAACATTTGCTTTTTTTCTCGTTTTATCAAACATTAAAATGAACATCTTTATTATTCAGAACATTTTAAGAGGTCGTTATTGTTGTAACATCCAAAGACATACTCTGGCTGTTAAATGCTTTAGCGGATGTGACGTCATATTTGCACATGCTCAGAATGATCTGGCAGCCATTGCAGATTGGAGTGCAACAACACTGGTCAATGTCACGCCCCCAAGAGGTATACACTCCATCGGGATTGGTCAGTTTGTCAGCTCCACACACACCACTGTAAAAGTACCATTCATGCAGTACCATTCGCCAGACTAAGATAAAACTTTCATATTAAGGTGGGGGCCGCAAAATACCATTTTGAGGACCGCAGCTGGCCCGCGGGCCACAGGTTTGACCCCAGGCCTATCCATGCTATTCTGACGCTTTTCAGAGTAAACTATATCCATATATGTGATCAGATAAAACCTTTGGCACACTAAAGAACACATTTTTTATGAAATATAAGTTATTTTTGTCAACCTTTTTCCTTCCAAGAAGTAAGGAATCGACCTCAGAGGCGAGGCTCCACCATTTGGTCAGGTCATCCTAGAGCCGGCCTCGGCAGTGTGTCTGTGTTTAAGCCACTAAAGCAAACATCCATGTTTTTGCAAATGTGCGTATTTGTATCTGCCTTTAGTAGTCCGGATGTTGGTTCCAGTGTTTCTGAGAGACCGGCGTTTATTCCATCCCAGACAGGATGGTGATGGTCATTCATGGTCATTCAGTCACAAATGCAACAACAGCAGATGAAAATTTCACTGGCGCCAACCTTCCAGCATAGGTCATGTGGGCTTCAGTGTCTTGCCCAAGGACACTTCAACACATGGGCGGGCAAAGTAGGAATCAAACCTGCAGTCTTCTGATCAGAGGATGACCAGAGCCGGCAGATATGGGAGACGGGACACAATTGGAAGATATACGGTAATGTGCATTTAAGATGAAAGTGTTTTTCTGATTACCGCCGTCACTGTGGAGGAAGTGTGTTAACCTGGGGGCGGGGCTGGCAGTGCAGACTCGTCCTGGAAGGGGCAGTTCTCACCTAATGAGGACCAACTCGTTTTCATGGATTGGGAGGGGCTGGTGCAGACAGCAGGTTTTTAGAGGAATGCTCAGAGATGTGTGAACGGATCAAAATAAAAATCTGGGGTTGCTTATAATGAGGAATGACCAATAATATGCACTTAAAAGTTGATTTTTCATGATATAAGCCTTTTAACCCAATCTCTGCTTCTTTTTCTTCAGCCTCTGTCTCCTTCTGCATCCGTTTCCATCAATCTCTATTTTCATTGGAAGATCTTCCTCTCTGTCCTTCTACCTCGCCAGACCTCTGTCTCCTCTGACTGTCCATCAGAGAACAAAACCCACTTTAACTTTGACATTCATCTGTTATTTTATCAGCCTAATGACACCAAGGTTGTTATAATGAACTGAGACTAAACTAAAAACTGAAACTAGATGGAATAAAACATTTGTTTTACTGAAAAAGAAATAAAAGTTTGGGGAAAAAATTGAAATATATCTAAACAATAAAAATTAAACTGAAACAAGTAAACCCAAGACGGAAACGACTAAAACTAAACTCAATTAAATACTATAGTTAAGTTAAAAATGGAAAAAAAATGAATGGGAAAATACAAAACTATATTAACTCTGGACAACCTTAATGAAGATAAAATGGTAATTCAAAAACAACTTTATTGACCCAAAAAAACATGAATATCTAGTTCATGTTGGCGTTCTCTATGGGATAAATCAAATAAAACTCTGATTCTCATTAAACTATGGAGAAGCAAATACCTGGAAAACACCCTCCATCTGCTCACCTGAAACAGCCATCAGGGTGGAGCCCAGCTCACGTCAGCCGCCGTGCTCACGCCGCACGTCAGCTGGAAACGCAGACACACGCTCCTGGTCTGAAAGAGTGGGGGCAACCAGCCCAGATACTTAGAAATTTAATGAAAGCTTGAATGAACGCTCTGCAGCGCCACATCCTGCCTACATGTAGGGGGCGCTGCTCTCCAGATATGCTTTGAGAGTGGAGGGGGGCATGTGAGGAGGGGAAGGTGTGTCAGGGAGGAAGACAGGAAGTGTTTGGTGAATAACGTTTCAGACTTTCAGGACACATGGAAAAGGGACACAAGAAAACTTTGGGTATCTGGGCAAAAGGGGAGGGTGCATTAGCCCCCCCGCCCGCTTTTCTTTTGAAGTGACCAGAATTTCCATCTGTAAAAACTGAGGCGTAAACAGAGATTTCTTTACAGAATTCTCATCTCCTGAAATCCTGTTTTTGTGGGTCTTTTGAGGTGGAACCCCAATTTATGAACAAACAAATACTAGAAATCAATCTGAACAGGATGATGTCCTCCACCCCCTACATCTCTGAACAGGACTCTGCACCCCAACCCTGTTAAGTTTGATTATGACATCACCAAACAATGATCAAACTGCCTACAGAGGGTTGCAATCATTGATCTGGACTTGAACTCGTCTACAAACAATGGACTTCCATTCTGCTCCACCTGCCCCCTTTCAGGGCAATAAAGTCAGTTCTAATGTTTTCTTGCCTCAAAGGATAAAATGCTGTTTTCCTGTAAACCTGCTCTAGTGTTTTCATCTCTATATTTGCTTGTTTATTGTTTACTCTGCTCATAAAGATGCTTGTATGAAGAGCTACCATCTGAGCTTTGGATAAACACGTCTGTTCTGACGCACTAAAGGAAGCCTGAAGGCAAAGGCTCCGCCCACATCCACATATTTAAAAACCACTATGAGGGCGGGACAAAAAAAGCTTTCAGGATCTGCTTAGATCACCCATGCGCCAATCACCCTAGGACACCCCCCCACCCCCACCCCCCCAAAAAAAATGGAAAAACAGAAAAACATCAAAAGTTCTTTTTCTCTGAGCATAAAGACAGCAGAGTTGCTTCTGTCTGCCCCCAGTGGCCTTCTGAGGAACTGCAACATGTGGTCATTGTGGGCGGGGCCAACTCTGGTCAATGTACCCATCTCCCTTCAGGCTTCACTTTGGTGGGCCAGAACCCTGAAGGACATCAGATGAAGGATCAGAGGTGCCAGTCCACCTGAGCTGGAAGGTTCTGGCAGAACCCAGCAGAACAGAGGGTCGATTGGATCATTGGGAGGTTGAAAGAGGAGTAGCCCTGGTTCTTGTTTTCATTTGGTCTTTAATCTGCAGTATAACTGAAGTGGGCTGAAGGCACCCCCTTCTGGCCGTCCTGATATCACAGGAATGGATCCAGATGTTCTGTTAACAAGCAGAAACAAGGAGAAGGTCCACAGTGGTTTCCTTCAGGACCTCCTCATCTTCATCGTGCGGCAAGCAGCTTCTCCATCCTCCTCCAGGGAGCGCTCAGCAGAAGGAGCCAGGATCTGATGGGTAACCCGAGTCCACAAAGGTCTGGATGGATGTCTTCACAGGGCTGACCCCACAGGGAGGGAGGAGCTCCTCTGCATCAGCTCCCATCCCTCCTCTCCTCCTCCTCATCTGCTCCTTCTGCTCGACTCTTCACCGTTATTTTCCACTCATCTCCGACCTCCTCTCCAATCACAATTCTGGTCTCCCTTCTTTCTTTGTTTACCTCCCCCCATTCCTCCTCTGCCTCTGCCTCCTTCTCCTCCTCCTCATTGCCATCTACCTCTGCAGTGATTCTCTCCATCTCCATTTCTATGTTTTCTGCTTCCTTCTTCTTCTCTTCCTCCTCTCCACTCTTTGTGTCTCCCTTCTCCTCTTTTTCCCTCTTGACCATCCCCTCCTCCTCCTGGCCTCCCCTGTTATCTGTCCTCACATGACCCTGTTCTTCCTCTTCACATTTTACTGATTGCTCCTTCTGTTTATCTGTGGTCTCCTCCTCCATCCCTCCATTCTTTCCTTCTTCCTGTCCCTCCTGTCCTTGCTGACTCTCGTCTGACTCCTGGTCTGACTCCTGCATCTCAGAGGAGTTTTCTTCACCCAGGAACTCTTCCATCAGAGCCCTGAGGAGGTCTGTCTGGACCTGCTCTGGCTTGGAGGGAGGCTCCTCGGGCTCCCCCCTGGGGGGTGGGAGCAGCCCTGTCAGTTCAAAGGACTTCCTCCAAATCTGTGGGAGTTTCTTCAGATGCTCCAGCGCCTCCATCAGCCACCCCACCAGGAGCTGGATCACGTCTGTCTGGAGCTTGTTGGGTGAGGCCTGCTGTAGCTGAGGGGGGTTCCTGGCCGTGAAGGCGGTCCACCGGGACAGCAGGAGGCGCTGCAGCGCCGGCTTCAGACAGACCTCCACAGGCTGGAGAGACCAGGAGCAACCTCCAGGGATGACTGCCAGCAAGCTGAGACATCCAGCAGTGGAAGTCAGAAACAGATCTCCCAGGTGTTCGCGGTGCCGATCCAAAACCAGCACCGACTTCCCAGGCTTGCCAAACACATGCGGGAGCCAAACCTTGTTGGTCCAGAGGTCCAGAGCGTCTTCTGTAGACACACCCTCTGGACATGCCTCCAGCAAGACGGACTCCGGCAGGACCTGGCGCGGCAGCGGCCTGCTGGTCAGCAGCAGTGATGGCAGGGTGGTGCCGTCCGCCAGCACTGTCAGGAACACGGTGACCATGGGTACTGACCCGATGAACTCCAGAGCCTCCGAGCTGCGATTCCTGTCTTGAGCTAACTGCCAGTCCACAAAGAGGCAGAGCTCGTCCATGGCGGCCACACGAGTCTCCGGCAGGTTGTGGACCCGGACCACTCTCTGAGTGAACTCCTTGAAAGACGTGACCTTTGCCTCCAGGAAAGGAGGCAGGGGGTGTGCTAGCATGGCCGTCACACCCATGCGGTGCACGCCCAGCTGGTGCTGCAGCAGGAAGTTGACCGCCCAGTCGTAAGAGATGCGAAAGGAGTCGCTGAAAGCTCCTTTGGTCTTCAGCGTAGACGCTTTGTGAAACAGAGCGCCCTCGCTTATGGGCAGCTGCTGCTCACGCATGGTCAGCACCCACGCCACCATGCGCTCCGACCCACGGCTAGCTGCCTTCTGCTCTGTTTGCCTCATGCGCCTCTTGGCCTCCTTAAGCCATGAGCGAATCAGTAGCGGCTCGGTGGAGAACACCCTGCAGGCGGGCTGGAGTCCGTTGCACAAAGCAAACAGGACAACTCGCAGCTGGCGGGCCGACAGGAAGTCCTCCTGATCTTTGGAGGCTGTGCCTGATGGGGATGGACATACTGAAGGCGTCTCTTTGGAGACAGACGTTTCCTTCAACATTTGAGTTTTGTTAACATCTTGGAGCTCATCCAGCTTCTCGTCATCAGAGTAGTCCAGGTCCTCCACAGGAGCCATGGCCTGGTCCAGGTCTTCAGCACCTTCATCCACGTCCACCGCTCCACTAAAGACATGAAGAGACTTTGATAACAGCCCTGTAGTGGAAACCAAAGAGCAGAGGACAACCCTTACCTCACTGAGTCCCTCAGGAATCCAACCTTTGTTGAGCCTGTTGGAACATCAAACATCTGAAAACTTCAAAGGAATCAGAGACTGTTTTTGGACAGAATGAGGCGCTTACCTTTGTTCAGCGGCGACAGGCCGTGGTATTCCCAGAAGCAGACCGGCTCGTTGCACAGGCTGGCTTTGCAGGCAACGCAGCCGTAAAAGCTCTCACATCGCAAGTTCTTCAGGTTGCAGTTCTTGCATCTCTTTGAGATGTTGCTGATCTTCGACATCCTGTGCCTTTGCTTGACGGGCTCCTCCGGCACCTCGACTACTGTCCTGCGGGGGCTGGACATTTCCATGCTGTCAAAGTACTTCTGAGCACACTTAGCCAGCTGGTTGCCCAAACGCCTGCGGAAGTTGACTTGGGTGAAGAGCCCATCCTGTACCCAGGTGGGCGGGTTCTCTTTGCGGCTTTCGCGCAGCACTATGAAGGCATTGACGATGCTGAGGTTCACCAAAAACCAGAAGAAACTGCGCCAGTGGCGGTCCTGGACAATCCCCCCCAGTGGGTTGCAGGCCAGCAGCTGCTTACAGATGTCAACCCCTCGCATGTTTTCCTGTAGGAGCCGGAAGGCCATAGGTCGGTTGATGGGGGCCAGCCCCCCCGGCTTGGCCTGAGACCTCCTCCAAACCACATCAGGCTCCCCTGCAGCTGCATTGGTCGTCAGGCAGCCCATTTCTTTGGTGTCCATCCAGCGTGTGGCCAACAGAGGGCCACACTGTCTCTGCAGGAAGTCCCCGGGCTTCTCCAGCCGTCCACACTCCCAGAGCTCTCTGGGCAGGATGGGGTTGTGGGGGGGGAAGGAACTGGAGGCGTAGATGCCCTGCTGTAGGAGCCTCTGCATCAGAGGTACAGATGCCAGGGAGTTGGTCAGGTACACCTGGTGGTGCTTGTTCTCCAGGTCTTTTACTAGTCTGGGCACCACAGAGAATCCCAAATCCTGACTCCCTTTCTCAGCAGCTTGGAAGAACAGGCGATGGCAGTACCCCGACTTGGAGTCGCACAGCAGCCACACCTGAGGCTGGGTCTGTGCTTTGCCTTTGGCCTGGCAGTCCTCCTCCATGCTCTGCAGCAGCGCGCGGTCAATGGTCAGGCAGCAGTTGGGCTGGTAGGAATTCCACATGGAACCTCCCAGGAGCTCCATCATTGGTCTGAAGATGTGCAGGGGGTCGGTGGGGTTGGTGGTGCCGCAGTACTCACTGGTAATGAAGCTGCCCATGCGGATGTTGTCTGCAATCTGCTTGAAGCGCTTGAAGCTCATGGTCCGGTAGAAGGTGTAGCTGTTGTCGTAGTGGTTTAAGGACCAGTACTGTGACGGGTCAGGCAGGTTCTGGATCCCCATGAGAATGACCAGACCGAGGAAACCTTTGACCTCGAAGGTCGTGACTGGAATCCAGCCTGGTGTACTGCAGCCCAGAAAAGAGCAGGTCTTGACGTGGCCATTGGTTTCCTTGGCAATCAGCTCCACGAGCGTGGCAGGGAAGAGGAGGTTGAAGAAATCGATGGCATCGCCGTTCTTTGGCAGGTTATGGTTGGGCCCACTCGTCTGGGTGAATGGAAGGACAGACAGCTGAGTGTCTGCAAGCTCTGCTGGGTCTTTCCAGGAATCTGCTGACCTCCAGGAGGAGTCCTGGTTCTGCTCAGGTTCCTGATCACAAAGGAGCTGCTGCTCTTCACTGAGACAGAACTTGAGGTCCAGTTCTACGTAGGCTGAGGGGAAAAGAACATTGTTTCAAATCTGTAAGGCACAAAGTACTGTCATGTTTCAGACAGATGTTTAGAGCTTAATCCCTAGAGGTTTTATCTAACAGCAACAAACCTGTTTTAATTCAACATTTCCATTTGATTCTGTTTCTCAGTCCCACTAAGGACGTCCCTCGAACCCAAACCGAGAGAACAACGATCCTGACAGCAGAACCACATGCAGAGGAACATTGATGGACGAGTCATCTTAAGGTTCTCAGTCCTTCTGAATTGTAAAAAGGCGGGGCTTCTCATGTGTCTAATACAGTCTAAACTGGTTTGTACACAGAGACAGCAGAGGTGGAGGTCAAACCCAACCACAATACTACTTTCTGACAGACTTACTGAACGTGCAGCAGGTGGCGCTGTAGTGGTTGGTCTGCAGCAGGTGGTTGGCCATCTGATCCCCTGTCTGGGGGCTGTAGTCGCAGTGAGAGCAGCGCAGCATGAACACACTGATGAAATGACCAGAAGGAAACCATGTGATCAACACCCAGGTAAACAGCAGCCAATCAGAGCCCAGACGCCACCCAGGTCCAAAGGGTGGAGCTGGTAGCTGTTAAGAGAAGTCCTTTTATTCTAACATGGATTGGCGATGCCAAAAAAAAAAAAAAAAAAACAGAAAATAATGAGGACAGAGTGGTTAAGAAGGAGGAACATCAGTGAAACTCATCAAAGCATACACAGAGAAAAAACAGATCCTTCATGTGTTTCCATTCTTTACGTCTTTATTTATGCTAACACCTCGTATTGTCTTTTCTAGTTTGTCTGATTCTATACATTAGTTTGTTGCTTGAATCTGTTTGCATTTTGCTTCAGGCCTACTTTAATTTATATGTTTCAGTCTTAGTTCATACATTCTAACCTGAGATAAAAGTCAGAAAACAAATGTATCATCAGACTGCTTTGTGCAAGAGCAGGGGGAGGTCCAGAAGACTTCATCCCACAGATTCTAAACATGTTGGAACCTTCCATGATTCCTGCCTTCAGAGCACACAGTAAGCAGACAGACATTCTGCTTTCTGCATCCCAGCAAGAACCCCTTTTAGATTGTTACACCATATTGATAGAACTGTGTGTAGACTGTATGCAGTCTGTGTGTAGACTGTGTGTAGTCTCTGTATGGATTGTGTGTAGTCCGTGTAGTCTTTGTGTAGACTATGTAGACTGTACGTGTAGTCTGTGTGAAGACTGTATGTAGACTGTGTAAACTGTGTGAAAACTGTATGTATTCTGTGTGTAGACTGTAAGTATTCTGTGTGTAGACTGTATGTAATCTGTGTGAAGACTGTATGTAGACTGTATGTGTAGTCTGTGTGTAGACTGTGTGAAGACTGTATGTATTCTGTGTGTATACTGTATGTAGTCTCTGTATGGGTTGTGTGTAGTCTGTGTAGACTATGTAGACTGTACGTGTAGTCTGTGTGAAGACTGTATGTAGACTGTGTAGACTGTGTGAAAACTGTATGTATTCTGTGTGTAGACTGTATGTAGTCTGTGTGAAGACTGTATGTGTAGTCTGTGTGTAGACTGTGTGAAGACTGTATGTATTCTGTGTGTAGACTGTATGTAGTCTCTGTATGGGTTGTGTGTAGTCTGTGTAGACTATGTAGACTGTATGTGTAGTCTGTGTGAAGACTGTATGTAGACTGTGTAGACTGTGTGAAAACTGTATGTATTCTGTGTAGACTGTATGTAGTCTGTGTGAAGACTGTATGTGTAGTCTGTGTGTAGACTGTGTGAAGACTGTATGTATTCTGTGTGTAGACTGTATGTAGTCTGTGTGAAGACTGTATGTAGACTGTATGTGTAGTCTGTGTGTAGACTGTGTGAAGACTGTATGTAGTCTGTGTGAAGACTGTATGTAGACTGTATGTGTAGTCTGAGTGTAGACTGTGTGTAGACTGTATGTAGACTGTGAAAACTGTATGTGCTCTGTGTGTAGACTTTATGTATTCTGTGTGTAGACTGTATGTAGTCTGTGTGAAGACTGTATGTAGACTGTATGTGCAGTCTGTATATAGATTGTATGTAGACTGTGTGTAGACTGTGTGAAATCTGTATGTACTCTGTGTGTAGACTGTAGACTTTATGTATTCTGTGTGTAGTCTGTATGTAGACTGTGTAAAAACTGTATGTAGGCTGTTTCTAGACTTTATGTATTCTTTGTGTAATCTGTGTATAGACTGTGTGTAGACTTTGTGTATTCTGTGTGTAGACTGTATGTAGTCTGTGTGTAGACTGTGTGTAGACTGTGTGTAGTCTGTGTGAAGACTGTATGAGTAGTCTGTGTGTAGACTGTATGTGTAGACTGTGTGAAAACTGTATGTACTATGTGTGTAGTCTGTGTGTAGATTTTATGTATTCTGTGTTTAGACTGTATGTAGTATGTGTGTAGACTGTGTATAATCTGTGTGTAGACTGTATGTAGTCTGTGTGAAGACTGTATGTGTAGTCTGTGTGTAGACTGTATGGAGACTGTGTGTAGACTGTGTGAAAACTGTATGTACTCTGTGTGTAGACTGTAAACTTTGTGTATTCTGTGTGTAGACTGTATGTAGTCTGTGTGTAGACTGTGTGTAATCTGTGTGTAGACTGTGTGTAGTCTCTGCAGTCTATGTGTAGTCTTTGTAGACTGTTTGTACACTGTACGTAGTCTGTATGTAGTCTCTGTAGTCTGTGTGTAGTGTTTGTAGACTGTGTGTAGTCTGTGTGTAGACTGTATGTAGTCTCTGTAGTCTGTGTGTAGTCTCTGTAGACAGTGTATAGTCTCTATGTAGACTGTGTGTAGTATTTGTGTAGAATGTCTGCAGTGTGTGCTGATAGTATGCAGATTGTACACGGTTGGCACGCAGCCTTTGCTGTGTTTCAGCCCTGACTGAACATGAGCTCTTACCAAGGCGGGGGGCGCCTGTGCAGAGGCAGGACTTTGTCTTTAGAATGCGGCAGATGATGTCTGCAACAACAGATACACAAAAGTCACGAATCACCAAATCAACCACTATGAAACTGTGTTCATATGCGTGCATGCGGCGCTCTCACTGAATCATGTGACTGGCGTAGGCTCTGGAGCAGCAGCTGCTGTAAGGACACAGCAGACAGTGGACGTGGGTTGGATAGTGTGCTGAGAAGTCCCAGACGTTGGTTCCACACTCCAAACACACCAAGGGTCCATCAGCTGATGACATCCTGTAGGGATGAGCACATTCAGTGACAAAAAACAGTGATGGTGTTTGGTCCAAGCAGCTCCTGTGACACCCCCATCGAGATCTGGAGCACTGTCAAACCTGGTTATAAACGGACGGTGGTTTTCAACGTACGTCCAGCATCTTTTCTTTGAGTTGAAGCTGTTTGAATCTGAACAGGAATCCACATCATCTATATTCGATTACTGGAATTCTTTTAGGGTTAGGGTCATGGGTCAGGTCATGTCCAACTGCTCCAAAATCCTGCTGCTCGCGTTCTTCTTGGATTGCGATAGAGGAACCACATCATCCCAATTCTAGATTCCTTTCACTGACTAAACGAACTTTTGGAAGGTTCTTCAAGATTCTTTTATTTGGCTTTCAATCTTTAGACAACCTCTCCCTAAACCCTAGAGCATCTGGTCAGCTGATGCGCCTCTCTTGGAGGAAGCGAGATCCAAGAGGATCAAGTATTTTCAATCTGTGCTGTGAATCTGTGGAACGTGTTCCTGCGGAGCATTCAGAAGACTCCCTCAAATGTGTGTTAAAACGAATTTTTACTGTCAGACTTTTCACATACAGTGCCTTGTGAAAGTATTCGGCCTCCTTGAACTTTTCAATCTTTTGCCACATTTCAGGCTTCAAACAGAAAGATATAAAACTGTAGCTTTTGTGAAGAATCAACAACAAGTGGGACACAATCATGAAGTGGAACCAAATTTATTGGACATTCCAAAGTTTTTTCACAAATAAAAAACAGAAAAATTGGGCGTTAAAATGATTCTGTCGCTTTACTTTCAGTTCAGCAAACTCTCTCCAGACGTTCAGTGAGGATCTCTGAATGATCCAATGATGACCTAAATGATAATGATGAGAAATAGAATCCTCCTGTGTAATCAAGTCTCCATATTAATGAACCTGCTCTGTGATCGTTTCAGAGGTCCGTTCAAAGAAAGCATCATGAAGAACAAGGAACACACCAGGCAGGTCCCAGATACTGTTGTGGAGAAGTTTATAGCTGGATTTGGATACAAAACGATTTCACAAACTTTAAACATCCAAAGGAGCTCCGTGCAAGCGATAATATTGAAATGGAAGGAGTATCAGACCACTGCAAATCTACAAAGACCGGGCCGTCCGTCTAAACTTTCTGCTCAAACAAGGAGAAGACTGATCAGAGATGCAGCCAAGAGGCTCATGATCACTCTGGATGAACTGCAGAGATCTACAGCTGAGGTGGGAGAGTCTGTCCATAGGACAACAATCAGTCATAAACTGCACAAATCAGACCTTTATGGAAGAGTGACCAGAAGAAAGCCATTTCTTAAAGGCATCCATAAAAAGAGTCATTTAAAGTTTGCCAAAAGCCACCAGGGAGACACACCAAACATGTGGAAGAAGCTGCTCTGGTCAGATGAAACCAAAGTCCAACTTTTTAACAACAATGCAAAACGTTATGTTTGGTGTAAAAGCAATACAGCTCATCACCCTGAACACCAATCTGAATCCAATCCAGAATCTGTGGAAAAAACTGCTGCTCACAAACACTCTCCATCCAACCTCACTGAGATCCAGCTGTTCTGCAAGGAGGAATGGGCAAAAATTTCAGTCTCTGGATGTGAAAAACTGATAGAGACAAACTCCAAGCGACTTACAGCTGTAATCGCAGCTAAAGGTGGCGCTACAAAATATTAACTTAAAGGGGCTGAATCATTTTAATGCCCAATTTTTCTGTTTTTTATTTGTGAAAAAACTTTGGAATATCCAATAAATTTGGTTCCACTTCATGATTGTGTCCCACTTGTTGTTGATTCTTCACAAAAATTACAGTTTTTTATCTTTATGTTTGAAGCCTGAAATGTGGCAAAAAGTTGAAACGTTCAAGGAGGCCCAAAACTTTCACATGGCGCTGTACTTTCTTACTGTTATATTTTCATGTTTTTTTACTGTTATATTTTTACACCATTTTATTAATTTATTTTTACAGTATTTTACTGTCATATTTTCCAGTATTTTACTGTCATATGTTTACAATATTTTACCGTTATATGTTTAGAGTATTTTATTGTCATATTTTTCAGTATTTTACTGTCATATTTTTCAGTATTTTACTGTTATATGTTTAGAGTATTTTACTGTCATATTTTTACAGTATTTTACTGTCATATTTTTTACAGTATTTTACTGTCATATGTTTACAATATTTTACCGTCATATTTTTACAGTATTTTTATTGTCATATTTTTACAGTATTTTACTGTTATAATTAGTTTTTTTCTGATATATGTTTACAGTATTTTACTGTTTTATTTTTACAATATTTTTTTGTTATATGTTTACAGTATTTTAGTGATATATTTTTAGTTTTTATTGTTAAAGTTACAGTATTTTACTGTTATAGTTACAGTATTTGACTGTTATAGTTATAGTATTTTACTGTCATACATTTACAGTATTTTATTGTCATATGTTTACAGCATTTTACTGTCATATGTTTACAGTATTTTATTGTCATATGTTTACAGTATTTTACGGTCATATTTTTACAGTGTTTGACTGTTATATGTTTATAGTATTCTACTGTCAGTTTTGTTTTTACAGTATTTTACTGTTATATGTTTATAGTATTTTAGTGATATATTTTTAGTGTTTTACTGTTATAGTTACAGTATTTTACTGTTATAGTATTTTACTGTCATATGTTTACATTATTTTATTGTCATATGTTTGCAGTATTTTACAGTCATATTTTTACAGTGTTTTACTGTTTTATGTTTATAGTATTCCACTGTGATATTCTTACAGTATTTTACTGTTATATCTTTACAGTATTTTATTGTCATATGTTTACAGTTTTTTTACTATCATATCTTTACAGTATTTTATTGTCGTATGTTTACAATATTTTACCATCATATGTTTACAGAATTCTACCGTCATATGTTTACAGAATTTTACTGTCATATTTTAACAGTTTTACTGTTATATTGTTACAGTATTTTTCTGTCATGTTTACAGTATTTTACTGTTATAGTTACAGTATATCATATCTTTACAGTATTTTACTGTCATATCTTTAAAATATTTTAGTGATACATTTTTAGTTTTTTACTGTTATAGTTACAGTATTTTATTGTCATATGTTTACAGTTTTTTTACTATCATATCTTTACAGTATTTTATTGTCATATGTTTACAGTATTTTACTGTAATCATTTTACAGTGTTTTACTGTTATATGTTTATAGTATTCTACTGTCATATTCTTACAGTATTTTACTGTTATAGTTATTTTTTTCTGCCATATGTTTACAGTATTTTACTGTCATATCTTTATAGTATTTTATTGTCATATGTTTACAGTGTTTTACTGTCATATGTTTACACTATTTTACTGTCAAATTTTACAGTGTTTTACTGTTATATTTTTACAGTATTTTACTGTCATATCTTTACAGTATTTTATTGACCTATGTTTACAGTATTTTACTGTTATAGTTAGTTTTTTACTGTCATATGGTTACAGTATTTTATTGTCATATGTTTACAGTGTTTTACTGTTATATTTTTACAGTATTTTACTGTCATATTTACAGTATTTTACTGTTATTTAGTTTTATGTTCGCTTTCCTCACGGCGGTCGTGGCCCCTCCCACAGAACCACCTGGGATCTGTGTTGCGTGTGTTGTAAGTTCAGCACAGCCCAGTTCCCACCTGGATTGCGAGCTCACCTCCCGGAGTGGTCTTTGCGAACTCTCTTGCTTGGAGACTTGGAACATTTGTTTGGGAGTGACGGGATCTTTTGAAGAGGGGACTTCTGTGGCTCAGTCTTAATTTTAATTGGCTGAATAAGGGAGGCGGGGCTTTGGAGAAGACGGCCCCTTGTTGGCACCACCTGAGGCCTGATCTTTCCATAGGTCCTGATCGTCACCTGGAGACATGGGTATCAAAAGTTGGAGCAAAGAAGCAAGAAAACTCTGCAGAGCGGTGAGGAACTGAGCAAAAAGGGGAGGAGCTTACCTTGGAGCCAGGGGGCAGTCCTTCCAGCTGTTTGGGTCTTCGGAAGCTGCGGTGATTCTCCAGTTTGTGCTGCATTTTGTCCTTAAGCAGGACAAACTGAAGGCGACACCTGTTGCAGTGGAAAGCCTGGCTCACCTGTACAAGAAGACAAGCAGACTTTCAAAATAAAATAATCTGACTGTCCATTCTGAGCCCCCACAGGTTTATCTGAGGAGAGCCCCCGTCCACCCATGTCTCACACCTGCACAGAGCTGACAGGTAACCGGGAGGGTCCAGCAGCATGGATGAGTCAGGTGAGTCAGGTGGGGGCTCAGGTAGGAAGCATGTGGCATTCCAAAAAGCTCACCACATGGTTACCTGGTGCCGCAGCAGGTGCTGCTGGTAGATGACGGGGTTCCTGGTCACCTTCAGACAGAAGACACACAGCAGGAAGCAGGACTCCCTGTGGAAGCTGGCAAAGTGCTGCAGCACATCTGAATAAAAGGATGAGCGGTAGGAGCACACCTGCAGGAGAGAGCTGCGGTTACAACACACCTGAGAAGGGCCAACTGTGGATTACAACAGATAAGAAGAGATGCAGTAGGAGCTTGACTTACCTGACAGGTGTACGGCATCTCCCCCGGCTTGTGGTTGGACTTCATGTGGTTCAGGAAAGCCGGCTCGTTCTCAAAGGCCCATTCACAAATACGACACATACCTGTGACAAAGACGCGGTTTGAGCATCAGGCGCGGCGGTCTAGTGGTGGCGCATTTAGGGCATCGCAGCACCTTTCAGGAAATTCAAATATCTGATCTTTGGCTATTAATTTCTGTCACATCAACCAATCAGAAATCAGTTTTGCCTGTGACGTATTGATTACGCAATCAGTGGATGGAGTCCAAAACCAACATGGAGGAGAATCGGATTGTTCTGCTCCTGAACTTGAATATTTTTCTTATTTGTCTGGAGACATTTCAGCGCCTTTCAAAATGTAATCTTTCTTTTTTTTTATGAGATGATCTTAGAATAGTAAAATAAACTGGTTTTTAACCACTCCTGACACCACACTACATTAAGAGACCTTAATGATGTTTCTGTTTTTGTTTGTTTGTTTTTATCAATCCTCCAAAATGTCAGATGACTGAGTGAAATGATGATCCAATCTATTGTCAGAATTGTTTATTATGAAGTTTAAAGCACATGTTCCTATTCAAGTAAAGTGTTTCTTTGTCACTGGACCCCCCAACAACCACCCATGCAGCCACAAAAGGGCTGGGTTATTTCAAATGTTACTGAACAAACCTCCTAAAGATAACAGTATTTTTTCAAAATAAAAGCCTTCAAATGAACTGTTATTACACACAACAGACGCTGAAGTTTTCCTGAAATCTCCCAGGTTTTCATACCTGCTCCAAGACATAACTATTTCACTCTTTTCTGCAGCAGAGATTCTTTTTCTTTCACATATTACTGGAAAATGTTGGTTTGCTTTATAATGTGGATCGTTTTTCCTTTAATTGAGCTCACCTGGAGAACTAATGATCACAGGTAGACGATCTGTCAGTGATCAAACAGACACACAAGATCATCCATGAGTTTCATTGACAACAAAGAACTTGATCTTTTTGATACTTAAATACAGTGTGCATCATCATTTGGAATCCACTATAGTGAGAAGTTCATCTAATTGGGTTTTTATTTCTCGCTCCTCAGACTAATGCAAGACAGCAAGTCATCAAACTGGGTCACAGAGAGGAAGCAGTACCGATGAAAGCGCCGTCATTCAGACGCAGCTCCTACAGTAGACGGTGAAGCTCACCGTACCGGGACAGTCTCTGAATGATGTCATGACCCCCACATGGAGACGGGATCACCACGCGTTTGCGTTGATCTCCAAACATCATCCACGTCATAATCATCCGCGTCGAGCAGCAAATTTGATGCGTGAATTACGTTTGGTGTGAACGCAGCTTTAGGCAGCCTTAAAAAATAAGTGAGAAAAGGAGGTTCTTACAGGTGGAGGGGGCGGGGCCATGCACCTGCTCCTGGTGGTTCTGCAGCTGAGCCGGGGACGAGAACTGTCGGTAACAGAACCTGCAGCAGTGCTTGTCTGTGCAGCCGCCTCCTCCAGTCAGCTCCGAGTGCTGCAGCGTGTGCTGCATCAGCCTGTGCACGTGACACACACAGGTGAGGTCAGGCGGTTCCGCTGGCTCGTCCAGGTGTTCTCAGCTGCTCACCTGAGGTTGTTCTCCGCCTGGTGGGAGCAGATCTGGCAGATGAAGGGGGCCGCCTGGTTCCCCACAGGCTGAGTCTTCCTCAGACTCAGGTCCCCCTCAAAGGTTCCGTAGTAGAACTGTTCCACGCTCATCACCACCCGGGGGGGCTCTCGAGGCGGCGCTGTGGGGACACTGGGAGAGCTGATGACAGAGAGGGCGGGGCCAGGAGCTGCGGTGACAAACAGAACACAAAGTTCTTCAGAAGAGACCCGGACCGTGTTCTGACCCACTGCAGCGTATCAGAACCGTTTCCTTCATTTGCTGAGACAGCCGTCACTGCACTGCTCATTCACGTGGGGGCGTGGGTCCAACACACCAGAACCAAATCAAGACCCGGTCCAGCTTGGACCACTGTTCTGAAAGGTCCTGTACTCTGCCACAGTCCAGATGTTCTGAAGAGACCCATCTGAGCTGGTTCTGTTGCTGGGTATTTTAACCCGTTTCTTCCACTGACGTGTAATCTGAGTGGGTCAGGGCTTGAACCACGCTGACCTGCATCCAGCAGAACCTCTGCACTGATGCGCTGAAGAGAAACTGATCAGCAGAGAACTCCAGGAGGTTCTGACCCAAACTCTGAAACCAGTAAGGTTACTAAAGACCTCCTCCAGCAGACCGTGACGTTCACCAGAACATGGTTCTACTGAGAACCTTTGTTTCTGAATTCACTGGTCAGGTCCAAGAGACCAGATCAGGGTTCTGGTTTCACAGGGAAGGAGACATACCGCTGCTGGGGGGCGTGGCTCTGCTCACTCCAATGGCTGAACCAGAGGGCAGGGCAGGAGAAGTTGCCAGCTTCAGGTTGTTGGTGCCGCTCATTTGGGTCACCGTGAGGTTACCTGAAAAAACAGAAGGGTTGGTGAGTCCACGGGCCTGCTGGTAGAACCACGGTCCATCTGCTGTTCTCACCGGTGCTGGTGCAGAGGGTCAGAGTGGTGGGCAGCTGCATGGTGGCAAAGGAGGAGCCGGGCAGGGCAGGGCCTCCTGAGGGGGTGTGGGCCAACTGGGGTTGGACTGTGGACACGGGCCGAACCAGCTGACCCAGAGAGGGGGCTGCGGGGGACAGAGACAGCGGCGTGAAGCATCGGCACAACCGTCAGCGGATAATCTCTACTGTCTGGATTTGCCTACACTGGATCAAGGTAAGAGGCTGCACCATCTGACCCGGCTGCAGGTTCAGAACCAGAGGAGTGCCGGAGTTCACCACGGTGGGCAACTGGAAACCCTGCAACAGCAAACATCACTGGTGTCACATGGACCTGGCAGATCCCAAATGGATCAACAAAAGCTCTGTTTGCGGACATTCCCATCAACCCAACCCACATCAGTAATCTGGATTCTAACGGCACAAAGTGGAGGCGGCAATCAGACACCCCCGTCCCAACGTCAGCCCCCAGAAGGACAGTAAACCTGTGGTACAGGAAGGGTTGGAGACGCCGCATTAAACTGTTTAAACAACGGCGTTGGAGTGAAATGGTTTGAGTCTGAGGTGAAATGAAGGACCATACGTTTTGTGGGGTCCTCCAGGGCTCTGTTATAGGACCCCTCCTCTTTGCTTTTTAGTGTGTACTTTCTGAGTTTACTATTCTGATGCTCAAGTGTATCAACCAATAAATACCACAAAGCACGACTCCCTGGCACGCCTATGACAACACCAGGACGGCATTGTGAGGTTGGTGGCTTTGAATGATGAGGGAATGATGCCCAACGAGGGTCCGTTATCAGAAATTAATGGACGGATGCAATCCATGTCGATGATTTTTGTGGAAAAAATCCCATTTAATTAATTTTTAAAAAACCATTCCAGTTTTCTTCATCAAACACAGTGAATTCTTTGAAAAATGTTCATATTTATATGTTCTTTACTTTGGGAAATCAGTGACATTGAATTTGCTCTTTAAAAATAAAGTATACGGTGTCCGAATTCCTGTTAAGAAGCAGGGCCCTAGATAGTCCCAGCATGTCGTTTTTAGACACAGCAATCTGCTCATCATCCTAGAAATGTCCCACATAGACATTCTGGGCGTGTGCTGTCTCTCTGTTCTGATTGGATCTCTGTGCTTTTACTCCCACTACAGAACCCCTTTTTTAGCATTTTAACCCCGAGCATAGATGGGATCAAAATAGTTTTGGGTTTTTGTTTAAATGTTGTTGACCAAAACTGTGATAGAAAGTTTTCATTGTAACAGAAATTTCATTGCAGAAATTAGATGCACAAACTAACTAAATGCTAATTTTAGGTAAACTAGCTAAACAAGGTGGAAGAATGCTAACAAGCCAAAGTGATCACTTCATTTAAAAAAGCCTGTATTATTGAAATGCACCACAACGCACGTCAACAAATGTTTTATTCCCGTATTACCTAAAGAAGGTCTGACCCTACTGTTGGACGTGGGTCAATGAATAAATCAGCATTTCAAACGGCTGTCCATCATCAACCAAAGTAAAGATCCTTCTGCAGGTCTGACCTCCGACTACATTTTCACATTTTTAAATCCCTTCCAGAGGTGTGGCTGAAGGAGCTGCTCCATGATATTCCAGAGCCAAAGATTATACATTCGTACAAACTGAAGAAAATGTGAAAACATGTTTCTAGAATTTTGAAAAAAGCTTAAAAAGGAGATTCCTATTCATAACACAAAATAAAATGTTGTTTTTTCTGACTTTTGTCAGCAAAGTTTTCTAAATGCTAAAAAACTACCAAGTGTTGAAAATAATGTTTTATAAGAAAACCACAACTTTTATAATGAGCTGAACATTTGAAAAGTTTTGGTAAAGAACAGAAAGACAAAAGCGAAGAACAAGAACAGCAACGTAGGTGTGATTTCCCAACATCAGGAGAATCTCTGTAGGTTTGCCTCCATACCTGTGCCGTCAGGAAGATGGGCTGAGGGCCGCCTGAGCCAGCAGCCGGGAGCAGAAATGTTCCTCCAGAGGTCTGAGTCAGGATCAGGGGCGGGGTCGGAGTCATCATGGGCGGGGCAGAAACAGAGGGCGTGGACTCGACAGGGAGGCAGAGAGGAGAAGAAGAGGAGGAGAGGGTGCTGACGGGAGGAGGAAGAATCCCACAGGAGGAGACAGTCCGAACAGGAGACACTGCTGAGAACAGTACACAAAGTTCAGACCATTGACTGTATCAGACAACTGGACTGAGTGACTCCTCCCCCTGGCGTTCCAAACAGGAAGTTCCTGCCGGCTCCAAGAACCCAAAACCCCATAGACTTCTATGAAGAAGTTAACAGCTGTTCCACAGTCATTCTGTTGGTCTGAATAAATATACTTTCTCTGATACCGTTTTAACATCTTCTTGATAATCCTCATTTTTTCACAGTATTTTTCTGCAGTTCAAGTTATTCAGGTTATAAACGGACTCCTCACATGTCCCCTACAGACCAACGCGTGCGCTGAGGTCTGTGGATCAGAACCTGTTGATGGTCCCTGGCACTCGTCTCCGGACCAGAGGAGACAGATCTTTCCAGGCTGTTGCTCCAAAACTCTGGAATGAGCTCCCACTCTCCCTGCATTTCCTGGACTCTATTCACTCTTTTAAAAGCCAACTTAAAACTTTTTATTTTGTTAAACACTTTAACTGAATGTGTTTTTTATTTGGGCTTGTAATGATCGTGTTATGCGGTTCTTGTTCTTGTCTTTTATGTCTCTTAGCTTGTGAGGTTTTATTCTTGATGTTTTAACCTGTGAAGCTTCTGTCTTTTATGTTTTTATCTTCTGTTTTATCCTTTTAACTTGTGAAGCACCTTGTGACTTGTGTCTGAGAAGGTGCTATATAAATAAAACTAACTTACTTACTTACATTTGCTCAGTCCAGTTCTCTGATACAATCAAAGGTTTTGACCACTGACTGTATAAGAGAGAACTGGAGTGACTGAGCATGACGGCACCAACAGCAAATGTCAACCAAATGAAATGAATGTAGTCACCATTTTTCTGTGATACGTACCCCATGTTGGAACTAGAAAATGTTAGTAAGCAGTGATTGGTCCCAGTCGGTCTGAGTCATCATATCTATGGCAACTACTCTGAAAAGTCAGGCAGTGAGCTGGTTGGAAGGCCACGCCCCTTCCACTTAAAGCAGGCTACAGAAAATCAGTCAAACATTTCAAACGTTCAAGGTGGAAGCCAGCGGGCACCACATGCTTTTATTGAGGCGTCTGATTGGTCAGTTTGTAACATGAATAACTTGGACTACAGAAAAGATATAACAACAAATGAGGATTATCATGATGTTAAAAAGATATCAGAGTAAGAATGGTTATCCTGACCAATAGAATGACTAACAGCTTCTCTATAGAAGTCTATGGGATTTTGGCTTCTTGAAGCCAGCAGGTACTTCCTGTTTTGAATCCCAGAGGGGAGAAGTCATTGTCCAGTTCTCATGTACAGTCCATAGTTCTGACCCACCAGAACCAAGACACACAAGAAACTTAAAACACGCAAAACTACGTACACACACACACAAAACACACACAAAACTACACACACTCTTGGCTAGGAGTCCCTTGCAAAAGTAGTTTGTAATCTCAATGGGAAAACCCTGGTTAAATAAAGGTCAGTAAATAAATACAACTACAGACACACAAAACTACAAACACCCCAAATACAGACACACACAACAGTACAGACACACAGAACCACAAACACACATGGAGCTGAAAGCAAACACGTAAGCTCAGGGTTACCTGCTGAGATCGGGAGAGTGGGTGGAGGTGTTGTGGAAGGCGGGGTCTCTGAGTCTTGCAGAGGAGATGGACAATCCTCCACTTCAAAGACACAAACAACAAACAAACAAACAGGTGTTTCTGTAGGAACTTCACGTTCATCCAGATTTGGCGGCTACTCACCTGGCTCACCAAAGTTGTCCATGAAGTCATCTTCTTCCACACTGTCGTCCACCTGCTGCCATGGTTCTAGCTCCTCCTCCTCACACTCCATAAACAGCTCTGTTTCCATGTTGCTATGGAAACCAACCCATCACTATTGTTTCACCATTTCATGGCGTTTCTGGGCAACTGTTTCATATCAACCCTCATCTGTTGCTGGTTTTAGATAAGAGCCCAAATGGGAAGATTTGTATAAAAATGTCTGCAGCTACTTATGGGACAGAACAGGACAATTGTTCTATGGAGCAGGTCCACGAGGCCTGCGGTTCTTCTGAACTGAGCCGACACAGAACTTAATTTAAACGGAAAAACTTTTTTCACATACTGACTGTATCAGAGAACTGGACTGAGCTAGTGTGCCATCACCCATAAAAAGGTTTAATTCTGGCTTCAGCCAGATCAGCAACCACTTTTCCACAATACAGACACCGCTGTGTTGGAGCCAGACGTGGTTAGTAGGCAGTGGTCGGTCCGAGTCGGTCTGAGACATCGTTTCTATGGCGACCACGCTCTCCTATCAGGAGTAAACTTGTTCAAAGGCCACACCTCTTCCATGGAAAGTGGGCTCAGGAAAATCTGTCAATCAAATGTTTGAGGTGGTACAAGCGGGCATCACATGCTTTTACTGAGGCATCTGATTTGTCAGTGTATAACTTGAATGAACAATATCGTAAAACAAGAGGAATATTAAGATGTTAAACAAGTATCAGAGCAAGAACTATTATTCTGACCAACAGAATGACTGAGTTACAGCTGTTTATTTCTCTGTAGAAGTCCAGAAGATTTTGGCTTCTTGGAGCCAGCAGGTACTTCCTGTTTGGAACGCCAGGAAGGATGGGTCACTCAGTCCAGTTCTCTTATGCAGTCAAGGGTTTCAAGCGCCCGCCCCTTTGCGCACGCGGTGTAGTACCAGCTGTGGCCGCCGGGGGCGCTCCCTACAGCGACTGATCCCTTTTTGTTTGAGAAACGCGCCATAGTACAACCGCGGGAACTTCCCTAACCCGCGCTGGAGCGGGAAATCTGGAAGACCCACGTAAACGCAAACGAAGCGGGTGACTTCCAGTCAGAACATCCTCTAGAATGGGTCGGATCTCGTCGGTTCGCAGCCGCGCCGTGCATTGGGTCTGCCGCGCGCCCGTACCGCCCCCTGGAAGCACCGAATCCATGCACGTCAAGGGGGGCGGGTCCACACGGACGGGCCGAGCCAGACGGGACTCACCTGCAGCGTGATGGCGGCGTCTGGACGGGTTCTGCCGAACGGGTTTCCTTCAGCCGCGTTTGGTTCGACATGCAGGGGCGGGTCTTCCGACCACTGTGCCCGTCAGAGCCCGTATTGTCTGTGATGGTACATACGTCACTTCCTGCCAGAAAGCGAGTTTGTGTTGTTGTCTAGCTGGGCGGAGCTTCTCTAAATTACGTCACGAAATCACCAACACAACAGATTTTTATAAAAAGGGATTTCCTCCTGGGGAGCACCAGGATGGACTCACAACGTCAGCAGACCACGCCCCCTAAACGTACGGACAGAGCTCTTCATTTACATGAAGAAAAACTAAACTGCAGCTTCTGTCTGCAGTCTGAGTGACGTGGCAGCTCCGGATTGGCTCC
Organism: Oryzias woworae; assembly: GCA_016861445.1. Lineage (NCBI taxonomy): Eukaryota > Metazoa > Chordata > Actinopteri > Beloniformes > Adrianichthyidae > Oryzias > Oryzias woworae. The sequence goes on from BOLG01000754.1 coordinate 365,471, forward strand.
CAGGGTCTTCACTCACCACCATATATATATATATATATATGTGTGTATATATATATATGTGTATATATATGTATATATATATATATATATATATGTGTATATATATATACACATATATATATGTATACACACATATATATATATGTGTATACATATATGTGTGTATATATATATATGTGTATATCTATATGTGTGTGTATATATATATGTATATATATATATATATATATGTGTATATATATATATGTATATATATACACATATATATATATATGTGTGTATATATATATGTATATATATATATACATATATATATGTGTATATATATATACACATATATATATATATATATACACATATATATATATATATATATACACATATATATACACATATATATATACACACATATATATATATATGTGTATACATATATGTGTGTATATATATATATGTATGTATATATATATGTCTCTATATACACACCATATATATATATATATCTATCTCCTCTTATATATCTATACATATATATATCTCTATATCTATTGTATCTCTATATGTGTGTCTATAATATCTGTATATCTATATTTATATCTATGTGTATATATATCCTATGTGTGTATCTATATATCCCCTATAATATATCTTCCTGTATATATCTATATATGTACTATTCTATATATCTCTCTATATTATGTATCTATCTATATCTATATGTGTATATATATATACACTATATACTATATATATATCTATCCCATCTATATATCTCACCCTATATATATTATTATATATATATATCATCTATATATCATCTATATATATATATATCCTATATCTATATCTCATCTATACACTATATCTCTATACATATATATATACACATATTTCATATATATCTATATCTATATATTCTATATATATATATATATACCCCCCTCATATATAGTATACCTATATATTATCTATATATATATATATACCTATATATCTTATAGATATATGTGTGTATAATATATACAATATCTATATACTCCTATATATATATATACATATATATATGTGTATATATATATATATTATATATATATATATATATATAGATATCTATATATATATATATATATTATATATCTATATATATATATATATCTATATACATGTATATATATATATATATATAGGAACGTCTGTTCCTTTAGGAACATGTCCAGGTCCCTGTGTTGTTGGTTTATGGTTCTTTACAACTTTCAGTTCTGGTCCAGGTTCCAGTGGACCGGATGGAGGTAAAATCCTGCAGGTACCAGAAGTTGTCCTGCTCTCCGACTGCAGTTTATCTCAGAACAACTCTGTGCTGCATAATCTGCTCTAATCCAGTAATCTGTCCCTCCCCCTATGTGCTGGGCTCAGAACTCAGTCAGTTTTGACCTGCAGAGATGAAAGCTGCAGCTCTGGGGGAGTTCCTCGTGGTGCCATGGCCTGACAGTGAAGACTGGAAGATCTGGGTTGGTCTGCTGATGAAGTGTGGAGCAGTGCTCTGGGTTTCTCTGATCTGTAAGTTCTCCCGCTTGTGCTTTAAACTCTGTTTGAAACCTTTGATTTCTACATTTAGAACAAAGTTAGGTGATCTGGAAGAAAACCACAGTGATGTGTGGATGCAGATCCTGATCCAGACTATTGCTGATGTGGATCACAGCTATTCCCATGAGGAAAACAATGTTTGTCAGAAGAAACAGTCCAGTCAAATGTCAGGACCTATCTGAATCAAAAGGCGTTGTTGTCCTGCAGGTGTGGTCACGCTCAGAAGGTGGATAGGGGGGGGAGTTTGTCGCTGCACGATGCGTCTGGATGGAAAGACGGTTCTGGTGACTGGGGCGAACAGTGGCATTGGGAAGGAGACCTGCAGGGATCTGGCACACAGAGGTTAGTCCTCTCTTCAAAAGTCTGCAGGTCCAAACATTGCCGCTCTTCAGGTTCCAAACCGGTGCACAGACTCTCCTGGCGTTCAGGTTTCACACGGTTCAGTTCCAGACCCCAGCCGTGCATGAAGGCGACCCAGTCTATATCTAGCCGATACCTCTTGATCTCCCATACAAGCTCAGGCTCCTTCCCTCCCATAGAGGTGATGTTCAAGTCCTAACAGCCAAATTCCATGACCAGGGGTTGGGCTGCCTTTGCCACCCCAGTTCCCCTGCAGGTGATGGCCCCACAGGGCAGTGATCCTGTGTCATCTCTTCAGGCTGGGCCTAATCAGTGCTCAAGGGAAGAGCTCCAGCCACCAGGCACCTGCCTGAAAGTTACAACCACCAACCTGGCTGGAGAGTCAAGGCCTGGTGAGGCTAATCTTGGCACTGTGGTCAGATGTTAAAGTTGTCTTCAAATGAAGACATTCATGTTGCATTCATGCTGCAGTTGTTCTGAGGGCCTTGTTCCATCCATGACGCATCAGTCACCTGATACACACACAAAACCACATTTACAGACACACGCATCAGATGTGAGACTCTTTTCACGTCTCCAAGATTCATGTGTAAGTGTGGGTGTCGAGGAGGACTTTGTGCTGCGTGCTATTGCCATGACTGAGAACCAGCACTCTTGTTCTGCTGAGCAGGGGCTCGGGTGGTTATGGCATGCCGGGACCTGACTCGGGCAGTGCAAGCAGCAGAAGAGATCCGGCAGTCCACAGGAAATGGGAACGTGGTTGTCAGGCACCTCGACCTGGCCTCTGTGTATTCTGTCAGAACCTTTGCCAAAGAGTTTCTGGAGACAGAGGATAGACTGGACATTCTCATCAACAATGCAGGTGAACATGACTGTGAGCGTGCCTGTGAGCACGCCTGTGAGCCTGCCTGTGAGCACGCCTGTGAGCACGCCTATGAGCACGCCTGTGAGCCTGCCTGTGAGCACGCCTGTGAGCGAGCCTGTGAACACGTCTGTGAGCGCGCCTGTGAGCCTGCCTGTGAGCCTGCCTGTGAGCGCGCCTGTGAGCCTGCCTGTGAGCGCGCCTGTGAGCCTGCCTGTGAGCACGCCTGTGAGCCTGCCTGTGAGCGAGCCTGTGAACACGTCTGTGAGCGCGCCTGTGAGCGCGCCTGTGAGCCTGCCTGTGAGCCTGCCTGTGAGCGCGCCTGTGAGCCTGCCTGTGAGCACGCCTGTGAGCACGCCTATGAGCCTGCCTGTGAGCACGCCTGTGAGCACGCCTATGAGCACCCCTTTGAGCCTGCCTGTGAGCACGCCTGTGAGCCTGCCTGTGAGCGAGCCTGTGAACACGTCTGTGAGCGCGCCTGTGAGCACGCCTGTGAGCACGCCTGTGAGCACGCCTATGAGCACGCCTGTGAGCCTGCCTGTGAGCACGCCTGTGAGCCTGCCTGTGAGCGAGCCTGTGAACACGTCTGTGAGCGCGCCTGTGAGCGCGCCTGTGAGCCTGCCTGTGAGCCTGCCTGTGAGCGCGCCTGTGAGCCTGCCTGTGAGCGCGCCTGTGAGCCTGCCTGTGAGCACGCCTGTGAGCACGCCTATGAGCACGCCTGTGAGCCTGCCTGTGAGCGCGCCCGTGAGCGAGCCTGTGAACACGTCTGTGAGCGCGCCTGTGAGCGCGCCTGTGAGCACGCCTGTAAGCACGCCTGTGACACTGCAGGGGTCATGATGTGTCCAAAATGGCTGACTGAAGATGGCTTCGAAACACAGCTGGCTGTCAATCACCTGGGTCACTTTCTGCTGACCAATCTGCTGCTGCCAAAGTTGAAAAGCTCCGTTCCCAGCCGTGTGGTCAATGTGTCATCTATTGCCCACAGGGGGGGTAAGACTGCTGATGTCTCACTAAATTCTTCCAGCGTTTCTGGCACATCTGTGATTGCTGGGCTGTCCTGGTCCAGGTTCTGATTCTGAGGTTAAAGACTGCCTCCTCTTTTTTCAGGTCGCATCGACTTTGATGACTTGTTTTTCAGCCGGCGGCCGTACAGCGCTCTGGAGAGCTACAGGCAGAGCAAGCTGGCCAACATTCTGTTTACTCGCGATCTGGCACGCCGACTCAAAGGTAAGGATTGAAGGCAGAAAAATCCAGAGGTCCTGGTTCCTCCAGAACCACCTGAAGAGAAGCAAGCTGCTGCTGTCAGAATCGAGCTCCACCTGCTATTCTTGTGTGTCCTCCAGGCTCCGGTGTGTCTACCTTCTGCCTCCATCCCGGCGTCATCCGCACCGAGCTGGGCCGCCATGTAGAGAGTTGGTTCCCCCTGCTGGGGGCGCTGCTGAGGCTCCCTGCCCTGCTGTTCATGAAGACTCCCTGGCAGGGCTGCCAGACCACCGTGTTTTGCGCTGTGACTCCGGGTCTGGAAGATCGGTCCGGATGCTACTTCAGGTATTTCAGATCCGCCCTCAGACTGCTGTGGGGGTTTTCTGGAGGGATGGGGGGGTGTCAAGATATCTAGAGGTTGGTGGTTTACCAACTAAGTAAAGATGTTTCTGTTCAGGTGAGGCTACCAGTATGTGTGCTTAAGGACGTACAAGTTTTCTCAGGTCAACGACTGTGTCTGCAGCGACTGTGAGGAGAAGGAAGCGGCTCCAGAAGGGCGGGACGACGAGGTGGCCAGGAGGCTGTGGGAGGACAGTGCCCGACTGGTCAGACTGTGAGACGGTTGCTGTACAGAAGACCACAGCGTGACTGGGGACCAGATGAAGTCACACAGATGAAACTTTGGACAGAAAATGTAGAAGCTCAGTTTAACATGGTGATCCAGGGGTTCCTTTAGTGTCATGTTTCCATGGTTCTCCTGATGCTGTTTCCAGCTGAAGATTCTCTCTGTGTCCTCGAGGTGAAGATCTTCGGACTACTTCAAAAAAGCATCACCTTCTACAGAGTCAGAGAGTTTTGTTTAAATCATAAAAAATCTCACATCTAACAGTAAATACATAAAAAAATAATACAATTCAAATTAAATGTATTTTGATTGGATTCAACTGTTTTAATATAGCCTAATATCACAACCAAAGCCGTCTCGATGGGCTTCCTTCACTTAATAAGCTGCTGGAGCCAGGTGGTTGAGTGCCGCCAGAACTCTGGAGACAGCACCCACCAGAGACCAGAGGGAGAGACAGAGCGCTGACTGCTGACACTGGTATAATATGGAGCAGAGTGATCATCCAAATAAATATCTCAATACTGACTAAAGGACCAAAAAGTCAAATTACACATGAACTGGTGAAAAACCCCCTATCTGTATGGACAAAAGTTAGAAAAACTTTCAACCTCCCCAAATCAATTAGCAGATTCATACAAGTCCATCATAATCCTGAATTTCCACTGGCATCAAGTCTAAACAACTGGGCCAAAACGGCTTGAATATGCTGGGTCAAATGTTTGAAAACGGGAACCTGATGTCCTTTCAGCAACTCCAACAGGAATATAGTCTCCCAGGTCGAGATTTCTATCAATATTTACAACTAAGACATTATTTTAGTAGAAACTATATTTTGGCCAACCTGCAAATTCCACCATCAGACCTTGAGTTATTTTTTACATCTATAATCAAAAGAGAAATTACTGGTTAATATGTATCCCATATTTACAAGATCTTACAAAAGGCTAACACAGAAGACACACAGCATATTAAAGGAAGATGGGAATTGGAAATGAACACCATATTTAAGGATGAAGACTGGGAATCAACACTTCCAGAGGGAAATAAAACAAACAACCCAATGTTGAGGGAATTTGAATGGAAAACAAAAGTTTGATTTTTAAGACTCCTTTAGTTCCATCCAAATCTGCTGGGACGTCAGATAAATGCTGGAGGGGGTGTGACCTCATGGGGGACCATCCTTGTACATTTTGGGATGGTCCTAAACTGGTTCATTTCTAAAATGCTGTACAAGAAAACATTGAGTATTAAAGTGATACTGGAGCCAAGTTCCGCTGTATTGGGCATATTTAACAGCAATGTTCCATCAAATGGCAATTTTCATTTGTTAAGAAAACTTCTTCTCATTGCAAGGAAAATGATCACGGTCTCCTGCAGGCCACGCCCCCCACAATCACTCAGTGGAAGAACAAACTGAAAGATGTATAAATACAGAAGAAATCCCAGCAAGACTACAAATGAAGTGACATATTTAGAGAGAAATGGTCCCCAGTTCAGAAATACATTTGAAATGAATGAGCTGATCTCTCTGTGAAAGTGAATGCACACATTTATAGAAGGCATGGCAGGGTGGAAAACAGAAGGTCAAAACCCTTGCTGTGACTGTATATATGTATAACTACCTGAAAACAAATCCTAATTCTGTAATTAGATACATACACAGATACAAAAGTTTTATAAAAACTGTCATTTGTACTGAATGTTAACGAAACAAGGAAAAACAACATAAACTCTTACATGCTTCAAATAAAGTCTGAAAACAGAACAAACTAATGTTTTGCCTCAAAAGGAATGTCCAGTTTAGTTTAGTCCTTTTTAGTCTGTTTTGTTTAGTCTATTTTAGTCTGTTTAGTTTAATCTGTTTTGTTTAGTCTATTTTAGTCTGTTTAGTTTAATCTGTTTTGTTTAGTTTAGTTTAGTCTAGTTTAGTTTAGTCTGTTTAGTCTAGTTTAGTCTAGTTTAGTCTGTTTAGTCTGTTTAGTCTGTTTAGTCTAGTTTAGTCTGTTTAGTTTGGTTTAGTCTAGTTTAGTCTGTTTAGTGTTTAGTCTGTTTAGTCTAGTTAGTTAGTCTGTTTAGTCTAGTTTAGTCTAGTTTGTTTAGTAGTTTAGTCTGTTTAGTCTAGTTTAGTCTGTTTAGTCTAGTTTAGTTAGTCTAGTTTAGTCTGTTTAGTAGTTAGTCTGTTTCTGTTTAGTCTTAGTCTGTTTAGTCTAGTTTAGTCTGTTTAGTTTGGTTTAGTCTAGTTTAGTCTGTTTAGTCTAGTTTAGTCTGTTTAGTTTAGTCTGTTTAGTCTGTTTAGTTTAGTCTAGTTTAGTCTGTTTAGTCTAGTTTAGTCTGTTTAGTCTAGTCTGTTTAGTCTAGTCTGTTTAGTCTAGTTTAGTCTGTTTAGTTAGTTTAGTCTGTTTAGTCTAGTTTAGTCTGTTTAGTCTAGTTTAGTCTTTTAGTCTGTTTAGTCTGTCTGTTTAGTTTAGTCTGTTTAGTCTAGTTTAGTCTGTTTAGTTTTAGTTTAGTCTGTTTAGTCTAGTTTAGTCTGTTTAGTCTAGTTTAGTCTAGTTTAGTCTAGTTGAGTCTAGTTTTAGTCGAGTTAGTCTGTTTAGTTTAGTCTGTTTATTTTGGTTTAGTCTGTTTAGTCTAGTTTAGTCTGTTTAATCTAGTTTAGTCTGTTTAGTATAGTTTAGTTTTAGTTTAGGTCTGTTTAGTCTAGTTAGTCTGTTTAGTTTAGTCTGTTAGGTCTAGTTTAGTAGTCTGTTTAATCTAGTTTAGTCTGTTTAGAGTCTAGTTTAGTCCTAGTTTAGTCTGTTTAGTCTAGTTTAGGTCCTAGTTTTAGAGTCTGTTTAGTCTACTACTCTCGTTAGTCTGTTTAGTATAGTTTAGTTTAGTCTGTTTAGTCTAGTTTAGGTCTGTTTAGTCTAGTTTTGTTTAGTTTAGGTCTGTTTAAGTCTAGGTTAGGTCTGTTTAATCGAGTTTAGAGTCTGTTTAGTCTAGTTTAGTCTGTTTAGTCGAGTTTAGTTTAGTTTGTTTAGTTTAGTTTAGTCTGTTTAGTCTAGGTTAGTCTGTTTAATCTAGTTTAGTCTGTTTAGTCTAGTTTAGTCTGTTTAGTCGAGTTTAGTCTGTTTAGTCGAGTTTAGTTTAGTTTAGTCTGTTTAGTTTAGTTTAGTCTGTTTAGTCTAGTTTAGTTTAGTCTGTTTAGTCTAGTTTAGTCTGTTTAATCTAGTTTAGTCTGTTTAGTCTAATTTAGTTTAGTCTGTTTAATCTAGTTTAGTCTGTTTAGTCTAGTTTAGTTTAGTCTGTTTAGTCTAGTTTAGTCTGTTTAGTCTAGTTTAGTCTGTTTAATCTAGTTTAGTCTGTTTAGTCTAGTTTAGTCTGTTTAGTCTAGTTTAGTCTGTTTAGTCTGTTAAGTCTAGTCCAGTTTAGTCTGTTTAATCTAGTTTAGTTTAGTCTGTTTTGTTTAGTTTAGTCTGTTTAGTCTGTTTAATCTAGTTTAGTCTGTTTAGTCGAGTTTAGTTTAGTTTGTTTAGTTTAGTCTGTTTAGTCTAGGTTAGTCTGTTTAATCTAGTTTAGTCTGTTTAGTCTAGTTTAGTCTAGTTTAGTCTGTTTATTCGAGTTTAGTTTAGTTTGTTTAGTCTAGTTTAGTCTGTTTAATCTAGTTTAGTCTGTTTAGTCTAGTCTGTTTAGTCTAGTCTGTTTAGTCTAGTCTGTTTAGTCTAGTTTAGTCTGTTTAGTGTAGTTTAGTCTGTTTAGTCTAGTTTAGTCTGTTTAGTTTAGTTTAGTCTGTTTAGTCTGTTTAGTTTAGTCTGTTTAGTTTAGTCTGTTTAGTCTAGTTTAGTCTGTTTAGTCTAGTTTAGTCTGTTTAGTCTAGTTTAGTTTAGTCTGTTTAATCTAGTTTAGTCTGTTTAGTCTAGTTTAGTCTGTTTAGTTTAGTTTAGTCTGTTTAGTCCAGTTTAGTCTGTTTAGTCTAGTTTAGTCTAGTTTAGTCTAGTTTAGTCTGTTTAGTCTAGTTTAGTCTGTTTAGTTTAGTCTGTTTATTTTGGTTTAGTCTGTTTAGTCTAGTTTAGTCTGTTTAATCTAGTTTAGTCTGTTTAGTCTAGTTTAGTTTAGTTTAGTCTGTTTAGTCTAGTTTAGTCTGTTTAGTTTAGTCTGTTTAGTCTAGTTTAGTCTGTTTAATCTAGTTTAGTCTGTTTAGTCTAGTTTAGTCTAGTTTAGTCTGTTTAGTCTAGTTTAGTCTAGTTTAGTCTGTTTAGTCTACTCTCGTTTAGTCTGTTTAGTATAGTTTAGTTTAGTCTGTTTAGTCTAGTTTAGTCTGTTTAGTCTAGTTTTGTTTAGTTTAGTCTGTTTAGTCTAGGTTAGTCTGTTTAATCTAGTTTAGTCTGTTTAGTCTAGTTTAGTCTGTTTAGTCTACTCTCGTTTAGTCTGTTTAGTATAGTTTAGTTTAGTCTGTTTAGTCTAGTTTAGTCTGTTTAGTCTAGTTTTGTTTAGTTTAGTCTGTTTAGTCTGTTTAGTCTGTTTAGTCGAGTTTAGTCTGTTTAGTCGAGTTTAGTTTAGTTTAGTCTGTTTAGTTTAGTTTAGTCTGTTTAGTCTAGTTTAGTTTAGTCTGTTTAGTCTAGTTTAGTCTGTTTAATCTAGTTTAGTCTGTTTAGTCTAATTTAGTTTAGTCTGTTTATCTAGTTTAGTCTGTTTAGTCTAGTTTAGTTTAGTCTGTTTTAGTCTAGTTTAGTCTGTTTAGATCTAGTTTAGTCTGTTTAATCTAGTTTAGTCTGTTTAGTCTAGTTTAGTCTGTTTAGTCTAGTTTAGTCTGTTTAGTCCTGTTTAGTCCTAGTCCAGTTTAGTCTGTTTAATCTAGTTTAGTTTAGTCTGTTTTGTTTAGTTTAGTCTGTTTAGTCTGTTTAATCTAGTTTAGTCTGTTTAGTCGAGTTTAGTTTAGTTTGTTTAGTTTAGTCTGTTTAGTCTAGGTTAGTCTGTTTAATCTAGTTTAGTCTGTTTAGTCTAGTTTAGTCTAGTTTAGTCTGTTTATTCGAGTTTAGTTTAGTTTGTTTAGTCTAGTTTAGTCTGTTTAAAATCTAGTTTAAGTCTGTTTTAGTCTAGTTTCGTCTGTTTAGTCTGTTTAGTCTAGTTTAGGTTTAGTCTGTTTAATCTAGTTTAGGTCTGTTTAGTCTAGTTTAGTTTAGTCTGTTTAGTCTAGTTTAGTCTGTTTAGTCTAGTTTGTCTGTTTAGTCTAGTTTATAGTTTAGTACTGTTTAGTCTAGTTTAGTCGGTTTAGTCTAGTTAGTCGGTTTAATCTAGTTTAGTCTAGTTTAGTCTGTTTTAGTCTAGTTTAGTCTGTTTAATCTAGTTAGTTCTGTTTAGATCTAGTTTCGTCTGTTTAGTCTGTTGAGGTCTGTTTAGTCTAGTTTAGTTTAGTCGGTTTAAATCTAGTTTAAGTCTGTTTAGTCTAGTTTAGTTTAGTCTGTTTAGTCCTAGTTTAGTCTGTTTAGTCTAGTTTAGTCTGTTTAGTCTAAGTTTAGTTTAGTCTGTTAGTCTGTTTAGTCTAGTTTTAGTCTGTTTAGTCTGTTTAGTTTAGTCTAGTTTAGTCTGTTTAGTCTAGTTTAGTCTGTTTAGTCTAGTTTAGTCTGTTTAATCTAGTTTAGTCTGTTTAGTCTAGTTTATCTGTTTAGTCTAGTCCGGTTAGTCTGTTTAATCTAGTTTAGTTTAGTCTGTTTAGTCTAGTTTCGTCTGTTTAGTCTGTTTTGTTTAGTTTAGTTTAGTCTGTTTAATCTAGTTTAGTCTGTTTAGTCTAGTTTAGTCTGTTTAGTCTAGTTTAGTCTGTTTAGTCTAGTTTAGTTTAGTCTGTTTAATCTAGTTTAGTCTGTTTAGTCTAGTTTAGTTTAGTCTGTTTAGTCTAGTTTAGTCTGTTTAGTCTAGTTTAGTCTGTTTAATCTAGTTTAGTCTGTTTAGTCTAGTTTAGTCTGTTTAATCTGTTTAATCTAGTTTAGTCTGTTTAGTCTAGTTTAGTCTGTTTAGTCTGTTTAGTCTGTTTAGTCTGTTTAGTCTAGTCCAGTTTAGTCTGTTTAATCTAGTTTAGTTTCGTCTGTTTAGTTTAGTCTGTTTAGTCTAGTTTAGTCTGTTTAGTTTAGTTTAGTCTGTTTAGTCTAGTTTAGTCTGTTTAGTCTAGTTTAGACTGACTGTATATTATTTGCATCAATATCGATGTAAACCCATTGAGACGGCTGTCTGTGATAATAGGCAATATAAATCAAATTGAATTGAATCCAGTTCTCCTGCAGGAGGCGCTCTGGAACTGCCGGGAAGCCGCTGAGCCCGACGGGAGTCAGGAGGGGCGGAGGAGAAACCGGACACCCGGGAGGAGCCGCTCTCTCCCTCCCGGCGGGGTCACTGCAGCGGAGCCCGGCGAACGCAGAGGCTGCATCCGGGACGCAAACACGCCCGCAGAGAGTGCAGACAAGGAGCCGCGGAGCTCCGGGGGAGGCTCCGTCTCCGCCGCCGGCCCTTCTTTGAACCGCCGCCGGCCCTTCTTTGAAACCGCCGCGGCGGGAACCGACTTACCGGGAAAGTGCGAGAAGTCTTGTCCGGCGACGCCATGAAGAAGAATTCAACAGGCAGAATGGTGAGGACAACCGAACCGGAACCGAAGGCAAGGTCCGGTTCGGTTCCGTTATAGCCGACGGGTCGAACAAAATCTCGGAAGATTAACAGCAGCTTTTATCATGAAGGGACGAGTCGCTGCTTCTGGTTTTCACAGTAAAACTTTTTATGCTGGTGGACAATTGAGTCCAAAAGCAAAGGAACCTGCGGTTCGAACCGAGGTTCTACCGGACAGGAGCAGACTGCAGGAACACCAGCAGAACCGTGACTGTTCCTCCCTGTTCCCCATCATCTTCTCTGAAATCTTCTGCTTATAGTTTATATGAGGTTTTCTGTCTCCTCTCTAATCTTCTCTCCGATCTTCCTCCTCATGTTCTTCAATCATGTTTCCTGTGATATTTTCCTCATATTCTCCTTATGATGTTCTCATGTTCTTCCGGCATGTTTCCTGCAATGATTCCCTCATGTTCTCCTTATGTTCTTCTCATGTTCTTCCAGCATGTTTCCTGTGATGTTCTCCTTATGTTCTTGATGAAGATCTGCTTCAGCAAAACACTGGTCTGCTCTGCTGGGAGACTTGTGTGACTCGCTTCTCTGCCGCTGCTTAGTAAAGATCAAACAAAGCAGCTTGAACTCACCTGTTTCACTCTTTTCATGTGTCAGATTCTGCTGGACTCCATATCCCAGAGTTCTCCACCTGAGAAAGTTGGCTGGATCAGGAAATTTTGCGGAAAGGGGATCTTCAGAGAGATCTGGAAAAACCGTTTTATTATTCTGCGAGGAGAGCAGCTACTCATCAACCAGAAAGAGGTGAGGAGGGAAGGGGTACAGGTGAGCACGAGCGTGTTGCCATGGGAACAAACTCCAGGGAGGACTTAGCTGTCACATGCTAGATGTCATATCAGGAATCCAAACCTGGATAAGGATGAACCAAAGAAAGGAGCTCCTACCCCTTTGGCTGCTGATGTTCTTCTCAGGGATTGTGTTCCTCTAAGAACACCGTCCGAAAAACATTGTTGTTCTCACCTCAGTCTGTGGAACTTTTTCCTCTTCTGTCTGTGTCGAGCAGGCAGAGTCAGGTTTCATTCTGAACCACAGAGATCCAGTTTCACTCGTACAAAAGGCAGCAGAATTTCTGTCTTCTCAAAAGTTCGTTAGTTTTCTGTAGAACATCTAGGGTCAGCTGCATAAATGCATCGGGTTCTCCTCCACACTTTTTGTGTTGCACTTTAGGAAAATTCTATGTTTGGAACTAACTTCTGTTTCCATTGTACCATTAAGGGATGGTACAGGACCAGAAGCAAGCCAGATGGTTCTGCGTAGTCCTCTGGGTTCTTGGGAATGCATTCAAGTTCAGTGCTAGAACAGTGTTCCTGTCTTTGAGCGTCTTGGTCACATGGACTGCAGGATGGGGTGGGGTGGGGGGTCCTCCAGGGTTTTATTTTCTGTTGGATCAGAAATGGCGGCAGCGTAGCACAGAAGTGTCCTCGCCGTCTGACTTCTTCCTGACAGATGTTCTTCCTCTTCTGTCTGTCGTCTTCTTGAACTGCGTTTCAATGCCAACGGACTCAAAGCGAGGTTTTGATCCACAGTCCTTCATCGTTGTAAACAGAACCAGCGGCCCAGACAATAGACGGGCCGGTGAACATGGCAGCTGCAGCTCTTTCTGAAGGTTCCGACCCAGTTTATGGCTGCAGCCATGATGAGAACAGAAAGAAAACAAGCACTAGCAGGGGAACGGTGCTGTCCCCATGACAACCAGCGAGCCCCGCCCCACGATGACAAGACAGGGTAAGAGAGGGGTGCTCATTATGTCGAGAAGGATGTGACAGTAGATCGCAGGTCGTCAAACAAAAATGTATAATTTTTTTAAAGCCATGAATAAAAAGCAAACTCTGTTGAACGTTGTTGGTCATGTGGCGACGGCAGCTTGTCCTGTGCTGCCATGGAACGGATCTTTGTTCACAAAAACAGTGATCTTTGTTTCATCACTGCAGAGTATAGAGTCCCAGTAGTTTTCCTCTTCTTCAGCATGGGCCCTGGCTAATTTCAGGCCTGTTTTTTTTATGCATGGGCTTTAGGAGAGGCTTCCTTCGTGGACGATCCTCATGCATACCATATATGTATATTTGAAGTTCATATATATACATACATGCACACAGGTAGATCTTTCAGAGCTTGTCGTCACAATTGTAGATGGCATGCCAAAAAGTGTGAGCACCCCTGACAAAAGACAAGGTTGTCTGCGGCTGTCAGGTGAGTGTTTGTTGTGTTTTTGTTGTTCAGCTGCAGCTCAGCTAAAGTCTTACTTTCTTCTCAAACATGGATCAGTTGTATGACATGATGAGACTTAATGGTCCAAACGGGACTGGACCTGGAGAGGTCCAGTTAGACGGGACGTTCTTTAAAGGAAATCTGTTTTTCTGCCGTCTCAGAGATGCAGATCATACTAAGTCTTTGACCCCTGACCCCTGTGACACCGAAACCAAAAGACACCCCCCCCCCCCACCACACACACACACACCAAGTTGGCAGACGCTGCAACGCAAAGCAAAAACCGCCGCATCCCCTCTGATGTATTTTCCCATAGCAGTTCTAGACGGTCATAAGCCCAAAGTGCTTTACAGTCACACACACGCCGCACACCCATATATGGAACCCACCAGGGTCATGCTCTGTCTGTCTGTATGTGCTCAACCCCCCATGTCTGACAGTGACCGCAGCAGGAGACTCAAACAGGAATTCCCTCCAGAGCTACTGAGGCTCCGCCCACTGTCCTGCCTCTTAGGAAGTGTCAGTTTAAAGGTGTTGAATAATTGAGGTTGTTTCCATGGAGATAAAGCAGGTGAGGTTAAATGTCTGTGTGTGTTAGCAGGAGCAGCAGGTGACCCCCCCCTCTAGTTCACAATGAGTTTCTCAGATGTCCTTCACCAATCCTGACTTTTACGAGCACTGAAACAGCACTCACCTTCAGATAGGGGGGTTGTGTGTTTGAATCCAATATTAGGAGAGGAATTTGCCGTCCTGCTCCGTCCAGGGCAGGATTCAATAAAAGCTTTTCATATTGTTAATGTAAATATGACATCAAAGTGGTGAAAAAAGATGTTTTCAGCTGAAACGTCAGGCCTTAAGACTCCCACCCTTTCTGTGCTCCAACACTGGACTTCCTTGTGTAACCGCGGCAACCAGAAGAAAAAGTGACATACAAACACCAGTCCAGTCGAATCTTTACAGATTCAAATTATTGTCATAAGTTCTTAAGTTGTCCAGAACAACAAAACTGAAAATAGTTGATCCTCAGAAAGCAGGAGAAGCTAGAAGAAGAAAGCAAAGCCTTTTCAGATGAAAATATCCTCTGTTCAGAATGTCATTAAGAAATGTCAGTCAACAGGAACAGTGGAAGTTAAACCAAAATCTGGAAGAAAATCTCAGACAGAGCAGCTCACAGGATTGAGAGAAGAGCAAATCCAAACCCACATTTGACTGCAGCATCGCCTCCAGAAAGACCTGCAGACTCTGGAGTTGAGCTGCACTGTTCTACTGTCAAGGAGATACTTGTACAAATATGATCTTCATGGAAGAGTCATCAGAAGAAAACCTCTTCTACGTCCTCACCACAAAATTCAACGTCTGAAGTTCACAAATGAACATAGAAACAAACCTGATGCATTTTGAAACAAGTTCTGTGGACCGACCCGGTTCAGATGGAACTTTTGGCTGCAATGAGCAAAAGGTCCGTTTGGAGAAGAAAGGAAACAGAGTTCCATGAAAAGAACCTCAGTCCAACTGTTAAGCATGGAGGTGGATCAATCATGGTTTGGGCTTGTATTGCAGCCAGCGGAACAGGAAACATTTCACCAGTAGAAGAAGAATGGATTCCACCAAATTTCAGTAAAGTTTAGACACTAAGTTGATGTCATCTGTGAAAAAGTTGAAGTTGAAGAGAGGATGACGTCTCCAAATGATAATGATCCTAAACACACCTCCAAATCCACATTCTTACATTAAGAGACAGAAAGTGAACTTCAATCATCTGACCTCAACATCATTGAAATCTATGGATAGACCTGAAAAGAGCAGTGAGGAACAAACATCCCAGAAATCTGAAAGAACTGGAAGAAGAACGATGAAGAACGAAGAACGGATGAAAGAAACCTCCAACAAGAACTGAGACTCTTGGCTACAAAAAGCCTTTATAAGCTGTGATACTTACCAGGGGGGGCAGTACAAGGAACTAACTCTGCAGGGCGCACAAACTTTAGCACACACCGTTATTTTGTTATCTTTTATTTTGAAAGGGTAAATGATGGAAATAAAACCTCATTTTTGACATATTAGAAGAATGTCTCATCTGTAAACTGATTCTATAATCTTTCTGTGGGTTCTTTATGCACAATAGAACATTTTACCTGGGGGGCACAAACCTTTGATCCCTGCTGTACAAACATTAACTTTATTTTGAAAAGCTGGTTTAGAAACTCGTCAATTTGTTTCTCTTCTGATTTGAAATAAACAGACTGAGAACATCTGCTGAGATCTTCTGCCTCAGTGACAGGAGAACATACCATCACAAAGATTCCTTGCTTCTCACCTGTGTGCAGGTGAGGGACCTGTCCCGGGCTGACGAGGTGCTGGACCTGTCCGACTACGAGAGATGTGAGGAGATCAGGAAGAACAAGAGCCGCAGTAAGAAGAACCACAGCAAGTTCAGGCTCCAGTGCTGCTCCTCCACAGGAAACACGGTACTGCTCGGAAGTTCTCTCTTCTTCTGTCCTTTACCTGTGTGCAGAACAGGAGAACACACCTGGACCCTGACTTCTGTGATGGAGGTGTGTCATCTGTAGTCACAGGGGTTCGGACCTTGTCCAGCCACTGAGTGCTGGACTGTGGAGATTATTCTGGGATGGCTGACCGGTACAAACAGAGAGATGAGAATGTAGCGCATGTTCTTTTCAGCCCTTAAAGATGACTTTACTTTTACTGAAAGAACCGGATCAAAGACGGCGTCCAGAACCTTAAATGGGCGGGACCGTTCCACCTCAGTGTCAGCTGGCCATAGATGGAGCAGCACAGCCGCTCTATGGCATCTGGGGGAGGAGCTAAACATTAAAGACATTGCTGGTATCGGCTTTGATGGTCAACAGCTCAGTAAGACCCCGAAAGACAGTGGTGCTGGATCGGTTCTGACTCTGGGATTCCTGTGGTTTCATCCGCATTCTCCGCCCGCTTTGGTGGTGTCTGCACTTTCAAACGTGTTGAGCATAAACGCGACCTTGTGTTGGACCGTTGGATGTTCTGCATTCATCTGTCGTATGACCTCATCAGCTGCAGCATGTTTTTAGCTCATTTTGTCCTCACACTGCCCGTTAGGAAATGTTCTGTTCGTGCTGCAGGTTCCTAACCAGGTGTTCCTGGCGGTCAGTCCAGAGGAGAAGGAATCGTGGATCAGCGTGCTGAACACGGCCATCAGCAGAGCTAAGAACCGGATCCTGGATGAGGTGAGGTGGTGGCTCAGGCAGCTGCTTGCAGGTTTTCAGGAACATTTCTGAGCGGTTCTTCATCAGCAGGTTTATTACGTCTTGTTGATCCGGTCATTTAGCATCAAAGTGGTTCATAGGTGGCTAATTCTTCCACGGTGCGGCTGGTAGGGCGGATGACCTCTGATCAGAAGATTGCAGGTTCGATTCCCACCTTGCCCGCTCATCTGTCAAAGTGTCCTTGGGCAAGACACTGAACCTCACATTGCCTCTGATGGTTATAGGTTGGCGCCATTGTTGTGTGAATGTGTGTATCCAGTGATGTGTGTTTATTTATTAAAGATTTTTGTGTGTGTGTACACAGTGAGTACAGAAAGTATTCAGAGCCCTTTAAATGTGTCGCTCTTTCTTATATTGCAGCCGTTCATTTCATTTCAGTTCATTTTTCCTCATGAATGTTCACACAGCCCCCATACTGACAAAAACACAGAATTTTTGACATTTTTGCAGATTTATTCAAACAAAACCTGAAATATCACATGGTCCTAAGTATTCAGAGCCTTTGCTCAGTATTTAGTAGCAGCTCCTTTTGATCTAATACAGACATGAGTCTTTTTGGGAAAGAAGTTTTTCACTCCTCGATTTGGGATCCTCTGTTATTCCTCCTGCAGATCCTCTCCAGTTCTGTCAGGTTGGATGGTAAACGTTGGTGAACAGCCATTTTCAGGTCTCTCCAGAGATGTTCAATTGGGTTTAAGTCAGGGTTCTGGCTGGAACATTCAAGAACAGTCAGAGTTGTTGTGAAGACACTCCTTGGTTATTTTAGCTGTGTGTTTAGGGTCAATGTCTTGCTGGAAGGTGAACCTTCAGTCCAGTCTGAGGTCCTGAGCACTCTGGAGAAGGTTCTGGTCCAGGATATCCCTGTATTTGGTCGCATTCATGTTTCCCTCCATTGCTACCAGTCGTCCTGTCCCTGCAGCTGAACAACACCCCTCTATCACACACACTTTATATTTGTGTCCACCCCTAACGGGTTACGCTGAAAGGTGAACAACAGCAGAGTTCACGTTATAGTTGCTGATGGCACAGCTGTTAAGGAGATCATTTTGAATTGGAACTTCATGTCCAAACGTTGCTGACCGCTGGCCTAAACCATCGGCCAGACCTTCTGCTTCTAGGAATATTTGTTGTTTAACTAAAGATGAGTCATTTGTGGGAAAAAAGGAAAGTCCAAAA
This sequence comes from Oryzias woworae, assembly GCA_016861445.1. Taxonomy (NCBI): domain Eukaryota; kingdom Metazoa; phylum Chordata; class Actinopteri; order Beloniformes; family Adrianichthyidae; genus Oryzias; species Oryzias woworae. The sequence goes on from BOLG01000754.1 coordinate 383,394, forward strand.
GTTCTTTGACATGTTTGTTCTAGAACCTCAATAATAAGAACCGCTGTACTGAATGCTGCCAAAGCGACAGGTTTCCTACTTCTTCATGTTCCAGGTGACAGTGGAAGAGTCTCAGTTGTGTCACTTGACCCGTGATCGAGTGAAGATTCCCCACAACCGCCGACTACCAACCAGAGGCCACCTGCTGGCAGTGGTCAGTATAACTCCTTACGTCAGCAGTCAGAGCGAGCAGGGTGCATGTGCAGCCCAGAGGCCCAACAACACTCTCAGGACTGATTTGGAAACAGCGCCTCCTATCTACAGGGTGAAGATCGGTTTTTTTGTTTACTGCAGACCACATGAGGCATATCGCACACGAATGGTAAGTTTACATGTATGGGAGCTCTGCAGAAACAGAAACCCTAACCCGCTAATTTATCACATGAATCTTAACATATAAAAAGTAAATTACCAATAAATTTCTGTTTCTACGAAACAAAACATCCGTCTAAATGTAGCTTAGCTTTCATTCAAATTCATGTTGTTTGTGCAAATCTAAAATTCATGACTGTTTATGACCAATACTTCATTTACCATTTTACTACATATCTGGTTTCGTATCTGTCCGTCTTTTTGTGTGTACGTGAAATCATTTTCTATTGTGTAATTCATTACTTTTGTCTCATTATAACACAAATGTGGTTTATAACAAAACAAACAAAATGTTTACTGAGCAAAGCCAAATATGCATTGATACAAATGTTACTATTTTGTAGTGTCGTGCAAACTTGATGTATTGCTATCGATCAATAATATTACTTTTTATAATAATATTGAGCATTTATACTGTATTGTTCAGGAGTGAATGACCAGCATGTCATTCCAGGGTCTCTGTCTTTAGATCCCAATATTCTCCATTTCTGATCAGAGCTTAGAAAATTCCAGACTCAACTCTATCAGCAGTAGAGAGAAATGAGTTTGGATTCTCCAGACAAAGGTTTCAAACCTCCATATGTCCTGGGTTATATTTCCACTGAAAAACCCTGGCGTCTCAAGGGTCAAAAATGCATCATTCATCAGTAAGAAAGACATTAGAAATAGTCTGTCATAACCAATAAAGGTAATGGTGCACAAAGCATACCCAATTTTTAACGTTAATAACATTTATTGTAGAAAACGAAAATGGTTAAACGGCTGCCAGCAGCATCGAGGCGCCGTTTCAAACGAGTCCTGAGAGTGTTGTTGGTCCTCCGAGCCTGCAGATTCATCCTACTGCTCTGCGTAAGACTGGATCCAGCCAAGGAACCAGGTCTTCCTCAGAGGATGCTGACGTTTTTTGATGACCTGCCACCCTTTTGTCTGTTAGGCCTCCACCTCCTCCTCAGATGGGATGCTGACTCTGGACCTGGTTCAGGAGAACCCTGCCCCCACTCAGGGTCTGGACCGCTGCGACAAGTTCAAGCAGGAGTCAGACAAATCCACGCCCTGCTGTTCTCCTGACTCCCCCAGCTCCAAAACTGACAGCCTGTTATCAGCCCCGACCACCGGGTCTTCTGGGAAGAGTCCTCCTCAGGAGAAGATGGTCTCTGCCCCCAGCCCTGATCCGGGAGAGGCAGAGAAGAACCGATGTGCCTCCACAGACCAGATTCTGACTCAATCAGAGACCAGAACTGCAACAAAGAAGGGCGGGGCGTCCCCCCCACTGAAAGCAAAGGAGCCGGTCAGCCGCCTGCAGGAGCTCATCGGCCAGAAGCTGGAAAGGACGGAGCGTCTGCTGACGGAGGTGCGACAGGACGGGGGGTGGGGGGGGCAGAGGAGAGCAGGACTCGCCTGAAGAACTGAGAGCTGAAGCTGAGAGGCTCCTGGAGGAGGCGGCGGCGGCGTGGAGCCAGGCCCGAGATGTGCTGGAGGAGATCAAGGAGCTGAGGGTACTTCACCAGCAGCTGGAGCCCCCGTCCCCACAAGCCCCCCTCAACAGTGCCAAGCTGAGCTGCAACCGCATGAGCCTGATGTGAAGGAGAGGTTCTGAGTGGTTCTGGACCAAACCAGAACCAGCCAGAGCTCCGGACATCAGGACCGCCATCAGCTGGAGCATCTTGAGCACCTTTGCTGGTCTCCCAACAGGTGATGTCAGCTTCAAAGCTCCGCCCCAAAAGCTATCGGCTGTTCTCAGATGTCTCACCTGTGTGGACTCCAAGAGTCCACATGCAGTCTGGTTCTGCTGGAACTGGGCTCTGCTCCACACCTCAGCCCAGATTTGATACTAACTTCTGTCCTCATCTTTCGGACTCTTCAGAACTGGGTCCAGTCGGCACAGCAGCTTGAACGCTAAATGGTGAAGAGAGCTGTTGCCATAGTAACGGTACATACTAGCACTAGGAAAGGGGCGGGGCCATGAGTTTTTATGATTCACTTTTTGCAGTTGTGCGCCAAACCCTCCGAAGTATGGAGAGAAATGAGTATCACCCCGATTTGTGTGTGCGTAATCCTTGAGTTGTGCAAAACTTTGGATTTGTGAGTCCATAATTCTTGATTTGTAACTCATACAAAACATTTTGTGCATAAGAACACAAATTACAATATTAAAAGAATACAAAGCACACGAGCACAAATAAAAAATATGACCACTTGAAACTAACTACACAAACAAATCTTTCAAAATTAAGCACGAATCGCTGGTTCCACACACAAAACTACATGAACTCACAAACCTGATGTGAGACTCTCATGTCTCCCAGAAAGAAAAGATTCTGCTTAAGTGATGCGTTTAAAAGCTGCTAGAATGCTGGGTCACCAGAGTTTTCTCATCAGCCGCTTTGAACTTCAAATGTGAATAAGATCTGGTGAAACTTGACATTTTCCAGCTTTCCTGAACAGATTTGCTCAATAATTCATTAAAAAAAGACTAAATGGGGATTTTAATAACAGTTGTCCCTTAAAAATTAAAATATTTTCCAGAATTGACGGTCCATCTCTGCAGCCCCTCCCTGGCAGCGCCTCAGACGCGGGGCTCTCTCCCGAGCAGGTAACCCTCCGCTCTGGTCTCACGGAGGTTCTCCGCGGTGACCGTGAACCCACAGAGCGGAGATGGTTGATCAGCCCACCGGCCCGCTCCGATCTGCCGCTTTTCAGAGCGGTCCGGCGGGCAGCGGCACCTGCTGGTGACCATCCGTCACCAGGGAGAGAAAGTGAGAAAATATCAAATTTCACCAGATTATTCACAATGTAAGTTCAAAGCAGCTGATGAGAAAACTCTGGTGACCCAGCATTCTAGCAGCATTTAAACGCATCACTCGCGCATGAATCTGGGACTCAAATCAGATTATTGTGTAAATGGGGTTTTCTGTGTGCGTAACAAGCGATTCCTGCATCATTTTGAAAGATTTGTGTGCGTAGTTTCAAGTTGTCGTAATTTTAAGTTGTGTGTGTGTGCATTGTATTTTTTAGAATTTTGTAAGTTTTTTACTTATGCAAAACATGTATTGTATGAGTTACAAGTCAAGAATTATGCACACAAATCCAAAGTTACGCACAAATGGAAGTGATGCTTAGTTCTCTCCATACAGAAGAAACTGGTTCTGACCTTTCACGCCTTAAACGCCCCTCTTTTAAATTAAATTTATTTTTGTGTGAGAAATGCTGCCCCCTGCTGGAGCAGACAAGACCAGGTTCAGCCACCGAACACAACAAACCACAAGGTCAAGCAGGAGTGCCCCAACCCAGGGCTCGAGGTTCCGGTGTCCTTGTTTTCCATCCAACCTGCTATTGAAGCTCCTTATTGGGCAAACACACCTGATGCAGGTAATCAGCAGCAGATAAGACAGAGTTTGGCCCTCGAGGCCTGGATTTGGACACCCTTGGTCAAGATAGTTCTAGAAACTGTCTTCCTGCTGACTGTTCTTCCTAAAGCTAACATGTGCTGTGTGGCTGCTGCTGCTGTAAACATGCAGAGGATGATGGGAGTCCTAGGCTGAAATAAAACCTGCAAACAGAAACCAGCACAGCTTAAGCCTGAAGGTCAAAGAAGTGTGCATGATAGCTGGTAATTGGTGCTGTTGGCATCAGATCATGTGACAGGAAGTGTGACCTGGCAGACTTGCATGCCAAAGAGTCTCACAGGTCTTGCGAGCTGACAGGTGAATGCATCACACAGGTGGTGCAGCACGCAGGTAAACAAAGATCTGATCCTGTGACGACCTGAGTCCTAAGTGTGAGCAGATACCAGGATGACGCCCATCCCCAGTTCAGGTGTGTACCTCTGCTGCAGCACCAATGAAAGCGATCCTTTTCTCAGGCCACACCCCCTAAAACCATCACAGCTCAGACATCAGTAGAACTGGATCAAAATGTGATTGGTCATTTTGCAGTCAACATGAAGCACTCATTCAGATGCTGGAAGCTGCGGATTGTGGAAACAGTTGCCATGGTAACGGCTGAATGGACAAAGCAGAAGGAGGGGCCTCCCCCACGTTTTATTGAAAAACAATTAACAGGAATATAAAAATAAACCGGCGTGGAGTGAACCAATCAGCTTCTTAACCAGCTGTCCTCACCCACATGGACCAGAGACCCACAGCTACTGGAGCAGCGCCAAACCTAAAGCAGCAGACAGGTGTGGGACAGTTAAGGGGGAGGAGCTTGTCCGAACCAGAGGTCCAATTTAGGATTTTTCTTCCTTTTAATAGAACATCTCCATGGTACCAGCAGAAGAAGGATCATGGGAAGTGTAGTGATCTGTGTTCAGGGTCAAATATGGTTGGACTGGAGCGGAGGATCAAGTCTTCTCTGGGTCAGTTCTGATCCATCTGATTGGTTCAGCTCATCTGGAGGCAGTTCTAATTGAATTTAGAGCTGGGAAGTGATGCCACCTGGTGTTCTGTTGACCAACAAAAAAGGGACCTGCAGAACTCAGCGGAACCTTAAATTTGGATCCAGGTGGCGCTTGAGATCCATTGTGACCCGTGTCCCAGCTGGATCTTCTCCACAAAAAAGCAGGTCCACCTTGTTACCACGGAAACGGAACAGTATCTGCCAGCAGCACAGAGTCCTGATCTTTGAGCCACACTTCCTGCCTGCAGCCTCAGGCCACGCCCAGATTGGGTCATGGTGGTTGCAGGTGTGGGGGGGTGGACAGGGCAGCTACTCGTCTTCATCTTCATCCCCCTCGTCCTCTGCGTCCCTCTTCCTCTTCTCACCCTGACCCGAAGCTGCAGCATCATCTGAGGAAACCCAGAGTGAAGGTCAGACAAACTGGGGGAGGGGTCACATGACTTTCACATGAGTTTGAAATCCGTCATAAACACACACCCAACTGCAATGATGTCCAGTTTACCCAGAATGCCGAGGAAAAGTTTCTGCAGGTCTAGTGTAGACCTACGAGACTCACCTCCATCCTCATCTTCATCCTCCTCTTCCTCCTCCTGAACATAGTCTCCATCATCATCTTCATCCTTCAGAAACAAGAAGCTGCTCTCTGAGCTCAGTCATGAGCATACACCCCCCCCCTAAGAACCAGTGACAAACCTGGATGCCGTCCTTCATCAGATAGGAAAGGCCCACTTCATCTTCCTCTTCCTCAGAGCCTTGCTCCTCATCCTCATCTTCCTCCTCTCCATCACCATGTGGACCAGCCTCCTCCTCATCTGAAAGTAAACCGATGTGTTGACAGAAAAAGGATCATGAGTTCAGGTAAATATGAAGTTATCTGCAAGGAGGTGAAGCCTTTCTGGAACCAACCGAATGTTCTTGAGGAATTCCTGAGGTACGAGAACATGCTGAAAGACAGACCAGCCAGTAACAAATACTAAGCACAGAGAACCTCAGACGCGCCGAGAACACGGAGATGGCGAGAACACGGAGATGGTTAGAACACGGAGATGGTGAGAACACGGAGATGGTTAGAACACGGAGATGGGGAGAACACGGAGATGGTTAGAACACGGAGATGGCGAGAACACGGAGATGGTGAGAACACGGAGATGGTTAGAACACGGAGATGGGGAGAACACGGAGATGGGGAGAACACAGAGATGGGGAGAACACGGAGGTGGCGAGAACACAGAGGTGGGGAGAACACAGAGGTGGGGAGAACACAGAGGTGGGGAGAACACGGAGATGGCGAGAACACGGAGATGGTTAGAACACAGAGATGGGGAGAACACAGAGATGGTTAGAACACAGAGATGGGGAGAACACGGAGATGGTTAGAACACAGAGATGGGGAGAACACGGAGATGGCGAGAACAGAGATGGTTAGAACACAGAGATGGTTAGAACACAGAGATGGGGAGAACACAGAGATGGGGAGAACACAGAGATGGGGAGAACAGAGATGGTTAGAACACAGAGATGGGGAGAACACGGAGATGGTGAGAACAAGGAGATGGGGAGAACACGGAGATGGCGAGAACACGGAGATGGTTAGAACACGGAGATGGGGAGAACACAGAGATGGCGAGAACAGAGATGGTTAGAACACAGAGATGGGGAGAACACAGAGATGGTTAGAACACAGAGATGGGGAGAACACAGAGATGGGGAGAACAGAGATGGTTAGAACACAGAGATGGTTAGAACACAGAGATGGGGAGAACACAGAGATGGGGAGAACACAGAGATGGGGAGAACAGAGATGGTTAGAACACAGAGATGGGGAGAACACGGAGATGGTGAGAACAAGGAGATGGGGAGAACACGGAGATGGGGAGAACACGGAGATGGCGAGAACACGGAGATGGGAAGAACACGGAGATGGTGAGAACAAGGAGATGGGGAGAACACGGAGATGGGGAGAACACGGAGATGGCGAGAACACGGAGATGGGGAGAACACAGAGATGGTTAGAACACGGAGATGGCGAGAACAGAGATGGTTAGAACACAGAGATGGGGAGAACACAGAGATGGCGAGAACACGGAGATGGTTAGAACACAGAGATGGTTAGAACACAGAGATGGGGAGAACACAGAGATGGGGAGAACAGAGATGGTTAGAACACAGAGATGGGGAGAACACGGAGATGGTTAGAACACGGAGATGGGGAGAACACTGAGATGGCGAGAACACGGAGATGGGGAGAACACAGAGATGGTTAGAACACGGAGATGGCGAGAACAGAGATGGTTAGAACACAGAGATGGGGAGAACACAGAGATGGTTAGAACACGGAGATGGGGAGAACACGGAGATGGGGAGAACACAGAGATGGCGAGAACACGGAGATGGTTAGAACACGGAGATGGGGAGAACACGGAGATGGGGAGAACACGGAGATGGCGAGAACACGGAGATGGTTAGAACACGGAGATGGGGAGAACACAGAGATGGCGAGAACACGGAGATGGTTAGAACACAGAGATGGTTAGAACACAGAGATGGGGGAGAACACAGAGATGGGGAGAACACAGAGATGGTTAGAACACAGAGATGGTTAGAACACAGAGATGGGGAGAACACAGAGATGGGGAGAACACAGAGATGGTTAGAACACAGAGATGGGGAGAACAAGGAGATGGGGAGAACACGGAGATGGGGAGAACACGGAGATGGCGAGAACACGGAGATGGGGAGAACACAGAGATGGTTAGAACACGGAGATGGCGAGAACAGAGATGGTTAGAACACAGAGATGGGGAGAAACACCAGAGATGGGGAGAACACAGAGATGGGGAGAACACGGAGATGGCGAGAACACGGAGATGGTTAGAACACGGAGATGGGGAGAACACAGAGATGGCGAGAACACGGAGATGGTTAGAACACAGAGATGGTTAGAACACAGAGATGGGGAGAACACAGAGATGGGGAGAACAGAGATGGTTAGAACACAGAGATGGGGAGAACAGAGATGGTTAGAACACAGAGATGGCGAGAACAGAGATGGTTAGAACACAGAGATGGGGAGAACACAGAGATGGTTAGAACACAGAGATGGGGAGAACACAGAGATGGTTAGAACACAGAGATGGGGAGAACACAGAGCTTTAGACACAAAACCAGCCTGAAGCCATGATACCTTTGCTTTCACGACGTTTTCAGAAGTACTAATGGTTTAGAAGAACCAGCAGAGCCGGTATCTTCTGACGCCATGCTGTCTCCTAGACCGTGAGGGATGGAAGTTTACCGTTGTCCGACGCCTCGTTGTCCTCCTGGTCGAACCCGTCCAGGTAAGTGAGCTGTGGCAGCAGCCGGAAAACGCGCTTCCTGTAGTCGTCCAGAGAGGAGACGTCGCAGCCGTACAGGTCTAGACTCTTCAGGGCCTTCAGGCCCTGCTGCAGGTCACATGACATCACCATGACATCACCATGAGCGCAGCAGATCTCCTGGGAGGATGTGAGGAGCACGTGGACTTACAAGCGGCTCCAGGCAGCTCAGCTCCTTCAGCTTGTTGCTGCTGAGGTTGAGATGGGTCAGGTTGGGACACTTCTCCACCAGCGTGTTCAGCCCCCCAGTGATGGAGTTCTCACTGACCTCCAGCTGAAACACAACAGTCGACCCTCAGATCTGTTGAAGCAGCAGGAACGCCGAAACCAGTTCAGCTCAAACTGAATCTGAAACCAGTCTGGTTTGGGTTCGACATCACTGAGGAGGTACCATCTGTCACAGCGTACAGCCCCTAAACCAAGCTCTGTCTGAGTTTTCTTAGCATCCACCCAGACCTCCTTTAACGTGATTTGAATTAAAGCTGCATTTTGACAGGCCGCCGACTCTCAGCTATACAGTTCCTGGACATGCTTGAGTCTCATGTTATGCAGCCTACTCCCAGCAGGGGGCACACGCTTGACCTTGTTATCAGTCATGTTTACCTACCACTGTTGTGTACCTGGCTGTTTTAATAACAACACCTGTTTTATCAGACACTTCCTGCTAGCTGGTCTTCCAAAAACCAACATCAAGAACATTCAGGTTCTCCAGAACTTTACTCACTACTTGATTCTATTTAGCTTTTTATGCCTCTGTTTAGTGCAGTGTGATGCTCTTGTATTTGGACCTCATTTCTGGCTCGTTTTGCGCCCCCAGCTGCCCCCAGTTCCATCTGCTACACCATTCAAAGCTGTAGTTGTAGAGTTTGATAATCTAGTTCTTTAGCAGTTCCAGCACATCGTCTGTCCGTCCTTCATGTGGACATTTCTCAGGTTTCTGATTTTTTTCTCACAAGATGGAATTTTTTGAGTTTTTCCTCACTAATAAAGGAGGGTCAAATATGAAGTTAGATTTGATGCTAGAGTTTTGTTTGTCTGTAAAAGTTTGGCAGTTGTAGCAGACTTTGTGTGTAAAAAGGTTTTGTTACAAAAAATCCAGTCTGTAACATGACGTCTTACACACACACCAAGCATTTTTAAGGACTAACATTTTCTTTTGACATCTACAAAACTCCTTTACAGACGGACAAAACTTTACCAACAAATCTAACGTCATAGTCTCAGGGCAGGGATGCTAGTTTAGCTCAACCAGCTATTGCTCGTATTTTAGGACGTCGTGATCTTTGTATGAATACCAGTGTGAACCATAGTCATCATTGAGACAGCATGGTTGTGATTTTGGACAAAACTGAATGGAACTCTGCTATTTAACTTCTCACCAAGGCCAGGAGGCGGGGCTTATGTCACCGCCACTTCAAAATCCCTGCATTGGCTTCCCACGGTTCAGCAATGACTTTCACATACAGTGCCTTGTGAAAGTATTCGGCCCCCTCAAATTTTTCAATCTTTCTTATATTGCAGCCGTATGCTAAAATCAATTAAGTTCTTTTTTTTTTTTTTGACAAAAAACACAGAATTTGACATTTTTAAAGGTTTATTCAAGGAAAAGTGAAATGTCACATGGTCCTAAGTATTCAGACCCTTTGCTGTGATACTCATACAGCGCCTTGTGAAAGTATTCGGCCTCCTTGAACTTTTCAATCTTTTGCCACATTTCAGGCTTCAAACAGAAAGATATAAAACTGTAGCTTTTGTGAAGAATCAACAACAAGTGGGACACAATCATGAAGTGGAACCAAATTTATTGGACATTCCAAAGTTTTTTCACAAATAAAAAACAGAAAAATTGGGCGTTAAAATGATTCTGTCGCTTTACTTTCAGTTCAGCAAAACTCTCTCCAGACGTTCAGTGAGGATCTCTGAATGATCCAATGATGACCTAAATGATAATGATGAGAAATAGAATCCTCCTGTGTAATCAAGTCTCCATATTAATGAACCTGCTCTGTGATCGTTTCAGAGGTCCGTTCAAAGAAAGCATCATGAAGAACAAGGAACACACCAGGCAGGTCCCAGATACTGTTGTGGAGAAGTTTATAGCTGGATTTGGATACAAAACGATTTCACAAACTTTAAACATCCAAAGGAGCTCCGTGCAAGCGATAATATTGAAATGGAAGGAGTATCAGACCACTGCAAATCTACAAAGACCGGGCCGTCCGTCTAAACTTTCTGCTCAAACAAGGAGAAGACTGATCAGAGATGCAGCCAAGAGGCTCATGATCACTCTGGATGAACTGCAGAGATCTACAGCTGAGGTGGGAGAGTCTGTCCATAGGACAACAATCAGTCATAAACTGCACAAATCAGGCCTTTATGGAAGAGTGACCAGAAGAAAGCCATTTCTTAAAGGCATCCATAAAAAGAGTCATTTAAAGTTTGCCAAAAGCCACCAGGGAGACACACCAAACATGTGGAAGAAGCTGCTCTGGTCAGATGAAACCAAAGTCCAACTTTTTAACAACAATGCAAAACGTTATGTTTGGTGTAAAAGCAATACAGCTCATCACCCTGAACACCAATCTGAATCCAATCCAGAATCTGTGGAAAAAACTGCTGCTCACAAACACTCTCCATCCAACCTCACTGAGATCCAGCTGTTCTGCAAGGAGGAATGGGCAAAAATTTCAGTCTCTGGATGTGAAAAACTGATAGAGACAAACTCCAAGCGACTTACAGCTGTAATCGCAGCTAAAGGTGGCGCTACAAAAATATTAACTTAAAGGGGCTGAATCATTTTAATGCCCAATTTTTCTGTTTTTTATTTGTGAAAAAACTTTGGAATATCCAATAAATTTGGTTCCACTTCATGATTGTGTCCCACTTGTTGTTGATTCTTCACAAAAATTACAGTTTTTTATCTTTATGTTTGAAGCCTGAAATGTGGCAAAAAGTTGAAACGTTCAAGGAGGCCGAATACTTTCACATGGCGCTGTACTTTAAAGAGTTTTCAAATAGTCTTGCGTCTTCTTGTCTCTCGTAACCTTTAATAAAATATAAACCCTTGCGGATCCTGAGATCCTCCAGCACAGGTCACCAAAACCTTCATAGAGACATCATGGCCCTCGATTATGGAACGCTCTGCCAAAGGACCTGAGGGCCACAGAGTGTAGATGTTTTTGAGAAAAAGCTAAAGACACATTTTTTTACTTAAACTTCGAGCTCATTGGATTATTTTTATGATTTTGTATTTTTATTATTTTACTGTCTTAAGATTTACACTGGATTATTAACCCTCCTTATGTTAATGATTTATGGATTATTACCTATTATCAGAGTTTTAAGAGTGTTTTGATTTTAAAAATGTCCTCAGCTGGGTACCCCCCCTCCAGTTCAGCTGCGGCTGCAGACGGGGCCCCGCGGCTGCAGACGGCCCCGCAGGCCCCGCGGCTGCAGACGGGGCCCCGCGGCTGCAGACGGGGCCCCGCAGCTGCAGACGGGGGGCTGCTGTTGTTTTTTGTTATACAGCCCAAGATTGATTTGCTTAAAGTTCATTCTAGTTCCTGAATGTTTAGAAGCTTGTCAGAACACTGCGGATCGGATCTTCTGGGGTTCAGATCTAAAAGCTGATGTGATGAAGATGCTCAGAGCTCCGCCTTCAGAGATGGCGTCCTCACCTTCTGCAGTTTGGGCAGCAGGGGCATCTTGGACAGCGAGCTGAGGCCCACATTCACCATGCTGAGGACCTCCAGCTTGGTGAACTCCTCCGACAGACCGTCCACCTCTCCGTCGCTGGAGCAGCAGTTGTCCACCACCAGCTCCCCCACCTGGAAGCAGACGGCAGTTGAGCAGCCCTGCAGCCCTGCAGACCCCCTTCACCGCAGCACACATCTGCTCCTGCATAAAGTGTCCCACAAGAAACCTCGTCCGGTGGCTGGGTCCTGGTTAGACCCAGAACCGGGCCTCGCATATCGGTACCAGACACAATACTGTGTTTCTGCTTCTCGGAGGTTTACAAACCAGGCGTGTTTTTAGTCTTGCGTGTCATCAGCGCCGCAGCGGATTGGATGATGAGGAGCATGGTTTTTCTGGAGGAACCGCCGCTGCAGTAACTGGGCATCAATGGTCGCAGGTTTCAGAACCAGGAAGCTTTTCTTAGTCACCATGGACACCAGCCAAGGTCCTGCGCCCCCTGCTGTCCGTTTGATGGAACGCGAAGATCTGGACCAGAACCGAGCTCTGGACTCTGGACTGGCAGTGTTTGAGTCCAGAGAGGTCCAAATGTTTGTAGTGTTCTGTGCGTAGAATGAGGGTTCTACAGAATACACACTTCAAGTTCCATCAATGAACGGCACCTGTGGAGGAGGAGAAAGTATTGGTACCGCCCATCCCGAACCTGAACCCCGCAGTGGTTTTCTGGATGGTGAAGGCAAACGGACCGGAACCGGGACGGCCCCACTTCCGGTCCAGATTCGAGCTGCGCCCTCGCCTGACTGCCCCAACATCCGTGAGATGAACCGAACCTGTCGAAAAAAGCGAATCGAACACGGAAATCCAGCTCCGAGACTGGACTGCGCACGCGCATTGAATGTGGGCCGAACCGTCTCCCCGAGCTGAGAGCTCAAATACGTGAAAACGCCGAACCTTTACGCAGAACCGCCGTTTTGTCAGGAAACACGTCCCATCATCGAGCCCGCAGTCAACAGAACCGACCAGGAAGCCCGCACGTGGAGCGGGCGGGAAAGAGTCGCGCGGCCGCGTGGCTCGCGCTAAACCAGCGGAGCGCGCGCGCGCGCGCATCCACCGCCTTGCTACAGAATCAGAAACAGGAGCGGCTGCGGGATTCTCACGCACCTCGGCGGGACTTCGGTTTCGGAGCTCGAGGCTGATCCTCTTCTTCATCTCCATGATGAAGCGCGAGCACAGAAAGTAGCAAAACAAAAGGCGATGATGCGCGCGCGCGGCCCTGTCCTCTGTCGCGGACACGCCTCCACGCACATTTTCAAAGGTTCTGGGTCCACGCGGGATTTGATTGGTTCTGTCCAAAGACAAACTGTAGAAGCTCCGCCCCCACAGGGTACGATTCCAAACTCTGGCCCGCCATTGGTCTGCGCGTCAGAGCGGACCAATGACAACGCGAGGATGGGTTTTAAAATGTTAAGCTCCGCCCCTTTCTTAAGAATCGGTTTGATCTTTAGATTTCCAGGATGGAGTTCTTCAAATCTAAGTAAATGTGCTGCTTTTCCACTTTCAGGTGCTTGAATCCGCGGCCCCCCACCAGAGTTTCTTCACTTCCGTTTGGACTTGTTCTTGTTGCGTTTTCTTCTTTTTTTAAATAAACGTTGTTCTTTTGGCCGCTCAGTCAGTCACGTGCGTGTGCATGAAATGCCTCAACATTAAAGCGCCTCTGTTGGCTCCATTAACACGCTGATCTGCCTCCTTTATCTCCAGATCCTGAGAAACGTCAGCTTAAGAACAGCGGCCACTCAGCCATGAAGAGGAAGGAGACCAGTCAGAATCTCACGTTTATTTAGGCTGAACGTTTGATTGGAATAAACATGATACACAACCAGTAAAAAAGCTCCTTAACCGTGATGATGGACGTTAAAAAAAAACAAAGAGATCAAAAGAAGCAAACTGTATAAATAGGTCAGAAAAGAGTTTCATCTGAATGGCAATAAGACCTGACGCCACAAAAGGAAAGGATCTTTGTTGAATAATCATATAAATAAATACACTGAATTTGAAAGTTTCTTTCTTGGAATATCATGTGATCCACACTGGAGACTGAGAGACAGAACCAGAAACTCCTCCTTCCTGACGCTCTGGATCAAAGGCTCAGAACGTCTGGCGCCCTTCCTGATGGTTAATGATGGTCTGGTTTACCGCTCCTTCAGGGCGACTGGAATCAGGAAATCCTGAATGTTCAGAACAATCAAACCTGCATGTGGCAGAACATCCGGTTTTTATTCGTAAGCTAACTGGAAAACTACAGAAATTCTGCTTTTTTAAGATAAAACATTCAAACTTCACGTTCTCATGCAACTTAGAATCCGTTTTTGAAGGTTTGAACTTTGGTACAGCACAGAGCTGCTGGAACCCGGACCGGATCTCTCAGCTCTGAACACAATCACATGGACTCGTGAAGATTTGATTTCTTAAACTGAAAAGAATAGAACTCATGCTCCCTTCTTGCGGAGATGTAGGGCACACCTACCCAGGTGTCTGTGAGAGCAGAGGCTTCTGCAGCCATGCATACCGGGAATCTGGCACCGTGGCAACCTGCTTTGGTGAGCCTGCTGCTGGAGGAGAGAACATGGGTGCCTCCCCAGGAAAAAGGGTCAGCTTTCTGCTGCAGGACCAGACCACCGCACTGGAGGTCATCAGAGTGCCTGCTCCCGCGGCGGCAGCATGTGCAGCACCTGATCCAGCAGCTGCAGCGCCCGGTGCAGGTGAACCTCCAACCAGCATGGGGTGTCTTTGATACTCTGTCGCGGGTAGTCCGACCCCCATCCTTTGACAAAGCTTAGACGCACAATGCATAGTCTGCGCAGGTCGTCCACGCCCAGTCCTGCAGACGCAGACACACCTGGAGGAGCCAAACACAAGTGCAGGTGACGGCCGCGTCTCAAGTGAGAGCTCAACAATCATCTGAAAAGTTTCACATGTGGAGTTGGACACAGTTCCGTTAAAGAGAACAAACGACAAAGTAATCAGAGTTTTACTGAAGGGGGGGTTGATATGCTCCAGTCTGGTCTGGATCAGAACCAAGGCCCAATTCTTTATTCCACTATAATGACAGGAAGTGATCAAGAAAAGGTTTCCATAACCTCTCCTTCATTCACAGGGTCACTGAGGGGCATCACAGGCCCACAAACATGCCTCCCAGGGGGCAACTGCGCCAAAAAATCCAAAACCCGGAATGGAACCGCCACCAACTTTACAAAACACCATAAGAAGAGCTTTGTTGTGGAGTGGAATCTCAGAAAGAATGAATGTCTCTTATCACAGCTCAGGTGTGGGCAGATGAGAAAGAAACCTCCAACCGTGGATGATACACACGTGGACAAAATTGTTGGTACCCCTCAGTTAAAGCAGGAAAAACCCTCTGCCTATTTATTATATTTTTATTTATTGTTACTTTTGTAAGTTTCAAGTGATTTCAGTGAGAATTGTGGGTTTTTCCTTCTTTAACTGAGGGGAACCAACAATTTTGTCCACGTGTGTAACATGTTCTTTGGTTTGTTTATGGTAAACAATAAACAACAACATACTTTTATGCTCACAGCTGACTGTGAACAGAACAGTGTTTGTGTGATGGTTTCAAGATGGCGCTGTCATACTCACTGACTGCAGGTACCATGCCCCCAGTGCTGTTCGGACCAGGAATTGCACCAACGACCACCGCCGCCTGAGCTGCCGCCGCCTGCTGCTGCATCTGTCTGTGGCACTGCCGCAGGTCAAACACCTGCAAACACACAGGTGCCACGCAACAGGTGAACACAGTCTCCAGCTGGAAGTCGTGCCCTCACCTGCAAGGAGTCACCTTTGACCTTCAGATCGTGACTTTCCATCACAGACAGCTGAGAGACAAACAGCAGTCAGAAAGAATCAGAAACGTGCACGTCAAACCTACAGAAACGACTGATGTCCCCCACCGCCACCCCAAAACGAGAGTAAAACGAAGCATTGGTCACAAGCATTAGGTGCACTTTTTTTAGAAGTTAATGGTACAACGCTGTTTTACCTTCATCAAAGGCCCAAAGCGCTTTACAGTCCTATTCACACACTGATGGAGGCTCCACTGCCAAACAATGGCGCCAACCTTCCACCAGAGGCAATGTGGGGTTCAGTGTCTTGCCCAAGGACACTTCGACACATGGGCGGGCAATGCAGCAAAAAGAACCTGCAATCTTCCAATCAGAGGTCGGTCATCCTACCGCTGCCCCCCCACCCCCCACCCCAATGGAAAATGATGGAAAAGGAAAACTGATAATGGAGAATTATCACTTTTAAGGAAGAATTGCTCCAATCTGCAATCTGTCTGTCCTGAGCTTAGGACTGACAGACAGATAGGTAGCAGTGAAAACAATAAAGTCACCTTGATGTAAGCTCCAGGGTAGATCTTATGAACCCCATCTCCTGGCACTCGGCCTGCTTCTCTGTCCAGATAGTAACTCTGAACAAACACAGAGTGGTCGCTAAGGCAACGCATCCAGACGTCCCCTTCCCCACGACACTCAAGCTGAACCCCTCGACCAATGTGGAGCCTGCAGGACAACAAAGCTCACTGATCACACTCATCTAAACCCGTCTAATTTGATCGGAAGAAGACTGGACTGGTGTGGAGAGTCACCTGGCCCGATGGCTGGCAGCGGTGCGGTGGACATTGCTCAGCTGACCCAAACAAAATCGATCCCCTCCAGAAGGGTCCACATAGCCATCCACTGTAACCAGTGGACAGCTGGACTGTACCTTAAATATTTCACCAACTTGAACATCCATCTCAAAGTAAGAGATGGAGCACCAAAATTCAGGACCTGTGGATCAGAGATGTAGCTGAAGCACAGAGGACATCTCCACCGAGGCTGGATATGACGATCACAGTCCGCTCACATCTGGACGGCAGTCTCACCTGGATGGTTGGACACTGGCTGTGGGTATGGAGCGCTGTGGTGCTGCGACCCTGCAGGAACAATGACTTGGTAAAGAAGTACTGCACAACATCACACTGGCAATATGCAACTACATCTGTGACTTGTGGAAGGAAGTTGTGTGGCATTGCTCAAAGCACTGCTGTGTGTTGCACCATTGCAGCTTTGAGCTGCACTGCAGTTCAGGCCTGCAAATAAGCCTCTACACAGGTCACAGGTCACACATGGCGATCACCTGTCAATAAAAGATAACTGGCCTAAGTCTGAACACATGGCGGTGTCATGAAGGGGGTCCTTAATGACTCAGCTTTCCATCTCATTGCCCCTCTCAACAATCAGATATGGTACATTGAACAACCTAACCAACAGGGGGCAGCAGATGAAAATTAAATTGTTTTTAAATCAAATATTTTGGGTTCTTCTGGTTCCAACAATTAGGTAGGCTACATGGTACAGTTAGGAACTTTAAAAAACACATCTACCAATATCAGCATTACAAGCTCTCACACAGCAAACACGCCAGCATTATTTCCACAATGAAAGGGTCTTTGGTAGAACGGATGATACAACTGAGTTAGGTGGCCTGTTTGATGAAGGTCAGGATCCAAAAGAGTTTTGGTGAAAGAACAGCTGAAGCCCGGCCTCATGGACGACACCAGTTCAGTAAGACAAATATTCAAAATGAGTCATAGGAACTAAAAAGCGGGTTTCTGTGAAAGTCAGAAAAATGAGCGATGTGCCAAACCCTTAAACGGCACATGAGCAAACACACGGCGGCACTGTAGAATTTGTTAGGTTGTTACTTTACCCTTAAACACCACAGATGTTGGCAACATTTAAATAAAACATACTCTGACATGCTGCAACTTTCTGACTGTTTAACAATCAACATGCAATCAACATGGATCAGCTGATCCTGTCGTGGAGAAAAGTGGCCGTACACGATTTACGTTAACTCCATAAACGGTTGAAGACTTACAATAGTTGAAAGAACTTCAACACTGGAGCTCAGGTGTTGATTAGTGTATTAGAATGTATATTTCTCATCCGAAACACCTCCAAAGCGTTATTTTGATCCATTCATACATCTGAGCATTCCTCTAAAACCTGCGCTCTGAGCAGCAACCCCTCCCAATCCACAAGAACCAGCGGATTCTCGCATTCATACGTATGAACGCGAGAACAGCCCCTCCCAGGAAGAGTCTGCGCTGCCAGCACCGCCCCCAGGCTAACACACACACTCACACTTTCTTTGTGAAGCTAGCAGTGTTCAACAAAACACTTTCATTATAAATGCACATCCATCTTTGAAAAACTTTGGATGTTGTTTGTTTTTATGAGCCAAATGTAGAAACGCTGCCGAGGCCGGCTCTAGGATGTCATCATGAAATGCGTGGCACCCACAAGGAGCAAAAGGGCCTCAGGGATGAAGGAGTCTTACTTCCAGGTAGGAAAAGAAGTTGTATTTCATATATAATTTGTTCTTTAGTGTGCCAAAGGTAATCTATGATCAAATATACTTTGAAAGGGTTAAGAACAGCATGGTATCAAGAAGTCCAACGATAACGCATCGCCCTACCAGGAGCTAGTTTCCATAAGGGATGTGGTTTCAGATAGCGCCACCTAGAGTCCAATCACTACGCACACTGTCTTTGTATTTTGGGGTTTGAGTCTCTTTGTTGAACAGTAATCAAACTACAAACCCAGAAAGCCACGCCCTCCTAAATTGCTATTCATGGCCAAAATGTTGGAACTGAGCAGGATGGGGATTTTTCTGGTCCAGACGGCATGGCTAACGTACACAGACGTTGGAACTGTAAACTACACAAAGCAAAAACATGTCTTCCTATAAAATCTAACAATCCTGGAAAATCAAACGGATTGGTTTGTAGGAACCCACAGTTCCAGGATGAAGGATGGACGTCATCCAGTCCATGTTAGAATAGACAAAAGTGACCTGCTTTGGTCTGGAACCAAAGTATGACGGTGCAAAACCAGTTGGGCTCTTGAAGCTAGCAGATGAACGCGTACAAAAGTGGGTCAAAGGGCCATGATGGTGATATAATGGTGGCTGCATCGCGTGGCTCCTCCCACTGTTGTGATGTCCTGCTGGTGTGTAGGGCGTGGAGCTGTTCCCGGTCCAGGAAGCTGCAGGGAGGACAAAAACCTGTCACGGTGTGTCCGGTTCTACAGGCGACGTCTGGTGAAGGTGCAGTACCAGGTTTGGGGGGGCAGCTGAACTCAGGGCTCTGCGGGGATGGCGAGCTGAGGGTAACAGTGTGGTGAGACTGGGGGGACACCGGTGGGGAGGCCTGTCCTCCGTGATTTCGAGGTGAGATGATCTGCAGGAGACTGGATCCCTCTGAGGTCTCATCAACGGTCCCGGCAGAAATCCCCCCGGGGTTCTGAGCAGAGGTCATGGAGCCCCTCCCTCCAGAGGAGACCACAGCGTTACCGCTGCCCATGTTTGGACAGCACCCCATGATCGCTTCACTTACCTGGTGGAGACAGGGGCATGCTGGGATACATGCCCACAGAGTGAGCCTGGCTGTACGGGTCTGGGTGGGGGGCCAGGTCCAGCTGCAGGCAGTCCTGCATGAACTCCTCTTTGATCATAGTGTGAGGACCTGGGGGGCAAGCAGACGGTTTCATGGAGTTCACCCCAATGAGGACTGAGACTGCAGAGCGTGTGTACCTGTGGGGGGAGCGGCCGCCACCCTCTCATAGTGGTAGGGGTTCACACACACGCTGTCGTATTTAAGGTCAAAGGCGAACTGGCAGAACTTCACGTGCTTCAGCTCGTTCTTGTGAAGGTCGGGCCAGCGCCACAGACGGGCGTAGATGACGTGAGGGAAGCCCTTCCTGCCCGCCACCTACGCAGGTTTGAGACGGGGACAGGTGTGAGTCTGTGTGAGTCTGTGTGAGTCTGTGTGTGTGTGTGCAGCTGAAGGGCAGTCCTGACTGCAGACAAAACACCAGCAGTCGACTTCATGACAACACAAAAGCTGATGATGAGCAGGAGCTCCTGGAACGCTTACTCACTGTTACACACACACACACACACACACACACACACGCATGCACGCACACACACACACACAAACAAACACACACACTTTCTTCCACAGGCACTCTCTCACACATACACACTGACACACAAGTTCCCGCTCTGTCTGGCTTAAGTTAGCCCCGCCCCCTTCCTGTGTTTCAGACAAAACAAACCAAGGCCCGTCCTCTCCCCTGCTCCTGGAGGACACTTTTTCTCTCTGTGGATTCAAGCAGAAGTTCTGTTCTGTGAAACCCGGAGACCCTTTTTCAAATGCAGAGAACAAAACCCCACCTGAGTGTTTGGCACCAGAACCAGGCAGCAGGACCAGAAAGATTCTGAACTTCTAACTTAGATCTTCAATGGTTCTTGTTTGCACTCGCCCCCCCGGTCTGCAGCGAACGGCGTCAGTGAGGTTCTGAGGAGGTTCTGCTGCTCTGTGTGAGCAGATGGCAGCAGTCAGGTGGGCGGGTCACACCCAGTCTGAACTCTGCAGACGGCCATTATCCCACACTGACTCAGTAGCAGGACCCGGAGCCCCGCCCACTGTCAGTCTGCTGTGTGACCCACCCCATTTCAGGCAGGTAGAAGAAGCGCCCTCCCTCCCCCTTCCTGTTGACCTCCAGGTCAAAGGTCTGATGTGAAATAAAGGTGTGACCCGGTGCCAGCATGGCCGTCCCACCCAGATCGTCCTCTCAGGGTCATGTCTGGGATCAGAACCCCAGCTCTGTCCCCAGAGAAACCTGAAGATTTTGTAGTCCAGCTTCACCTGGGGGGGGGTTACCTGTAGCCGGCCATCCAGCGTCCTCTGGATGGTGACGCACTTGCTGGGGTGGACGCCGTTGGTGGTGATGGCAGTGATGAGCGAGTCCAACTCGTCCTTCTTCTCCTTCAGCTTCTTCACCAGACTCTCAATGGCCCGCTTAGCGAAGCCCTCGTTTTCCCCCCCCTGCCGGTGACACATCAGGCTGTGCACAATGCTGAGGCAGGCGTCTGCGGAGCTGGGGGCGGGGCCAAGCAAGGACATGGCCACCTGAGGAGAGAAGCACATGATGTTTGAGTTACAAAGATGGAGCCGGACAGCATCTGCTCAGGAATAATGGTCGATGGCGTGGGCTTCTGTAGCACTGAGGGGGCGGAGCTGCCGTGCAGAAAGTAACGTGGAGCTGAGTGTCTCTCACGCCAACGCGTCATCAAACATGGTCCATCAAGGCGTGATGTTCAGAGCAGATCTGCTCCACCTCAGCTCCTCAAGCACTCACTGAGGCTGGGGGCCCCGGGGGCCAGAGCCGCTGGGAAGGGGCTCCTGCTGACCTCCAGAGACCTCCCTTCTGCTGCTTCATCTCTGCAGCAGGACAGACAGCTTCCCTCCAAACTAAACCCGCATCCCACAGTCTGAACAGCCCAGTGATGTCACAGCCATCGATCAGTGACGTCATGAGATGCTGATGCCACACCGCGGTTCAGACAGACGGACAGGTCGCGCGGCAGCAGCAACAGTTGTCGGTTCGAAGCCCGCGGGGATCCGCAGCGGCACTCACCGGGACGGAGCGCGCTGCGCGCGGCTCTGCTGGGCTGTGCGTCCTCGGGTCCGGAGCTGCGCGCGGCGGTGTGTCCGCGTGTCGTCCGTCTGCCCCAGACTGTCTGCGTGGGGGAGGGGGGAGGGGGTGTCACGCTCCACAGACGGCCAGACATAACAGGAAGCTTGCTGACCTCTGAGTCCCTCCAAAACAAAAGCACCGAGCGGCTCCGCTTCATGCCGGCTGTTCTGCGGCTGCGCGAAGGAAAAACCGACACAAACACGTGACTGGGACGTGAAAGAGAAAAACAGGTGTTTGAGGCGATGTTCGGGATAAAACATGAAACTCCGCAGTGGGTTGTTTCCTTGATAGTTAAAACCAAAGCATTAACTGTCATCACTGTGAAAGCTGGTCATCACAGGAAGCTTTCCAGGAAAAAAGCCTCATGGGGCTTTTATTTTGAAGGACTATACGGGAAACTTTCGTTGTGCGAGTCGCCCACGCGCAGTGGTCGCTCGCGGTTGTCTGGGTGTTTTTTGTTTTTTGTTTTAAACCGTGCGTGGTGTTTTTTCACTTGAGAAACAATTTACTCGAAACTATGAGAAGAAACATAAATACAGAAAAAAGAACCGAAAAAGTCATGAGAAGATTACAAAACATCTTCCAGCTGATGGTTCTTGGATATGTGATTGTTGTGGGGAAAGAAAAGACTGGAGGCTGGATTCCTGTTCATATCGATCACATTGATCACCACGACCACTGATCATAAGACTGAAATGTGGTGCAGGAGAGCATCCACGAGCTGGAGGGAGTCTGAGACCACAGGATTTCATCTCTGCTCTTTGCAGACGATGTTCTCTTGGTGAACTTGGTTTCATTAAACCAGGAGCTTCAAGATGAGATGGTTTAAGGTCCAGTGAAGCAGCTGGGATCAGATTGAGCAAATCCAAGTCTGAGGCTGTTGTTCACAAATTGTCCAAGCAGAGGAGTTTAGGTATCTTGGGGTCTTGGTCATGAGTGCAGGATGGATGGAGCGTGAGACCGACAGCTGGATGGATGCAGTGGCGGTTCTGGCACAAATGACGCCCCGGGACAAGCCACGCAAGTTGCGCCCCTTAGCCCCCTCCAATTACGACCCAAATGTACAGTTCAAATATTTAACAAATACTTATTACATAAAGTACAAGTAGAAGTTTGTAATTTTTTACAGTTTATAGAACTGTTATTAAAAAATGCTAAAACTTAGGATAGGGAAAACATCACAGATGTTTACTTAACGTTTAAAAGGACTTCCATTATAAGATTCAAGAAAACTACATACAACTAGAGCAATTTAGAGCTGGAAAATTCCTATAGATTATTAGGCTGTGATTAAGAGACTTCAAATGGCAAAAATAGGAGCTCCTTTAGGGATAACATCGGACGTATGTTTAATTTAGGTTTTAAAATATAAACATCACAAATCAACCTAGAAAATACACAATAAACTTGGTCTCTTAGTAGAAACAAAATATGTGCCTCAAATATTTTAGAAGTGCATCTAATATTATTAGAAAAATTGAACTTTCTTAAAAAATATTAATGCAGGCTTCCATTCAGGAAGAGCTGCAAAAGGGCTTCATCCGATCTTCTACATCTCTGGCTTCTACACGTTTCTTCTTTGCAAAGAAAAAGGATGGAGGTCTTCGTCCCTGTGTGGACTACAGTAGTCGTAACAAGGTCACTGTTAAGTCCCGTTACCCTCTGCCTTTGGTTCCTCCTGCCACACATTACGAGTACTTATTAGTCATGCCATTTGGATTCTGCAAAGATCCATCAGTTTTCCAGGCATTTGTTAATGATCTTATTTGAGACATGCTGCAGAAACATGTTATTGTCCGGCAGGTACTCTAACACCTGATCAAGAACAACCTGTACGCCAAAATGGAGAAATGTGACTTTCATAACACTACCATGTCCTTCCTGGGGTAATTCATAAGCACCCAAGGGGTCTCTATGGACCAAGGCAAAGTGGAAGCAGTGCTTCAGTGGCCTCAACCCACTACCGTGAAGGAGCTGCAGAGGTGTTTGGGGTTTGCCCATGTCTATTGCTGTTTTATTTATAGCTTTAGGACTGTGGCAGCCCCTCTCACCTCTCTCTTGAAAGGCTCCTCGAAACGTCTCCTCTGGACCCCCAGAAGCCACTTTGTCATTCCACGCACTCCAACAACGCTTCCCTGAATCGCCAATCCTCCATCATCCCGACCCTTTGGCTCAGTTCATTGTTGAGGTGGACGCCTCTCGTACTTGGGTAGGTGCCGTACTGTCCCGATGCCATGGTCAACCATCTAAAATGTCACTTTAAGGTTATTTTCATGTATCTGCTAAGCCATGTCCCATTGTTTACTGATCTTTCTAATATGGCATCACTCTTTACGTATCTTGGACAATGGTAACAGGCTGGCGTGGCGTCTCTAGCAATGTATGTCATTGGTTACATAAACATTCTATATGGTTAGAATCCTCATTCCTGGCTCCGGAGTGAACTTGCGGCACTGCTACAATGGAGGGGTCTACTTTAGCTATGCTACATCTATGACCAGCAGTGGTCAACGGAGAATCGCAGCCATGTATTTTGTTTGTGCAGCTTTCAGATGCCACAACCGGTGCAGAGCAGATCATGTGGAATGACCTTTCACAAGTAAGTTGTAAGAATATTTTTGTTATTAGAGCATTTATACGTTTGTATAATTGTAAACAATGTTACGTGGCTAACAAAGAAATGCTAACGGCAGAAACTGTTCCTCCCTCGTATTATCTTTTGCTATATTGTTGATCTTTTTTCCACTGTCACATTTCCGAGGTTTCAGTGACATAGAACCACAGAGGTGATGTGAAGCTGCAATAAGAAGAGAGGATTTAGTTCACCAGGCTCTGCAGGAGCTCTTCAACCAGAGGACTTCTACAGGACGGAGCCGACTGTCCGGCTGAGAGAGGATGGAATCCCGTCTGTCTTCATCTTTACATCACATCTTCAAAGGGTTAGTGTATTTATCGGTTTTAATCTGAAATTCTTTATCCATGTCCTCCATCATGATATTTAAAATGCTTCTAGAGCAAGTTAAAAACACAGAAAACATGATTTTCATCGGAATAGGTCTTTAAAAGTTTATTTTATCCAAAAGGTTCATTGACAGTAAATGTTTTAAATTCCTACCGGTTTCTGTGTATTATAATATATTGTGGAATGGTAAGACATACATATAATAATCTTTAACTAAGTAAGAAATATTTGGTGTTTTGAGGCATTTTATCATCATATTGATGAAACATTTAAAGGTTCCTGTCAGTCATCTGCTTTATGGTCAATGTGGTCACATTGTTGGCAATGATTCCTGAACAAGTTTATCATTATTTCTGCACACAGCGCTTCAATCATTTGGAGCTTTTCTTCATCTCTGTCAGAGCATCAGGTAGAAATATAACATGAAGATCTGCTTTAAGGCTGTTTTTCATCTGGTGTCTGTGACAGGAGGCAGTTTGTCTTTAGTCTAAACAGTAAAATTAACAATAAAGATACAATCTAAACACACATTAACAGTAGAAGTATCAACATCATAAAGAAAGTCACTATCCACATGTCATTTTATAAATACGTACGGCCGTTGCTGAACTTTGTTTTTGCAGCACAGACCCAGAGGAAGGTTAGAGTTAGGATTACGGCGATGTTAATACATCACATGGTTTCTGAGTGTGGCTGTGTCTGCAGTTTACCGCTCATTCAGGTCAACCACAGAGAACACATTTCACACTCCTAGGTGTGTGACAGCTAATGGGACTTTAAGTTTAAATAACTGAATCCAACAACATTCATCCCTGGACATTTTTAAAATCTGTGTTCATCAATGTACATCTGAGCTGCATGTGGTCAACAGGAATTTCCATAAGTAAAAATACAATCTAAACATAAGTGAGCAGCACAAAAATGAAATAATGTCAGTAAATGGGTTTGGGTTCATGGAGTAACAACCCCACTGCAGGGCAGTTCCAGGGCATTTACCACCGTATGATGGTTGGTTGTGGCGTCTCTCCAAGTGGATCAGGAAACGTGCAGCACATGAGACTGTCTCCCTGTCGGCTGCAGACATGCACTCTGGTTTGATATCAGAGAAGGATCTCCATCTCCATTCACATGCATTCCTGCATTCATGTGAGCAGCTTCCTGCCCGCCTGCGTTGGTGCTCTTGTAGACGATGTCATGTCTACATTTCTGGATTTGTTGTCAGAAAAATCCTCAAACTCTCCTATGAAGTGTGCCTCATCCTTGGATCGGAGCGACCGTCTGCTTCACCTGGAGAACAATGGTGGGCTGGTGGTCCCTCAGAGTGAAGGTGGTCAGAACAGCAGAACATGTGATGCAGCAGAACTCTACAGACAAAGGTGTCAGTGAAACTGGTTCAGAAGGTGTTTTAGTCAGGAAGCAGATCATTGAGATCAGGATGAACGACCACCATGTTTATGTCTGATTGTTTCTGTGTTCCATAAATAAGGCTGCAGCCATGACAACATGGACTACCCGGGAGGTTCAGAGTGCATCACATGCAGGAGGCGATTGGTTTTTAGGGTTTTAGTCGCAATATTTTGTTCTCATCTAAATATTTAAACTTAGTTAGATCTGTAAATGACAGCATGTCTTTTATTTATCTTTTATACTGAGAATGTGCCCTTGTAGAACTAATAAAGTTTTTCTATTTATGGATGGTTCTGTTATTATTAGGCCTTGTTTTTAAAAGTTGTGAAATTATTTTGTTTCTTAAAATAAAAAAAACTAATTTTAATAGATTGCTTATCAAGTTTCTGATTTAGTTACAAGTTCTTTCATTATTATTTTTATCAAAGTTATGTCTGATTGGTTAGATCTGTGAATTCTTTCAATGTATTTTAGTTATTAATGTTTTAAAAAAAATAATTTCTTTTTAAAATTAAAATGTATTAATTCATTTTATCAAGATGACAGATTTCAAGATATCAAGATTTTGTTGGAAGTTTTTCTTTTTAATGGTTTTTCGCTCCCAGCACCACAGAAAAAGAGATAAAATAAATAATAATAATGAAAATGAACTGTCAAACTTGTTTTGCTTATTAAATTAATTCTTATTTTATTGACATGCCACATGTCAGATTATGTTAAAAAAATCATAGTAAAACATTTGTCTGTTTGTTTGTTTTTTGTTATAAACACATCTTCCTCATTAGAACCAACAGGACTAAGGGCGCTCTTAGACCTTTCCAAGATGGCGGTGCGTGCAGACGTCCCACCAGTAGGGGGCGACAGTCCATGAGGCGTCCACCTGTATATGTCTTTGATTGGTGACAACGTCAATTTTTTGTCTCTACGTTACTTTTTTCATTCAGTTGTTTCCGGGTTCTTACGGTGTCCCGGGAGCAGAGCATTCTGGACCCGAACTCGGTGCCGAGGCCGGATGTGAGCGAAAGCTGTCCGGTAGTGGATCTGTTCACAGGGTGTCCCTGTTCTCCAGTCCAGTCCTGACCAGTTCGAGGGGCACGCAGCAGGACAGGTGAGATTATCTGGATGATTCTGGCGCCAACGTCACAAGTAGGACGTCCGCGCGGTCGGTAGCTGGCAATGTAAGCTAACGGCTAGCACCGACGTTAACGTGTACCGGAGAAAACGTTCGCTGGTGTCGAACGTTGAGTTTAACGCTCCGGATTTTAGGATACTGACTTCATCTCGACTGAAAGATAATAAACAGGTTCCGTTTATGAATGGATTATTTGATAAAGGGACAGAAATGGCGGCGGGTTATGAGCGGGATTGCGCGCGAGCTCGCGCGGCTACATTCGTTACGAAGTGTTTTTGTGAGGTTGTTTCTTTTCTTGTCTCTTTTTTATCGGGGTTCACACCTGAGATTGCATAGGTTAACCGTGAAATTCTTTGAACTCTGATCCATTTTGTGTCGTTTCCGCTCACCTGTTAAGATAACCAACAGAATCAGGCAGAAAGAGTGACGGTTTTCCAGCCCAAAAAGTCGTCTAAAACCCACCATACCCCACAAAAAAGCATAAAAATTCTATATAAATAGTATTAACACATCTTTAATGTCATATAATTGTAAACTCAGATTGCACCGGTACCCTAACCATAACCTGGTACCAGACGCATCCCAAGGTTTCGGGCCACGCTTTGGACCGGTCTGACAAAGCGGCTGGAGCCCTGATTTAATTGGAACAGCCGGCACATCAAAAAACAAACAGCCGGCACATCAAAACAACAGACAGCCGGCACGTCAAGAAAACAGACAGCCGGCACATCAAGAAAACAGACAGCCGGCACATCAAGAAAACAGACAGCCGGCACATCAAAAAACAGACAACCGGCACATCAAGAAAAACAGACAGCCGGCACATCAAGAAAACAGACAGCCGGCACATCAAAACAACAGACAGCCGGCACATCAAGAAAACAGACAGTTGGAGCGTCAAAGGAATGAAACAATGAAATACAATGAAATTCTTATTTTGCTGTTCACTCCAAATACCATAAAAACACTTTAGGTTGGAAAAAAAGAATAAAAGAAGAATATTAACACAGAATCTGAGATGAGGAGTGTCTGCTCTATGCCAACCCTGCGTGGCATCTGTGCAGTGCAGAAAGTAGAAAAAACACAAAAAACAACAAAAATCCAGCATTCTAGAGTGAAACAAGTTCGCCACGAGGGGCGCTATGATACCATGAATAATATATGGCAGTGATCATAAATTAATGGGGTGCACGGACAAGCGATTTCGTCAGAGAATAAACTTTGGAATAAGGTATGTCAACATATGTGGTATTAATAAAAAGGTTGTGGTCAATATTTTTTGATTGCTCTGAAATGTGTTTCTACTTTTTTTTATGTTAAATTAAATACTCTGGACCAGATGTGCTGTTTTTGTTTTTTTAGTTTACAGTGCAAGATTGGAAAAAACCCAGATGATGTAAATATGTAATAAGTTTCATTATTCAAATTACAATGCAATTGACAATTCAATTTGCAATATGATCATGCCTTTTGAAAATGCATTTTGCAATGGACAACTCAACATGCTATTTTGGCTTGAAATGTGAAAATACGTTTTGTATTTTAGAATCAAATATTAAAAATGACAGTTTGTTATAACAATGTTAAAAATAATATATTCAATCAAAACAAAATCAATTGTATTTTAAATTGGCTTTGGTTTTTAATGCCATAATTCAAATGTCAAATGTGATTTTGCAATTTACAAAAACAGCACCTCAATGTGTACACCTGAGTTTGTCTGATGTCCTTTTGATCCTGCAGGTCAAAAGGTTTCCTGCAGAAGAACAAAGATGGATTCCTCTGAGCCAGACTCTCTGCACCTCAGAGGATCCACAACAGTCTCTCTGAACCAGCGGTGAGCATTCTGCATGTGGCCACGCCCAATCTGCCAAACGCACTCTGACAGCCGCGTTGCGCTCTTCTGCTGGTTTCAGCTTCTCTCAAGTGCTGATGGAGCAGCTGACCCGCTCCACCACAGCAACCCAGCCCCCCATTCGTCTGAGGAGGAGAGGGGTTTCCAGACTCCTCAGAGTGGGTGTGGCGCAGAGGAGGGCACCACTGTCCTTGGTAAGTGAGAGGGGCTCCTCTGAACAAATTGAGGGTCCAGCTGGGTCACACAGGTCACCATGAGCTCTGAGACCACTATGAACCTCCCTCGGCCCAGCAATCAGGTCTTAGTAAAAAGTTATATACATGTTTATTGTGGTGGGTCGCCTTCACAAGTCTGTGATCTTTAAAACAGCTGACGAGGAGGAGGAGGAAGAGGTGGAAGAGGAGAAGCAGCATCTGGACTCGTCTGGGACGCACTTGTCAGCCAAGCAGAACTCCGGGCTTCTGGAGTTTCAGGAACAAGTACAGATGGGGGGCCAGGTGGTTTCCCAGCCTCAGGCGTGAGTACCTGAAGGTTGTAGTGTACTGTAATGTTTGTGTGGATCTAACTAGGGAAAAGAATAAACCTGTCGGTCAAGCCGCAAGAACCACAATTCATTTCAATTCAATTTTATTTGTATGGCCCAATATCACAGTCACAGCCGTCTCATTGGACTGATATCAGAATATTTCAAGAAACAAACCAAAAAAAAATCAATCATGTAAAAGTAAACAATAGCTGGTTGTTAAACAGACTAAACTGAACAAACATCTCTGCCATTACACCCTCCTTCACGATGAGGAAAAACTCATTTAAAAAAAACCCTATCTTTTTTTTTTTTTGGAGGGGGGGAGAGACAAAGAAACCTCAGGGTTTCCCACATGAAGGAGAGATCCTCAACCCCGGTCGGACAGGTGATGCGCTAGAACTATTAAAGAAAAGTGAGCTTAATTAATTCTGTAACTACGTGGTTGAATAACAAGTATATGTATAATAAACAAACAAGATAGATAAACAGCTACAAGTTAAGATAACAGCTAAATATTTAAATAAACGACATGTTTGAATAGTCTATCAGATGGGCTTCATCCAGTAGGAGCTGTGGAAACAGATGGGTTTGCTGGAGGAGCCAGAGGCGGGAACAGTCAAAGGCGAGGTCACGGCCAAAGACAGGAGCGGGAAGAGTCAAAGGCGAGGTCACGGCCAAAGACAGGAGCGGGAACAGTCAAAGGCGAGGTCACGGCCAAAGACAGGAGCGGGAAGAGCCAAAGGCGAGGTCACAGCCAAAAACAGGAGTGGAAGGAGTCAAAGGCGAGGTCACGGCCAAAGACAGGAGCGGGAAGAGTCAAAGGCGAGGTCGCAGCCAAAAACAGGAGCGGGAAGAGTCAAAGGCGAGGTCGCAGCCAAAAAACAGGAGCGGGAAGAGTCCAAAGGCGAGGTCGCAGCCAAAGACAGGAGCAGGAGGAGCCAAAGGCGAGGTCACGGCCAAAGACAGGAGCGGGAAGAGTCAAAGGCGAGGTCACAGCCAAAAACAGGAGTGGAAGGAGTCAAAGGCGAGGTCACGGCCAAAAGACAGGAGCGGGAAGAGTCAAAGGCGAGGTCGCAGCCAAAAACAGGAGCGGGAAGAGTCAAAGGCGAGGTCGCAGCCAAAAACAGGAGCGGGAAGAGTCAAAGGCGAGGTCGCAGCCAAAGACAGGAGCAGGAGGAGCCAAAGGCGAGGTCACGGCCAAAGACAGGAGCGGGAAGAGTCAAAGGCGAGGTCACAGCCAAAAACAGGAGTGGAAGGAGTCAAAGGCGAGGTCACGGCCAAAGACAGGAGCGGGAAGAGTCAAAGGCGAGGTCGCAGCCAAAAACAGGAGCGGGAAGAGTCAAAGGCGAGGTCGCAGCCAAAACAGGAGTGGAAGGAGTCAAAGGCGAGGTCGCAGCCAAAGACAGGAGCAGGAGGAGCCAAAGGCAAGGTCACGGCCAAAGACAGGAGCGGGAAGAGTCAAAGGCGAGGTCACGGCCAAAGACAGGAGCGGGAAGAGTCAAAGGCGAGGTCACGGCCAAAGACAGGAGCGGGAACAGTCAAAGGCGAGGTCACGGCCAAAGACAGGAGCGGGAAGAGCCAAAGGCGAGGTCACAGCCAAAAACAGGAGTGGAAGGAGTCAAAGGCGAGGTCACGGCCAAAGACAGGAGCGGGAAGAGTCAAAGGCGAGGTCGCAGCCAAAAACAGGAGCGGGAAGAGTCAAAGGCGAGGTCGCAGCCAAAAACAGGAGTGGAAGGAGTCAAAGGCGAGGTCGCAGCCAAAGACAGGAGCAGGAGGAGCCAAAGGCGAGGTCACGGCCAAAGACAGGAGCGGGAAGAGCCAAAGGCGAGGTCACAGCCAAAAACAGGAGTGGAAGGAGTCAAAGGCGAGGTCACGGCCAAAGACAGGAGCGGGAAGAGTCAAAGGCGAGGTCGCAGCCAAAAACAGGAGCGGGAAGAGTCAAAGGCGAGGTCGCAGCCAAAAACAGGAGTGGAAGGAGTCAAAGGCGAGGTCGCAGCCAAAGACAGGAGCAGGAGGAGCCAAAGGCAAGGTCACGGCCAAAGACAGGAGCGGGAAGAGTCAAAGGCGAGGTCACGGCCAAAGACAGGAGCGGGAAGAGTCAAAGGCGAGGTCACGGCCAAAGACAGGAGCGGGAAGAGCCAAAGGCGAGGTCACGGCCAAAGACAGGAGTACAGGGGGAGCGGGAAAGAGGGACAACATGTGAATCGCACTGCATCAAACAGAGGCATGATAAACAAAATAAAATAATGCAATGGCAGATGACAAGTGATGTAATGAAGTTTGCAGGTGGCGGGAGTGTTGGTGGGAGAAGGATACAGACCCTGGTGGGGGTGGGGGGTGGGTAATTCATCAGTGGCTAATCCAACTATGGCTGTTTTGTACCTCAGTGGACAACAAGTTTGCTGAACATTAATCTAAAATCACCTCCATGTAGACCACCCTCTCCAAAGTAACCGGAAAGGTACGTGAAACGGAGGACTCATTAAAATGTCAGGTGACAGGATCACCATGCTGAAATTGCCCTGCAGCTATCTTCTAAAGAAACAAGATTCATACCACAAAAGTCTGGATGATCTGGACTCCTGTTGCAGGCGACAGAGTATCGGCATTCTTGGAATTACTGAGGTGACGGAGAAAGGGAGACTGCCGGATTTAAACACCGATCTGATTCCCAGTCTCCAGGGGAAGAAGAGCTTTGTAAGTAGGGTGTTAGTTGATTGTTTGCACCAAGATTCGGACCAAATTTGGTCCGAGCCGGACCAAATTTGGTCCGAGCCAAAGAATTTTGCTAGTCTGAATACTCCCTTAGACTTGGTTGACATTGGTAACCATCAGCTGACTGCAGTTCCTGGGCTGACTGGCAGGGGGCAGCCTTAACCACGTCCTCCTTACAAGTATAATCTGACGTTTGCAAAATGTTTACTGTATATCTTCCAATAGTATGATGAGAACATTTTATTCTGTTCTGATTAGCACTGGCTGTGAACGTCAATCTCTGTATCAAAAATCAGTTTCACTTTCATGCCGATTATTTTCCTGGAGACATGAGCACCTTTTCCTTTGCTCAGTAAACCATGTTCAAACCAGTTCTTCTAATTTGTTGCTGCTTTCTCTGCTCACCAGGAAACCAGGATTTCTCCTTTTCTTTCTTTCTGCAGCCTCTCTGCTGTTTAGGATTCACCCCAGAATTGATACATGGAGCTAGCAGCTAATGTTTTTAGCCTGTTAGCTACGGACTGATCTCTGTGTTTATGCACAAAAGACATGCATAGTGTCAAGAGATCAGGTTGATTAATTTTGAAAAGCTCAGTGATCATCAACCTTAATGGTTGGGAGAGGGAACATGGAGGGGAGATTGGGTCTTAAAGGAGCCCGGCCACTATTGGAGACCAGCGTCTATTAGAGACCGGCCATTTTTGGAAGATATACGGTAAATGTTGAGATGTTTTTAAACATTTATGACAAATCTCTCAATAGCCCCTCACTATTTTAATTGATTATACAGATTTGTATAAAATCTTGAACACAGTAGTATATTCAAAGGTACAATTTCACTAACATAAGCGTGTGGAAGTTAGCTTTGCTATTTAAAAATATATACATTTCTTTAGCAAATTTTCATTCAACAGAAACTGTTTTAATAAAACAGTCGTTTGTAACCCCATAAAATACATTTTCAAACGGCCTTTTACACTAGATTTTGAGTAAAACTCATTCTTATGTCATCGATTTTCTTTTTACTTTTAACTGTTTCAACAGAAGCAAAAATATCAGACACCAACTTCAGTCTCATCCAGTCTTTCAGGTGAGACGAATCAACATGACAGAAAAAGACGATACAACCGTCAGCAGAAATTATAATAGACATTAATCTACTCTGGATGTAGTTCAATTAGCTGTATTCCTTTAACATGGAAGTTGGTTCCTGCACATAATACGGCGCTGTTTTGGCGTATAGGAAGCGTTGCAGTAAATCCTTGTATAAAGTAGAACTCCAGATTCTGTCTGTTTTAAATGCAGATTTCTGTTTTTCGTCTCCCCTCTTAATCTTTTACTCTGAGCAAAGAAACTTTGCAAAATGTTTTTTTTTTTCACTTTGCTAGCTTGATTGTTTCGGTGTACCATTTGATCAACTGAGCAGTGCCAGGCTCCCGGCTGGGTTTGGTAACATCTGCTTTACTCCCAATAACAGTGTCTGTAGGTCCTTAAGAAGGACTAAATTGTCTTAAATTCTGTAAATTTTAGTAAAAACTCCTCCCTAAAAAAGATCTACCTCCATCTAATAAAAACCCCTCAGTTTCTATGCTCCGCCTCTCCTCCATACACACTGTCTTTGGTTTTATCAAGCTCTTCCCCCGAAAGACCTGCTTCCATCAGCATTACCATTGCATGAGCCGCCTCCTGTCCGAAGAACAGCCTCCCTACATAAGAAAGGCTTCCCTTGCTTAAAGGACTTTTACCATGCTATTTTAAGCCTTTTGAGTAATAAAACAGAAGTTATTTTTTGGAGCTCTTTTCTTACCCGAAAGTAAGACGTCTCGATTTTTGAGGCTCCACTGTTCGCTCCTTGTGGGTGCTGCTCATTTCATGATGTCATCTTAGAGCTGGCCTCAGCAGCATGTCTGCGTTTCTCCCACGAAAACAAACAACATCCTTTGCAAAGATGGATGTGCGTATTGTGCAAAAAGCATTCTGTGATCACCACCAGCTTCAAAGAGAAAGTGTGTGTGTGTTAGCCTGGAGGCTGTGCTGGCAGCGCAGACTCTTCCTGGAAGGGGCTGTTCTCACTCGTCTTCGTCAGCTCGTGAGAACCCACTCGTTTTCGAGAGCGGGGTTTTAGAAGACTACTCAGAAATGTGTGAATGGATCAAAATTCTGCTTTGGGGTTTTTAGGTAAGAACTGTTGCTCCTGTTGTACGATTTGTCTCGTCATAAGAAGCCCCTCCCTCCATAAGAAGTGTATGAGGTTCTTGCAGCATTGTGTCTGGATTCAGTCAGCTTTGTCTTCCTGTAGGACGCAGAAAGCTGAGCCTGATGGAGCAGAGGGGCGGAGCTACCTCTGTGAGGGGGCATGTTTTTTGGAGGAACCAGATTCCTACCAAGAAACAGCTGGATGCCCAGCTAGACCAGTACATGTCTCTGTCCCGGAGCCGCCTGGACCAGGAGCTGGAGGATTACATGTCCCTGTCCCGGAGCCGTCTGGACGCTCAGCTGGAGGAGTACATGCTGATGGCTGGACAGTCCCAAATGGACTGAGGCGATGTTAAAAACCGATCAGGTCTCATTGGGACACAGACACCTAATCTTTAAGGATTGGGACTTGAGTTCATCTTCTTGTTTCTGGGTTTGGAGATTTGTTTCTGTTGGGCTGTGTGCACTTCAATGACCTGTGTTAGCTTAGGAATTCCCACCGCAGGGGTTGGTTTCTGTTAACTTTAGTTCCTGGTGTTTAGATGTAAGACCTGAATAAAGAGCGCCTGCTGTGATGTCCTTGGAATGTTTATTATTTTAAAGAAAACGTTATATCAGTGGATCGATCCCTGGATTCTCCTGAACTTCATTCATTTTCTTACCTCACTGGATGCCTTTCGGGGCAGTGAGATTTCTGGAGCCGTCCAGTCTGCTGCTGTTGGACTAAGGCGGTACACTTTAGTCCAACACCCAGTAGCGCTATGCCGCCACTGGGGAGGAGCTGGCAGCCAGACAGAGAGCCGGCGCGGGACAGGAAAGCAGTCTGCTCGGGCCTCCTGAACTTTAGTTTCATCGACACCTCATAAAAGGTACCCTCATTTTATTCTTCGGGTTAATGCACGACAGAAAGCCGTCAAACTCCGTACAAGAGAAAGGAAACACCGGGAAGCAGCCGTTCAGACAGTGGAGAGAAACTCTCAGTAGTTTGTTGGATATTCTAAATGTTTTCATGAACCCAAACATTAAGGCATGATCACTGATGTTTTTGTAGAGCTTTTCAAAATAAATCAACCTGATCTCTTAACATCATCTATGTATTTCATGCATAGTAAATGAGATAAACAGAAATCGCTCCGTATAGCTAACATGCTAAAAACATTAGCTGCTAGTTCCATGTAGCTAACAGGTTAAGAACATTAACTGCTAGCTCCATGAAGCTAACAGATTAAAAACAGCTGCTAGTTCCATGAAGCTAACAGGCTAAAAACATTAGTTGCTAGCTCCATGTAGTTAACAGGTTTTGCTACAGAGATTGACGTTTACAGCCAATGCTAATCAGAACAAAATAAAATATTCTCATCATTTAAACAAATGCTGAAATTTCCATCTGTTTTCTGCATTTTGTGACCAAATCTTACGCAAAATTAACCCATTAAGCATCACCATTCTGTCTGTAATGAAATAAACACCAGTCTCCAATAGACGCTGGTCTCTAATAAATGCCGGGTCTGCCAAAAAAAAAAAAAAAAAAAAAAACGCCCCGGCTACTATTGGAAGATATATGGTACATGTGTTCGACCTCCGATTGGGCCAGACGACCCACTGCGAAGCATATTACTAAGCAGAGGAAAAGAAATTAACCTGAACTTTCTCAGTAGTGGCGAGGGAAGCGGATGAGGGACATGGGACGTACAGAAACTGTCTGCCCGGTGTCGTGCATGTGAGGATGAGTGGGATCCACTTGTAGGGCGGGTCTCTCTCTCTCTCTCTCTTCCCACGTTCCATATTCAGCTGTGGTTCTGATCAGGACAAGGATCTCAGCTTGGATTATATGGTTCCAGTTTAGCTCCAACACCCAGATCTGCTCACAGGAACCAGCTCAGAGTTCTCAGGACCAGGTCACCGTCTTTGAGTCCCTCGGTCCGGACAAGCTGTGTGTTGTTTTCTCTCCACCACCAGCAGAGGCCAGTGCTGAGCTGTGTGCTGAAGTCTGGTCCTGCAGAGTTCCGACCCCGGTTCAGAGTTCAGTGGCTGGTCTGGGATCAGTTCTATAGCCAGACACCTTCAAAAGAATCTGAGTTGAAGAAGATCATGAGAAATAAGTCCACCTCAATGGACCAAATCAGAACCTGAAAGCAGAACCTCCTTCAGGTGCGTCAGCCTGACCTGCTCTGCAGCTGCATGTTTGCAGTTTGAACCTGGGATTTGATCATACATGCGCTCACTCAGCTTGCATGTATCTCAGATATCCTAATGTGAAGTGTAAAGCTGTCACTTATTCTGTGTGGAACCTGAATGCACCTCAGACCTCATGATGATGTGTTCAGGGTCAGTGGGACGTTTAATGAGGAGCCTAGAAGGCTGATTCACCTACAGCTCACGTGCTGCTTCATGCAGAGCTGTAGCTCAGAAATGTCCTCTTTACTCAGAAGGGGGAGCACTGTGTGCACATGCATGACGACAGCTCTGTCTGGATCGGCTGCAGTTCTGCTCGAGTCTGTGATGTCTTCCAGAAATGGGATTTGCAGCGTGCACTGAGGACCCCCCACTTTAATTTTCAATTACACAACCTGACAGGAAGAACAGTTTCAATCCCATCATGCCTCAGGACTGCATGGGAGGTGTAGAATTAGGCAAAACTTGGGTGGATCACAACAGTTAGGTCTGACCTTCAACCCCTCATCTTTTTGTTGCTGCTGTTCACATCATCACAGCTGAGACTCTGTGGACGTTCTCCTTCATATGATCTGTAGATTTCCATCATGTATGTTCTAAAGATCAGTGTGTACATGTCTACATCCTTCCTGGAAATCTATGAAGTCAGTTCAGACATGCTGGTGATTTTGCATGGTTGCACAGTTGGAGTCGTCCTAACCAGCCCTGTTAAAGGGCCGATACCGTGCTGTTCTTAATCCTTTCAGAGTCAACTATATCCATATGTGATCATATAAAACCTCCGGCACACTAAAGATCAAATGATGTATGAAATGTTCATTATTTTCTTAAGCTCTTTTCCTTCTTGAAAGTGAGACGTCTCAGTCTCAGACGCTTCGCCTCTGCGTTTGGCCCACAAAAACAAACATCTAAACTTTTGCAAAGATCGATGTGCATATTGTACAAATAAAATGAAAGTGTTTTGCCGATCCCTGCTAGCTCCACGGATAAAGTGTGTGTTTGTGTGGGTGTGTGTGTGTGTGTGTGTGTGTTGGGGGGGGGGGGGGGGGGGGGTGAGGGTGAGAGAGAGTCTGGGGGCGGGGGATGGCACCACAACTCTTCCTGTTCTCATCTTGTGATGTCACAATGTCTGGTTTTTGTGGACTGGGAGGGGCTGGTGCTCAGAGCGCAGCGTTTTCGAGGAATGCTCAGATGTGTGAATGGATCAAAATACTGCTTTGGGGTTGTTTATGGTGAAGAATGAACATTATATTACCCTTAAAAGTTTAAACTGTTTATTTTGCATGATATAGGCCCTTTATAGTCCCACTGTGATCATCTCCTGATCTATTTTCAGAGCTTTCCCAGTATTTTTAATTATGTCTATTCCTTCTTTAGCCAAAATCTAAAAACCTGTGGTTTTCTAGGACATAGTTTCTGCAGTGCGACTGCAGTTTATCAGAAATTCATCTCTGAGTTGTGGACGTCACTGTTGACGTGGAGTGAAACTGCCTCCATTTCCAGTTATCCGTTTGTTTACACTCTGTACTGCTAGCTTACAGCCCCTCACACCCCCAGCCTAGCATTTTAGTTCTAACTGAAACAGTGAGCAATATCGGAGCTATCCACCTGTACAGTTCTGATCCAGATTCTAGCTCAGGCGGGGAAAACAAAGACGTTCGTGGATCTATTTGTCTGCTAGTCGATGCATTGGAATGGGGCGGAGCAATGAGCTTGTAGCCCCGCCCAGTGTAGTTTGTTTGGTTTGTAGTTTGCAGAAGCACCGTTTTCATGAGTGGATCTTTAAATGTGAATACTGAGTGTGACCTTAAGAAAAACGGAACACTTGAAGAAAAACTCTACACCTAAAATTTATAAAAAATATAATGTTTAGATGGAACCCAGACTGGATTCCCACAGGTTAAGCAACAGGCCACGCCCCCTTATCCCCCCAGAGAAGGAACAAGAAAATTCCACCTGAGAATGGAACACGCCCCCTGATGGTTACCTGCTGAACTGACCTGGCTCCATGTTTTCATGTGGTTGCAGGGTGAGGTGTTAAAGAGCCAGACCCCCAAACGGACCGGTTCTCCACAGAACTTGTTGATGTTCTGGGCGTGGAACCTTCGAGTGGGGGCTCACATTGGTGTATAAACCATCTGTTGCTTCATGTAAACATGCATGAGCACACGCTGAGCCCTCGTTGCCTTAAAAGGAGCTACCCCTGCTCCCGTCACGTGGTGCACCAGCCAATCAGAGCGCTCCTGTGAGCCGGGGCAGCAGGTTCATGTTCTTAGAAACAGAAACGAACACCATGTTCTCTGCGCGTGCATGCGCAGCTTCAGTTGTTCTAAGAAACCCGGATGTGCACGTAAGGCCGGTCTGGGTGGGAGAGGGGAGGTTGTTGTGTCACGTGACAGATAAGTCACAGAGTTCATGGGCGCGCGTGTCAGACTCAGCAGAACCGGGTCTGTGAGACCCCGGCAGATTACATAACGGCGGGTTGAATGGACCAAACCACTTCAGAAGGGCGGGGGAGTTAGGAAGGCCAGGACTTTCTCAGACCTGGACCCGGTCTCCGAACTGGAGTTGGACTGAAAACACTTCCTCAAACATGTGCGCGCGCGCCCGTTGACGCTCTGCCGCCTTAAACGGGCCTCGGACTCGGTCACACCTCCCCCTTCCCCAGTAAGGGAATGGAACAGTCCGACACGTAACCCATTGTTTACAAATCAAACGGCTTGTTGTTGGGAGCCGCGCGGCGGGCCGAGCGCGTGCACTGCCGGAGCCGCAGACGTCCGCAGAATGCCGTGTCGAAAGGAGGATTTCCTGGTGCTGGAGCGCGCCGTGACCGGGGGCTCCAAGGACGTGGACGCGCTCATCTCCAGGATCGGAGAGGCGCTGCAGCTCCACGGCGGCAGCGCGAACACCGTGTCCGTTTCCTGCCTGCGCGGCCTCACGGCCGGCGCGGGGGGGCTCAAACAGGCGGCCGCCAACCAGCAGAGTCCCGGCTGCTGCGTGAGGCTGCGGGGACAGCGGGGCGGCACGCGGGCCAGCCCCTACCACATCCCCCCCTCCCACTGCGAGGACTGGGACCACGTGAGACCGTGGAGGAAGCCGCGCTTGGACCGGGACCAGGACGAGTCGCGGCGGCTGCAGGAGCTGCTCCTGTCCGGGAACCTGATCAAAGAGGCCGTGCGGCGGCTGCAGGACTGCGGGGACTTCCGGCCTGCGGACGGCGTTTCCTGCTCCTAACGGTGCCGCGGCTCCGGGAGGACGGACTGGAACCGAGGGTTCCGCTTCGACTGTTTCTATTGAGTTTGTGGACTGTTAGCCGAGCTAAAGAGCGTGTTTACGTTCGCCCGCGTGTCGGGGGGTGGGGGGTGTCGTTGTTTACCGATCGGGACACAGCTGCGCGCATGCGCGGTGGGAGAGGACGTTGACGCGGACAATGAGTCACTTGAGACGCTCTCACCAGGGTTTTTCTCCCGTTTGTTTGTTTTTTTTTGTGGGGGGGTGGGGGCTTTCCATGTGTTTGAAATTCCAGTCAGGAATTTCATCTGTAATCACGTGACTGCTTCGTACCGGAGCTCTCTGTTCCTGAACTTCAGGGTTTGTTTAAATAAACAGCTTTACAGTAAACCGCTTTCTGCCTGTTTCGTGGTTAAGCTGCAGTCTGTCGTCATCGCTGGGGGGTCATTTACTTTAGCTTTGACATGAGCGCCGCCCCAGGCCTGAGAAACGAGGTTGGATCAGATGTTCTGCTGCTGTCGGGGAACACGCACGTGCTACAGGTGAGCATGAGGTCTTATTGGCTCAAATCTGCAGGTAAGGAGGAGTTTTATTCAATGACAGAAGACTGTCGACTGCGCATGCTCGCACACGGAGCATGAGGGCAACTTCCGCCAGAGTTCCTGTAGATCTCCATCTGCAGACAAAACCAAACAGAGGACCGATGGACCCGAACTTTCCCTCTCTTTGATGGGAGGAGCTTAGAATCCTGAGGCTGGCATGCAGTCTGGGACTTTACACTTGCCCACCTGTCTCTGATTATCTTTACAAGATAAAAATAAGAGAGAGGATGTTCAGTATAGTGTAAAAGGAGGTGGAGCCTCTCAGCCACAACCCTCTGCGGTTTTCTGACCATCATCCTCATCTCCATGGTGACCTGATGATGCTGAAGGCTTTATTAACCTGTGAGAAGCCTCACTGCTGCTCTCAACGGAGCACGTCACCAACACACACAGAGACAAAAAAGGGGCAGTGGTGGGTTTTAAAGGGAATGTTTGTCAAACAGAATGTTAAAGACGGTACAACTTTTTCAGTGGATGCTTATTAGCTGATCTGTAAATGACAAACAAAGGAAGGACGGTCATTTGGACCAAGGTTTTTCTTCTGGAGCGAGAGAGGAACACATTCTCTAAAGAAATCTTGATTTTGACTTAACCTTTGACTGCGAATGGTCACTGTGGACTGAAAAAATTGAACATTGTCCATTAAGATTCTAAGATATTTATAGTGTATGACTAGATCTAAAAGTCCAATTTAAAGTTGAGATATTGGGAGGATTTGAAGGAACACGTACTTTCTTGCCAAACCACGTGGTTTGTTCTTGGAAACATTTAGGTTCAGATGCAGTCTAGGCAAGCCAAGTTGTAGTTAATTGAAGCTACACTGCAACTTTTTTCTCACCATGTCTGGCGAGGGGGGCAACGGAATAGAGGGCTGCGTCATCAGCGTAGAGGTGGATGGAGAAGTCTCCTTTAGAGAGAGCTATGTTGTAGTTAGAGTAGATTGAGTAAAGGTTGGGTCCAGTGATAGATCCCTGTGGTGACACAAAGAGGTTGAGAAAACATTTGCTCTGATTTAACGTATTGTAATCTTCCTGTGAGATAGTCTGTCAATATCACTATCAATATTGATATTTCAATATCAATAGTCAATATCACAAAGCCTGTCCTTAGGACAGGAGTGATTAGCAGAGTCAAAAGCTTTAGCTAAGTTAAAAAAATAACAGCACATTGCATTTTAGCGCCTAAGACAGAGGTGATGTAATTTAGAACTTTAAGAGTTGCTGTTGCACGCCCATAACCAGTTCTGAGATCTGATTGGACAGGAGATAAGATACTGTGACAAGCGCCCTCTGCCTTGAGGCCGGCGTACTGCGGGCCTCACCTAGTGTATTTCTAAAGTGCATTTATAGTGGATAAAAAGACCAAAAGACTCACAAACTGACACCAATGTATTCAGACATTAAATAATTAAAGAGAAAGTATATTTTATGATGATAGAAAAACCGAAACAGTGAAGCGTATGAGTCAACTGCAGCTCCAGTCAGTGTGTGTGGCGCAGTCTGGGTGCAGGGGAGGCATGGGTTGCTGGTGCCTCACCTGCTGCTTACCTGTGTATTTGAATAGGAAATTGGTAAATTTGTTACTTTTGTATCAAAGAAACATTGAAAACGCACACAGAAAAAACTAATAATCTAATAGACATGTCTAAACAAATGTTATTTTATTTTTAATAAGTAAATTCATCTTATGTAATTTCTGTATTTTTAAGCTATATTTGAGGCACAGCCTCACCTGACTGCAAATAACTGATGAGATGCTAAAATACCATCAATATCAAGTGAGAGCGGGAGACGGTTTATTTATTTATTTTCCACATTGTGCATTGTTTTTAAAATCTTTTTTACGCAGTAAAAGCTGTTCTTTAAAATGGTTCGATTCTGCTTTGCGGACAATTAGTAAGGACTTGTTTCAGATTTGCTTAAATGCCAGAATATCAGCTGAGGACCTCGTAAATCCAGCTTTTTCCCATGCTATATTCTTTTCTCGGAGAAGAACAGTGAGCTCATGATGACACCATGGACTGTGCTGACCATATATTCTGAGCTGTTTGATCAGAGCATGCTTATTTATCACATCTTTGAATAGCTCACGAATTAGTTGTAATGTGTTGTCAACAGTAGGAATCAAGCTGATGTTAGACCTGTCCACATCTGCCAATT
Organism: Oryzias woworae; assembly: GCA_016861445.1. Lineage (NCBI taxonomy): Eukaryota > Metazoa > Chordata > Actinopteri > Beloniformes > Adrianichthyidae > Oryzias > Oryzias woworae. Next base: position 425,835 of record BOLG01000754.1, read on the forward strand.
CATACAGAAATGCTTGGGGGTTAACATTTGTAAGATTTAGTTTGTAAATAATCTGCTTCTTTACAAAGGGTTACAACAAGGAATTAACAAGGAACTACAAACACAAACAGGGATCACAAATGTCTGCACAAAACACCACTGAGAAATACTTGTCTGGGGAATTAGTGAGAATAACATCAGAAAGAAATGCCTTAAATGGGTTTTTGTCTATAGCCTAGTTAGAGATGTAATAATCTCATGTAGATTTACAGCATCAAATTGCTGTAAAACCTTGTCAGGTGTCTTTAACACTTCCTAATTTAAATCAGCATTGGTAAATAGGGATAACACATTACAAAGATGTAATGTGCAGGCCAGAGCTGATGGTGGATGATGAGAGTCAGCAACTGACTGGTAGAGATTTTTAGAGAGCCTAAAGCCGCATTCACACTGGACGCAATTCGTGCAAGAGGGGCGTAGAGATTCAATGTTAATTCAATGTACAGACGCGACCTGAGGTCCAGTCGCAGGCGCGGCGTCAGTTAAGCAAAGGTCTGATTAGAGAGGCGCAGCTCAATTTGGGCAGGAGACACAGTGAGGTCAACCAATCAGGGACTCAGCTTTGGGCAGGTGACGTTTTCCTGGAGACTGTCCGGTTACTGTTGTGTGTAGGCGGGATACACCATGGACAGGTCGCCAGCTCGTCACAGAGCTCATGGAGCTAAAGTGAAAGAGCTTGTTATGCTAGCCAGGCACCTGGTGGAGAGCATAGTGAGCTCTGCAGCCCAGGGTCCGACTGAGCTAGCGGGCTCTCCACCCAGGCTGCCAGTCCCTGGGCAGTGGAGCTTGCTAGGCTGGCCCGTGGGCAGCTGGCTGGTTGGTAGACACAGAGCTGCCAAGGGTGTCCTCGTAGCAGGGAAGACCCCCCCCCCAGCTCCATGTATTTCTGACGTTTTTCTCATTTTTATCAACACAATAATAAAAAAAATCCTCCAGTTTTATTTTTACTTTCCCCCTCTCGGGTTAATGCTTAAACTGGGTCACAGTCACAAACAGATGGAAGTACTGTTTAAAACGGCCATCAGGCGCAGCTCTGCTGCAGGAGTGAGACACACGACAGTGAGAGAGGCTCTGAAGGATCTGGTGAACCCAGACACGGCGACATGCTTGCCGGCGCCTCTGTAGAGGCGGAGGAGGCCCCGCCTCTAAGGGTAGGGATGCCAGTTTAGCTTAGTCTGTTAAGTTTAGTATAGCAACTGATTATTGTTTATATTTTATGACCTTTTTAATGTTCTTTGTATAAATACCCATTTGAAGCCCATTAGGACGGCTATGGTTGTGATCTTGGGCTATATAAATAAAACTGAATTGAATTGTAGAGCTTTCCAACACATATAAACCCAAGATACTCGCTTAACATTATCCATGTTTTCCATTATGTGGTCAACGAATTTAGTCTAAGAAAGCTTTGGTGGTTGCGCTGCAGCCAGGGCATCAAGGTGTCAAGTACATTTTAGGGCAGATCAAGTAGTAAATTTGACACAAGTCAAAAGAGAGGTGGCAGATGCAAATCTGAATCGCGTCCACTGTGAATGCAGCCTAATGTTGAGAATGAGCAGATCAAACTGTGTTGGCATCAATTTAGCCAGAGTTACTGAGCAGTCAAGGTGTTGTTTTGTGTAAATTGCCACACCCTCACCTTCAGTAGGCCTGTCTTGTCTAAACATATCATAGCCTGGCAGATGCAACTCAGGATAGGAAATGAACTTTCTTAACCAGGTATCAATATATCAGGATGTGATCCATTCACCCAAACTTTCACATCATCCATTTTCAATAAGATGCTTCTTGCATGTATCATTTACAAGAGCAAAAGTCCCCTAAAGTCGAGTTTTTTTAGGCCTATATCTGTGAAAGATAGACCAACGTCTGCAGCTGGACCGAGATTTGAGTGTATGTTTCCAGAAATCAAAAGGAGAAGGATAAGTAGAGTACAGGATAAATATTGTGCTGGATGTGGCTGATGTTTCCTGATGAATGATTTTGGGGCATTTGAAGGCAACACAACAGCTTGAGATGATATTCTTACAACATGGTCTGAAAACGACTACCAAGGAGCTGAGTGTGACAATGAAAAAAATACATAGTTTGGCAACAAACAGACCAAGGTCTCTATTTGATGCATCATTGGAGTGTGAGAAAGTGGCAGGTGAGTTCAAAGTTAAAAATTCTTGCACTCTGCCAACAACAACCAAATACAAACAGCAAAAGCAACTGAAGAGACGTGCATCACAAGCTCAGAACCTCAGGCTGGGGACACTGCTCACGGCTAGGTGAACTGAAAATCTGCTGTCAGTCTGGTGGTAGCTAGGAATCTTCACAGGCCTCATAGTCTCTGGAAGCTGATGGAAGCTGGAAAGATACAGTTGACCTGGTGATAGCTGGCATCTACTACTTGTTCTTGCTAATATTATGGCATTAGCTGTAACATCAGGAAGAAACTTCATAGTTCTACCACCACAGTTCATCTCCGCCGCTGCTCCGTGTGCTAGCACGCTCACGGCCCCTCAGCCACAGCATCTCCAGGACACTAGTAGTGTAAGCAACCCTCAAGTTTACGCCTCCTGTGCCCCCGTCCCCCACAGAGCCACGGGCCAGCCTCTTCAACATCTCCGCGTGATGTAGCGCCGCCTCCCGTATCTTCAGAGTGAAGTAGCAGACGGAGAAGCGGTCATTGATGATGGCAATGGGCAGCGCCAAAATCAGGATGCCAGACAGGATGCAGAAGAAGGCAAGAACCTTTCCCACCACTGTGTCAGGACGGATGTCCCCGTAGCCCACTGTGGTCATGGAGGTGGTTGCCCACCACCAGGCAGTCGGCACGCTGGTGAAGGTGGTGGCGGGAAGATCGTGCTCCAGAGCAAACGCCATGGTGGCAAAGATGGAGATACCAACACAAAGGAAGAGGAGCAAGAGGCCTACTTCCTCGTAGCACTGAGTGATGGTCATCCCCAAAGACCGGAGACCTGGACGGGCAGACCACAATCAGAACCAAGAACCAGACACAGATACCTGGGCTGGATCTCAGGTTTTGTGTTCTCTCTTGAGAAACAGAACATAATAGTTTTTTCTGTCCCACAGACCAGGTCCTGGTCCTAGACTGAAGGACCAGATGGTTTTCAAGAAGAATTTGCAAGCAAGAAAGCAAGAATTTGACAACCGCCACAAACTCAAAAACTTGCCAACATTTACACCAACCTGGTGAGAATGGGGCCAAAATCTCTTATGGGACTAAAAAAAAAGTCAAAATCCACTAATAAAACCAAAACACACGTGTCAGGATACCCAAAGAAAGTTTTGAAGTTTGTGACAAAATGAAATTTGGCAATTTTCACATTTTTGCACAAAATGGAAAAAGTAAACTTTTGTTGGAGTGATCCTCACATAATTTCACACGCCACCTGTTTAAGTCTTTTTGAATTTCCAAAAAAAAAGTCTTCTTTAGCACTAGATGTCAATTAAAACTCCTCGGGATTTTCATCTGCCAACACTTCCAGTATTATTGGGGAAAATGTTGGTTTTTAAGTTTGTAGATTTTGAATGGCAACGCGGCAAGCTCACAAAAGTGGTGTTTCCCTGTTGCTCGCATATTCTTTACCGGAATGTTGTGAAGATTCATTAAATGAATTATTGTCTCAAGCTGATCAAAATTATATGACAAACAATATAAATATATTAGAAATGTGGGCGGGGTTAACAAAACTTCTCAGTTACAGAGGAAATTCAAGTATTAATTTTGCTGAATCTTCTAAAAGTAACACAGTCCTCATAAGTTGACATACCCTGGAAGAAATCATGATTTGTTGGTCACTTTTCATAGAAGATATTTGATGACACAAACACGTTTTATTCACTCATATTTAGTGCTTGGGTTGAGCCAATTATTGTTAACACTTTTTAAATCCTAATGACAGCAGAATCTTCTCAAATGACCCTGTTCAAAAGTTTACATCCTCTGATGACTCTGTTGTAAAAACGTGAACACAAGTCGATCCAAAAGGGTTTGAAAGGCAGCTAAAGGTAACCCTCCTCACCTGTGACCCGTCTGCCTGTAATTAATGTGTGCACAAAAGGTTTTGGAGTTTCTGCTCCCAACAAACCTTTACATCCTTCATCCAGTGCTGCACTGAAATCTCTGGATCCTGAGTCATGGGGAAAGCTGTCAAAAGATCTACAGGAAAAGGTAACCGTACTATACAAAACAGGAAAAGATATAAGAAGAAATGCAAGGAACTGAAAAGCCAGTCAGCAGTGTTCAAACTTTGATCAAGAAGTGGAAAGTGAGGGGTTCTGTTGAAACCAAACCACGGTCACAAACATTTGTCACAACTGCCAGAAAAATCGTTAGGGATGCAAAGAAAACCCACAAATAACTTCATCAGTGATCCAGGACTCTGAAAAACTGATGTGGATGTTTCAAAGTGTCCAGTAAGGAGGCACCTGAAGGAAAATGGCTGCATGATGACTTTTTTGGGCAAATCCCACAAAAAACCCAAACAGCTCAGATGAGCCTTCAATCTTCTGAACCAAAGTCACATGGAGTGATGAGACCAAGACTTAAGCATAAACGCTACATTTGGAAAGGAGTCAACAAGGCCTACAATAAAAATAACACCATTCCTATTGTCAAACACGGAGGCAGATTGCTGATGGTTTGGGGATGTGTGAGCTACAAAGACACAGGAAATTTGGTAAAAATTGAATGCAAGAAAGTTGAATGCAGCACATTATCAGAAGATACTGGAGGAAAACTGTCACTCTTCAACTCAGAGGCTGAGAACGAAACGCACTTGGACATTTCAATAGGACAACGATCCAAAACACAAGGCCGAGTCCACCTGTCATGGTTCCAACAGAATCCGGTGATGGTTCTGGAGTGGCCGTCTCAGTGTCCTGACCTCAGTGTTAGTGAACCACTCTGGGGAGATCTCAAACGGGCAGTTCAAGCAAGGCAGCCCGAGACTTTAAAGAAACTGGAGGTTTTCTGCCAAGAAGAACAGGCTGCTTTACCGTTAGAGAAAATAAAGAACCGCATCCACAGCGACCACCAGAGACTTCAGGCTGTTATTGATGCAAAATGAGGCAAAACGAGGGATTAAGGACTGCAGGGCGTAAACTTTAGAACAGGCTCATTTGGGAAGTTTCTGTTGCTATTGTATCTAACAAGAAATGGCTTCATCCAACCACTAACCATGAGTGGAAAAAGTTTCTGTTATCATTCATATTTACTGAAAAAAAGCCTATAATTCATCAATTCTTTCAGGGAATGTAAGCTTATGAGCACAACTGTAGCGCCTGCGGGCCATGCAACACCATTCCCAGCAAAACCATTAAGTCAGTATAAATGATGGTTTCTGCTTCTCGGAAGTTCTCATAAAAACACAGAACTTCAGAGTAATAGTCCTCTCAGAACCAGAACCACTACAAAGATTAATAAGAGGAGCAGCAGTGAAGTCCTACGTTTCTGCAACTCCTTCATTGCAGTGAAACAACTGAGATCCAGCTGCTGTTTCTGGCAGATTCATGGTGACTCCTGGACATTGACACTTCTCTATGCTGCCAAGGAGCCAACGACTCAAGTCATGTCAAAACCTGGTTGACTTGAAGTTAATGGATCCTCATGAAGCATCTGAAACCAGAACCAAAACCTCCTGAACAAAATTACTCTCACCGAACTTTCTATTGCCTTCTCACCTGTGGAGTGTCGGCCCAGTTTGAGCATGCGCAGTGAGCGCAGGAGGCGGAGCACCTGCACCACTCGGCCCATGTTCTCCAGCTCAGTGGTTCCCCTGTGAAGGTTCTCCACCGCCAGCGTGACATAGAAGGGCAGGACGGCCAGCAGGTCGATGAGGTTGGGGATGCTGCGGCTGAAGCGGCACTTGTCTCTGACGCACAGGAAGCGTAGGAGCAGCTCGCCTGTGAACCACACCACACAGACGTACTCTAGCACGTCCAGCAGCCAGGGAGCACTTAGCCCCCACTCGCCCAAGTTCTCCCCCAAATCCAATGAGATCAGAACCATATTGATGATGGACAGCACCACAAAGAACATGGAGAGTGACCCCACAGTGCGAGCGGCACAGGAGGATTCAGGCTTCTCCAAGAGGTCCCACAGGCGCTGGCGGAGAGCCGGGTAGGCGGCTCCCACAAAGTCCTCGTCCTGGTTGTTGGCCTCAAACCCTCGGCGCTCCTCAAGCGACTCCCTCTGCTCCTTTCGGCGGTAGTAGCGCTCTTGGCAGCAGGAGTGGATGCAGAGCTCATCCAGGCCCCAGTACTGGATTTCCTGCAGAAAGGAGATCTCGCATAGCTCCTCCATGACATGCAGGTGACCTGTGTGGTAGAAGTTCACCACATACCTGCAACCAAACACAAGAGCACAGTCAGGAGACCCATGACCCGCTCAGGAAGGGGAGGCAAGAAACAGCAGCTGTCATGTAGATCAGTCAGTTGGATGAGATCTAAAATGTTCGTCTGCACACCATCGTGAGTTCTCTTGAATAACTCTGTTCTTTGAGCTCTTTGTGGAGAACACTAACATTCTGCTCTTGTTTGAGCTGCAGGAAAATCTTTTTTTTACCACTAGTTATTTCTCCAGCTTGACTGAACTCAGTGTGAGAAGCAGCCTCCAAAAATGTCTTCCATCCTTCCTGCCTCAGCTCATCACAGCTCCTCTGATTTTCTCACCTCCTGACAGAAAACTGCTTCTAACTGAAGCATCAGACCAGGGACAGAAGAACATCACAGATCTCCAAAAACAGCACTGAACACGTTGGATTTGCTAGTTCTGACCTTCAGGTCCATCAGGATGCACATCTTCCTCCCATGACTGAACTCAGAGAAACCTCTGATGATCCTCTAAAGCAGGGCTGATTTCCAGAAACCTAGCTCTCTGCTGCTAATTACCTGGATTAAGTGTGTTTGGCCAATAAGGAGCTTCAGTGGCAGGTTGGTTGGAAAACATGTAGGGTTAGGGTTAGGACACGGAACCTGGATTTTTTTTTTACTAACTTGTCCTGTCAAACAACTGAGCAAACCAATCAGAGCTGAAGGCCTCTTCAGGACCAGTTTTTCTTTTTTAATAAATCTGCAAAATGTAAAAGATTCTGTGTTTTTTTCCAATTATGGGGTGCTGTGTGTACATTATTGAGGAAAAAAATGAACTGAAATGATTTTAGAAAATGGCTGCAAGATAACAAAGAGTGAAAGATGTAAGGGGGTCTAAATACTTTCTGTACCCTCTGTAAATGTGTAAGTTACCATTTTCAACAGGAACGCTTCCTGATAGGATAAAAATTGCAAAGATAAAACCCATTCATAAAAATGGAAACAAACACACTCTAACCAGAGACCAATATTACTACTACCACAACTTTCCAAATTATTGAAAATAAACATACAAAAAAATTGAAAAAAAAGAAAGAGCAATTACAGCCTAAAAAGACGAGATTTTCAAAACGTTCAGAACAAAAATGAAGGAAAAAAGTGTTTCAGTGCAAGGTATCAGATTAAGGAATAATCTTGAGAAATCAACCAAAGATTCAAACTCAATTATAACATTTTAAAAAACGAATGCTCAGACAGTAAATATAGGCATGTGGAGAATAGATTATAAATTAAAAAAGAAAAAAATCGGAGGCATTAGGTGTATTTTCTTTGTTTCTTGCTGATGCTTTTGATGTTTGTTTTGTTTTAACTTTTGTTGCTTTTGGCAGCCAGTTGATGTATTTATGTTGTATTACAAAGAGAAACATTTGGTTAAAGTAGCTTGATTAGTTTAGCTAAATGGGGCAGAGATAATAAGTTTTCTTCTTTCTGTCCCCTTTCATTTTAATCAAAAACCAGAATGTTATGTAATTTATTGTTGTGTGTTATGAAAATGAGCTAAATAAATAAATAAATAAAATAAAACATTCTTACAAAGTTACTTCAACTATTAGCTGACTGACAGTTTTTTACCAAGCGGACGTGAGGCCTGAAAGAGGAGGTTTACGCATGCAGTGAAGACATGAAGGTATCTGGTGTTAGAGGAGAGGATGCAGAAGACGGGGTAGATGGAGGAAGCTGATTGGCTGTGGCGACCTCTGAAGGGAAAAGCCCAAAGCAAAAGAAGAAGATATGAGGCCTGGATTCTGAAACCTCTGTTCTAAACCAAACATCGTGAAGACATGTTGAATAAAAGTGTTGGAAAATTTGTCTTCACTATTTGATCTTATCTGGGCTGATCCCCCCACCTGAACCTGTAATAATGCCTCAGGGTGGAAAGGCGCCACCTACTGGAAGGTTTGTGAGTTTCTGTCGAAGAAGAACTCATTCTGGATTAAGTCGGCGTCGTCACAAAGCTCCAGAACTGAGTCCGTACTGCAGCGGGCCAGTTTTCCCAGCCGGGTCTCGGGATGAGATGCCAGCAGCTCCTGGGACAGCTGGAAGTGGCTCCCCCCCACATTGATGATGAAGACATCTAGAGGGGGGGTGCAGGTGGCTGGCAGGTTGCTGAAGAAAACGCTGGAGCCAAGAGACAGCAGAGATGTGCTGCTGCCGACGACCTCTGACCTCGCCATGGAGCCAGAGAGAGGGGGGCTGATGGGGAGAAGACAGGAAAGTGTTAGGGGCTTTTTTGCCCACCAGGGGGCGCTGCTCTCCCTATGTAGGAGCCTGATTGGTTCATTTAGAAGCTGCTTCATATGAGTGCAGCATCAAAGCCTGATCCAGTTACACCTCCACTCTGATAACCATGAGCTCATTCATGCTGTTAGGAAAGAACATGAACATGTTCATGAAGATGTAAGAGTTCTGTGGGATGATTACTACATGTTCATGTTCTTATGGAAGAACGTGAACTGTTTACAAAATGCTAGTTCTGTTGGCTACATCTTGTGCTGTAATTCAAAGTTGTGAAGCATAACTGATAAAGCTGTTCTTCTTTTGTAGTTCATTTCAGTCGGGTTCTGCTCCCAGAAGGTCTTAACGTGAACAACGGGATCCAGGATGGGTGGAGACAGATGTGTTTGAATTGAGGAGAATTCCTGACAGAACCAGAAGGTGATGCTCAGGAGCAGCAGAACCAAAAAAAAGCAACTTAGAAACAGAACCTCGTGGACTCAGTTCTACATAGACATTCAGCTGTCTGCACCTTCACAAGAAACCCAGACTGATGTCGGTTCTGCACATCATAGCAAGGAGAATGGACGTGGGTGAGGCTGGGGGAGTGCAGCGAGGAGCAGGAACACAGAGGCTGGTTTGACTCAAGCCCGCGGACAGAACCATAAGGTGTTTGGATTGGCTGCAGGGCTTCCTTCTGCTACTTCCGACCTTCATGACTTCAAACTACTAGAACACATGTTCTGGATCAACCGGGAATTGACGGGAAAACACCAGTCCTTCAGAGCAGGCCGGTCAAAGCCAATCAGCCGGTCCTTCTGCTCAGCAGGAACCACATCTGATCTTTCTGGTAAAAAAGACTGAAGAACAGAAAAGATCTCACCTGATCCAGAGGAGGATGCTCGGGGGGGACGAACAGCTCTGAGCTGCTGGAAGGTCCGGGAGCGTCTGCGCTGCAGCCGAGGTGGGAGGCACAGAGGAGGAGGGTGACCCACTTATCTTCAGTCAAACCAGAAAAGGTTGCTGTGATGCTGCAGGACTCCATGCCTCAGAGTGGCAGGAAGACTTGTTTCCATGGAAACGCCTGATTTCCTTCAGGGCTTTCGGTGAGTAAACTTTCCGAGTTTCTGTCTGGATGTCTTTGTTCTGCTCCTTACTTTATCCAACTTAATCCTTCAACTCCTCTGTGGAGGACGACAACCAGCAGCTCCTGTAGACCGAAGGAGAGCTTTGCTGCTGTTTGTCAGCAGAGAAGCTCTGAGGAGAACTCAGGAGGAAGAGAACTGAGGAGGCGGCTGCAGGTGACCAACCGCTTCCTGAATGAAGCTCAGTGAAGATGGGAATCTGCTCCACCTTCTCTGACTGGAGGTTTCAAACAAATGAGTCAGTTCTGTTCTGTGGTTCTGGACTCATTCCCAGACTGAGAAATTCCAATCAAGTGATCAGAGTGAGATCAGAGGTGAAGCCTCTTGTGTTTGACAGATTTTACTGTTACAATCAGAGGTTAGAATATTTGTATAAATACTTTCTGTATTTGAGGCTAAACTTGATTTTGTTCTTTGGTTGAACCAGATGTTTATGTTCTACTGAGGTGGAACACACGGTCACCCCCACACCAACACCCCCGCCAAAGCAGCGGCTGTAGCCAGGGCCCCCCCCGACAGCACACAGAGGATGTCCGCCCACGAGGCAACCACGTCGGCCACCCAGACCAGGGACAGCGGGATCACCACAGGAGCCCCCAACACTCAAGAGCAGGGGGGGCACAGCAGCACGGAGAGTGCAAGCTCCAACCCAGCCAAAAGAAAAGCCCCCCCACCAGAGGAGCAGCACACCACCAATCGGGAGTTCTGGGCAACCCCCCCCCCCCCCACACACACACACACACACACACCCCCACCCCACCACCACAGGCACAAGCCAGCGCCCCCCAAGAGAGAACCGTCCCCACACTCCAGGCAACCACCTGTTCACCCCAGAAGAAGTCCAGGAGAAGGTAAAGAACGCCCACCCTGAGAACGCAGCATCAAAGGAACGTCACGTGACCAGAGTCTAGAACAGGTGGAACAGAAGAATGAAAACCAGACGAACATCTGAGACCAACAGTTCCAGCTGTGATGAGAAGGAGCTCCCAGGACTGAGCGGAACCGCGTCTCTGTCAGGAGACTTCAGGTGAAGGAGAGGAAACGCAGGAAGATGTCAGAGCATCAGGAGGAAGAGGAAGAGGAAGAGGAGCTGGATGGACACCATGGAAGACTGCATTTAGCCTGATACTGCTGACCCTCCGGACCAGGAGGGGCAGGACGCCGCCCGCCTCAAACCAGGAGAAGAAGACTGTCCAATCAGCGGCCCCGGCGCCGCAGGCTCCGCCCTCGAGAGAAACCGCCATCGTGAAATCAAACGGACTCAGTGACAGGTAAGCCGCGCGCGGGTCTTCCTGAAGAGGTGACCGTCCGCACAGCTGCGGGATTCAAACCCTAACTTATTGTGTCTGAAGTGCCGCCGTTCGCGTCCCTCAGCCTTTGGGTTTAAGGTTCTGGCTTAGTTCGCTCTGGTTGGTTTGGTTCGACCTGAACCCCTCTGCGCATGCTCAGTGGGGGTAACGGCGGCGCGTGCTCTCCGTGAGCTTTCTTAGATAAGTTTATGTTTTTCTTTCTTTTTTCATTAACCCGCGAGCACGCCCTTAAACCGAGCGCGTGGCGCCGGAAAGCAGGCAGTCATTGCATGAAGATCCGTTTCCGGTTTATGCAGAAAGTAACAGAAGTTTATGAGGACAACCGGAAGTGCAGCCTTCAATGCGATGTTATGGTGTAAACGTGTTCTGGGAGCAAAGATTGAAACATATCTGAGTTTTTCTTTATTCCAGCTGAAAAAATGCTTTTGGAAAAAGCTTGCAGTTCTTATTGACAAACTACAGTGGGCGGGGCCACAAGCTCCCAGCTCCGCCCCATTCTGATGCATCAGAGATCCACAAACGTCTGTTTTCCTCGTCTGGGCTGGAATCTGGATCACATCGCGTCAAATCCTTGGTCTCCTTTGTCCTGATCTTCTCGGTGTGGATCAGAGGTCTTCACATCCCATCGGTTCCATAAATTACCACCTTTCATTCCCACTAATGAGAAAACCGGGTTTCTGCAGGCGGTCCTGACATTTCCTGTTAAATATGCTTCAGAATTGACCTCATTTAATAATAATGGACTTTGTTAGCGCTTGCCATGTTTGCTGTCCAATGAGGCCGTGACCTCTGACCCCTGCCCATACACAGTCCTGTCTACTTTGTTGTGCCTTTAATAAAAGTTAACTGTGGAAACACCATTTAAAAAACCCAATAAGTTTCATCTTTATTTAAGGTTCTTTTTATGCTCTTTTGAAGAAAACGTTTTATTTTTTAAAGAAGTTCATATTTGATTATAAATGAAAAACATTTTTTTGTCCCTGATGAATGTGTTTTAGTGTGACGGGGTTGAGACTTCAATGGTAAACTATTGGATTATTTTAAAGTCATTTAGTTCAATCAAAGTTCTCCTCGTGCAGAATAAGATTTCTGTTCCATGCTAACAATTTGAAGGAACGTAGAACATCCAAAAGCTGGTTCTAGAAGGAGGCTGAGGCCTCTCGGATGAGGGGAGAAACGTTTAGAGACCGTGTTTTGTCCACGTCACCGGGATGAATGCAGACCTTCAGCGCCTGAACCAGTGTCTGCCCATCAAAACCCCGTCACTGTCTGCTGCCCTGGAAGACCTACATGGTATTTCAACTGGAAATAAACGTCATTTGTTTGTCGACGTTTGTCTGAAATATTGAGAACTATCATAAATTCAGCATTTTTCATTGCACATCTTCAACAAATGAGTTTGGTTTTAGGATTCAAGTGAGCAAAATGTTTCATGTTAGTTTTCTGTTTGTTGTGATTCGTGTAGAAATATAGAATCTTTTCAGACAAATTGATAATATTCATTGAGCTTAGTGTTTTTCATGAGATTGATGATCAATAATCACAGTAAAAGGTTTTTCTGAGACTTGAATGTTTGAATGACTTTGTAATAAATGGAAAAATAAAACCTTGTTGTCAAAAGTGAGTCCAGTAGGAGTCATTCTTGTGGAACGACTTGGGTTCTGTTGGTTCTGTTGAGCTCAAATCAAATGCTACGAGTGTGATGTCGTCGTTTTGTAACAGTGATGTCGTCATTTGCAGGATTTGCACCGCCATGGGCAGCTCCACAGCGTCTGAGGAGAACCATGAGGAAGCGAGTCCGGACCGGAGCGGATCCATGGAGTCCTGTGAGGAGAACCATGCGATCAGGTGAGCTCGCCTGTGTACCCGCTGCTGAACGTCTGCTCTGCTGCAGCTGGGGGGGGCGACGTCCTTCAGGGAAAGCGGGCCAAGAAGACGGTGGAGAGGCTGGACTTCCAGGCCCCCAAACAGAAGGAGAAGCTGAAGATCGGGGATGGTATGCTATCAGAGCCAACCTGACTGCTGTCCCGTTGCTCAGCAGCTGACCGCGGGTTCAATTCCCACCCTGCAGGTACTGGAGACAAACTGGGGGACATTCCTCGCACCTCCTACCAGATAAGCAGGATGAAGCCAGCAGACCTGAAGCCGCTCCACTCAATCCTGTACGACCGACCCGGGAAGGTAAAGCCCGCAGCAGCGCAGTCGGCTGAGAACGTTCTCCTCACTGAGTTCCTTTCAGGTGTCCACCATGAAGAAGAACCTGCGTCTGTTCAACGGGTTTCCCTTCCAGGCGGACAGCGAACAGTTCCAGCGGAAACGGGACAAGCTGCTGAAGTGAGTGTGAGCTGGAACGTCTGCCGATCTGCTGCCAGAGACCACAGCTGCTCTTGTCACGCAGGAGCTCCAACCTGAGCAACAGCAAGCTGAAGCTGCTCTGCACCGTGCTGGACCTGGAGAAGAAGGGCACCCACTCAGACCTCATCCACAGGATCCTCACCTTCCTCCTGTCGCCAAAGAACAGCGGCAAGGTGAGTGCAGACCTCGCACCTAAAGCAGAACTCTGATGTTCTGGAGGTGTTCTCGTGGGTCCTAAGATGTCTTCCTAGAGGTGTGAAAGCAGACCCTTCTGATGCTGCTTTCACACCGAGCGGCCATGGCGTCGAATTCGCATCTGCTGCCTGCCTTTTGACGCACATCAAATTTACTGCTCGACACCTTGGCCCTCCCGCCACAGAGCAACCGCTAACAAACTTAGTTCATGACCACATTATGGAAAACATGGATGATTTTGATGCTTATACATGTTGGAGAGCTCTCCAGAGGCGCTGACAAGCACGCCATCGTGTCCGTGTTCACCAGAGTCTCTCCCAATGCAGTGTGCTGCCCTCCTGCAGCAGAGCTGCGTCTGACGGCCGTTTGAAACGGTGCTTCCGTCTGTCTGTGGCCCAGTTTGAACATTGACCCCCGAGGGGGAAGTAAAAATAAACCTGGGGGCTCTTTTTATCCTTGTTTTGATGAAAATCATAAGCCCATGGAGCGCCGGCGGTGGTTCTCAGTCTGCTGGTCAGCCAGTCGCCCACAAGCTAACATAGCGAGCGCTAGTTCTGCCCCCTCCTGCTTGGAGGTGTGTTTGGGATCATTGTCATGCTGGAATTTTGCCCTGTATGTATGTTTGTATATATATATACAACATTTAGCTTTGTGTTTAATATTTCTGCTTTAAATACAATTAGTCTCTGATTTAAATACGACTTTTCTTTATCCTGAATACAGAATTTCTCCTGTTAACTTACTGTCAAAAATACGTCGTTGGGTCACATGGATGTGTTCATATTTGACAGTAAATTAACAGGAGAAATGTTGTATATTAGACAAAGAAAAGATTAGATTTAGGATTCTCTTTTTTTTTTTTGCTGAACTGCTATACATTTGACATTCTTTCTCAGTCCAAAATGTATCTGCTATGTTGATTGATTGATTGATTGATTGATTTGTTTATTTCAAGCATAAGTTGGACAATACACGAAAATAATTACACAAAATGATCAAACTCATTAAGACAATGAAATGCACTGATTGAGAGGAAATAAAGAAAAGGAAAAAAAAGAAACCAATGACAAATGAACAAACAAAAACAACGCACTTAAGTCACCTTTATAACATATGTTAAGTATAGTGATTAATAACTAAAGTCCAGTAGAGTTTGATTCATTGCTTGAAAAGCAGTGGGAAGAAGTGAACTTCTATAATCCCACCCCTACATAGTTACTTCATTTCATAGTCTTGCATCGTTTTCATAATCCGGTTCTGATCAGAAACATTATTGATTCACACTTTAGGTAATCAATATGTAATAAACATTGATTATCATTAGTACTCTAATTACATTGATCTAGTTGGTACATATTTCAGATCAAGTAAAGAAAATTGGTAGTTCATCAATAGATTGTAATTACTGTTCAAGTAACATTTTAGTGATCATTATTACACATTACACAATTTAATAATCATAGGTAGTGATTTAAAAAAAGAAATTATTTCAGCACATTCCAGTTCACACGTCTACATTTGAAATGATTCAAACACCAGTTGATCTTTAACTCTTCTTATCTTCATATTGTGAGATTAGAGTTTCTTTGTACATTTTCTTGAATTTTTGGATGTTGGAACATCGTTTGAGCTCATTACTGAACCCGTTCCAAAGTTTAGAGCCGCACACAGACACACAGAAACTTTTTTTTTGTGGTTCTTATCAGTTTGATCTTGAAGTTCCTACATCCCCTCAGTTTATAGCCTCCTTCGTTTTCTAAAAACAGTTTTTGGATATTCATGGTAATGTTTTTCCACTGGCTCTATATAGAATCTCTGCAAAAATCAACAAGGTCATACAGTTTTAAAAGTCTGGATTGATCAAATAAATTGTTTGTATGATCAAGAAAGCCGACTTTAAGTACAATTCTGATGGCTGGTTTTTGAAGTAAAGAAAGGATGTAGTGAACTTTTATATTTATTACCCCAAACTTCTATACAATATGTGAAATATGGTAATATTAAGGAGCAGTATTATAGGTTTCTACAGTTGTATTCTAACATGTATTCATTTTGTGGATGTATTTTATTATGTTTATGAAAAGATGCTGATATGAAACACATAGTTGTATGAATAAATATATCTGGGTTTTCTTTTCTCTGTAAATCTGACTGTGAAAACCTCATCAGCCACAAACTGGTCTGTGGTGAGAGGATTTAATATCCAGACTTTACCTTCCATCTCTGGGTACCAGAGTAACAAAGGTAAGAAAGTGGGTTTCTGTTAAAGAGAAATCATTTTGGGTTTTTGAAGTGGAGATGTATGTAAGTGGAGGTGGTGGTGGTCGGGGGGGGTAAATGTACCTAATGTGCTTATAAAATGTTGTGACTTGGTCTCACCTCTGGAGCAGGGTTTAAGAGGAATGCTCAGAGATGTGAGAATGGATCAAAAACAAATTTATTGTTCATAGCTAGGAATGAACATTATAATACACTTAAAGGGTTAACCCTAAAGGAACATTTCTCCCTTCTGGGAAATTATGGTCAAAACTTTTCGGATTATTCTAGGGTGTGAAATACCCACTGACCCACAGACACGGTACCTCTGCCTAACAGCGGATGCCAATGGAGCAGAAGACAAGTACCTGTTCAAAGTGATGATAGTAGCCTGTAAAAAGGCTAGAAGGAGGAATTGGCTGAGAAGTGAAACGCCGACACTGCAGCAATGGAGAGGCATTATGGAGGAAATTTTCTCTATGGAGAAGATGACGCATCACTTAAGACTGGAAACATTTGCAAACATTTGCATTTTGATGGAAGAAATGGTCACAATATAGCGCTCACTCGGACTGGCCTTGATACAATATGTTAGTTCTACCCCACTGTTTATATATGGTTTTAATTTGCTTTTGTTTTAACACGAAATGTGTACTTTGTTTTGAGAAAAATCTTTGAAAATAAAGTTTAAAAAAAAAGCTCAAAATGTTGATTTTGTGTGGTATGGGTCCTTTAAGAGTCCAGCTGCTGATGTTTGTCCTTCAGCTGTGATGCTTCTCCTCTCACCACCTCCTGCTTCCTCCTTCAGCGCCTTCCTGTGAAGAAGAAGAGGAGGTTCAAGAAGAAGCTGACCAGTGAAGACTCCAAGAAAAAGAGCAGGCCCAGAGAGCGCAGCTCCTGCAGGCCCAAAAAGTCCAGAACAGGAAGCAAGTCCAAAGCCATCGTCATGGACTCCAGCAGTGATGACGAAGACGAGAAGATGGGAGCTTCAGCTGCTGCGGCAGATTCTGATGAGAAACCTTCAGATGAAGAGGAGCAGCACTCCAAGAGATTAGAAGATGGAGAGCAGGTAAGCCAATAATGGTAGAGACTGAGCAATCAAAGCAGCATCCTGAGGTCATCTGGGCTCGTCAGTCCTCCAGGTCAGAGTCCGACCAAGCCAAGAAGAAGACAGCCAACTCCCAGGAGATTCCAATGAGAAAGAAGAGGAGCTCAAAGGAGCTGCAGCAGGTGAGGAAGACTCATCTTCATCTGAGCTTCATGAAGAGAAGCTTCGTCCATCAAAGGAACCTGACTGAAGTGTAGGAAAGAAGAACTTTAACGATGTGTGTGCTTCTGAAGACGGTTCTGTGCAAAAACAACCTAAAATAACTCTTCCATGAAAGAGAACCTTTTTCCTCTACTTTCTGGGGGGGAGTCTGATCCTAGAGGAGATTCTGACCTTTGGTTCTTCTGATGGTTTGGTTTTTGCAGCCCAGAAAGAAGAAAGCTGCTCCGCTCCAAGCTGCAGCCAAAGTCAAGAAGACTGACAGCAGCAGAACTGCCTTAAACTCAGGTGAGCAGCACTGAGCATGTGCAGACGCCTGCCTACGTCTGTCTAACGTGCAGGTGTCTCAGATGTGCACGTTAAAACATGGCCTCCTTGGTTTTCTCTCAATTGCAGAAATGTCATCATTTGATTCATGATGGTTTTATTTTGAAAAACTGCTTCCTGTCCGCTGCTGATTGCTGGTTAACCCTGTCAGAGCTTGGTGTGCAGCGTCGTTTGCACCTGCATGCACCTCTGTGTTCCCGCTGAATATAAAACATGTTAAATCCACAGAGAACTGTGCACACTTGCATGCACGCAGCCTCTGACCTGCCTTTGTCTGCAGACACTGACAGCTCTGACGATGACCAGCGGCTCGTCAAGAGGATGAAGACGAGTCTGAGTGATGAGGAGCTGAAGGAGACTCTGCAGACGCTGCTGAGAGATGCTGACCTGCAGGAGATGACCATGAAGAAGATCTTCCAGCAGGTGGGAGCTGGACCAGAACCTCCATGTGGGTCTGTGTTCAGGTCTGACAGATCCAGTTTGTGTTTCAGGTGTTTGACATGTTTCCAGAACATGACCTGAGCAGCAGGAAGAACTTCATCAAACAGACCGTTAAGGATGTGAGTGCCCACACACATGATTTTATTTTGAAAATGCTTTAAAGGAACAGGATGTGATGTTTTAAAAGCGTCTTAGAGCTGACATCCTTTAGTGTTTGGGAGCTTCAGCTCCTCTCTGAGGTCTCCTGTGTTCCCACAGATCATCACATGAAGATGCAGAGGACACCCCCCCCCCCCCGTTGGTTTTCCTTTAGTGTTTTTTATCTGAGTGATTCTGAATGTTCTCCTGTTCTTTAGTTTAATAAAGTTTTACAGTTTTGAAGAAAACTTTTAGTCTGTTTCTCGTCTGTAGAAGTGTTTTGAGCAAATGAACATTTTGTAGTTGCTTTTCCATTAAAATGTAATAAAAGAGAACTTGTGACTCAAAAGAGACGAGCAGTAGAACCTGGATCTGGATTCTGAAGATCCAGAAGATCCAGAAGATCCAGAAGATCCAGAAGATCCGATCCATCAGCTGCCTGCAAATTACAGAGGAGACTGGAGAACAAGAACCAGAAGGTCATGTGATGGTGGAGCAGGCAGGACTGCATGCTGGGAAGTGGAGAAGCCTTCTGGAAGGTGAGACTGTTTTGAAGTGATGTCACAAACCGTCTCTGAAGCCACACACACACACACACACGGAAACATCAAGACAAGTTTTGAAAGCAAATATGTCATATTTTCACTTGCAAAGTATGACGTTTTATTCTTGAAGCTTTTGATTTTTCATGCAACTTTGGACATTTTGATGTCAAAACTTTTTGCTCACAATATGGTGGAACAAAAAATCATCTCATCTATGCTGCTGTTTTGTTTTTTTACTATAAATCTTTATATCTTTAAATCTTTGACTGTGATCAGATCTTTGTTTTCATTCCATAAAACCGGACTTGTGTTCTAAGAAGGTTTGAACTTTGAGAGTTTAAACAAGAGAGAGAAGTGGAGAAAGTGTGTAGTGAGGAGTTTTCCCGTCTTATACATCTTGAATTCTACTGCAGCTTCGAGGGTTATTTTTGGAGCGTAACTGCTGCAACAAACAAGGGAACACTGTCCAGTAAAGATGATGCATATGTTTGTCCTGGTGCAGCAGAAGACTAAAGAATTTGGCTTTTTTTCATCACTGGATGAGAGCTCAGACCTGCTGGACACTGCAGCACAGCTGCTCAGTCGTATTTCTGAAGTTTAGAGCAAACTGTGAGGTGTGTGAGAGGCTGCAGCCCTCCAAAGACTCTAAGGGACTATGATGGGAGCAGACAGACTATTTATTTGTTATGTTTGAAGTGTATTAGTATTATTTTATCTATGAAGATCACAGTTATTTGGTTATTTTATTTCATAAATAGTGTTGTTTATTTTATTACAAGGATGGTGTATGAATGAAAGAAACTTTATTTATAGGGCACTTTACAACTCCTTCAGGTACCAAAGGGCTTCACAATAAAAGACACAAGAACTTTAAACATCACAGAAGAAAAGGGTTCTGTGGCCTCACAAGAACAAGTTTGGGGACAGACTTCGGCCTTTGGGCCATATCCTAAACTACTTATGTTAAACTACTTCATCTGGCCCGCCAAACTGGAAGAAATGATGTTAATAATCCTGAAGAATGTTTTTTTCCCTGTAAATCTAGAGTCTCCCCATAGAGGGCGCACTACAAATAAATTGACCATTGTTTAGATGCAGAACGTTACTGTGCACTAATGTGGTGTTGGATTGTGATACTAGATTTGTTGTTTTCATTTTTCCCATCATTCAAACACCACATGAAAGCAGCGTTTCTCTGAGTTTGCGTTTTACAGACGTACATCAAGTCATTGGTGCAACTGGCTCTAAAATGAGAACAAATGCCACAAAATAAAAACTCAAAAATGTTCTGTTTCAATATATATCCATGTTTTAATCCAAATGAAAGCACGTTTTCCTTTAGATTCCAGGTTATTTCTTTCTCTTATAAGATCGATTGGCCCTTCTATCAAATTTTAGAACCCTTCCTGGCCCACGAGCCGAACAGTTTGGCCACCCCTGATCTACATTGTTCCTCTTAACCTCATGCACAAGCTCAGGCTCAGGGAGGTGACGTTCCATGACCCAGAGGCCTAGTTCCATGATCCGGGTTTCAACCATCAAGGCGTTCACTTTCAACCACCACCCAAACCACATGGCTGGCTCGTCATGGCCCCTGAGACGCAAATCTGGGTAATGTCGCAGTCTTGTCCTCTGCCTCTCATAACGAGGCTCTGAACCGCTCTGAACGGGGCTCTGAACAGGTCGTGGCCCACCAGGACCTGCCTGTCATGGGAGACTGCAGAGGCCACAGACAGCCGGGCTCCTTGGACCCTGTGAGCTCTCAAACGCCCCCACCATGTTAAGGCGGCGGTTCATGGAGGGGTAAATTTGATAATTATTCAGAAAATAAATGTGAATAAAACTGAAAGTCGTTTTAGTTTCTGCTTGAAAACAAGAATCCTAGAAAATCAGAATGAAAGAAGCGGAAGCTGCACTTCGAACTCCCGCCAGCAGGGGGCGACGTGCGCTCACTGGCCGAGCCGGACAGCTACGTCACAGAGGAAAGGGAGGAGCTTTTCCTGTCAGCTGGACTTCCGCCCTTTCTCCGAGGAGACCTGTTGCGGGTTCGTTTGGGGCAGTTTCTCTTTGCGGTTCCGCCCACATGTAGACCGAACCGGAACCAGAGCGACGGACTATCACTTATCGGTGAGTAAGCCGAACTTGGACCTCCGACAGGTCCGGCTCAGAGTGAAGACCCAACAGATTAGTCAAAGCGGCTCCGGAACCGCGCTCCGAGTGTTCCGGTACAGACCCGCAACTGCTCCTGCAGTTCGTCCGTGCTGGAAAAATGTTCTGCGGGTTTGATCCGCGTCCCTCCACCTGTCCGAACTCACCAGAACATGCACGTTCATGACGTCAGTTCCCGGTGCTGCGCGCGCAGCTTCAGGAGCCCGAGGTTCTGGTGCTGGTCTCGGGGTATTGTGGGGGGTGTCTGTATTCGTATTTAGTGAACAGAACCGGTTCTGCGTCCTCCTTTCTCGCCCCGCCCACCGCTGTCAGTACACCTGTTCAGAGCGCGCGCGTGCTCGTCCACCAGGATGTCCTGCTTTGCTACGTCACCTGATCCGTGCAGGCGTCTGTTCTTCACGCGCTCTGCTGTCACCTGCAGAGACGGTGCGACAGGTCCGGTTCTGACAACAATCTGGTTCTTCAGAGAGAAGAGCAGGTCCGGTTCTGCTGGTTATGGGGGCCCCAGAACCAAAGGTTCCGGTTTGACCAATCGTGACATCTTTAGGTGCTTCTGGACCTTCCAGCTGTTGTTCTTCGGTGTGGGTGTGGCCTGATGAAGCCCCGCCTCCTGTCCTGCTCAGCTGTTACCTGTGATGGACGCAGAGAGCGCTCAGCTGTTCCTGGCAGCAGATGGTGGAACCTGCCTCGTCGGGACCGACCTCATCTTTAGCGCCTCAGAGAAGCCCCTGCAGGACTGGGTGGTGAACCCCGATAGCGTGAGTCCGTGGTCATGTGTTGATGACTTGGAAGCGTCACAGAACAGGAACGTCTTGATTTCCTTCAAGGCGTCACAGGTCAGCGCCCATTGACCACTCTGTTTTTGCTCCGCCCCCACAGACGCTGAACGACAGCGAATCAGAGGAAGTCCTGCATGGCGTTGATCCAAACGAGGTGTTTGGGGGCGTGGCTCCAGCTGACCTCTCCTCAGAGAGCGACAGCGGTGTGTCTGAAGAGATGCTGGGGGAGAGCCCTGTTTCCCCGGCAACAGCCCTCCCCCTGGCAACAGCCCCAGCAACCGTCTACCAGGTGGTTTATGACATCAGTGAGCTGGGCGGGGCCAAGGCCGGTCCCATGGACGACAACGTGATCTCCATCGAGCTCGGTAAGCTTTTGTTCTTGGAGGATCCTGAAAAACTGGATCTACAGCCTGAAGCAGAATAACCGGACCCGTGATCCAGCAGAACCTGGAGCACAGGTTCTGACCGTCCCAGCAGATCAGAGCCGGCTGGAAGCCTCACGTTCAGATCATCCGAGGATCTTGGTCGCCGCTGATGCTCCTCTGTGACTTCGTGACCCCTGCATCAGCGTGACTCACCTTTCCTCCCTGCAGACGGGTGGAGCTCTCAGCTGCTGCTCTCGGACTCCTGCCTCATGAAGCAGCTCCCTCTGGTTCCAGCAGCCGGACCGGGTGTCGCAACCGCCGCCACCCCCCCCAGCCCTGACGCAGACGCGGTAAGACTTCCTGTCTGAGGATGACCTCTGAAGCTGCTCGGAGCTGGACTCACTCTCCCTCTGCTGCAGCTCCTCCTGGAGCTCCAGCTGACCGAGGAGGAGCAGAAGTTGCTGACTCAGGAGGGGGTCTCCCTGCCCAGCAACCTGCCCCTCACCAAGGTGAGTCTTCAGAGCCGCCTCACCTGCAGGAGCCCCGCCCCCGCCTAACCACACCCTCCCTGCAGGCGGAGGAGCGTGTTCTGAAGAAGGTCCGCCGGAAAATCCGCAACAAGCAGTCAGCCCAGGACAGCCGGCGCCGCCGGAAAGAGTACATCGATGGACTGGAGAGCAGGTGAGTCTGCCGCCACTGACCATGATCCGCTGCAGCGTGGAGGAACCAGGACCTGGGTCAGAGCCAGGATCTGGGTCAGAGCCAGGATCTGGGTCAGAGCCAGGATCTGGGTCAGAGCCAGGACCTGGGTCAGAGCCAGGACCTGGTCTTGGAGCTCCATTCATCTGCTGAAGGAACTGTGTGGTTCTGATCAGCAGGAGGGCGGTTCTGTCAGCTCCACACAACAGGACCTGGCTGCAGACAACAACACGGCCCCAAGATGGCGCCAGAGGAACATTAGCCGGAAGTCCTCGACTGAAGTTCATGTTTTTGGCCTAGAAAAAAGCCGGAACCGGTTTAGGATGGATCTTCTAGTATAGATACACAAATTCAGCTTCCGGCTAATGATGAGTTTAACGTTGTGTTTGGGCGCCGTTTTGTGTGCAAGCAGGTCGCTGTCACAACCTTTTCTGCATGCAGAACTCTGATGTGTTTCAGCGCTCACCCCGCATGTGCGAGCCACGCGTCACTTCCTCTGTTCGCCTACGTTACGGCGTCATCATTTCAGGACAGTAACTCTGAGATCAGAAGAATTCATGTTTTTCCCGACAACAGAAGCTCGCCCAATGCAGCACAGTAGAATTGTATGTTGTCTTCATCACAGACGATGGAAATCTCAATGCGTGACAGAATGACGGACACATGACTTGGAGTCATTCTCCCTTTTTGGTTGTTTTTATTTTTCATGTGTTGGTGACGGGAAAAGAGGAAAAGTGAGCGCGTTTGACTCTGAGGAGATGACAGCCTGCTGCAGCCAATAACGTGTCCGAGTTTATGGAGTTGCTCGCGTGTCAGTAAGCAGGGCTGGATCAAAACTGTAGAAGAAGAACATTTGTAGTCCGTTTATAGTCCAGGGCAGCATGGTACTGTCCTGATCCTTAATATTTGATTTTATTTTTATTTTTCAAAACATTTTTTAAAAAACTTTTTCACTATGATAAACATATTCAGGATGATAAACATTTTAGGAGATTATTTTTGTTGTTAACAGCGCATGGGATGTGTGGTTCACGCATGTGGGGTGAGAGGTGAAGTTCTGCATACAGATCTGGTAGTGACGCTCCACATCCCCTCCCTCCGGCTCCTCCAGCTCCTCCTTAGTAGCTATCACTGCAGTTCCTCTCCCAACCAGCAGATGTCAGCATGTGCAGCTCAGCCTTTCTCACATGTAGAATTGTGTGTGTTTGGGAGCAGGGCAGCAGCGTGTTCAGCTCAGAACAGAGACTTGCAGAGGAAGGTGGATCAGCTGGAGAAACACAACAGGTGACTCATCACTTCCTGTGTGTGCATAAATGTGTGTGTGTGTGCATAAATGTGTGTGTGTGTGTGTGTGTGCATAAATGTGTGTGTGTGTGCATAAATGTGTGTGTGCATAAATGTGTGTGTGTGTGTGCATAAATGTGTGTGTGTGTGCATAAATGTGTGTGTGTGTGTGTGTGTGTGCATAAATGTGTGTGTGTGTGCATAAATGTGTGTGTGTGTGCATAAATGTGTGTGTGCATAAATGTGTGTGTGTGTGTGCATAAATGTGTGTGTGTGTGTGCATAAATGTGTGTGTGTGTGTGCATAAATTTGTGTGTGTGTGCATAAATTTGTGTGTGTGCAAATGATTTTGTATAAATGCGTGTGCATAAATGTGTGTGTGTGTGTGCATAAATGTGTGTGTGCATACATGTGTGTGTGTGTGCATAAATGTGTGTGTGTTCATAAATGTGTGTGTGTTCATAAATGTGTGCGTGTGCATAAATGTGTGCGTGTGCATAAATGTGTGTGTGCATAAATGTGTGTGTGTGTGCATAAATGTGTGTGTGTGTGCATAAATGTGTGTGTTTGTGTGTTCATAAATGTGTGCGTGTGCATAAATGTGTGTGTGTGTGTGTGCTTGCTTGTGCATATATGTGTGCGTGTGCATAAATGTGTGTGTGTGTGTGCATAAATGTGTGTGTGTGCATAAATGTGTGTGTGTGTGCATAAATGTGTGTGTTAGTGTGTGTGCATAAATGTGTGTGTGTGCATAAATGTGTGTGTGTGCGTGCATAAATGTGTGTGTATGTGTGTATAAATGTGTCTGTTAGTGTGTGTGCATAAATGTGTGTGTTAGTGTGTGCATAAATGTGTGTGTGCATAATGTGTGTGTTAGTGTGTGTGCATAAATGTGTGTGTTAGTGTGTGTTATGTGTGCATAAATGTGTCTATTAGTGTGTGTGCATAATGTGTGTGTTAGTGTGTGCATAAAATGTGGGTGTGTAGTGTGTGTGTGCATAAATGTGTGTGTTAGTGTGTGTGTGTGCATAAATGTGTGTGTATGTGTGCATAAATGTGTGTGTGCATAAATGTGTGTGTGTGTGTGCATAAATGTGTGTGTGTGTGTGCATAAATGTGTGTGTGTGTGTGCATAAATGTGTGTGTGTGTGTGTGCATAAATGTGTGTATGCATAAATGTGTGTATGGGTAAATGATTTTGTGTAAATGCGTGTGCATAGGTGTATGTTTAAATACATGTATAAATGTGTGTGTACGTGTGCATTAATGTGTGTGTGTGTGTGTGCATAAATGTGTGTGTGTGTGTGTGCATAAATGTGTGTGTGTGTGTACATAAATGTGTGTGTGCATAAATGTGTGTGTACGTGTGCATAAATGTGTGTGTGTGTGTGCATAAATGTGTGTGTGTGTGCATAAATGTGTGTGTGTGCATAAATGTGTGTGCATAAGTGTGTGTGTGTGTGCATAAATGTGTGTGTGTGTGTGCATAAATGTGTGTGTGTGTGTGTGCATAAATGTGTGTGTGTGTGTGTGTGCATAAATGTGTGTGTGTGTGCATAAATGTGTGTGTGTGTGCATAAATTTGTGTGTGTGCAAATGATTTTGTATAAATGCGTGTGCATAAATGTGTGTGTGTGTGCATAAATGTGTGTGCATAAATGTGTGTGTGCATACATGTGTGTGTGTGTGTGTGTGCATAAATGTGTGTGTGTTCATAAATGTGTGTGTGTTCATAAATGTGTGCGTGTGCATGTGCATAAATGTGTGCGTGTGCATAAATGTGTGTGTGTGCATAAATGTGTGTGTGTGTGCATAAATGTGTGTGTTTGTGTGTTCATAAATGTGTGTGTGTGTGTGCATAAATGTGTGTGTTTGTGTGTTCATAAATGTGTGTGTGTGTGCATAAATGTGTGTGTGTGTGTGTGCTTGCTTGTGCATATATGTGTGCGTGTGCATAAATGTGTGTGTGTGTGTGCATAAATGTGTGTGTGTGCATAAATGTGTGTGTGTGTGCATAAATGTGTGTGTGTGTGCATAAATGTGTGTGTTAGTGTGTGTGCATAAATGTGTGTGTGTGCATAAATGTGTGTGTGTGCGTGCATAAATGTGTGTGTATTTGTGTATAAATGTGTCTGTTAGTGTGTGTGCATAAATGTGTGTGTTAGTGTGTGCATAAATGTGTGTGTGCATAAATGTGTGTGTTAGTGTGTGTGCATAAATGTGTGTGTTAGTGTGTGTATGTGTGCATAAATGTGTCTATTAGTGTGTGTGCATAAATGTGTGTGTGCATAAATGTGTGTGTTAGTGTGTGCATAAATGTGTGTGTTAGTGTGTGTGTGTGCATAAATGTGTGTGTATGTGTGCATAAATGTGTGTATGCATAAATGTGTGTATGGGTAAATGATTTTGTGTAAATGCGTGTGCATAGGTGTATGTTTAAATACATGTATAAATGTGTGTGTACGTGTGCATTAATGTGTGTGTGTGTGCATAAATGTGTGTGTGTGTGTGTGTGTGCATAAATGTGTGTGTGTGTGTGCATAAATGTGTGTGTGCATAAATGTGTGTGTACGTGTGCATAAATGTGTGTGTGTGTGTGCATAAATGTGTGTGTGTGCATAAATGTGTGTGTGTGCATAAATGTGTGTGCGCCATAAGTGTGTGTGTGTGCATAAATGTGTGTGTGTGCATAAATGTGTGTGTGTGCATAAGTGTGTGTGTGTGTGCATAAATGTGTGTGCGTGCATAAATGTGTGTGTGTGCATAAATGTGTGTGTGTGCATAAATGTGTGTGTTAGTGTGTGTGTGTGTGCATAAATGTGTGTGTATGTGTGCATAAATGTGTGTGTTAGTGTGTGTGTGTGCATAAATGTGTGTTTATGTGTGCATAAATGTGTGTGTGCATAAATGTGTGTGTTAGTGTGTGTGTGTGCATAAATGTGTGTATGTGTGCATAAATGTGTGTGTATGTGTGCATAAATGTGTGTGTGCATAAATGTGTGTGTTAGTGTGTGCGCATAAATGTGTGTGTGCATAAATGTGTGTGTTAGTGTGTGTGTGTGCATAAATGTGTGTGTATGTGTGTGTGTGTGTGCATAAATGTGTGTGTATGTGTGCATAAATGTGTGTGTTAGTGTGTGTGCATAAATGTGTGTGTTAGTGTGTGTGTGTGCATAAATGTGTGTGTATGTGTGCATAAATGTGTGTGTTAGTGTGTGTGCATAAATGTGTGTGTTAGTGTGTGTGTGTGCATAAATGTGTGTATGCATAAATGTGTGTGCATAAATGTGTGTGTTAGTGTGTGTGCAAAAATGTGTGTGTGCATAAATGTGTGTGTTAGTGTGTGTGTGTGTGCATAAATGTGTGTGTATGTGTGCATAAATGTGTGTATGCATAAATGTGTGTATGGGTAAATGATTTTGTGTAAATGCGTGTGCATAGGTGTATGTTTAAATACATGTATAAATGTGTTTGTATAAGTGTGTTGCATTAATGTGTGTATAAATGTGTGTCTGTGTGGGTCCTCAGGTCGCTCCTGTCTCAGCTTCAACAGCTTCAGAACTTCATCAAGCAGAAGGTCAGCAGAGGAGCTCAGACCAGCACCTGCTTACTGGTGAGCTTCTGAGTCTTCTCTAAGTAACGAATGCAGACAGCAGCGTTCACGTGGAGCAGTGTCTGCGTCTGTTTGATTTCCCAGATTATCCTGGTGTCTCTGGCTCTGATCATCATGCCGAGCTTCAGCCCGTTCAGCCGCCGGCCGCCTCCAGATGAGGAGTACAGACCCGTAGGAGGTCAGTGAGCTGCAGAGATCTGCTGTTCTGAGACGTCAGAAGGTCCAGTTCAGCAGATCAGTGTCTTCCTGCCATGGTTTTTAACCCCCAACCCCATGTTTGCTCAAAGTTTCCTTCTAAAAGAGGTTTTTGAGAATGTTCAAAGAACATTGAAATGTCAATCAGCTGGATGTGGGTGCGTCATGGTGTGGGTTTCTGGTTGGTCCTGGAAACAGTCCATCAAAGTTCTGAAGTTCTGATGTGTCTGCAGTCATCTCCAGGACCATCCTGACCGACTCCTCTTCAACTGCCGACGATGGAGCCCGCCTTCCTGACACAATGCTGACAGATTCCAGCCAATCAGGAACTCCAGAGGAGGCTGGCATTGTCCAGGAGCCTACAGGAAATGCAGCCTTTAACGAGGGGCGGAGCCAGTTACTGAACGCCTCAGTAAAGCAGGAAGACGGCCATGATGCCTCCAAATCAGCCCACGCCGATGAGATGTAGAGATCCAGAAGAAGTTTTGGGTTTGACTTCATGAGGTTTTGGTGCCTCTGAACGTTGTTCAGTTTGGCAGGTTCACCAGAATCCGAGCAGAACAACTGGGTCACCGGAAAGGAACTCTGTAGAACTCACTAAAGGTACAGATGTGGCTGGTTTGGACCAAGCTGAAGTTGACATGCGATGTGATGAACCAGTGATCATCTTCTGTTGGTGTGGGCCGTTCCTGTTTGTGACCTCCAACCAGAACCAGCACCAATGCTGCACATTGACCCGCAGCGGTCTGTAGCGGAGACGGCTCTGCAGGTGGAGGACTTGGATCCTAAACAGTTCAGGTGGTGGAGTTGCTCTGGTGGCGAGACGTTCCGGGAGCTTCAGCGTCTGTTTCAGGTGTAAATAAACATGTTGGTTCTGAAGAAGCTTCTCTGCGGTTCTGGGTTTGTAGGCTGAGAGAGGGTTTTGGTTGGAGCTGAAATGGTTGAACATCAGAAACGGGGGTTTTACTGGTTCCTTGCCCTGATCACAAAGTGATCCTGGAGATGACTCCATCAGAATAAAATGGACCTGCCATCTGCTGATGGAAGTTCAGGAGCAGGAAGTCATGTGGTCAGGAGGTCAGTTGAAGACAAACCTTTGTTTATCTAATCCCTAAAATGTAAACTTCCGCGTTCTTCTTTGGAATCTACTGGAATGGAGAGGGATCTTCTGTCTGAAGATCAGAAGGTTTCATGCATCTGCTGAAGGTTCATGCTGCCTGTGGCCACCAGGAGGAGCTCCAGCTGAACGTCACAAGACGGGCTCTGGATGACGGTTCCTCAGGAGGTGAGAACATCAGAGAGCTGCTTTGGTTCCGGTTGTTCTCTGAGCTTCCAGAATTCACTGCAGACCTCCATCAGGTCTCCAGAGCTGCTTCTCCCAGACTGCATGGTTCCTGGTTCTGCGTCAGCTCGTCTTCAAACTTCAAACTTTATTTATTTGTACAGCACCTTGCCTTCTTGTGAAAACCCAAGGCGCTTTACATAAAAAAATAAAATAAAAATAAAAATATAATAAGATAAAAATAAAATAATAACAAAAAAATACAAGTACAATTACAACCACCCTTCCCTCCCCAGCTCCTCCCTCCATCCACCCAGCCCCCACATGACACCCCCCACATGAAAACTAAACAAAGACTAAAAACTGCATCTCTAAGGAAAAAGTCTGGCTCAGTACTGCTGTGGAGAAACGATATTACGGGGATCCGTTTATTCCAAGGTCCAGGTCAACCACAGGGGTCATCACCGCAGTGCCCACCCAACACAGGGCAGACCAGAGCCCCCTCAACATAGAGGTACCCCAGCTGCCCCAATCAGAATGAGCACTGCAGCACCAGCTCACCCATAGGCAGGAGGGCCCCGGAACAGCGGATTCCCGTGAGGAAACACTGGAGTTAAAGAATAAATGAATAAAAAGCGTTTAAAAAAATGATAATATATATATATAATAAATAAATATGATTAGTATATTAAAACAATAATTGTGTACATAAATTAACTATAAAATTATTCAAATAAAAGTGAATAATTATATTTTTAAGAAAAGAGGAAAAGATCAAATTAAATAATTCTAAAAATCATAAAAAAGCTAAATTAAAAAGGTGGGTCTTGAGCCTCTTCTTAAAAACCTCTATGGTCTCTGCGACCCTGAGGCTCTCCGGCAGGCTGTTCCAGAGGCGAGGACCATAATGGTGGAACGAGTTCTCCCCATAGGTTTTGGTCCTCGCCTTAGGGACAACTAAGAGGAGCTCAGGGTCTGCGAGGGTTCAAATCTTAAAAGCAGGTC
This sequence comes from Oryzias woworae, assembly GCA_016861445.1. Classification (NCBI taxonomy): domain Eukaryota; kingdom Metazoa; phylum Chordata; class Actinopteri; order Beloniformes; family Adrianichthyidae; genus Oryzias; species Oryzias woworae. The sequence goes on from BOLG01000754.1 coordinate 455,842, forward strand.
ACTTAAACAAGAAAGCCCAAGACCATTAAAACATTTATAAACCATTAAAAGAACTTTAAAATCAATCCTGAAACGCACAGGGAGCCAATGCAGCGATTTTAAAATGGGTGTAATGTTCCCGCCCCCTGGTCCTCGTCAGAACTCGTGCCGCTGAGTCCTGTAATAGTTCTAAGTTTGAAAGAGACTTTTCTGGTAAACCAGAGAGCAGGGCAATACAATAATCTAACCTACTAAAAATAAAAGCATCAACACCTCTGTGCTGGAAAGAGAGAGGAATGGACGGACTCTGGCAATGTCTTTGAGATGATAAAATCCTGTCTTCACAACATTTCTGATGCGTGAGATAAAAGTCAGCTCAGAGTCAAAAAGAACGCCCAGGTTTCTCACACAGTGAGAAGGTTTAAAGTTTGTAAATTTGATCAGTTTAAGTGCAGAACCTCCAGCTTCTGACATGAAGGGTCACAAACTCCGTTCTTTAGAGGAGAACCCGGAGAATCTTTAGGAGAACTTTCAATAAAAACGTAGAAATCAGAGTCTCCATCAGTTTGTTCATGAACGACATGTGGGCGGAGCCAATTCCTCTGCTGTGACTTCTTTTTATGGACGTTTGTTCTTTTAAAGGTGTTTTTGTGGACGTTTGTTCTTTTAAAGGTGTTTTTGTGGACGTTTGTCCTTTTAAAGGTGTTTTTGTGGACGTTTGTCCTTTTAAAGGTGTTTTTGTGGACGTTTGTCCTTTTAAAGGTGTTTTTGTGGACGTTTGTTCTTTTAAAGGGGTTTTTGTGGACGTTTGCTGTTTTAAAGGTGTTTTTGTGGACGTTTGTTCTTTTAAAGGTGTTTTTGTGGACGTTTGTTCTTTTAAAGGTGTTTTTGTGGACGTTTGCTGTTTTAAAGGTGTTTTTGTGGACGTTTGCTGTTTTAAAGGTGTTTTTGTGGACGTTTGTCCTTTTAAAGGTGTTTTTGTGGACGTTTGTCCTTTTAAAGGTGTTTTTGTGGACGTTTGTTCTTTTAAAGGGGTTTTTGTGGACGTTTGTTTTTTTAAAGTTGTTTTTGTGGACGTTTTCTTTTAAAGGTGTTTTTGTGGAGGTTTGTTTTTTTAAAGGTGTTTTTGTGGACGTTTGTTCTTTTAAAGGTGTTTTTGTGGACGTTTGTTCTTTTAAAGGTGTTTTTGTGGACGTTTGTTTTTTTAAAGGTGTTTTTGTGGACGTTTGTCCTTTTAAAGGTGTTTTTGTGGACGTTTGTTCTTTTAAAGGTGTTTTTGTGGACGTTTGTTTTTTTAAAGGTGTTTTTGTGGACGTTTGTTCATTTAAAGGTGTTTTTGTGGACGTTTGTTTTTTTAAAGTTGTTTTTGTGGACGTTTGTTCTTTTAAAGGTGTTTTTGTGGACGTTTGTTCTTTTAAAGGTGTTTTTGTGGACGTTTGTTCTTTTAAAGGGGTTTTTGTGGACGTTTGTTTTTTTAAAGTTGTTTTTGTGGACGTTTGTTCTTTTAAAGGTGTTTTTGTGGACGTTTGTTTTTTTAAAGGTGTTTTTGTGGACGTTTGTCCTTTTAAAGGTGTTTTTGTGGACGTTTGTTCTTTTAAAGGTGTTTTTGTGGACGTTTGTTCTTTTAAAGGTGTTTTTGTGGACGTTTGTCCTTTTAAAGGTGTTTTTGTGGACGTTTGTTCTTTTAAAGGTGTTTTTGTGGACGTTTGTTCTTTTAAAGGTGTTTTTGTGGACGTTTGCTGTTTTAAAAGGTGTTTTTGTGGACGTTTGTTCTTTTAAAGGTGTGTTTGTGGACGTTTGTTCTTTTAAAGGTGTTTTTGTGGACGTTTGCTGTTTTAAAGGTGTTTTTGTGGACGTTTGTTCTTTTAAAGGTGTTTTTGTGGACGTTTGTTCTTTTAAAGGGGGTTTTGTGGACGTTTGTTTTTTTAAAGTTGTTTTTGTGGACGTTTGTTCTTTTAAAGGTGTTTTTGTGGACGTTTGTTTTTTTAAAGGTGTTTTTGTGGACGTTTGTCCTTTTAAAGGTGTTTTTGTGGATGTTTGTTCTTTTAAAGGGGTTTTTGTGGACGTTTGTTTTTTTAAAGTTGTTTTTGTGGACGTTTTCTTTTAAAGGTGTTTTTGTGGAGGTTTGTTTTTTTAAAGGTGTTTTTGTGGACGTTTGTTCTTTTAAAGGTGTTTTTGTGGACGTTTGTTCTTTTAAAGGTGTTTTTGTGGACGTTTGTTTTTTTAAAGGTGTTTTTGTGGACGTTTGTCCTTTTAAAGGTGTTTTTGTGGACGTTTGTTCTTTTAAAGGTGTTTTTGTGGACGTTTGTTTTTTTAAAGGTGTTTTTGTGGACGTTTGTTCATTTAAAGGTGTTTTTGTGGACGTTTGTTTTTTTAAAGTTGTTTTTGTGGACGTTTGTTCTTTTAAAGGTGTTTTTGTGGACGTTTGTTCTTTTAAAGGTGTTTTTGTGGACGTTTGTTCTTTTAAAGGGGTTTTTGTGGACGTTTGTTTTTTTAAAGTTGTTTTTGTGGACGTTTGTTCTTTTAAAGGTGTTTTTGTGGACGTTTGTTTTTTTAAAGGTGTTTTTGTGGACGTTTGTCCTTTTAAAGGTGTTTTTGTGGACGTTTGTTCTTTTAAAGGTGTTTTTGTGGACGTTTGTTCTTTTAAAGGTGTTTTTGTGGACGTTTGTCCTTTTAAAGGTGTTTTTGTGGACGTTTGTTCTTTTAAAGGTGTTTTTGTGGACGTTTGTTCTTTTAAAGGTGTTTTTGTGGACGTTTGCTGTTTTAAAGGTGTTTTTGTGGACGTTTGTTCTTTTAAAGGTGTGTTTGTGGACGTTTGTTCTTTTAAAGGTGTTTTTGTGGACGTTTGCTGTTTTAAAGGTGTTTTTGTGGACGTTTGTTCTTTTAAAGGTGTTTTTGTGGACGTTTGTTCTTTTAAAGGGGGTTTTGTGGACGTTTGTTTTTTTAAAGTTGTTTTTGTGGACGTTTGTTCTTTTAAAGGTGTTTTTGTGGACGTTTGTTTTTTTTAAAGGTGTTTTTGTGGACGTTTGTCCTTTTAAAGGTGTTTTTTGTGGACGTTTGTTCTTTTAAAGGTGTTTTTGTGGACGTTTGTTCTTTTAAAGGTGTTTTTGTGGACGTTTGTTTTTTTAAAGGTGTTTTTGTGGACGTTTGTCCTTTTAAAGGTGTTTTGTGGACGTTTGTTCTTTTAAAGGTGTTTTTGTGGACGTTTGTCCTTTTAAAGGTGTTTTTGTGGACGTTTGTTCTTTTAAAGTTGTTTTTGTGGACGTTTGTTCTTTTAAAGGTGTTTTTGTGGACGTTTGGTTTTTTTAAAGGTGTTTTTGTGGACGTTTGTCCTTTTAAAGGTGTTTTTGTGGACGTTTGTTTTTTTAAAGTTGTTTTTGTGGACGTTTGTTCTTTTAAAGGTGTTTTTGTGGACGTTTGTTTTTTTAAAGGTGTTTTTGTGGACGTTTGTCCTTTTAAAGGTGTTTTTGTGGACGTTTGTTCTTTTAAAGGTGTTTTTTGTGGACGTTTGTTCTTTTAAAGGTGTTTTTGTGGACGTTTGTCCTTTTAAAGGTGTTTTTGTGGACGTTTGTTCTTTTAAAGTTGTTTTTGTGGACGTTTGTTCTTTTAAAGGTGTTTTGTGGACGTTTGTTTTTTTAAAGGTGTTTTTGTGGACGTTTGTCCTTTTAAAGGTGTTTTTGTGGACGTTTGTTCTTTTAAAGGTGTTTTTTGTGGACGTTTGTTCTTTTAAAGGTGTTTTTGTGGACGTTTGTCCTTTTAAAGGTGTTTTTGTGGACGTTTGTTTTTTTAAAGGTGTTTTTGTGGACGTTTGTTCTTTTAAAGGTGTTTTTGTGGACGTTTGTTCTTTTAAAGGTGTTTTTGTGGACGTTTGTTCTTTTAAAGGTGTTTTTGTGGACGTTTGTTTTTTTAAAGTTGTTTTTGTGGACGTTTGTTCTTTTAAAGGTGTTTTTGTGGACGTTTGTTTTTTTTAAAGGTGTTTTTGTGGACGTTTGTTCTTTTAAAGGTGTTTTTGTGGACGTTTGTTCTTTTAAAGGTGTTTTTGTGGACGTTTGTTCTTTTAAAGGTGTTTTTGTGGACGTTTGTTCTTTTAAAGGGGTTTTTGTGGACGTTTGTTCTTTTAAAGGTGTTTTTGTGGACGTTTGTTCTTTTAAAGGTGTTTTTGTGGACGTTTGTTCTTTTAAAGGTGTTTTTGTGGACGTTTGCTGTTTTAAAGGTGTTTTTGTGGACGTTTGTTCTTTTAAAGGTGTTTTTGTGGACGTTTGTTCTTTTAAAGGTGTTTTTGTGGACGTTTGCTGTTTTAAAGGTGTTTTTGTGGACGTTTGTTCTTTTAAAGGTGTTTTTGTGGACGTTTGTTCTTTTAAAGGTGTTTTTGTGGACGTTTGCTGTTTTAAAGGTGTTTTTGTGGACGTTTGTTCTTTTAAAGGTGTTTTTGTGGACGTTTGCTGTTTTAAAGGTGTTTTTGTGGACGTTTGTTCTTTTAAAGGTGTTTTTGTGGACGTTTGTTCTTTTAAAGGTGTTTTTGTGGACGTTTGTTCTTTTAAAGGTGTGTTTATGGATGTTTGTATGCATGCGTGTGAGTGTGAACTATGCATACATGTAGTTGTGTTCATGCTGACAGGTTTGTAGTGTAGACTCTGGAGCCTGCAGGTATGTTTGTAACATCTGAGTGTGTGGACAGGCCCCGCCCCTTTAGACAAACATTCACACCTGACTGTGATGATGATAAACTTCCAGCATCTTGTTTCCTGGTTTAGCATTTTACCCCCCTCCCGTAGTCATTTCCAATTTCCAGGACCCCCCCCCCCCCTTCAAACTCAGGTCGCCTCCAGCTGTTGGATAAGTCCAATTTGATTTAATGACGTTTGTTGCTTCTTGTTTATTTACTCGGATGTTTTTGTTGTCCTGTCGGTGGGGTGGGGGTCAGGGTCCCTCCTCCCCCTGGCCTGGGCGGAGGTGCGCGTGGCCCTGCCCCGTCCACTTTACGATTGTTCCTCCTTTCCGTTGTCCTCGCGCTCTCGCGCCGTCCCTCCGCAGTCCTTCAGGAGCTTTTGGCGCTCGTGCGCGGATTTTTCGAAAGTGACGGTGGTGCACGCGGACGGCTGCGGGACGGGTCCGAAAGGCGCTTTGGGTCTGTGGCTCACCTGAACCGGAACTAGGCGCGTGCTCCTCTCGAAGGCGGCGTTTGGGCTCGGAAACGTGCAGCGAGCACGCGCCGTGAGTGACAGAAAGGCGATAGATAAAGTGTTACCCGCGTGCGCATCCCTGAGAGGGGGCGACAGGAGACACCCCCATCCCCCACCAGAAAGATCCCAACAACAGCTGACAGGAGAGCGCGCGGACACGGAAAAGCCCCGGACATGAAGAGGAGAGCGGCGGGCCGGTGAGCAGCGTGTGCGCGTGTCAGTGTGTGTGTGTGTGTGTGTGTGTGTGTGTGTGTGTGTTTGTGTCTATTCATCAGTCGATGTGTTTGTGTGTATTCATCTGTGTGTGTGTATTCATCTGTGTGTGTGTTTGTGTGTATTCATCTGTATGTTTGTGTGTATTCATCTGTGTGTGTGTTTGTGTGTATTCATCTGTGTGTGTGTGTGTCAGTGTGTGTGTGTGTGTGTGTGTGTGTGTTTGTGTCTATTCATCAGTCTATGTGTTTGTGTGTATTCATCTGTGTGTGTGTATTAAACTGTCTGTGTGTTTGTGTGTATTAAATTGTCTGTGTGTTTGTGTGTATTAAACTGTGTGTGTGTTTGTGTGTATTCATCTGTATGTTTGTGTGTATTAAACTGTTTGTGTGTATTCATCTGTGTGTGTGTTTGTGTGTATTCATCTGTGTGTGTCTGTGTGTATATTAATCTGTGTGTGTGTGTGTGTGTGTGTTTGTGAGTAATGATCTGTGTATTTGTGTCTATTAATCTGTGTGTGTGTTTATTAATCTGTGTGTATGTGTTTGTGTGTATTAATCTGTATGTGTTTTTGTGTGTATTAATCTGTTTGTGTTTTTGTGTGTATTAATCTGTGTGTGTGTGTATGTGTGTATTAATCTGTGTGTGTGTCTGTGAGTATTAATCTGTGTGTGTGTTTGTGTGTATTAATCTGTGTGTTGCATTGTGTGTATTCATCTGTGGGTTTGTGTGTATTGATCTGTGTGTGTGTGTTTGTTTTTTATTGATCTGTGGGTGGGTTTGTGTGTATTCATCTGTGTGTGTGTGTTTGTGTGTATTAATCTGTGTCTGTGAGTTTCTTTGTATTAATCTGTGTGTGTGTTTGTGTGTATTAATCTGTGTGTGTGTCTGTGAGTATTAATCTGTGTGTGTGTCTGTGAGTATTAATCTGTGTGTATGTGTGTGTGTATTAATCTGTGTGTGTGTGTGTCTGTGTGTATATTAATCTGTGTGTGTGTGTATTAATCTGTGTGTGTGTGTGTGTGTTTGTGTGTATTAATCTGTTTGTGTTTTTGTGTGTATTAATCTGTGTGTGTGTATGTGTGTATTAATCTGTGTGTGTGTCTGTGAGTATTAATCTGTGTGTGTATTTGTGTGTATTAATCTGTGTGTGTGTTTGTGTGTATTAATCTGTGTGTTGCATTGTGTGTATTCATCTGTGGGTTTGTGTGTATTGATTTGTGTGTGTGTGTTTTTTATTGATCTGTGTGTGGGTTTGTGTGTATTCATCTGTGTGTGTGTGTTTGTATTTGTATTAATCTGTGGGTGGGTTTGTGTGTATTCATCTGTGTGTGTGTGTTTGTGTGTAATAATCTCTGTGTGTGTCTGTGAGTTTCTTTGTATTAATCTGTGTGTGTGTTTGTGTGTATTAATCTGTGTGTGTCTGTGTGTTTCTTTGTATTAATCTGTGTGTGTGTTTCTTTGTATTAATCTGTTTGTGTGTCTGTGTGTTTCTTTGTATTAATCTGTGTGTCTTTGTGTGTATTAATCTGTCTGTGTGTTTGTGTGTATTAAACTGTGTGTGTCTTTGTGTGTATTCATCTGTGTGTGTATTTGTGTGTATTAATCTTTGTTTGTGTCTGTGTGTATTAATCTGTGTGTGTGTCTGTGAGTATTAATCTGTGTGTGTGTGCATATTAATCTGTGTGTGTGTTTGTGTGTATTAATCTGTGTGTTGCATTGTGTGTATTCATCTGTGGGTTTGTGTGTATTGATCTGTGTGTGTGTGTTTGTTTTTTATTGATCTGTGTGTGGGTTTGTGTGTATTCATCTGTGTGTGTGTGTTTGTATTTGTATTAATCTGTGTGTGGATTGTGAGTGTATTTATCTGTGGGTGGGTTTTGTGTGTATTCATCTGTGTGTTGTGTTTGTGTGGTATTAATCTGTGTGTGTGTCTGTGAGTTTCTTTGTATTAATCTGTGTGTGTGTTTTTGTGTGTATTAAATCTGTGTTTGTGTCTGTGATTATTAATCTGTGTGTGTGTGTGTCTGTGTGTATATTAATCTGTGTGTGTGTATATTAATCTGTGTGTATGTGTTTGTGTGTATTAATCTGTTTGTGTTTTGTGTGTATTAATATGTGTATGTGTGTATTAATCTGGGTGTGTGTGTCTGTGAGTATTAATCTGTGTGTGTGTGTCTGTGAGTATTAATCTGTGTGTGTGTTTGTGTGTATTAATCTGTGTGTTGCATTGTGTGTATTCATCTGTGGGTTTGTGTGTATTGATTTGTGTGTGTGTGTTTGTTTTTTATTGATCTGTGTGTGGGTTTGTGTGTATTCATCTGTGTGTGTGTGTTTGTATTTGTATTAATCTGTGTGTGGATTTGAGTGTATTTATCTGTGGGTGGGTTTGTGTGTATTCATCTGTGTGTGTGTGTTTGTGTGTATTAATCTGTGTGTGTGTCTGTGAGTTTCTTTGTATTAATCTGTGTGTGTGTATATTAATCTGTGTGTGTGTTTGTGAGTATTAATCTGTGTGTGTGTGTGTTTGTATTAATCTGTGTGTGTTTGTGTGTATTAATCTGTGTGCGTGTTTGTGTGTATTAATCTGTGTGTGTATATTAATCTGTGTGTGTGTGTGTGTATTAATCTGCCTGTGTGTGCATATTAATCTGTGTGTGGGTCTGTGAGTAATAATCTGTGTGTGTGTGCATATTAATCTGTGTGTGTGTGTGTGTGTATTAATCTGTGTGTGTGCATATTAATCTGTGTGTGTGTGTGTGTGTATTAATCTGTGTGTGTGTATATTAATCTGTGTGTGTATTAATCTGTGTGTGTATTTGTGTGTATTAATCTGTGTGTGTGTCTGTGTATTAATCTGTGTGTGTATTTGTGTGTATTAATCTGTGTGTGTGTTTGTGTGTATTAATCTGTGTGTTGCATTGTGTGTATTCATCTGTGGGTTTGTGTGTATTGATTTGTGTGTGTGTGTTTTTTATTGATCTGTGTGTGGGTTTGTGTGTATTCATCTGTGTGTGTGTGTTTGTATTTGTATTAATCTGTGGGTGGGTTTGTGTGTATTCATCTGTGTGTGTGTGTTTGTGTGTAATAATCTCTGTGTGTGTCTGTGAGTTTCTTTGTATTAATCTGTGTGTGTGTTTGTGTGTATTAATCTGTGTGTGTCTGTGTGTTTCTTTGTATTAATCTGTGTGTGTGTTCTTGTATTAATCTGTTTGTGTGTCTGTGTGTTTCTTTGTATTAATCTGTGTGTCTTTGTGTGTATTAATCTGTCTGTGTGTTTGTGTGTATTAAACTGTGTGTGTCTTTGTGTGTATTCATCTGTGTGTGTATTTGTGTGTATTAATCTTTGTTTGTGTCTGTGTGTATTAATCTGTGTGTGTGTGTGTGCATATTAATCTGTGTGTGTGTTTGTGTGTATTAATCTGTGTGTTGCATTGTGTGTATTCATCTGTGGGTTTGTGTGTATTGATCTGTGTGTGTGTGTTTGTTTTTTATTGATCTGTGGGTGGGTTTGTGTGTATTCATCTGTGTGTGTGTGTTTGTGTGTATTAATCTGTGTGTGTGTCTGTGAGTTTCTTTGTATTAATCTGTGTGTGTGTTTGTGTGTATTAATCTGTGTTTGTGTCTGTGAGTATTAATCTGTGTGTGTGTCTGTGAGTATTAATCTGTGTGTATGTGTGTGTGTATTAATCTGTGTGTGTGTGTGTCTGTGTGTATATTAATCTGTGTGTGTGTGTATTAATCTGTGTGTGTGTGTGTGTTTGTGTGTATTAATCTGTGTGTGTGTGTATATTAATCTGTGTGTATGTGTTTGTGTGTATTAATCTGTTTGTGTTTTTGTGTGTATTAATATGTGTATGTGTGTATTAATCTGTGTGTGTGTCTGTGAGTATTAATCTGTGTGTGTGTGTCTGTGAGTATTAATCTGTGTGTGTGTTTGTGTGTATTAATCTGTGTGTTGCATTGTGTGTATTCATCTGTGGGTTTGTGTGTATTGATTTGTGTGTGTGTGTTTGTTTTTTATTGATCTGTGTGTGGGTTTGTGTGTATTCATCTGTGTGTGTGTGTTTGTATTTGTATTAATCTGTGTGTGGATTTGAGTGTATTTATCTGTGGGTGGGTTTGTGTGTATTCATCTGTGTGTGTGTGTTTGTGTGTATTAATCTGTGTGTGTGTCTGTGAGTTTCTTTGTATTAATCTGTGTGTGTGTATATTAATCTGTGTGTGTGTTTGTGAGTATTAATCTGTGTGTGTGTGTGTGTGTGTATTAATCTGTGTGTGTGTTTGTATTAATCTGTGTGTGTTTGTGTGTATTAATCTGTGTGCGTGTTTGTGTGTATTAATCTGTGTGTGTATATTAATCTGTGTGTGTGTGTGTGTATTAATCTGCCTGTGTGTGCATATTAATCTGTGTGTGGGTCTGTGAGTAATAATCTGTGTGTGTGTGCATATTAATCTGTGTGTGTGTGTGTGTGTATTAATCTGTGTGTGTGTATATTAATCTGTGTGTGTATCTGTGTGTATAAATCTGTGTGTGTATTTGTGTGTATTAATCTGTGTGTGTGTCTGTGTATTAATCTGTGTGTGTTTGTGAGTATTAATCTGTGTGTGTGTGTGTGCATATTAATCTGTGTGTGTGTGTGCATATTAATCTGTGTGTGTGTGTGTGTATTAATCTGTGTGTGTGTGTGTGTATATTAATGTGTGTGTATCTGTGTGTATTAATCTGTGTGTTTATTTGTGTGTATTAATCTGTGTGTTTGTCTGTGTGTATTAATCTGTGTGTGTGTCTGTGAGTATTAATCTGTGTGTGTGTGCATATTAATCTGTGTGTGTGTATTAATCTGTGTGTTGCATTGTGTGTTTGTGTGTATTAATCTCTGTGTGTTTGTGTGTATATTAATCTGTGTGTGTGTGTATTAATCTCTGTGTGTTTGTGTGTATATTAATCTGCGTGTGTGTGTTTGTATTAATCTGTGTGTGTGTGTGTGTTTGTGTGTATTAATCTGTGTGTGTGTTTGTGCATATTAATCTGTGTGTGTGTGTATTAATCTGTGTGTGTGTTTGTGTGTATTAATCTCTGTGTGTGTTTGTGCATATTAATCTGTGTGTGTCTTGTGTGTATTCAATTGTGTGTGTCTGTGTGTATTCAATTGTGTGTGTGTGTGTGTCTGTGTGTATTCAATTGTGTGTGTGTGTCTGTGTGTATTCAGTTGTGTGTGTGTGTATGTGTCTGTGTGTATTCAATTGTGTGTGTGTGTATGTGTCTGTGTGTATTCAGTTGTGTGTGTGTGTGTCTGTGTGTATTCAATTGTGTGTGTGTGTGTGTGTGGTCTGTGTGTATTCAATTGTGTGTGTGTGTGTGTGTGTCTGTGTGTATTCATTTGTGTGTGTGTTTGTGTGTCTGTGTGTATTCAATTGTGTGTGTGTGTCTGTGTGATTCACTTGTGTGTGTGTGTCTGTGTGTATTCAGTTGTGTGTGTGTGTGTGTGTCTGTGTGTATTCAATTGTGTGTGTGTGTCTGTGTGTATTCAGTTGTGTGTGTGTGTGTGTGTCTGTGTGTATTCAATTGTGTGTGTGTGTATGTGTCTGTGTGTATTCAATTGTGTGTGTGTGTCTGTGTGTATTCAATTGTGTGTGTGTGTCTGTGTGTATTCAGTTGTGTGTGTGTGTGTGTCTGTGTGTATTCAATTGTGTGTGTGTCTGTGTGTATTCAATTGTGTGTGTGTTTGTGTGTATTAATGTGTGTGTGTGTCTGTGTGTATTAATCTGTGTTTGTCCTCTTTGTGTGGTGTCGGATTTCTGGGTGGGGGCTGTCAGGCTTTTGGCACATAACGTTTTCAGTGAGGAGATCCAAGAGTAAAAAAATTAATTTAAGATGGCCGCACAATGCGAGGATTTTCGCCCTGAACTTCCATCCATTTTCTTAACACGCTGGGGCTGCGGGGTTGTCGGAGACTGTCCGGTGACCGTTGGGTGAAGGCGAGATACATCCTGGACAGGTCGCCAGCCCATCACGGAGCCTAAAGTAAAAGAGCTCGCCATGCTGGCCTCGCGGTGTGATCCCCCAGCTCTATGAGCTTCTGATGATTCTCTTATCTTCATCGAGACAATAAGAAAAGATCCCCCAGTTTTAGTTTTATTTCCCCTTTTGGGTTGATGCTGAAACTTTAAAACGACGCTCTTTTAGAGACGCTCTGCTGCAGGAGAGCAGCGCCGCACCGGCAGACTCTGGTGAACACAGACATGGAGCCTCAGTAGAGCTCATATAAACACAAGCTCCTCACTCAACATCACCCATGGTTTCCATGATGTGCTCATGAGAGTTTGTCTGCGGTTGACAAGGGTCAAATAAGAGGCGGCAGACGCGGGCTTGACACACCGTCGAGTGTGTGTGCAGCATGTGACCTGTGATGACATCACAAGGACGTCTTTAAATGCCTTTGATTGACATGTGATCAGTGAACTGGACTGAGTCACCCATAGAGAATGAAGTCAATGAGACTTCGGGTTCTCGTGAACATCACTCCTCCTGTCATGTCTCTGTTATATGTGACCCCCCTGGAAAGGTCATCCAGGACTTCACTTCTCTGCTGATGATATCCAGCTCTGTTGCTCTTAATGCAGGAACTTATTTCTATCTTTCTATTGTGTTTGTCTTTTAGCAGAGGCTAAATTACGTTGAGACAACTAACTTGGCGACAGCAGATAAAATAGATAAAATTTGAGGTTTGTCATCAATCGACGACAGCAGGCACCTACGGAAAAGTAAACAGCCGTTTTTATCCCCAGCATGGAGAGACTTTTATTAATGCAACACAGTTATGTCCAGTATTTTCACTCTAATGTCTAACTAACAAACCTCCACCATCACATAGAAACACATTCAAACAGTAAACTCTGTCATTGTCCTTTCATTGCAGAAAGTCTGAATTGTTTCACTCTAACTGTAACATCCAGTCAAACACTTGCTGTTTTTGTGTGGGCACAATGAATGTTGCGTTCTGCACTTTTCATTGTGGGAATCTTTAGCGTTGACGCTCGTGCTACACCACTGGTCAGAGTCTGTCAGCATCTGTGTGGACGCACCTCAGCGGCATTCCTCTCAAACTGCTGTTCAACAGACAGGCGGAGCTGCTGGTTTCACTCCTGCAGCGGCAGGACTAGTGGTTATGATGTACATGATGCACCATCACTGCTGCTGATTTCATCACCTAGTGTTGAAAAAAGATTCAGTTTAGATCAAGTCAATGCGATCCGGCGCAAGATGGACTTTGCACCCAGGAACGGGGGGTGCTCCACCTCTGACCTTTCCTACAAGAAGCTAATGCTTGAAAAAGGTTCCTGGGTATATGTTGACAGTAAATCAACAGGGAGTGGAAGATTACAGACAGTTTTTTTTTCTGTCACCAGAACATTGTGACTTCTGTCTGAGAAAGGTAAACGTACATGTTTACAATACGCACGCCGCCATGTTGGAACCAGAAATGATGAGTAAACAGTGATTGGTCTGAGTTGGTCCGACTCACCTGTTCTATGACAACCACTCTCACCAATCAAGAGTGAGCTTGTTGGAAGGAAAAATCTGTCAAACGCTTTAAGCATTCTAAAACCGCCTACTTTTACTGAGGCATCTGATTGGTCCGTTTATAATGAACTACAGAAAAAATATCCTGAAAAAATGAGAATGATCAAGATGTTAAGAAAGTATCAGAGCAAGAACAGTTATTCTGACCAATAGATTAAGACTGAGTAACAGCTGTTTCGTTCTCTATGGAAGTCGAAAAGATTTTGACTTCTTGAAGCCAGCAGGTACTTCCTGTTTGGAACACCATGGTGGAGGGGTTACTCAGTCCAGTGCTCAGATACAGTCAATGCATGTGATCAGTTTCCTACAAATTAGTTTGTCTATACACTCCTTGATTGACAGCTGGAGGACCAACGTGGATGATACAAGTCACATGTGTTCTGCTGGTTCTACATGCTGTGGTTCATCACGCGTGTCCGGCTGCACAGATGGACTGTGAGGACAGATGTCAGTCTTTGCAGATGGATGACGTTTCTGAGGGTTATGGCATCATTTCAGTCAGAACTGTTCAAAGTGGATCTTCCACTAAAGTCAGGTGGAGGACAGAGCGCCCCCTGCTGCTGGAAAAGGACGTGGTGCAAATTATTAAGCATTTAACACCTGAGCCGTCACCAGCGACGCCTAAATCTCAAACGCTCTTAGGGATACCTGAACTCATTAATCAGGGGTGTCAGACTCCAGAATTCGAGGGCTGGCCTCCAGAAATCCTGTCTCATTGGCTGCTGATTTCCTGGATCACGTGTGTTTGGCCAATAAGGAGCTTCAATGGGAGGTTGGTTGGAAAATGTGGGACAGCGGCCCGGAGCCCTGGCTTCTGACACCCCTGTTACACGATTACAGTGTCCGCAATTAATGAAATCAACTAAAAGCAAAAAGCGAAAAACGGCTTTGCGGCGATGTGGACTGTTGACTTTATAAGACTGGGGGGATTGAAATGTGAGCCATAGTGATTGAAGCATTACAGCCTTCAGAGTTGGAGGTTCAGATTCTGATCATTGTCTCATTTGAGGCCTGTTTCCTGCATGCGACCCCTATGTGGAAATGGTGCAGTCACAGCAGGAACCATTTGGCCTTTTGTGGGTGGTTGCTGCGCCCTGAGGATCAGGGTGGAGAAATACTAGTTTTGGAACTTTGTATTGACAGAAACATAACAGCAGTGTTTGTGTCTGCAGGGCTGAGAAAGTTCATCTGCTGGAAGTGGACCTTCTGCAAACGAACATGACCTGTTGGAGGGTGTGTTCTGCTGGATCTGTTCTACTGGTTCTACTGGTTCTGTTGGACCTGCAGCAGATATCTGGGCATTTGGGCCACCATCACAGACGACATGCCCGAGGACATCACGATCGGCCACAGCAGAACATCACATTAGCCATTATCCTACCAGAGACTAACACAGCGTACCCGTGGGCGTGGCCTCGGATTGGTCCCGCCCTTGAGCGTGCCATCAGAAAGATCAACTCTGACCCCAATTTGCTTCCCAACCACCACCTCACCTATGTTTTTAAGAGCAGTGAGAACCTTAACGGGATCTGCTCAGAGTCTGTGGCGCCGCTGGTGGCGGTGGACCTGGAGTTTGCCTACAAACCGTGGGCCTTCATTGGGCCAGGCTGCTCCTACACGGCTTCCCCTGTGGGCCTCTTCACCACCCACTGGGACGTGCCCTTGATTACAGCAGGAGCTCCAGCCGTGGCGTTCTTAGATGGAATCTACCCAACCATCACTAATACTGGCCCCACCCACAAGAAGCTGGGCCGGTTCGCCATGCGGATCTGTGAGCACTTTGGTTGGCAGGAATACGTGACCCTCATGTTCAGTGACAACAAGGAAGATGACCGGCCGTGCTACTTCGCCATGGAGGGCTTGTACACGGAGCTGAAGAGCATCAACATCAGCCTGCAGGACAGTGTTTTTGAGGAGAACAAACCGCCCATCAACTACTCGCAGATCCTCACTGACATCCAGAACATCGGCCGCGGTGAGTCTGCTCTGATTTATTTATTTACCAGAGGGGTAAATAAAAAAAAAATATATCAATATTATAGTACTAGTATTGGTGTGAATATAATAGTATTAGTGTGAGTATAATAATATAAGTGTGAGTATAAGTGCTTTATTCCTTCAATTAAGGTAGAAAAGCGCTATAAAAGTATACTGCATTTACCATTTTATAGTATAAATATTATTATATTAAATATTATATAAATATTATTTTGTAGTATTAGTATTGTTTTTATTTTTGTATTAGTGCTAAAATCATTGTATAAAAATATATATTATTAGTGTTATTGTGAGTATTATAGGTTTAGTATTATACTATAGGTGTTTGCATTATAATATTAGTATTATAGTTTAAGTGCTAGTATCATAGTACAAAAACAATAGTATGAGTGTTACTTTTTTAGTATAAGTGTTAGTATTGTAGTATTACAATTGTAGTATTAGCATTAGGATTATAGAACTAGTGTTAGTATCATGACATTAGTATTATGGTATTAGTGTTGGTAAAATAGTATCAGTATTATATTATAACAATTGGTATTTAGTATTACTATTGAAAATATAGTATTTTAGTATTAGTGCTGGTATTATAGCTTTTGAATTGAACTGAACTGATTTTTTGATTTGAAATGGTTTATTTAAAGCAGTCAGGCAAGAATATTATATACATGTATATGTAACACAACCAATCAACAGAGGTTTACATCCATAAAAATAAAAGCATGTCAAACACAGGATACACAGATGATTTCTTGAAAGGGAGTGGGAGGAAGCAAACTTGTATAATCCCACCCCAGCTCGACCCCATCATTTACTTGACATGAAATGATCATTGCCGGTTTGTAACTTCTTATCAGATATTTATAGCTTACCAACACAGATTCAGGTCATTAAGAATCATTAAGTAACAATAAATCACATGACTGTAAGTAGATGTCACACTTATCATAGGATATGCAGATCAATAATCAAAGTAGTGAACAATTAGCTGTCAATCATCAAATAAAATATATAAATAAACAGAACGTTTTCCATTAGAAAACCATTAAGATAACTCAAATGCCAAACATTAGAAAAAGAAATATTTGCAGATTATTTGTTTATTTTTCATTAGAAATGAAATGTCAGAAATGAGAGCTGCAGTGTTCATCTCAACACACAGCCGGTTGTTGCCCTGTGTAGAAGTGGATCTGTTTGGATTGGGCCCGGCGGCAGTTCTGCTGACCTTCAGCTGATATCGTAGCAAAGTGAGATGTCTGCAGGTCTGAAGTCTCTGCTGAAATCTAGTGTCTTTTAGAGACAGCACTTGTCCTTAGACGCCATGGTTTTCTTGAAATGATATTTGACTCTCAGCTTCATTATATTGCTCAGACCTTCAGATTCACAAACCTGAAAAGGATCGTTGATTTATCAGACTTCTTTTTCTTGGGAAGTGGTCAGCAGGACTCGATGGTATTTAAATCCAGGAAAAGTCCTTTAGATGTGAGAAACGATCCAAATTGATTCTTCGCGCTGTTGTCTGCACAGGCGTGATCTTCTGAAGGCCGAGCAGCAGAACTGTTAGCATCTCTGCTAACATTAGCCGCTCCACGCCTAGCTTGTTAGTTAGTTGAGTTAGTTGAGTTAAAATCCAGTCAAAATGACATTACTCATTCTGTCTAATTGTTCCACGTCGTTCATTCTTATCTCCAGAAGGTCAAGCTGATTATCTGTTTTTTTCTCTCGAGCTCTGTTGCGTTCAAGCTCCTCCATGAAGTCTATGAGGGGTGCTAACCTAATGCCTCGAGGTGCATCAGTGGAGTTAGCTTAACTTGGATGTCTTTGAGTGCCTTTCTGATGTCTGAAATGTCAGATGCGTCTTATCGTGTTTCCTGATTATGTTCCCTAGAGGCAGCATGTAAAGCATAAACAGCAGGGGTCCTAGAACTGAGCCCTGTGGGACTCCGTGGCTAACTCGACTATAATGGGAGGAATGTTCATTTACATGAACAAACTGGTACCTATCAGATAAATAGGATTTAAACCATTGAAGGGCAGATCCTCTGATCCCGATGTCATGCTCTAATCTCTGGAGTAAGATGCTGCGGTCTATAGTGTCGAAGGCTGCACTAAGATCTAACAGGACCAGAATAGAGATTAGTCCCTTTTCTGTGGCCAGTAACAAGTCATTAGTGACTCTAACTAATGCAGTTTCAGTGCTATGGTGAGGTCTGAACCCTGACTGGAAATCTTCAAAGAGGCTATTGTCCTGTAGGTGGCAGTATAGCTGTTTAACTACAACTCTTTCTAATATCTTTGAGATAAAGGGGAGATTTGATATTGGTCTATAGTTGGCCAGAATGCCAGGATCTAAACTGGGCTTTTTCAGAAGAGGTTTAACAACTGCATATTTAAAAGACTGTGGCACATAACCTGTTTCTATGGAAGTATTTATAATATGTAAAATTGATTCATTAATTGAGGGGAAGGTTTCTTTAAAAGGTTTAGTGGGGATTGGGTCTAAAAGACAAGTTGAGCTTTTGGAGGAAGTAATAAGTGATGTTAATTCTGCTAGATCTACAGCAGTGAATCAGTCTAATGTTACAGAGGTTTCTATAGATGCCTTTGTTTCTACTGTTTTAGCCTGCTCTGGGCTGATAGTAGGGAGAACTTTGTTCAGCTTTTGTCTAATATTTAGGATTTTACAATCGAAGAATGAAAGAAATTCCTCAGAGCTGAGAGTAGCAGGAATATGTGGTTCCACTGAGCTGTGACTGCTGGTCAGTCTGGCTATAATACTAAAAAGGAATCTCTGATTATTTCCATTCTGTGATATTAAAGCTGAATAGTATTGGGTTCTGGCTTTACGCAGAGATTTTTTATAATTTAAAAGGCTATATTATTCAGAGACGGAGCGGTGCCATTTTCTTTCTAACTTACGACTTTGCTTGTTTAAGAGAACGTGTTTCAGCGTTGTACCACGGTGCTGCTCGTCTTTTTAACAAGCTAAGGTTTCAACAACAATCGAGTGTTCTCCTGTGGATCTTCTAAGCTGTTTTCTAACAGAAAGTTTAACAAAAAGTGTAGATTTTGAGATGGCACTGTTGCCTAGCATGATGCTATGATGCTAATGATGTTATGCTAATGTTCTGTTCTGTACAGACTGGTTTAAATTCAGATTGTATTTTCACATACCAGACCTTAAGACATGGCAGATAAATACAACAACCTCATCATTAAGAAGTGATTGGTCCCAGTTGGTTTAGAGTTATACTCTTACCAATTAGGAGTGAGCCTATTGGAAGGCCACACACCTACCACTTGTGGTAAAGTGATGACATTAAATCTGTCAAACGTTTTGAACTTTGGATGTGGAGGTCAGCAGGGTTCTGATTGGTCAGTTCATAACCTGAATAACTTGAACTACAGAAAAATATGAAAAAAATTAGGATTATATAGAACAGGATAAAAAAAGGCATCAGAGCGAGAATGACAATTCTGACCAATAGAATGACTGAGTAATAACTGTTTATTTCTCTTAAGAAGTCTATGGGGTTTTGGCTTCTTGGTCCATGTTGGCTCCTGTGTGGGGCTCTGTGTCCTCTGAAAGGTCACAGCTTATGAAACATCTGCACACCAGACAAGAACATCTTCATGTAAACTTCATGTAACCAGAACCAGCGTAGGGCGCCATGCAGCCCAGAGCCGGGCTTGGTCCAGGGTGTATCCTGCCTTCGCCCAACGGTAACCGGACAATCTCGGGCTAACCCGCGGCCTCAGCGGGTTAAGAAAATGGATGGAAGATGAAAATTCCTTCATCGTGCGGCCATGTTGAATTCATTTTTCTACCCTTTGATCTAGTCACTAAAAACGTCACGTAGCCAAAGCTGAGTCTGTGATTGGTTGACGCGGCCACACCCCATGCCCAAATCGCGCTGCAAGACCTCAGATTGCATTTGAACATTGGCTTAAATTTGAAACTTGATGCCTCAGCCGCGCCGGCCGCGTCTGGTGAGAAATGCGACTTCAGTGCAGCTTTATATTCAACAAGTTGCTTTCATAGTTGGTAACAGTGAGTGTGGGGGGTAGGAGGTCGAGTGTGCATGGAGGGATGGGGTAGAATGAGTGTGGGGGGGGCATCTGTGCTGCTGTCTTTCACACCCTCCCCCCCGCTGCCTCAGGGCTTCATCATCTTCATCATGCAGCAGAAATCTGAGTCGGATCAATGCGTCTGCAGTGGAGGGGGTGGAGGGGGGTGACACAGCAGCCTCAGACAACAGGAAGTGACATCACCAAACCCCCACGTTTCTGAAAATACAAAATGGGAAGTCTAAAGGCCCCTCCCCTAATTTTATGTAAACAATGAAGAAGTGATCTGGGGGGGTCAGTGCTTGTTTCTGACTCCACTGTCACAAAGATCTGCAGAGGAACCCTGATGGTAATCCCTGTGATGGGGGTGGGGGTGTCAGGTACTTCCAAACAGGAAGTTCCTGTTGGCTCCAAAGGAACCAGGAATAAACAGCTGTTCCTCAGAATGATCCCTCTTGATCGGATCCTTTTTTCTTAACATCTTCTTTCTGATCCTCATTTTTTATGGTGTTTGTCTTTATCTCACATTATTCCAGTTATAAACGGATTCCTTCAGTGGAGGGGGCGTGGACTTCCAACAAGCTCACTCCTGATTGGTGACTGTAGTTCCCCTAAAACGTGGCCCAGACTGACTCAAACCAGGCGCTGTCGACCGGATTTAAAATGGTGGCGCACAAATCAGGAAGCAATGGTGGCGGATTGGGGGGAGGGAAGGCCTTTCCTATGGGTGACGTCACACCTCGCTTTGCTCAGTGATAAGATATGGTCTATGGGGTCATCAGACAGGCTGAAGGCAGATCCAAACTCCTCCTCATCCTCCGGTCAGAGAGCCCCCCATGTGAATTTGATCTGAGGGTATGCCGTGTGTGTGATGGGGGGGGGGGGGGGGGGGTTCTGATCAAGTCCTGGTCCAGGTTCAAAATCTGGTTCTGGTTCTGTGTGGAACAAGTGATAACTGTGACACCTGCCCTGGACTATAACAGACCCCCCCTGCCCTCCATAAAAGCCAGCTCTTAAGCTGCCTGAGCAGATTGATGGAGTGGGGGTTCTGGTGCTGCCCGTTCAGGTCGGTCCAGGGGGTCATTTGTCAGTGTGAAGGACCAGGGGAAGGGGGGGTGTCGGTAAACTTCTTTTACTACTTTGTTTCCATGGGAACTCGTAAGGGGGGGGCATGGTCAGCCAGCACAGAGATTCCTGTGTTCCTGCAGAGATCCCAGCGGTTAATGTTTGACAGAAAGACGCTCCGTCGATTACATCAGCCACGTCATCCATGGAAACCGCTTTCCTCCGGCTCCAACCAAACCAAGTTGATTCTGTTGCCATTTTTCCGTGATACAGATGCCGCCATGTTGGAGCCAGATGAGGTTAGTGAACAGTGATTGGTCCGAATCGGTCTGAGTCAACGTTTCTATAGCAACTACTGTCACCAATCAGGAGTGAGCTTGTTGGAAGTCTTACACCCCTTCCTCTAAAAGTGGAGTGAGGAGAATCTGTCAATCAAACATTTTTATTGAGGGATCTGATTGGTCAGAGAGTGGACCCTTCAGGATCACATGTTTTTCCAAGCGTCTGGAACAAAGTTCAATCTGATTTTGAAGAGCGGGGCTGAGGTCACGTTCCTGGCTCCAGGCTTCACGCTCAAACGCAGCTGACATCACCGCCTCGTCTGTGGCATGGTGGTGAAGCGGGCAGCCACTCATCCAGAACAAACGGGCCTAGGAGCTCGTGCTTCAGGCCTGGTTTGGTGTTTGCTGCCCATCTGGACGCGGTTAAAGATTAATCTGCTGGAACTTGAGAGCGGTTCTTCTCAGAGCGCCACAGTCGCGGTGCATTCACTGCCAACCCACCACGGACTGTTGCCACGAGTTTCTGAGCTTCAGATGAGAACTAACCTTTTGATTTCCCTGCAGGACACAGAGGCGTCACGGGGGGGGGGGGGGGGGTTGTCCTTTCCCACACAGTTTCCTCCCGTCTGACGCCAAACTTCCTGT
This sequence comes from Oryzias woworae, assembly GCA_016861445.1. Classification (NCBI taxonomy): domain Eukaryota; kingdom Metazoa; phylum Chordata; class Actinopteri; order Beloniformes; family Adrianichthyidae; genus Oryzias; species Oryzias woworae. Next base: position 476,862 of record BOLG01000754.1, read on the forward strand.
CAACTTCCTTGGAGTTTGAGAAGCCAACAAAATCCGTTTAAATCTCAGAAGAAAAACATTGGATGTTTTCACACAGATCTGCTGCTGATTTGAAACCCCAGCTGTGGTTTTCCAGTTTTTTCAGTAAGGTTGGCTCCAATCCATGCGATGAATTCAATTTCTGTAGCCTAAAATCCCAACCATAACCGTCTCAATGGGCTTCAAACCAGTGAAGTGTTGATGCAAAGAACATGAAGTCAGTTATAAAGATAGAAACAACAGCTGGTTGCTAAACTAAACAGACTAAACTGGCATCCCTGCCCTTTGACCTCCTTCTTGGGGAGGAAAAACTCATAAAAAACTTTATCTTGGGGAAAAATAACTGTTTAAGGGAACGTGTTTCAGGAGCTTGAGAATGAAATGGACCCAGTCTGCTGCTTTACTGTTCTGCTCACGAGAACCAGACTCCCCAGGTGGGAGACATTCTTAAGAACTTCATGCTTCCTCTGGGGTGTCGGTTCAGTCCAGAGCTTCACGGCTGCAGCTGTCTTTGTTCTGTACCGCGCTCGGACATGGTTAAATGGAACTGTGCCCAGGTTGGCTTGCAGAGGAGTCCAGATCACGGTCCAGAGAAAAGGAATCCTCAGCGTGAAGCAGAACATGACATCGATCTGCAGCAAGACCAGCATCTTTGAACGCACCTTTAGGTCTTGAAGCCTCTTTGTTCTGCTCCTCCAGAAGCTCTTCTGTCATTCCTTGGTGACCAGTAAAGCAGTGAGAAGACGTCACACTGCCACCTGCTGGAAGGGAGGGTCACCTGCTCTCAGATTTCATGCAGTTAGAGTTGATGCACACATTCATTAAATGGAAGCCGATGAACCTGGTCCAAACGGACCCGAGGAGTTCTGTTTGCACTCGGATGAGCTTTGAGCTATGAAGAAAACATTTTATTTGAAAGCATTTTAAAATCACAGTTTTCTTCTGTGTTTGCAGAAGTTGATAAACCTGAAACTCCAGTCTGTGTTAGAACAGAGAATGAAAGACCTGATGGACGTCAGTGCACATGAAGCCACGCATGACCGGGTTTGCAGCAGCTTCCTGTCAGGCAGCCGAATGCCGGCGTTAATGGAGGAGGCGTGTCCCTCTGAGTACAGCAAACAGCATCATGACCTTCATTCACACAGCTGATCGATTCCAGCCACTCTGGTCAGTGAGTGTGCACGTGCCCATGCACGATGCAGCTCTGCAGCAGGGCTTCTGTTTCAGACTTAGATCCTAAAGATGGGATTTTAGGTTAGGAGGTTTGGTTCCTATCTCGGGTTTAGAACCTTTTCGGCTTCCGTCAGTGAAGGTCTGTGGAGATGGTTTAGGCAGTGATGGATCTGGGTTGTTTTCTGTCATCATCATCCGTTTCCTTTACATTCCTTTGTGCTCTGTAATGTTAGTCGAAGCAATAAATCTTTAGAAAAGCTGACTTCAGGGGTCACATGACCCTGCCTTTCATTCAGTGTATGTGAATCCATGTTATGGTTGAATTTGTGACCTCTGACCCTCCTTTCCTCTCCTGGATGACCTGAACAGGCCGTTACAGCCTGAGCTGATGGATAAATGATCTGCTGGGAATGCGGGGGTGGGGGGTTCTGCTGACGCATACACATCTCTGTTACGTGAGCGCCTCGCGTTCTAATCACATCAGCACGACTCTGATGAGCGTCAGTGTTTTTCCAGCACCGCTCTGGAACCAGGATGCCTCCTGGAGACCGGGGGGGTGGGGCTTAATGAGAGCGGGGGTCATGTCCTTCAGGAGGCTTGATGCTCCCTCTGCAGGTTTGACATCAGTCGGTTCCAGAACTGCTGTGGGTTTTGAATGTGATCTGCAGAATGACCCCTCCCAGCAGTGGTAGTTCCTGTCAGAAACCATCTATCACTTTGATCCTGGAGGCGGGATCTCACTGCAGATTCCATAAACATGCCTGAGTTTCATGGAAACTGGTGTAGCTGATATCTGCATGTGAGCTCCAACCTCCCAAACATCAGCTGTGGAGGTGAGCGCACTTCCAGCGGCGTCAGTCATCTTTGTGTCTGTCTCCTGTCCCACCAGTGATGTTTGTCTGCTGCTCTCCGGACGTCTTCAGGAGGTTGATGATTGAGTTCTGGAAGGCCGACCTTCCTCACGAGCAGTATGTCTTCCTGTACATTGACCTGTTCGCCGACAGCCTCAACAACAAGCAGCCTTGGGCCCGTGGCGACCATGACGACGCCATCGCCAAAGACGCCTTCCAGGTACAGAGTGTCTACATTTTCAAGTCCAAAAGTGAGGTCGGTTCTGAAGGAAACTTTAGCAGAACTTTAGCCAAACAAACAAAAAACAATCCAGGTAATGGAAAGATGGTGATGGATCAGTTCCTGTGAGCTCATGATTGGAGGAACGTCACGAGTGGGAGACTGCTCTGTTTTTACAGTCTGCCTCCAGGGGTCTTTACAAGAACGCCAACTTGGACTTCCTGGTTTCCATCAAAGTTGAGAACAGAGGGCTTAGCCCCACCAAACGGACTCTGTGGACGGGGCTTCTAAGTTCATAAAATGCCTTTGTTTTGGTTCGGCCTGAAGATGGCACCCAGTGGAAGTGGAAGGTCACTCCTTTGCCTGTGTTTGTTTGTTCTGGTTCCTGCTGGGTTCTGGTGGGTCAAAACAAGGTCCCTCCAGAACTTGAACACTGATCTGGTTCTGTCCTGTGACCTCAGATCTTTTTCTTCCAGAGTGTGAAGATCCTGTCGTACCGTGAACCTCAGAACCAGGAGTACCAGCAGTTTGTCCATGACCTGAGGACGGACGCACAGACCTCCTTCAACTACAGCGTGCAGGACTCTTTGGTGAGGGGGCGTGACCTTTGCTTCGGTCTGCTGGGTAACCGTTTCCTGCGTCTGTTCACAGATGCTTGTTTGGTTCTTTGTTTACGTTTTTGTTTGTTTTGGTCCATGGATGAACCTTAATCCAGCTCCTCTTGGTTGCTCCTCCTCCTCCTGGTCTGTTTCCACAGAGGGAAACTCTTTTGGTCCAAATGAAGGTAGAAAATCTCAGGTTTACGGAGTGTGAGGATTCAAACGTTAATCTTGAGTTTATCAATGTTTGACGCTTTAAGCCTCCATGTTTAAGGACATTTTAATGCAGGGGTCTCAAACTCCATTTGCCTTGGGGTCACTGAAGGCAGAGTCTGGCTGAGGCTGGGCTGCAACCTCATGCATGCAGCATGTATGCGTGTGCAGCTCGTTGGTGTCTGGGAGTCACTGCCAATTTACAGCATCTTCTCAATTTTTTCAAATTTTAATTTATAACTCAAAAAAAGAGGAACAAGGGTCCTGGTGTAGACAAGTTGTGCATAACTTCCTCAGTTACATCCATTCTTTGGTAGTAAATTTGTATGGAACATGTACTGAACTATTAACTATATAAAATTACTAAAAAACTAAACTAAACTTAATCAACAAATACCTAAATCAAAAAATCAATAATTAAGTCACTCATACATTTTTGCTTTCTATATTCAAACACAGTTTAAATCTGAATAAAGCAGAAATAGAAACACACTGTCAAATTTGAAGTGTAAACCACAAACTCAGACTTCAATATGACAGTCTTTAACCTCATCAGTGGCTTCTTCTGAACATGGCTTCTCTTCTACTTCTTACTGGACTCCTGGCAGAGCTTCCTTCAGCATAGCTGAGCCACGTTTGGTTAGAGAGAGGAAGCAGAGACCCTCAGTATGGCTTCAGATGACTGTCAGTCAGTCTGGACCTGTACTGTGTTTTAGTGAATTTTGTTTGCTATGAATTATAATGTGAAATGTGCTGCCCAGTGAGACATGTGACATGTGACAAAACGTTTCTCTGAATAAATCACAGTGATGCAGATGTAACCCAATGAGTTTTTCATGGAAAAAAAATAAAATTACAGTTTCATTCATTTTCCAAACCACTTTATCCCTTTCAGGGTCACAGGGTTGCTGGAGCCTAACCCGGCTTCTCATGGGCGAAGGCAGGGGACACCCCTGGACTGGTCGCCAGTCTGTCGCAGGGGCCACAATCACACACCCACACACACTCACATCCACACCTAGGGACAATTTAGAGTGACCAATTAACCAATGAAGCATGTTTTTGGATGGAGGGAGGAAGCCCACGCATGAACGTGGAGAACATGCACACTCCACACAGAAAGGTCCCCATTTATGACACTGTTTCAAGTCCCCCAGCTGGGACTTGAACCAGGAACCTTCTTGCTGTGAAGCAAGAGTGCTAACCACTGCACCACCGTGCAGCCCATTACAGTTTCAAATACTGTTTATTTTTTCTTTTTCACATTTCCAAAAATAAGTGTAGGCTATTTTATTTATTTAATTTTGGATTTTTTCTCACGCATTCTACATAAAAAAAAGGACGGCTTTTTGTGTTTAAAAATTACCTTTGTTTGGCTAATTTAAGATAAAAACACGACTTATGAAAGCGACTTTGTGATGGAAGCATGGAACTACGGACAGTTAATAAACAGTTGTTGCTTCTACTGCAAATAATTGGCAGGCACAGATTCTGGCAGGCTGGATCAGAACCGCGCCCCCTCTGGTTGTTTGACGTAGAATATGTGGGAAAAATTCAAATATGACAAGAAACCCCCCTTATTCACTGGGGTTAGGGACTAGAGACACCCACCTGCCAATCAAAGACACCCACCCCTAATGACGGGTAAATTAGAATAACAAAATGTTTTGAACAAACCTGCTATTTAACAATAAAAGCTTCTTTTTGGAACCACCCCTAGCGGTCCTTTAAAGGGAAACTAAACAGCAAAGCAGCGTTTTTTGGCTGTTGACCTGTACAAATGGGGCTTTAACATTGCTGAATGCTGATCCTTGCCAAATATTTGACAATTAAAAAAAACTGTTTAATTCTTGAAATTAACGTCTAAAACTGTCTGTGTGCTGCCCCCTAGAGGTTGAAACGAGGTAGTACAGTTGAAATTTGTGATTGGTCAACTGGTATAAGTCCCACGTCAATTCTGAAGTGTGACATCATTTTCACGTCATCATGCTCTGCAGCTCTTGTATAAAAGCCCCGCCCATCTTTGAATGTGTAACAGTTGGTCGTTATCGTGTTAGCTTTAGCATGGCTCGTAGCTATGTTGCCTTCAGTCGTCAAAGACCTACTGGCTTGCACAACTTTCCAGTGGACTTGGAAGTTAGGCAACAGTGGTTGAGTACAATTGGCATTGAATCCAGTGAACTCTGCCCTAGTGATGGGATTTGTTTGCATTCTTTGCATAATATATTAGTCTAGCGCCATTTTACCACTCAGAAACAGGTCCCCTTCAGTCCTGCAAACCCTCAACTGTGCTGGGTGATGGATGGATGAATGGACGGACGGATGAATAGATGGATGGACGGACGGACGGATGAATGGATGGAAGGATGGATGAATAGATGGATGGACGGACGGACGGATGAATGGATGGACGGATGGATGAATAGATGGATGGACGGACGGACGGACGGATACCACCAGACTTTGCTGCTGCCTCCAGCTCCTCAACTGGATGAACTGAACAATGATGGACAGAAGACTCGCGAGTTCCAGAGGGACTAGAGGTCTCGGGTCCAGATGCAGAGAAGCTGACCCTATTTCTTCTCAATGGACGGTGACCCTAAAGTGAAGATGAATAATTTAGATGTTCTGCTGACTTTGGTTCTTAGATCCTAGATTCATCATGAGTGAATGAACTCGGAGAAACGGATGTGTTCCTCTGGGTTCTGAGGAAGCGCCTCTGATCCGTACCTCGTCTGAAAGCTGCTTCCTGTCTTCCAGATGAACATCATAGCCGGGGGCTTCTATGACGGCCTAATGCTCTACGCTCACGCCTTAAACGAGACCGTGCTGACCCATGGCACCCGACCCCCCGGCAAGCTCATCTCTGAGAAGATGTGGAACCGAACTTTCTACGGTCAGTGCACTGACAAGGTCTCTAACGTCTCCAAATGTTGAGGCCATTTGTTTGTTATGCGCAGCGACACACGTGCACATCCCTTTTGTCATTGTAATCACTTCATGCTTTTGTTGTGACTCAGCACTTCTGCAACATATGCTGACTCATGTCTGAGTTGTTTTAGTGATGATGTTGAAGCATCTGATTTACTGGTTAGCATCTTCTGTTGAAGCTAACTGCTAACACTGTGCTAAATACTTGAAGCAGGTACAACTGATTCTTCCTTTCTTTTTTGTTTCTTTACCTGCTCCTTTCTTCTGTACTGCTTCTTTGATGTTTTTTTAATTCATAAATTCTCTGGGGTCTCATCAGTGACCCCCCACCCCCCACCCAGACCAGGGGTCCCAAACTTTTCCTGGTGAGGGTCACATAAGTGTTTTCTTCTGGGATGAGGAGTCGGGTCAGTTTGTCGTCTAACAGAAACAGCGTAACAATCAGAGGGTGTGTCTAAACATAAACATGGATGTTTTTCCAGAAAGACACACAGAACCACATTTTAAACATCCTTCCTGTAATCTTGACAGAAAATGAAAGAATAAATATTCTGTCTTCTCCCGTCATCGTCCCTTTGAGACTTTGAGGCTGCAGCTCCTCACACATTTAACCCTTTGTTCAAACTTCACAATAGTGATGGAATTCTGGCTCTTCTTAACCATCCGGCTCTTTTGAACTTTTGCACAAAATGAATAATGTAAAACCTGCTTCTACATATTTATGCTTTTATTTTTCCTTTCAGATAAAATGTACAAAATAAAAGATGAGAACTAAAAACAATGATTTACTTTTAAACTTTTAAAATGAAACAGCACAAAATACTGATTAAAACGTGCAAAACAAAAGGAAAAATAAGCAGGTTTGTACTGATGGTAAAGGTTGGTATTTAGAAATAACAAATGTCTGATCTTTGTGAATCTGATCTGGTTTTTTCTGTCAGTAATGATCCGTTTGTTCTGGAGAAGGTTGTTCTCAGGTTTCTGTACAGGTTGTTGTTTGAATCTCTTTTCTTCCAGACTCTAAATTCTGCTTCATATTATCATGAACAGTGAAAAGGTTTCACATTTGGCTCCTTTTTTGCGTCATTTCTTTGCGTCTTTGTGTTGATGTCATTTGTTTGATGTGGTGGACATGAATCCATGACTTTTGAACCAGTACAGCGTTCCCTCGTTTATTGCAGGAGTTACGTTGTAAAAAGAACTCATGAAGGGAAAATCTGTGAATTAGGATTCCAGATGTTTAACTCCTCACTACACACTTTACACTTTTCTCAGACACACATGAACATTTTCACACTTTTCTCTCTTCTTTAAACTCTAAAGTTCAAACCTTTGTAGAAAAATAAGTCCAGGATTAGAGAATGAAGACAAAGATCTGATCAGGATCAGCACGTTTCTGCACAGGAGACACAGCACAGAGGAGATTGATTGACAAGGTCTCCGGCCAATCAGGACACAGAACAGAGTGCTCAGAAAAGCAGAATGATTCAGACCGAGAAAGGTGAACTGCTGCTGTGGAAAGAGAGCTCTGTGTTCTGTTCTATTTGACAGGGATTTGAGGATGTTCAGATGGAGGCACAGACTGTAGAAGGAGGGAATGAAAATTCACTGTGTGGGTCTCCATCATGCAGTCATGTTGAAGAAAAAGAAGAAATCATGCCTCTGATGTTGGTCCGGAGTCGTGCCAAATGCGGGGGTGTGCTGGATCCGGCCCGCGGATCATAGTTTGGGAACCCCTGCCCCAGATCAGGGTGGGGTCCTTCTGAACATTCTATAGCTGGTTTTCGTGTCGTTGGGGTAGCGCCCCCTGGAGGCCACTGTACTTTTAGCGTTTTCTGGTGTTTCCTCATGAACCAGTCAGCTCTGATGAGGGAACGTTTGTCTGCAGGTCATTCATTTCAGCTTTTCAGCATTTGGACCGGCTTTGGTGACCTTTTCCAGATCAGAACTGTTCTGACCTGCATTCACACTGAGGCAGCGTAGACTGGCTGGGGTTCAGCTGCTTAAACTAGTGGGCGGAGCTTGCTGTATGATGTCACAGAAGCTTCAGACTTCCTCTCAGCCGATGTTTGAGCAGCTCCTCTCCTGGAGAATTAGCTCTCAGCCGCCGGCATGTTTGCTCAGCTCTTCACTCCTTTCTGCTCCTCTTCAAACGCAACCGGCTCTGCAGCTTGAACACCTCCTGCTCAGAACCTCCTCCACCTCCACAGTCCCAGGTTCAGTTCTGTCCTAAACTCCTCTGTTGTTCTTCTTCTGGCTCCACAGTGTCCGTCCGGAGTAGCAGTTGTAGATATCCGTAAAGTTTTCGCTGGTTGAAGTCACTGAATGTTCAAAGACAGCAGAACTTCTTCATCGTACGTTGACTCCACCTCTTTAACATGTTTGTTTATCACATCAGTTTCTAATTTCAGACAAACAAACAGAAATGAATAAATTAGGAAAGTTTAATGCAGCAGTTACTAATAAAAGACCTTACTGACGCATCCACACAATGATGCCATGTGAGGCGCCAGCCTGTAACCACCGGAAGCAAGGTGGGGGTTCAGGGACACTTGGCAAACATGGTGGGAACCAAACCTTGAACCAGTCAGAGGTTATCGCCATGCCGCTGCACCACAGCTGCTTGCTCAGATAGCTTGTGACCACAGACGTTCGTGCTCTGAATGTTTGCTCCACCCTCCTCAACAACAACATGCCAAAAATGTGCAACAAGGCGGGACCAACGTGTGCAGCCCCCCATCAATCAGTCCACACGCTGCACCCCCCCACTGCAACTGCTGATGCATCGTAGTGCAGAGATGATGAAGATGATGAAGATGAGTTATGATGCAGAACTGAAGCAGCTGATCTCCAGAGACCCCCCACCCCCTGAAGATGTCATGTCAGTCTTGCAGGGGGGGGTCAGGCAGGCAGGAGAGATGTGGTGGTGGTGGTGGTGGGGGGGTAATGACATTTCATCCAGATAACCGTCCTGACAGACGGGATGGGGGGCCGTGTGGGGGGGCAGCAGATCAGATTACAGTTTCCTGCCTGCCGTTTCCTCTCCATTAACTAATGGATGCCATTCTGGGCAGTCTGAGGGGCTGGGGGGTCACCAGAACCATGCCCCCCCCCCCGAGACCAGCAGAGGTTTTTAATGGAGAGCTGGAGTTTGATGATGGAATCTGTCCTAGAGGGGGGGCTTTACCTGGACTGGACCCCCCCTTCAGGATTTTCCAGCACTGGTGGACAGATGGACTGCCCCCCCCCACCCAGCGGAAACATGGTATGCTCCAATAGAAGAACACACTTAAACTGGGGGTAGATGATGAATGCCCCCCCTCAAAGATGCGTCAGATCTGCCTTCACAAACAGGACCCCCCCTCCCTCAGCCTTCCTGTTTCCTCAGGAAGGCTGAGATCCGTTTGAGCGTCTAACTGCTGCTGGGGAGGTTCTGATGGAGTTCCCCCTCACTGGAGGGCTGCAGACACTCGGTTCTGTGTGGAAGAACAATCGTTCTCATGAAAAGCTCAGGTCGGGTTCTGTGCTCCTCTGTGGTTTTTATGGGCCCAAATGAAATCTGTTGCTGGTTCTGTTGTTGATTAGGTTTTGGGTTCTGTTTGGTTTAGTTTAGGTTCTGTTATTGCTTCCATATTTGCTCTTGGTCTGTTATATTGACAGTTTATTTTTTTGGTCTTGGACTCTTTTCTGGTTCTGTTGCAGGTCCTGGTTTCACTTTTGTTGTTGGTTCCGATTCTGCTGCGTCGTGTCCATCACGGCACAGACCTGTTCTTAGGGTTTCTTAGGGTTCTCTGGGTTGGATCTTCAATCTGACGTTACGTTCTTTCCACACCCATCGTTCCACACTGACCCGCTCCAACCGTAGCAGGTTCTACTTTGTTTTTCCAAGACAGTTCAGGTCTGTTCTGGTTCTGCTCATCAGTCCAGTTTTCTGGTCCAGTCTAATCTGCTGGTTCTGCTGCTTGTTCTTCTGTTTTGAATGTGTTCTGTCCGGCAGCTGAGCAGACAGATCAGCGCTGAAGGCCTCCAGCTCACACACATGTACAGCATTTCATTCTGTCACCTGTGCTCAGGTGAGTGTTCATGTTCTACTGAGGTGGATGATGGAATGGACAAAGAGGGTGAGTGTCCGGTCACGCCCTCACCGACCAGCAGTCGGGGCCCCCCAACACATGCGGGGGATAGCACATAGAGGACGTGGTTCCTGCTGAACACATGAAGCAGATGGCGTCATCCTCACTGGCTCGCAGCAAAGCAGAGCCAAGTGGGCGGAGCCTACATTTCTGACAGCAGCAAATTGAGATCAATGATTGACACGCTTGTAAAAGCTAACCTTTAGTGGTCTTTTTGCCATTTCTGTGTCAAAACAAACACGACTGGTTCCTGGAAAGACCTGCATCTCTTACCAGGAACCAGAGGAGCTGGCAGGTCACGCTACAGTCCCATTCGTGTGCGCATGCACGCCGCTCTTGTGTTTGCGCAGTCATGCTGCGAAGAACTTCCTCCTCATGAATCATTAGACACTTAAGGCAGCTAAGGTCAGAGATGGATCCAGTCAGGGTTTTAGTCGTTCCCTCCCAGCCTGCAGTGGCGCAGACACATTTAAACATCAGTGAAAGTTCCTGCAGGGAATTCAGAGACAGATCTCCTCAGGTCTTCACCTCTAATCCAGACTCCTCTGTTCCCGGGAAGGAACGTTCTGTCTATTCTCACAGGCTTCATGGCTCCAAGTTCTACCAAGCATTTGTCCTTGGGTTCTGGTTCTGCTATCCTCAGGGTCATCTTTTCCTCTGAAGTAGATCCAAACAAACGTGATCAAAAATTCAGGAGGCGGACAGCCTGAGCAGGAAAAAGTGGACCTGCAGGTGGACAGAGCTGAAGTTCTGCCTGTGTGTGTGCGTGTGTGCGCATGTGCATGCGTGTGTGTGTGCACGTGTGTGCACGTGTGCGCGGGTGTGGGGGGTGTGCGTGGGGGTGCGTGCGTGTGTGTGGGGGTGCGTGCGTGTGTGGGGGTGCGTGCGTGTGTGGGGGTGCGTGCGTGTGTGGTGGTGCGTGCGTGTGTGAGGGTGCGTGCGTGTGGGTGGTTGCTGGGGCTCTTCAGTGCTGATGCTGCAGATGTTCTGCTGAAGGGCCTGAACTTCAAGCTGAGGGGGCGGGGCTTGCCTTCATGTTAGTGTTTCATAGGCTGGTTTAAATCAGAGCAGCAGCTCCCCCTGGTGGATGAATGAAGGACATATGAGCCTCAGGTCTGCAAATGGGATGAGGCTTCCTAATTTCTGCTGCAGGACTTTTGATGGAACTTCTTCATCCTCTGCTGCTCCTCAGGTGTGACCGGGCTCCTGCATCTGGACGTGAGCGGGGACAGAGAGACGGACTTTGCTCTGTGGGACCTGGTGGACACCAACAGCAGCACCTTCCACGTGGTGCATTCATGCATGAAAGCATGTTAGCAGTGATGTTGCACATGTGTGACCCGGTTCCTGCTGATGTTTGCAGATTGTTCTGGTGTACAACAGCTTTGAGGAGCAGGTGACACTGGTTCCTGGAATGTCTGTGCGCTGGCTGGGTGGTTCTTGTCCTCTCGATGTTCCCAAATGTGGCTTCAAGAATGACAATCCCGCCTGCCTGACAAGTCAGTGTGTGACCAGCATGAGGGTGCAGATGCTCTGCACATTGTATGTGTTGCTATAGCAACTGCAAGAATTGGCAAAGCAGCCACTTGGCTACCGCAAATAAATAAAAGGCTCAAACTGAGTTCACACCAAACGCAACACGCATGTCAAACTCGCTGCTTGACGCCTGTACAGAAATATGTTCATTAGTGACATATTGGTCGCAAATGAAACAGCTCTTTAGAGTGAACCACAAGAACCAGTCTTTACCGGGACCAGCAGTGATAGTAATAGTAACAGCAGCAGTAACAGTAACGGCAGTAACAACAGCAGTAACAGCAGCAGTAACAACAGTAACAGCAGCAGTAACAGCAACAGCAGCAGTAACAGTAACAGCAACAACAGCAGTAACAGTAACAGCAGTAACAGCAGCAATAACAGTAACAGCAGCAATAACAGTAACAGCAACAGTAACAGCAGCAACAGTAATAGCAGTAACAGTAATAGCAGTAACAGTAACAGCAGTAACAGTAACAGCAGCAGCAGTAACAGTAACAGCAGCAACTGATGGTTTTTCTGTGTCTTGGTGACCCATTTTGACACAGACAGGATAAATTTAAAAAAGAATCAAACTAGAGGATTTCTTTACCTTTGTCTCAATGAAAATAAGAACAATATCATAAGGGTTTAGGAGGTCTGAGCAGGTTACCTCCCCACACCACCCTCTGTGTGCCAGCAGAGTGTGCTCGCTCACTTCCTGGTGACTGGCCAGCAATGGCTCCAGCCCCATGAGCTCTGTGCCAGGCTGGCGATCTGTCCAGGGTGTATCCTGCCTGTTTCTTTCTTTCTTAGGAATGTAATTTGACATGAACAGCTCCTTACATTCACTTAGCAACCGCTAAGCTACTTCAGACAAAACTTATGGAGTTGCCCCTGGTAACGCAGATTCATCCCAACAATGGGCCTGAAGCTGTAGGTGTTTGACTCTCGGAACAGACAGCCATCTAGTGGCTGTGTGTGGAAGCACTCCACTGTCCCTGGGATCTGTAGATGCTTGGAAGCCCTGCAGTCATGGCAGATCTTTTCCTCTCAGCTTCTTCATCTTTGTGAAGACTTTGGTTTCAGCAGCTCTGAGGAGGAGAGTTCCTCTTGTCCCTGAAGGGGGCGCTGTAACTCTGACCTTTCAGTCTGCTCTGCCCCCTCCCCAAACCTAAAACTCTGTGTTCTGATCAGAAACGATCACCATCCACCAGATGGTCTCCATCACGCTCTTCTTCATCTTCACCATGACCCTGACCATCGCCATCTTCATCTGCAGGTGAGAGCTGCCAGAATGATGGGGGTGGGGGGTATGCGCTCTACTGCTGTTTATGGGGTGGGGTAGGCGGTACGTGCTCCCTCGCTGTCTGATGAAGGTCACAGACTTTAACGGCAACAGAAGGACACCTTAGGGATGAATATCAGGTGTGGAGATCTGGAGCCTCTAAAGCAGGGGTGTCAAACTCAACTCCTCAAGGGCCAGCCTGCAGGTTTTCCAAAAATCCTACTGAATTTACTGCTGATTACCTGGATCAGGTGTGTTTAGCCAATAAGGAGCTTCAATGGCAGGTTGGTTGGAAAACACGAGGCCTGGATTCTGACACCCCTGCTCTAAAGTCTTAATCATGTAGATGTATTTGTACTACCCTCCCACCACACACACACCCACCCACACACACACGCACAAACACACACACGCACACACACACACACACGCACAAACACACACACACACACAACACACACACACACACAAACACACACACGCACAAACACACACACACACACACACACACACACACACACACACACACACACGCACAAACACACACACACACACACACACAGAGAGTAGGGCAGAACTCTGAACATCTACGTTCACACGTCACACCTGACATGATGCTGGAACCTCATCCTGCTTCTCCATTCCTGGCTCATCTCATACAGATCCAAACTTCTTTGGTCTGGTTTAGTTCTGGTTCTGCTCCAGGTACAGACTGACCATAAATACCAGTCCTTTCAGATGTTCTGTTTCATCAGGTTTGATTGATCTGAGTTTTGCCTTCAGATTGATGTCGTTTTGAAGCAGAACTTTGGCTAGCTCTGCTTTGGACCCAGTATTTGGTTCCTAACAGTCACAGAAATGGGTCTTCAGGTGGGGCGGTTCTGACCCCCATGTTCATGTCCTGCTCTGACTTTCTGCAGGAAGATGAAGCTGGAGAAGGAGCTGGTGGCCCAGCTCTGGAGGATTTCCTGGGAAGACATCCAGATGAGCAACCTGGACAAGGTTCTGCGGAGCGGCAGCCGGATCACTTTGTCGCTGGTCAGTGTGTTCACGCACGCACGTGACTGTGGAGGGTGCTCCTCATCTTCATTTGAAGTTCCTCCTGTTTCTCCACAGAGAGGTTCAAACTACGGCTCGCTGATGACGGCAAACGGAAACCTGCAGGTCTTTGCAAAGACCGGATACTACAAGGTGAGCCAGCCTCTCCGGTTCTCAGCCATGACCAGGAGGACAGGAAGTGATGAAGCTCAGGTGTTATGAGGGTCAGGTCATCTTTATCAGCTGTTGGTTTAGATCTTTACGGTTGGAGGAGAGAGCAGTGATGGAAACCTGAAACCATCAAGAGTGATTGGATGAAGTCTTCTGTCTGGTTGGCGGTCAGCGAACGGTGTCTGTTTTCTTCCAGGGGAACATCGTGGCCATCAAATACACCAACAAGAAGCGCATAGAGCTGAACAGGAAAGTTCTGTTTGAGCTCAAACATGTGAGTGTCCTCCTGCTGTTCACGCTCACATGGACTCCAGGGTTCTCTGGAATCTTGATGCTAGAAAAATCCTGGAGCAGCAGAAATTCCAGAATGTTCCTGAATTCAAACAGTTTTATTTTGCTCAGATGCGAGATGTTCAGAACGAACACCTGACCCGCTTCATCGGGGCGTGTGTTGACCCACCCAACATCTGCATCATCACAGAGTACTGCCCCCGCGGGAGTCTGCAGGTAAACTCACCTGTCTGCTCGCCTGTGTGTGTGAGAGTGTGTTCTAGCGCCCTCTGCTGGTCTGTTTACAGGACATCCTGGAGAACGACAGCATCACTCTGGAGTGGATGTTTAAGTACTCCCTCATCAACGACATTGTGAAGGTACACCTGTCACCTGAGTGGGCTGCTCTCTGTCTGGGTCGGTTCTGATCCGCTGTGTGTTTCTACAGGGCATGGTGTTTCTTCACAACAGTGTCATTTTCTCTCATGGGAAGCTCAAGTCCTCCAACTGTGTGGTGGACAATCGCTTTGTCCTGAAGATCACAGACTACGGGTTGTCCAGCTTTCGACAAGAGAACGATGTGGGGAGTGACACTCACTCGTACTATGCTCGTGAGTCTCCTCCAGAACTGTCTCATTGCTGGGTTCCTGCTGGTGGTGCCTGATCGTTTTCTGGTTTGACTGGCAGAGAAGCTCTGGATGGCTCCAGAACTGCTCCGCATGGAGAATCCTCCTCCCCAAGGAACCCAGAAGGGAGATGTCTACAGCTTCAGCATCATCCTCCAGGAGGTGGCGCTACGGCGCGGGGCCTTTTACCTGGATGGAGATCTGCTGAGCCCTAAAGGTAAACCAGGAAGTCTGTGTGATCACAGACTTCTCCTCTGAAGTCTGAGCCTGAGCTGGGTGTTGCATACGTCTACAGAGATCGTGGACCGGGTCATCCTGGGCGACTGGCCCTGTTTGAGACCCAGCATCGACCCACAGAGCCACAGCCCTGAGCTGGGTCAGCTGATGCAGCGCTGCTGGGCAGAGGAGCCGACAGAGCGGCCTGACTTTAACCACATCCGCCTGCTGCTGCGCAGACACAACAAGTAAGAGCTCGGGTCTCTGTGACGTCAGAAAGAAGCTGCCCCCTTCCTGACACAAGCCTATCAGAGCGGCCTTTGCTGCGCTCACGTCCACATGAAGATTTGATCTTCAGGAAGTGAAGCTCTACGGCGGTTCTCTCAGAGTGAGAGCGTTCATCTGGAAACACGACTCACCCTGAAGAGAGCCGCTCATCAGCCTGCATTCCTCTGCTGAAACGGTTTAGCGACGTGGGGAGTTCAGGGAAACTAGGAGATTAAAGCGCTCCAGCTCAGGCCAGCCTCGTGTGTGAATGTGTTTACAGGTGAATGGGACTGTAAAACTGTAAACTTGTTAAAGGATTCCCAGCCCGTAAACAACCTTTAACCCACCAGAGCTTTAGCCACATTGTTGACGTTCCATCAGCTGCCATAAATCCTTCATTCTTTAAGGTTAGAACGTGCTCTGGATTTTAAGGCACATCGTCAATGAAGGCTCTGTGTTTGAACATCTGTCATTTATAAGACGCATCAGTGAGACAAAAAACTCTGAGAAAAGTCCGTACTTCAGGCTTTATGAACTCTGTTCTCAGTAACTCAAGAACTTGTTGGTAATACGCTACACGTAAGCCAGAACAGAACATAGAATAGAGAACAATAGAACAGCTGTGAAAGAATAGAACAGTTCTCCACGTTAGCATCTTCACAACACATGTAACTCCAAGCCTTGTATGTAACGCGTAAAACAACAGAATGAGACCGCTAAAACTAATGTTACTGTGACTACGTTTTTAAAAAATGGTTGACAAGATGGCGGATGCTACATATCGTGGCACGTTTGCTTCAGAATCAACCCCACAGTTTACAAAACCGTTGACAAGACAATCATTGTGGAGGACGAACTGCTTAACTTTTGGCCATACAAACCAGGACTATGAGTCAAGAAGAAAATGTCCCGCTGTTGTGAACTATTTTGACTCGGACTGGATTGAGGCCTCAAGAAACTTCTGTTTAAACTCTGCCTGACAACCCAGCGGTGTGTGTTGCACAAAAG
The DNA here is from genome assembly GCA_016861445.1 of Oryzias woworae. Lineage (NCBI taxonomy): Eukaryota > Metazoa > Chordata > Actinopteri > Beloniformes > Adrianichthyidae > Oryzias > Oryzias woworae. Next base: position 493,399 of record BOLG01000754.1, read on the forward strand.
CTGGAAGAAAGAAGTCAATAACATTAAAAGCTGCCTCAAGGTGCTAAATGAATGTGGGAATAATACACCAAGATTTGTCTCCTAGTATCTGGATGATTTTCCAGCAGTGTCTTTTTCAAGCTTGGAGATCTCCAGCCTCAGAGACCTGGAGAGAGTCCAAGCTGAGGTCTGCGCAACGAGACAAGCCATGCAGCTACAAGCCGACGCCAGCGACAGTCTTCACGCTGTGACAGCTGATGCAGATCGGCGGGTGACCACGCTGGAGTGTCGCTGTCCTGAAGAACCCGTAGTTATGCCTGACTGCAGCCGTGGTATTACAGGGAACAGGCCCACCTCCCTGACCAGGCTGCAGCTAGGAGCAGCGAAAGGGGAACCTCTGTGCGCGGCCGCCGCTAGTAGGACAGGCGCGACACTGCAGCAGGGAGACGGACGCCCATTTCAGATGCTGAGCTGGAGTTGAGAGTGGCGAGTTCTGGAGGAGTTGTGCCGTGCTCTCCAAAGTGGAAATAAGTTGTCAAGAAGAACAGGTGACCTCAGATTGCTGCTGAATTGACAAGCTCATGACCCATCACTGAAACGGAGCAAAGAAGTGCCCGGGATATCCATCATCGGGACTGGAGCCGCCAGGAAGATGATGATTGTACGGACCAAACCACTAGGTTGGACGCTGCACTGGCCTCTGATACACTGTCTTTATAGCTTAAAGACAAGCTTGGACATGAGGTGACTTGTCAAAAAATCGGTGCAGCAACAGTGGATTCAGCTCTTTTAAAGTGTCTGCAGAGTGTAATGATGTGAGTGAAATAATGGGGCCTGTGTTAGATGGAATTATGAGCAGTTATTTATGTGAATTCTGATGGCATACAGTACCACATCACGGCTGGATCACTGTATGAGCACTGCAGATGCTGATCACATTTATGTTCACTCACTGAAGGCGGCTCCGCTGCTGAGCACTGGCGCCAGCCTTCCACCAGAGGCTATGTGGGGTTCTGTGTCTCGCCCAAGGACACTTCCATACATGGGCGGGCAAGGCGGGAATTGAACCTGCAATCTTCCAATCAGCGATCGGCATCACAGCCGCCCTGAATTAAAGATTAGATTGTTCTACCTTTACAGAGCAGGAAATACTACATTATTATGCTCAAACAGATCCACTTTTGAGTAATATTCCTTTTCCCAGAGATGCTGTTCTAATCTGAACTGTAGTAACATGCAGTAGGAAATGACCTCTGTGCTTCGTATAGTGAGATTGTGAGGTTCTGTATGAGGACAGCAAGTCTTTCTAGAATTATTGGAAGGAGGTGATAGTGTACATCAGAAACCCCACCAAACCTTTCCAAAAACTTCTCTCCCGGGGTTTGCCCAGTCACACTGTGAGACCACTAGATTTCTGGTATGTTCAGCCGTCGATGCGAGTTAGATGAGGACCAAGTCCTTCATCCAGCAATGGAGTTAGGGAAGGGGGCGCATTGACCCCGCTGCTCGTTCATGTCTATGTCGATGACTTGTCATGGGAACTGTATGACTGAGTGTATGGTCGGGGGTTTAAAGTGAACCCTCTGATGTATGCTGATGATTTCTATGTTTTTAGCCCCAGCAGCTCCGGCTTACAAGCTTCTAAATGTTCTCTGTACAGTTCCAGTAATGATGTTTTATAGAACGGCAGTAAGAGTGCTGTGCTGATCTGTAGAACAAAAGAGGATGTGACACGGAAATCTGCTTCGACACTTTCCAATGCTGAGCTTCCAGTCTGTGGGAAAGTTCAGCATCTTGGTCATGTGATTAGTGACAAAAGGACTGATGATGATGATGAAGATGACGTCCACACACAGCATGTTTACTGGATGCTCAGGCTAATGTTCTTGTATGCAGGTTTCATTCATGTTCCGTTGCCACAGAGATTAGAAGTCCTGCTGCATTCCTCTTTACAGCACATCTGAGGTCTAACTCTAAAGCAGCGAGCTCGCAGAAGCTGCAGGCGGTCTACAACCACGCCTCTAGGATTTGATTCAAACGACCACGATGGTGCAGAGCTTCAGAAATGTTTGTAGGTGCAGGAGTTATCGCTCTTCAAGCGCTTTTAAGACCATGTATGGTTTGATTCAGCGTCTTTATGCTTCTAAAAGCAGAATCATGTTAGCGCTCACCGACATTAGATACCAGCTCACCACCTTTGGAAATACTGGTACGGACGCCTTCTTTAAAGTTTCCTCTTTTGTATGTTCATAACTTTAGTTGTTCTTAGTATTTCCTTACTTTGATGGTATTTGTACAAGTGATTGGATTTTATGACTCTCTTTTATGTTTCACTATCTTTTATGTATGGTTGTGGTGTTTATATTTGGACCTCTAGTCTGTAAATAAATCTTTAATAAAAATACAATAACTCTTGACCTGGTTATTAACACGCAAAGCACTGACTGATACAGCTAAAAAAACTTGATAGCGTCGCCTCAGACTAACGGTTTCAGTGAAGGAATGCAGGCGGATGAAACAGCTCTCTTCTGCTGTGGACTTCAGAGTGTCATGTTTCCAGAAAAATGCTCGCGCTCTGAGTCTGCAGGTGAACTCACCTGTGTGGGTGTGTTCTAGCGCCCTCTGCTGGTCTGTTCACAGGACACTCTGGAGAATGACAGCATCACTCTGATCTGTTCCCACGAAAACTACACTACCTGCTGACCTTGTTAGTAACACAGAAAGAACCCTCAGTCTGACACTGCTACATGTTTGCCACGTTAGTGTATTCACAATAACACACAGCCAAACATTTTGTGCCGTGTAATGCATCTACATCAGGAACAGCATAAGCAGAATTGATCTATAACTAAGGCGCACTGTTGTTTTTGACAAAAACTAAGGCTTTGAAGCGAGCCTGAAAAACTCTGCAATCCAGTGGATTCTGACAGAGAAAAGCGTCTTCTCTGTGTCAGAATCCACTGATTGATGTTGATCATGTAAACAGTTGAAGATTTACTGCAGGTCAAAGAGTCTGTACATGATTATAAGCGACATCCTGGGTGTCAAAGACAAGGCCTTATCGTTCCATACAAACACAAGTGTGTAAGTCTGTGTGTTTGTGCGCTCAGAGAGTCAAGGACCAACATCCTGGATAACCTTCTGTCCCGCATGGAGCAGTACGCCAACAACCTGGAGGAACTGGTGGAGGAGCGGACTCAAGCGTACCACGAGGAGAAACGCAAGGCTGAAACCCTGCTGTACCAGATCCTACCACAGTGAGTGCTGAAGTACCACAGTGCTGCTTTATCTGTATACATTTGACCTAAGCTCCACAGCTGGAACAGCTCCTGTGCTCTTGTGTGTAGCTCAGTGGCCGAGCAGCTGAAGCGAGGAGAAACGGTTCAAGCTGAAGCCTTTGACTCGGTCTCCATCTACTTCAGCGACATTGTAGGCTTCACAGCTTTGTCTGCAGAGAGCACTCCGATGGAGGTGGGTCTGCTCCTCCATCTGTATCACCACTAGGCCTTCTCATTTCTGTTTTTGTGTTACACTGCAGCTTTTGTGTTTATTGTATCATTTGTGTGTGTGTTGATTTGCTTTTGCTAATGTAGCCACGAGGGGAACAAGTCAGGATCTCACTGTGCCGGTCCCAAGCCCGGATAAATGCAAAGGGTTGTGTCAGGAAGTTGAAATCTCTGTCAAACCAAACATGTGAATCAGATCTATGATATCCATACCGGATCGGTCGAGGACATCGGTGCTGATGGAAGTTGGACGAAGAACAAGAAAAGGAGGAAGGCATTTTTGTAGGAAGAGAGAAGAGGAAAGTCATGAGTGTTGGACAGAGAGTAGAGACTATGAATGTTGGAACTATGACAGGAAAAGGTCGAGAGATAGCTGACATGATGTACAAGGTACTGTGTGTCCAGGAGACCAGCTGGAAAGGGAGCAAGGCTAGAAGCTTAGGAGCAGGGGTCAAGCTGTTCCATCATGGTGGAGGGGAGGAGGAATGGAGGAGGAGTTATCTTAAAGGAGGAGTTTGTTGTGGAGGTAAAAAGAGCGTCAGACTGATGAGTCTGAAGATAGAAATGGAAGGAGTGATGTTTCATGTTGGTAGTGGGTTTGCTCCACAGGTAGGATGTGAGCTGGAGGAAAAGGAGAGATTCTGGTTGGACCTTGATGAAGTGATGATGAGCAGCTCTAGAATGGAGAGAGTTGTGATTGGAGCAGATTTTAGTGGATGTGTTGGTGCAGAAACAGAGGTGATGAGGAGCTGATGGGCAGGTTTGGGATCCAGGAGAGGAACGTAGGACAAATGGTGGTTGATTTAGGAACAAAGATGGAAATGTTTATAGTGAATATGTTCTTTGAGAAGAGGCAGGAACACAGGGCGTCCTGTAAGAGGGGAGGTAGAAGCACACAGATGGAAACCTTCACCGAATAAAGGCTGATTCTGATGATTCACCTTCAGCCTAATCAAAGACAAAAGAAGATCTGTTCACGCTAGCCACCTCCAGCTAATGTATCACAACAGTTCTAGTGAACCTGCAACCGTTGTTGTCTTTAAACCTATAACACTGGAGCTGTTGCCGGCGACCCCTAAATACCAAATACACTCTGACATACCGTAACTCTTCAGCTGTTTACATGATCAACGTGAGTCAGCTGATTCTGACACAGACAAAAGCGGCTTTTCACTGAAATGCAACATATTACTTACGTATATTGTATGTCTTCCAATAGTAGCCCCAGTGTTTCTGAGAGACCGGCGTTTATTCCATCCCAGACAGAATGGTGATGGTTAATGTGTTCATTTAGCAGTGAAATTCAGTCACAAATGCAACAACAGCAGATGAACATTTCAGGATGTATTGAAATGATGAGAACGTTGTGTTCTGTTCTGATTAGCTCTGGCTGTGAACATTTCTTTTCTCTCTGAACTTCAATCTCCGTATCTTAACAATCCTCTTCGCTTTCATGCCGATCATTTTCCTGGAAACACGCGCAGCGTTCTCTTTGCTCACTAATCCATGTTCAAACCAGTTCTTCTGATCCATCGTTTCCTTTGCTCCTCCACCAGGAAATGCTTTACTTGTTGTTCCTTTTTCTGCAGCGTCTTCTCCACATCACCATCTGCTTGCTCCGTTCTCGGATACGTTTAGGATCCACCTCAAAATGCGGTGCAGATTCCTCACCGGAATGTTCTTTGGCGTACGCCACCGTACAGAGTTTAAACTCTACATGGAATGAGTGTTTCTTGGCCATTGCACGGGCTCACAACACAGACACCGTAGACGGCCGCCTATGCCCACGGCCAGCCCTGAACACAATCGCTCCTTCTGCCCCCCCATGGTGGCATGACTGATCTCTACCAAGCACTTCAACATCGTTGAACTGACTTCTAAGCCTCGGTTTGGTCTTTGTGTTTGTTTGGGAGCTCAGAGGTGCAGTTTCTGCCGACAGCAGCATCTGCTGCTTTATTTCTCTGCAGGTGGTGACTCTGCTCAATGACCTGTACACCTGTTTTGACGCCGTCATTGACAACTTTGACGTCTACAAGGTGAGTATTAATCAGGTGACCTGATGCCGGTTCTTCACGCTGATGATCAGACCCCAACACTTTAACAGGAGAGGTCCAGCCTCGCTGACCTGTGTTCTGGTCATGTGGTACCTTCAGGTGGAGACCATTGGCGACGCCTACATGGTAGTGTCAGGGCTACCAGTGAGGAATGGAAATCTGCACGGCAGAGAGATCGCCCGCATGGCTCTGGCCCTACTCGACACTGTCCGGACCTTCAGGATCCGCCATCGACCAGAGCAGCAGCTCAAGTTGAGGATTGGGATTCACAGCGGTAAGGAGGTGTTCTCTCCTGACACACACGCCCCCAACAGCTTTAGGTTTGAGAAACAACGTCATAAGTACAAGGGGGTTTAGGAAAGACTGGATCTGGTTCATCAGCGTCCTGCTGGGTTTTCAGATTCCTCCTCTGTTCTTCTGCAGGTCCTGTGTGTGCGGGGGTGGTGGGTCTGAAGATGCCTCGGTACTGTCTGTTCGGCGACACAGTCAACACGTCGTCCCGCATGGAGTCCAGCGGAGAAGGTGACAGAAACTCTGATCACAGGCCTGCTCCGTTTGGAGCATCTGAAAGGTCTCAGCAAAGAAACTGCAGAATCCAGAAGGAACCTGGTGGTTCTGTTCTCGATTGATACCAGTCCTACTAGCTCACACTAGAATCTTTTGTCTGAAAGCATGAAATCATCTAAAACATGGAACTACCCTGACTTACTGCTAATCTGTGCACGTGTGTGTGTGTTTGCTTGTGCATGTGTGTTTGCACGTGTGTGTGCATGTGCAGCACTGAAGATCCACGTGTCTGCTGCAACCAGGGACGTCCTGATGGACTTCAACTGCTTTCAGCTGGAGCTCAGAGGAGACATTGACATCAAGGGCAAAGGAAAGATGACCACCTATTGGCTGCTGGGAGAAAGCGACAGCCAATGATATGATGGAAGGAGATCCAGGAGTAGGCAGGAGAAGAGACAGACCTCCTCAAACAGGACAAAGTTCTGCAGAATAGTATTTCTGGATAGAAGCAGCTCAGGAGTGCAGGGAAGATCAGCAGGTTACGGACTCTTCTTCTGCGGTGGTTCTGGTCCACGTTGGGACTTCAGGCTTTGAGGGTGGTTCTCCTGATCTGAGGACAGGCGACGCAGTATCTGCTTCTCCCATGATCACCATCATTTCATCGTCTTTGGTGGAAACCAGCAGAACCTTAGCATCCGCTCGTTGGAGCTGTTTAGCGCGCTCGGTACTGGCCCGCCAGGCTGCAGAGCAGGACTGCCGCTGAGATCCTTGAATCGGCCACCAGAGGGCAGCAGAAGATTGTAAGAGGAGCTTCAGGCTTTATCTTTCCTGGGATCACGTGTTAGTGACCCTTAGAGGAAAGAAGCTGCTGCTGTGAAGCTCATCTCTGTGAATCTTCATGTTTCTGTGTCTTCAAATAAACTTTAGAAGTAAGTTTGATAACTTTAATTTTTCGTCAGAAAAAAAATCTCAAGAAAGCTTTGAGCAAAAGGTTCTAACTTTCTTTTCTTTGGTTTTCCTTTGAGGGTGTTTTTCTACTCAGAGTGAGCTGTAACGTCATCAGCGTTTGCAACTTGCAAAGGTGATGCTTTCCTTATTTAAAGATTAAACCAGAGTTCTATGGTTTGAACAATCACAGAAAGCTCAAAACCTACTGAATTTTGGACATTTTAGTATTCTGAGACCCAACATCTTCCTGTTATAGCAGAAAGGCCATTTCTAAGGCTCGAAGACAGGAAAAAAGATGTGCTCTTTGAGGTGTAACAAAAACACGCTCATCACCTGATCTCAGAGGGAGAGCGGGAGCAAAAAGCAGACGTTATTTTCAGTAGTTCGGTTACAATGTTAGCAAAAGAGCGCATCTTTACCGCACATTTGCTGTGCGTACAGACTTTAATGAATGAGGCGCAGAACCGCCGGAAGGAGGACGGCTCAGCCACTGCGCTGACGGCCACTTACCGGCAGGGGGAGCTCCCTAACTTGTGTCAGTCGGACAAAGCTCGTCTGGATGCTGATGACTCACTACGCTGATGAAATCACGGTGTTCACTGTTCTTGTGCTGGACGTCTGTCCCACAGGCCTCCAACTCTGGTCCTCCTCATTGTTTAGGGAACTTTCTCCTATTTGTTGCTTATTATTTGGATCGGGTGTTTTTCGTTGATTAGAAACTGGACTCACCGGATCCAGCTCATCAGAGCAACAGCGAAAAAAGTTTAATAAAATAAAAGAATCGACCTCCTACACACGCACGAGTGCCTACAATAATAAAGTTAACTTATTCTTGTATGATATCAATAAATAAAAAATCTGACATTATTTGCAGCCTCCCAACTTTATTACTAAACATAACTGTGCATTATTATTGAGAATTTATCCGGCACCTGATTATAAGAGGACAGCTTAATTTTCTTGAAGACTGGACTCGTTAACGCGTCAAATGTAAACCATGAAACTGTATCGATATCCCGGAAAATGCTGACAGGGTTCTGGGATTTGAGGTGAGTCCATGCTGTCGAGTCTTTGAAAATGCCACAGAGTGAGCCCTCTTCGTTAACAGTCTCTCTTTGGTGAAAATCATTCCACTACGTCAAGTCGTCCTGTCCGCTCGGGGAAGATGTCTGCTACGGGTACAGGCGGCTGTGGACCGGGACCCGGACCCGCCTCGGGAACCGGGTCCGGGGCTTCAAACCCCCGAAAATTTAGCGAGAAGATAGCTCTTCACACCCAGCGACAAGCGGAGGAAACCGCCGCCTTCCAGGAGGTCATGATGGACATCACTTCGACCAGGGTGAGTTGGAGACGGAGGCAGGAGGAGGACAGTCGCAGGAGGAGCAGAGGCCTCCCAGAGGCTCGTAGACTCCCACGCACAGCTACGCTGCGCTTCGCGCGCGGCGGCCTGCCCGCTGTCTTGAATCTGTCGGGTTGAAGAAGTCCTCGGCGGGAAGCGCGAGCGCTTTGTCGTAGTTGTGTCAGCGCGCGCGCGGAGCCGCAGCTCGTCCGTTTCCGATTAGCGCTAGCCGCGTTAGCCGCCATGCTAGCTCGGCTTGTTTACTCTAATAAGCGACACCGCTGTCAGCCGGGACGCTCCGCCGGACTCCCGGTACCATCAGGGCCCTCTTTGGGTCGTCAGTCCATCTCCGTCCGAAGGTTGGTTCCGAAGCTAACGCATTGGTTCAGCGCGGACGGAGTCGATCGGAACTGGTTTTGCCGCCGTTGCAGGGCCGAAGTCGGCGGCAGTAAGTGTGAACGGCTGCCCGCTCTGCCGGTGGTTAGCTGGACCACTCCGAGGGCTTAGGCTGGGCTACAATACTAGCTCTGCCCGAACCACGCGCCGGTTCTCCTCACTATGGATGAGTTCCATCTCTGCGGTACCATCGGACTTGGGTCATGTAGTTCTGACACACAGGAGTGGTTCTGGACGGAAGCCTGTCGAGGGCTGAGCCTCAGAACCAGGAAGCCTTTGGATCAGAACCTGCTCTCTGGACTTTCAGCATGGGTTCCACCGGTACACCTGCGTTTTTTCTGAGGTGCCCCCGCGGCTGTTGTTGGAGGGGACCCCCCCATTACACATAGTTAAATTATTGAATGAGTCTAAAGTTCTGATCAGACGACAGCATCATAGTGTGTGTAAGCGTGTGGCCCTGCCACAAAGTGGCGACCTGGTCAGGATGAACCCCGCCTGCCCTCAACAGTCCCTGGGATAGGCTCCAGGATCCCTGAAAGGGGTTCAGTGCGGGGATGGTGAGTATGTGGTTGTGCGTCTCTGGGTAGTCTTGTGATGGACCAGAGAACTGTCCAGTTTCACGGTAGAGAAGTAGTGTCTCTGTAAAGGGATTTAGAGAAGGAATGGATGGAGGGGTTCTTTGAAAAAGATGAAAGTCTTCTCTGTTTGTTGTTGTTTACTGGGGCTTTAAAAAGCTAAAGACAACAACAGCAAACAGGATTTCCTGATTCTTCTCCTCTCAGACATTTTCAGCAGAAACTCCTGTGAAGGATTCTGAGGAGACGCTGTACATACTTCTGCATCGTTCATCTTCAGGTTTAAATGGCCCCCCCTCCATCACTCCACTGTGTTCGTGTCTATGCTGTAACTATGACAACTGGACAGAGCGAGTGTGATGTCAGCCATAGAAAATGCCTTACTTCCAACTCCAGCAAAATTAGATCACTTCAGTTGCCATTTTTCTGCAATGCATGGGTGTTGGCATGTTGGAGCCAGACATTAGTGATTGGTCTGAGTTTGCATGAACTACGTTTCTTTGGCAACTACTGTCCCCAACCAGGAGTATGCTTGTTGGAACTCCACACCCCTTCCACTGAAAGCGGCTCTGGAAAATCTGTCAAACGTTTACTGAGGCATCTGATTGGTCAGTTTAAAACTTGAATAACTTGAACTACAGAAAAATATCATGAAACAATGAGGATTATCAAGATGTTAAAATGTTTCAGAGCAAGAATGGTTATCCTGACCAGTAGAATGACTAACAGCTATTTCTCTATAGAAGTCTATGGGATTTTGTTCCTAATATCATGATGTTTCAACTCGAGCGATTCCCGGTCCCCTCTGTCCTTTAATCGGTTTTTAAAATAATACAATCGAAGTCCATCGGGGGCACTTCATGACTGTGAGCTATAGGGATGCAGTATCTATGGCACGTCATCAATTTTTACTGGACCAATCAGTCTTTAGTCTTAATAGTATTATTATTCATTTCTGGTCTTGCTCTTTCATCATTGCGTTTGCAGTGTAAAGGAGAGAGGCTGCTTATGCGATCTCTCACACGTATCTCCACTGACAGTGACGACAAACGCACGGGGATGGAAGAATGGCCGCAAGCAAAAAGGTCCAAAGCGTGTCTGTATTTTTCCACAGTAGATCAAGACAGCGCGTGCTGTCTCACATGTAACAAAAACATGGCCGTAAGGACGGGAACACCAGTAACCTGTCCAAACACAGCACTAAAATACACCAGATTCTAGCGGAGAAGTGCGCAGCGTTTGACCGTCCAAGTGAGACGTCTGGCACTGCTATTGTTTCAACAGGTGTAAATGCTAGTGGTACACACGTGGAGCACGTAACTAAAGTGTTGTTTATCAAAAATGAGTGCATGAAAATTGAATAAAAAGGAGGAGAGCATGAATATAGCTACGAGCACTGTAAAAAAAACAATGACCGTATAATATTACCAGGATAAATATTCTTATTGTGCCTCAATAATAATAAATTATCTGACATACAAACTTAAAATGAATAAAAATACAGCAATTTGCGTATTTGAATCCCACATTTTTGTTCTTTGAAATGAGGAGGCTATTTGATAAAGTCTGCATTTTAGTTCATAATTTGAGCTTTTTATATATAGTTATAGTTTATTTATTTATATGTCTCCTTAAAATGACCTTGGTCACTCAAGGTGCCGTACACTAAAAGCTCGATGAAACAAAAACTACAGTTAAAATGTCAAAACAATTAAAGATTAAAAAATATAAATAGCTGACATAAAAACACCAGATAAAAACAAAAGTAAACAACAAACCAGTAAAACACACCAGCAGAGCAGAGTCTCATTCCAGGTCAAAAGTCTGGCGATAAAAATGGGTTTTAAGAAGCTTTTGAAAAATGGGCAGTGAAGATTCCTGCCTAATGCTCAGTGGTAACGCATTCCAGAGTTGCGGTGCACAGCCTGAAAATGCATGTTCCCCTCTGAGCTTCCTTTTAGACAACGGTACCTCCAGGAGAAGCTGATCAGCAGACCTGAGGCATCGGGTCTGTAAGGATGGAGAAGTTTAGAGAGGTACGACGGTGCACAACTGTTTAAAGATTTAAAAACATTTAAAAAAGTTTTAAACGAACTTTAAAATTCACAGGCAGCCAGTGGAGAGTAGCCAGAATGGGGGTGATGTGGTCCCTCTTTCGCGCTCAAACCAGAACCCGAGCAGCTGCTGGACCAATTGGAGACGAGAGAGGGACGACTGACTAACTCCAAAATAAAGAGTTAGAGTAATCCGGCCTAGATGTAATGACATCATGGTTTGCTGTTTACTCAAAAGGATGTTTTGGTAAAAATGGTTTCACCTTCACCAAGTGCCTCAAATAAAAGAAGCTGATTTTACCACTGAGCTTATTTGACAGTGAAGTTTAAAATCAGTCCATCTTTAAACCCTGGTTAGACACAAACTGCTTAAGATGTGGAGCTAAGGGACCCAACTTCACTGAGGAGGGGTCACAGGAGCTGCTAGGACCAAACACCATCACTTCAGTTTTTTTATCATTGAAACTCATAAAGCTTTGGGCCATCCAGTCTTTGGTGTCTTGTAGACAGGACGGTAACAGATCAGCCTTTCTTTATTGGTAGATAAATCTGATCATCAGCGTAGCAGTGAAAGGCTACTCTGTGTTTTCTCAGGATGGAGCCCAGAGGAAGGAGGTATAAAGAAAATAAAAGTGGTCCTAAAATAGAGCCATGTGGAACCCCAAACAACAGTGGAACAGTTAAAGAGTAGGACCCAGACATGCTCACACACACACACACACAGTTGTGTCAGATAAATATGATAAAAGCCAGTCGAGTGCAGTACCACAAATATGTTATTTATCAATTTTATTTCTTACTTTAATTTATTATCTCATTTACTATGCATGAAGTACATAGATGATGTTAAGAGATCAGGTTGATTTATTTTGAAAAGCTCTTAAAAACATCAGTGATCATGCCTTAATGTTTGGGTTCATAAAAACATTTAGAATTTCCTACAAGTTACGAGTGTTTCCTTTCTCTTGTACGGAGTTTGACAGCTTTCTGTCGTGCATTAACCCGAAGAATAAAATGAGGGTACCTTTTTTGAGGTGTGGATGAAACTAAAGTTCAAGAGGCCCGAGCAGACTGCTTTCCTGTCCCGCGCCGGCTCTCTGTCTGGCTGCCAGCTCCTCCCCAGTGGCGGCATAGCGAGCTCCAGCTCTCAAGTGTACCGCCTTAGTCTGTAGTCCAACAGCCTTGTTTTTCCAGCTCTGTTTGTACAATTGTAGCACAGCATTTAATCTAGACTTGGCCAGTATGGCGTCCAGCTTTGCATACGCAACAAGCTAGCATAGCGACTCTAGCCTCTACAACTCATTTAGTATGACGATCAGTGAAACACTGAACTGTCTGAGAGGAGTCTGAACTTACTGGAGCTTTGTGTCCAATTCTGGATCTGTTCAATCCAGAATCGTGATTTACAGTTGAATCATAAACTTTTCAGATTATTTTCAAAAACTTGTTTGTTTACCTTTTTTCATTAAAGGTAAAACTGATCCGTTTTAAAGATCAAGTTGATCTATCAATCTATATGTCCATTCAAGCCAACTAATGTACTATATAAACTCTCCTCTGGCTGTGACTGGAATGTTTTTGAGGTGTGGTTTTCATGTGACACCCCCCAGCCCCCCGGTGAACTCTGACCTTCATGTTGAAATCCTCCTTCAAACAGATGATGTATGATCCATCTGAATGTGGGTCACTAATTGGACCTGTGTTTGTCCCCGCAGCTGCAGGCCCAGAAGCTCCGCCTCGCCCGGACTCAGGGTCCGTACTATGGCGGCTCCTTACCCAACGTCAACCAGATTGGCAGGAACCCCCAGGACTTCCAGGTGACCTGCTGCCCCTTGATTTCTGTGACTGACAGCTTCATGAGGAGCTGGATGTTTATTTCGGTGCAGGGAGGACAGCTCCACAGTGGGAGGAGCTGCTGCTGAATGACAGTTTGGAGCAGGACAGCTTCAGGGTCTTCCTCCTGGTACTTTAATGCTTCAATGAGCCTCTGGTCAGTGATGGACCATGAAGCATCTTCTCAGGAGAGCGGCCTCCTAGCCCACACTAAGAGGAAATTGTTTCATCATTTAATTCAAAGCCTAACTTTTGTCAGGACGTCGGAAGCTCCGCCCTCTGTGATGTCACCCTGAAGCATTGATTGTTCTGGGGAGTGCTGAGCTGAAGAGTTAGGAGTGCTGGTTGCAGCATGACTCAGCAGGATTTTCTGTCAGTTTTGCAGTGATGGATGGGATCACATTCTGCCGGCGTGTGTCTTCCTCCTCCTTCTGCTGGAAACAGAGGAGGAGATGAATCTGTCCAGGCTGAGTAATGCTTCTGGCTCAGTTCTTTCTGGAGGCTCCAGCAGAAAGCTGTCCTGTTCCAGATTCCACAGCAAACCCATCATCTGTCCTCATCAGATTTGATACGTTCATGTGTGTGCTGAGAAGCTCTGGACGTGTTTCAGACCTTTAAAGGATGCAGAAGATGTGTGCAGCTGTCTACATAGAACAGCTTAGCTTCATCTCAGAATAATCAGATAACTAAGAAACCAAAAATGGATTTGTATGTTGGTCTAAATGGGCTCATGCAGACCAATTCAATATCACAACAATAGCCGTCTCAATGGGCTTCACACCAGTATTTATACAAAAGAACTTAAAGTCGGTCATAAAATATCAACAATAGCTGGTTACTAAACTAAACAAATTAAGCTAAACCGGCATCCCTGCCCTTTGACCCTCCTTCTCGGTGATGAAAAACTCATAAAAAAAAACCTATCTGGGCGAAAAAATCATAAAAAACCTCAGTGATTTCCACGTGAGGGAAGGACACCAGAAACCGATCCGAACCACAAGAAGTCACAAGAAGCCCCTCCATCTAAAGATGAAGGAGCTGCTAGAACATGGTTCTATGACACTTCATCTTCAGAACACACAGATCATGCAGACGTGGATCAGGACACCTCTGAACTAATGCTTCTTCTGTTTGCAGGTTTCCTTCCCGTCTTCTCTGGAGTCCAGCAGGTCCACTCGACACCACGGCCTGGTGGAGCGGGTCCAGAGGGACCGCCGCTTCATGTCTCCTGTCAGACCCTATAGGAACCGTCAAGTATCTTTTTTTGGATCTCAATGATGGGTTTGCTGGTCTGCTTTGACCCACATGGTGCAGAGGTGGAGCGGTTGACCTGTGATCAGAAAATCTTTAATCAGTTTGGTTGCGCTGAAAAGACAATTAGCGCCTTCAAGTCCGAGGCTATGGTCCTCAACCAGAATATGGAGATTCCTGGCCCTAAATCTGTTGAGGTCTTTTAGTCGAGTGAAGGAAAGGTGGAGCGCAAGATTGACAAGTGGATTGATGCAGCTGCTGCAGGAATGCAGTTGCTGCATCAATCCACTGCAGTGCAGAAGGAGCTGGAAGCCAAAGCTCTTGATTTACTGGTTCCTGACCTGCAGCTGTGGTCATGACTGAAAGAACCAGGCTCCAGATCCAAGCAGATGAAAAGAGGTTCCTCTTCTTTTAGTTCCTCCTGCACATGAGAGCTCCTGGACACCTCCCTGAGGAGGTATTCAGGAGTTTTCCCAGTGTGAGAAGGCCAAGGAGAGTCACTGAAATGACTGTATACTGACTGGACGGATGGAGGTTCTCCTGTCAACTCTCCAGGAACAGAAGCCTTCATTTGAACTTAGACTTTTAACGTTCTGGGTTCCTTGTCATGATGATGACACCTCTGCAGCAGCATAGATGCTTGTAAAGCAGTTTTCCTTAGCCTACTCTTTCCTCAGGTGGACAACTCCCTCTACAACAACGCCTACCTGTCGCCGCCACCTGATGCTAGCTGGAGAAGGTGTGTCCTGTTAGCCTGCCCTTCCTTCCCGTCTTCAAGAACGCTCACTTGTCTGCAGGGGGGGGCCTGTGTGGAGCCTCAGAGGTATCGATGTTGTCCTTGAAGGCAACATTAGCAGAGCAACTGTTGAAGTGTCTTTGAGCAAAGCTCTGCTCACCCAAAGTAGCTAATCAGGATGCAGTCATGTGACTTTGAGGCTGCACAGAGGTTTTTCCTGTTCTGTATTATTAACCTGAGAGCCACTAACAGGAACCTGTGCTGACTCCGCCCCCACACCTGAGTTGCTGCTTGACTTCTTCTTCTGTGTCCTCGCCTTCTTCTCTAACCCTGCAGCCCCCCACAGGGGGCACGCTCTCACCAACCTGCACGCGCTCATGGAGGCTTCCTGCTCTTGCTTTTGGCTTTTGCTTCTCTCTCGGGTGGGGGGGGGGGTGTCTCTTACCACTCCCAGGAGCAGGGAAGGGGTCAGGACATCTTCAAGCAGACAAGGGCCTCATTTCTGGGTCAGGGCTGTAAGGAGAAGAGGTGATGTAGAGACAAAGATCTGATAAAGATTGGGCTCTTTATCCTCCTCCTCCTGTGGAGGGAACAAGATGATGGTTGTTTGGAGGTCTTGGCAAGGTAAGGAAACGAAGTTTCTTTGTAAAGCACATTTCATGTACCAAGACAATTCAACGTGCTTTACATAAAACATAAAAGAAAGGAAACAATCAAAAGAAAAATCATTAAAATAAGATTTAAAGAAAGCAGAAGTGAATGTAAAACAAGCATACATAAGCAGTGCAGATGTAATGTGAGGATCTTCTGAAACATTCTGAGCTTTATTTGATGAGGACAAAGGTTTCGGGCTGATGCTTCTGTCAACTCTCTGGACTTTGATCCTCCTTTGAGGTTATGAAGTCATAATGAAAACTGAAAACTGCTGGACGCAGAAACGTCTGAGGTTTGAACCCATCAGCTGCTCCTGAACATCTCCTCAGAGAAGTTGGACAAAAGCGTCTGGAGGAGCCGCAGATGTTGGAGTTGCATCAGTGACAGACTGAACATGCTCCCAGCTGAATCCTGCCCCCTTCTGCCCCTCTCTGGCTTCTTTCTTTCTGGGCTTGTTCTTCCTCACTGCCCCCCCTGCAGCTCTCTGTTCCGTGTTGCTGCAGGACAATAACTCTTTCTTCTTGTCGATCATGAAAAGGAATTGGTCTGGAAACTTCCCTGGGGATAAAGGCCAGTTTCGTCTCCCCACCACTGCACTCAACAGGTGAATCCTCCTCATCCTCTTCCTCCTCTTCCTCCTTTTCCTGCCTGTCCTCTTCATTCTGCCCACCCCCACCCCCTCAACTGGAAGCGAGTGGTGTGTAGGTGAATGAGAGTTTATCTTCTCTTCTGTCTGGACTCATTCGCTTTGTTTCCTGAGTTTTCCATCAGAGAGAAGACGAGGGCGGGGCAGGGACCCTTCAGGGGATGATTCTGGAGATGTAGAGGACCAGAACCGCTGTTCTTACTGTACCAGGATCAGCTCGCTGCCACCCTCACTGCGTCTCTGTGTGTCACCCTCAGGACCAACTCTGATTCAGCCCTCCACACCAGCGTGATGAACCCCCCAGCTGGAGACCCCTTCACCATGGGAGGACCGGCCCTCACCCCCCAGAGCAGCAGACGCAGCGGTAAGAAACCCCCCTTTTTTCATTCACTCTTTTTATCTCCTCTGTGGCTTGTCTGGTTCGTTCACTGTGGGCGGGGCCAGCCCAAACTTCACGATGACTCTTGTGGTTGACTGATCACTTGATTGTGTAAGATCGGATCGGCTTCAGGTTTGAGTTTTCTGACAAAGATCCACGTGATCTCAACAGCCTTACCATCTTCTCATTGGAGGATTTTTTTTTTCTGCTGGGGTGGGGGTGGGGTTGGGGTGGGGATCCTTTTAGATCCGATATGTAGATGTGCATGGTTCTGAAGTCGCCACACTCTGATTGGTTGGCTCCAGTCACATCCAGACTCAAGAAATGGAGATGTCTGATACTTGTCTTCTTTGTGTTTGCAGGTCAGAGCGATGGAGAAGGCAGAAGAAGTGAGTCTCACAGTTTCACACACCTCAGCTGTGAGGGAGGGGGGCAAATAATCCACCTGGGTGGGGAAGCTCCCCCCTTTAACCCCCAAACAGTCACAGAAGCTTCCAGATGTTGACATTCGAATTAGCAAGCGTGTTCTTGTTCCTCTTAATGTTAAGTCCAATAAAAGTTTTCATCCAGCTAAAAAGAGAACTTTGGAACCCATCAGTTCAGTTCTTTGGAACTGTCTGAACATTGAAAAGAATTGGTTTTCTTTTGAAAAGCCTCATCATAGTACTCAGCAATGAAAGGTTAGATGAGCACCTGAAGATCCTCGTTCTGAAGCAGACTCTGCTCCTCTGTCCTTCAGTGTTCCCGTACCCGGTTCCTCCCATAGAGGAGAACGTTTTGGACGAGGGGAAGCTACTCAAACCCTGGGAGACCAAGAAGGTGTGCATATACCTAAATTCTTTTAATTCCATCACTGCAGTGGCTTGGAGTGTTCACTGGTTCACATAAAAGAGGTATTTTTTTCCTGTCTGATGCCTCAGGTCAGACTGCTGCTCAGATTGAGGTTTTTAATGTGGTTTTTTGTGAGACACTGAACCTTCAGTTGTAGTGTCGGTCGAACAGTCAAATCTTCTGTCGAACCTTCAGTCAAACCGTCGGTCAAACTTTCAGTAGAACCTTCTGTTGGGCCGTCAGTAGAACCATCGATAGAACTTTTAGTCAAACCGTTGACGGAACCTTCAGTCAAACCATCGGTTGAACCTTCAGTTGAACCTTCATTAGAACCTTCAGTTGAGCCGACAGTAGAACCATTGGTAGAACCTTCAGTCAAACCGTCGGTAGAACCTTCAGTCAAACCGTTGATGGAACTTTTAGTCAAACCGTTGGTCTAGCCTTCAGTCAAATCATTGTTAGAATCTTCAGTAAAACCATCGGTGGAACCTTCAGTCAAACCATCGGTCAAACTCTCAGTTGAACCTTCAGTAGAACCAACGGTAGAACTTTCAGTCAAACCGTCGGTTGAACTTTCAGTCAAACCATTGGTAGAACCTCCAGTCAAACCGTCGGTCAAACTTTCATTTGAACCTTCAGTTGAGCCGTCAGTTGAGCCGTCAGTAGAACCGTCGGTTGAACCTTCAGTCAAACCGTCGGTCAAACTTTCAGTTGAACCTTCAGTAGAACCTTCAGTAGAACCATCGGTAGAACCTCCAGTCAAACCGTCGGTAGAACCTTCAGTCAAACTGTTGATGGATCCTTTAGTCAAACCGTTGGTCAAACTTTCAGTAGAACCTCCAGTCAAACCGTCGGTAGAACCTTCGGTCAAACCGTCGGTAGAACCTTCGGTCAAACCGTCGGTAGAACCTCCAGTCAAACCGTCGGTAGAACCTTCAGTCAAACCGTTGATGGAACTTTTAGTCAAACCGTTGGTCTAGCCTTCAGTCAAATCATTGTTAGAATCTTCAGTAAAACCATCGGTGGAACCTCCAGTCAAACCGTCGGTCAAACTTTCAGTTGAACCTTCAGTAGAACCTTCAGTTGAGCCGTCAGTTGAGCCGTCAGTAGAACCGTCGGTTGAACCTTCAGTCAAACCGTCGGTCAAACTTTCAGTTGAACCTTCAGTAGAACCTTCAGTAGAACCATCGGTAGAACCTCCAGTCAAACCGTCGGTAGAAACCTTCAGTCAAACTGTTGATGGAACCTTTAGTCAAACTGTTGGTCAAACTTTCAGTAGAACCTCCGGTCAAACCGTCGGTAGAACCTCCGGTCAAACCGTCGGTAGAACCTCCAGTCAAACCGTCGGTAGAACCTTCAGTCAAACTGTTGATGGAACCTTTAGTCAAACTGTTGGTCAAACTTTCAGTAGAACCTCCGGTCAAACCGTCGGTAGAACCTTCAGTCAAACCGTCGGTAGAACCTTCAGTCAAACCGTCGGTAGAACCTTCAGTTGAAGCTTTAGACCTCTCAGTCTAAATATTTTTTGTTTTTTGTGGTCTTAGCTTCCTCTGCTGTCGTCTCGACCCAAGTCCTGTGAAGTCCCAGGAATTAAGTAAGTGTTTACTCTGTTCTTCAGAACAGTTGTGGATCTTGGAGGAGGATGTTCTTCATGTGTTCTTTTCTTCAGTGTCTTCACGTCTCCGGAGCAGCCCTCCACGCCATCTCACAGCATCCCATCCACTCTGAACACTGGCGGCTCGCTGCCCGACCTGTCCAGCCTCCACTTCCCCTCTCCCCTCCCCACGCCGCTTGACCTGGACGAGCCCGGCTTCCCAGGGACTTCCTCTCTGAGCGGGGGCAGCAGCACGGGGAACCTGGCCTCCACCCTCACCCAGCTGGGCATCAACGCTGCCAATGCTCCAGGAGGCAATGGCAGCTTCCACCACGTCTCACTTGGTACGTACGGGGGGGGTGGGTCTGAACATGAAGCTGCTGTATAAAGGGGGGGCGCAGTATCTGAAGAACCAGAATGAGAGTTCAAAGGAAGAAGAACCAGATTCTCCTCACTGACCACCATGTGAGGAAGACATAACTGAGCATGGACTGGTGGACCTGTCGGCTGTTCTCATCAACCTTGTTGGTCTCTGAGCGGGGGGCAGGTGCATCGTTCAGGTCTCATGGACTCTTCTTCTTCCCCCCCAGGGCTTCTGTCGTCCCTACAGAGCTCGCCCAGTAACCCCTCCCTCCAGTCGTCGCTAAGCAACCCCAACATCCAGGCGTCCCTCAGCAGCCACTCTTTCTCCAACTCCCTGAACTCCGCCTCCCTGCACTCATCGCTGAGCAACCCTTCGCTGCAGTCATCTCTTAGCTCCTCCCCCTCCCTGCCATCCTCCCTCAGCAGCCAATCACTGCATTCATCTCTCAGTAACTCCTCCCTCCAGTCAGCATCTGGCAGCAACCCCAACTACAGCAGCAGTTTGGGGGGGTCTGGGACAGGCTCCTCCTTCTCCCAGACATCCCTCAGCACGTCGCCACGGAGACGAGCTCAGCTGTCTCCTCTGATCCTGCCAGTGGGGGCAGAGTCACGGAGGCATCATTCCAAGCAGTTTTCCCCCATCATGTCCCCCACGCTGTCATCCATCACACAGGTGAGACACGCCTATCCCAGGTGAGTCTTTCAGAACTCTTTTCAGAACTCTTCTTCTTTACATCTTTAGAACGATGTAACTGAAGAAGAACGAATCCGCATCGTTTTAATGTCAGATAATGTTCTAAAATGCTACAGAGCTGGATGTAATTGTGGACGTGTCAAACTACAGAATACAAGGTCTCCCCTGGAGAAGTTCTCTCTTAACCTAAGTCTGAGGTCCCTCCCTACTCCGTAACCACTAAAAACTACATACCGGTAGTGCAGGCCTATCTAGTGCCCTGCTTTCTAACAGCAATTCAGACACCATACTCACTACTTTTTTTTTTAACTGAGGTTTATGGATGCAGTGATCACAGACATGAAGGTAGTTGGTGTTTCCCAACCCTGGTCCTCAGGGAACACTGTCCTGCATGTTTTCCATGTTTCCCTGTGTATGCACACCTGATTCTGCTCCCTTAGAAGCCTGAAGATGACAGTTATCAAAGGCAGGTGATTGAAAAAATGCAGGACAGTGTCCTCTGAGGACCAGGGTTGGGAAACACTCAAGTAGAGGACGGAGAATACAGGGTTTGATGGAGGTAGCTGATTGGCTGTGGCAACCCTTGAAGGAACAAGCCCCCCAAAAAATAGAAGATTTAACAAAGTAAAAACTCAATAAATATGAACATTTTTCAAGGACTATTTATGAATCCACTGTGTTCTGATGATGAAAATTTGGATGGTTTATACAAAAATCTTAAAAATAATTTTTTTTGTTCAAATGCAATGCATTGTGGTCTACATTTACCAAACCAGTGAGCATTGGTGGTTTTTCACAGAGACTTCTGGTAAATTTCCAGGGCACAGGATTTTGGCATTGTAAAATCAGACAACTCTATGACATGGTAAAAATATTCTATAGTGCACTAAGAAATGAGTAGTGACACATCCTCAGACAGATTTCTGTTAAAAAAAAAAAGTCTGTGTCTGCCAGGACCCACTTCCATCACTGAGGCTTTCTGCCCTCCAGGGGGCGCTTCACTAAAGTCAAGCATCACGTGAAAACTGAAAGTTGTTGTTATTGTCTGTTTTTCTTCTCCTTATTATTATTATATTTTTTTCTGTCATTTTTTTCAAGTGCTTCCAGTTTTTAAAATATTACAATGATTTCAATTGTAGTTTGTAAAGCTCCATTGGGAATAGTGTGCTATTACGTTTGGTAGCAATTGCAGTTATGATTGAGTTTACATTAATATTTTGATGAAAAATTTCCCCAATAGGAAATGAATAGAACATTTTTTTGAAGGCTTATATCTCAAAAGGTACTGAACATGATGCTAGATTTTCTGACATATACACACGTGGACAAAATTGTTGGTACCCCTCAGTTAAAGAAGGAAAAACCCACAATTCTCACTGAAATCAGTTGAAACTTACAAAAGTAACAATAAATAAAAATGTATTGAAAATTAAATAATCAAAATCAGCCATCACTTTTGAATTGCTGATTAACATAATTATTAAAAAAACAAACTAATGAAACAGGCCTGGACAAAAATGATGGTACCTCTATAAAAGATTGAAAACTATTTGACCAGACTGACATGATTAACTCAGGTGTGTCCTTTAATTGACATCACAGGTGTTACCAAACTCATAATCAGTCAGTCTGCCTATTTAAAGGGAGACAAGTAGTCACTCTGCTGTTTGGTGAAAAGGTGTGTACCACACTGAACATGGACAACAGAAAGCGAAGGAGAGAATTGTCCCAGGACATCCGAAAACAAATGATAGATAAACATCTTAAAGGTAAAGGCTATAAGACCATCTCTAAACAGCTTGAACTTCCTGTGACAACAGTGGCTCATATTATTCAGAAGTTCAAGACCCACGGGACAGTAGCCAACCTCTCTGGACGTGGCCGCAAGAGGAAAATTGATGACAAATTGAAGAGACGGATCGTTGGAATTGTATCCAAAGAGCCCAGAACAACCTCCAAAGAAATTAAAGGTGAACTCCAAGGCCAAGGTACATCAGTGTCAGATCGCACCATTCGTCGTTGTTTGAGCCAAAGTGGACTTCATGGGAGACGACCAAGGAGGACACCACTGCTGAAAAACAATCCTAAAAAAGCCAGACTGGAATTTGCAAAAATGCATGTTGACAAGCCCCAAAGCTTCTGGGAGAATGTCCTTTGGACAGATGAGACCAAACTGGAGCTTTTTGGTAAGGCACATCAACTCTATGTTCATAGACTCAAAAACCAAGCATACGAAGAAAAGAACACTGTCCCTACGGTGAAACATGGAGGAGGCTCAGTCATGTTTTGGGGCTGCTTTGCTGCATCTGGCACAGGGTGTCTTGAATGTGTGCAAGGTACAATGAAATCTGTAGACTATCAAGGCATTCTGGAGAGAAATGTGCTGCCTTGTGTCAGAAAGCTTGGTCTCAGTCGCAGGTCATGGGTCTTCCAACAGGACAACGATCCAAAACACACAGCCAAAAACACCCAAGAATGGCTGAGAGAAAAGCGTTGGACTATTCTAAAGTGGCCTTCCATGAGCCCAGATCTGAATCCCATTGAACATCTGTGGAAGGAGCTGAAACATGCCATTTGGAGAAGACACCCATCAAACCTGAGACAACTGGAGCAGTTTGCTCATGAGGAGTGGGCCAAAATACCTGTTGACAGCTGCAGAACGCTCATTGACAAATACAGAAATCGCTTCATTGCAGTGATTGCCTCAAAAGGTTGTGCAACAAAATATGAAGTTAATGGGTACCATCATTTTTGTCCAGGCCTGTTTCATTAGTTTGTTTTTTTTAATAATTATGTTAATCAGCAATTCAAAAGTGATAGCTGATTTTGATTATTTAATTTTCAATAAATTTTTATTTATTGTTACTTTTGTAAGTTTCAAGTGATTTCAGTGAGAATTGTGGGTTTTTCCTTCTTTAACTGAGGGGTACCAACAATTTTGTCCACGTGTGTAACTTAATGTATTGCTTTTTATGCTGGAATAATTGTGGCTCTATCGCGCCACCAGGTGCTCAGTGGTGGTACAAAACGCGTTTGGGCCGAAGCTTCGCATCCCGTTAGTCGAAAATTAAAGCTTTTTTTCCCAGGGATTCTTTGGATCATAGAGAAACTTTTTGCCTCTAGGACCGCCCACTAGACCACCCACGTCTAACTAGATTTATCGCTTTTTTGGCTCCTTATTCAACATACTTTCATCAAACTTAACAAAACTCTATATTAACCCTATTTAGAGTACCCCGAGTCTAATGGTGCTACTCATTTTGCGCAGTTATGTACTGTTTTCGTACAGGACCCAATGCAAATTAGTAGGGTGTGGTCATAAACTCACCAAAATTGTCGTATAACATCCTTAGAGTGTGCAAAGTTGTTGCACAAAGTTTTGTAACAATTGCCCAATAGGTGGTGCTGCAGAAGCTGCCACAGCGTTTTGTGCAATATCTCCAAAGCTACATTAGGTAACGTGCTCAGATTTTGTACTTTGGATGTTATTAGGCTCCTGTAACACATATAAAAAACTAGCCCACTTGTGCCACCTGGTGGTGACTTTAAGGGGAATTTCTAACTTTTGATAAGCCCTTGTTTCTCCTAAATAAATGCAGATATCAACATGCAACCCCTCTTAGTTTGTAAAGGTTCTTTGTGAGATCATTGGTTTACAATTTGGTACTATTCAGTGTTACGGTTGATTTTATATAAATTTTTTTGCCATTGGAATTGACTGGAACCCACTTTTGAAGACCCAAATCTTGAAAAGTACAATGCCCAATGCTATGAAACTTTGTGAGCAGATACTGTAGAGAAATGTATTTATGCTGTAAGACTTCTGGCTCTATTGCGCCACCTGGTGGTAAGTTGGAGAAAAAAAGTTTTTGGGCCTTAATCTCCCAAAGCATAAGCCACAGGAAAAGGATGATGTTCCCCAATGATTCACTGGATTCTAGGATAATAGTGACTATGTATCAGCCATCTGTACCTCATAAGATTTTTTTGCAATTTAAAATTTTTCACAAAACACTTTTTTGAGTCTCTATGCCACATAGTTTTTACAATCTTTGCATAAGTCTGCATCTTACTTATTTGGACTACAGCAAATGCAATGGTAACACCCATTTTGCATAGTTCTGTACCGTTTTTGCACAACACGTATTGAAAACATAGACAAGAGTGGTTGTCCAGTTTGCAACCCTGCAGCTTCTTAACACATTTACATAACCTTACCAAATTGTACAGACTGCTTCCTCACTTTAAGCTGAGTAAGTGCAAGAGCATTTATAATGGTGCTCCCATAGGTGGCGCTACAAAGAATTCCAAAGCGTTTCCCCTTATATCTCCAAAAGTCATTGACCTACATGAATTAAACTTTACATGCCGGTTGCACAGATGATGTTTAACACTTACAGCTTTTAAATGTTTGAAATTGGTTTTACTTTCAGCAAAAAGATGCAATTTCTTTCAGGAATTACAATTCTAGTTCAAACTGCTGTTTATTTACAACAACTGTTAGTTTAAAAATATCACAGAGAATTCAAGAAAGAAGAAGTTTGTTTAAAAGTCTTTGGTGAAACTTGTTTGGGTAAATAGGCGATCTAATTTTTATGTATGATTTCAATCTAAAACGACAAGAATAGGACGTTCTGCTGCGGATATTTGCTCTCATTTTTTTACCTCTGTCGGTTGAAAGGAAGCTCAGATTCAGTTTAGATTCTGCTCCAGCCAGTGAAGGACGGGGTCCGGGTTTTCTCTTCACAAGCTCAACTAAATCTGCAGTTTTAAAACTTGATAGTTTCACTTTAAAATTGAGAACCAACTCTTAATTTGAAAGTTTATGCCCCCCCGCAGGGCGTTCCATTAGACACCAGCAAGCTACTTCTGGATCAGCCCCTTCCTCCGTACCCGCTCAGCCAGTCCCACCAGCAGCTCTCCAGTCTGTCCAGTCCCCAGTCGGCCCAGCAGCCGCCTCAAATGGGTCAGCACCACCAGCAGCATCTGCACCGCGTCCCCCATCCTCGACCCGGCGCGCAGCATCTCCAGAACCTTCAGAACTTTCGCAACCAGCACCTGCAGCACTTTGGAGCGGTATGCCTGATCTGCCCTGAGATTCTCGTTTCCACAGACTGGTTCTGATTTCTGTCTCACTGCAGAACCAAGCGGTGTTGGGATCACAGGTCAAGACGGAGAGCATGCTGGACCCATGCGGTCAGACCACCTTCTCCTCTGTGGGGCCCGTGAAGCCGGAGGCAGAGCCACAGCACCAACAGGGCAGCGTGGCCCCAGACCTGTACAACGTGAGTACAGCCCACACACAGCTCACAGCTGACCTCATGCAGTTGAGTCATGTGTAGATGAAGGTTCTGCAGATGGTCACCAAATAGGTCAGAACAGGACCTCCAGGCAGAGGAGTTGATGGTGTCTCTGGTGTTATCTGCGGTTGGACTTGTCTTTCACTTCTCCACATTTCACTCTAACTCAGGGGTCGGCAGCCTTTAACACTCAAAGAGCTGTTTTGACCCGGTTTCCTAAGAAAAGTCAACACTGGGAGCAGCAAACACTTTTTGACATCAAAAATGAAGATCTAGCCTATAAATATATGTATATATGCAGGGCTATGAATTATTATTATTTTGGTTACCAGCCAGGGTGGCCGGTAAGTCCTCCAGCCAAATCTGGACTCTACTGGCCAAACATTTCTCAGGAAAAATAATTTGTCTTTCAAAGTAAAACAGTTATTCCCTGCATTCATTCTCTGGCAAAAATAAAACACCAATTGTGATTGATAGTGCCTTCTTATTTCAGGTTTTAGAACATTACAGAAATTGAATGTTATTTTAATCAAAGACAATTCTGATCTCTGAACTTTTTTATGAACACAAACCTTTCTTTAAAGGATTGACTATCTGCAAACACAGCAAAACATTAAGGAAGTGTTGAATATTGACCAATATGAACAATATGAATAATGGTGTGTGCAAAAGTTTGTGCGCCCTGCAGAGTTTATAGTAAGCTCCGCCCTCTTTGTAAAAGCAGAGACTCGACAGGGTCACGGATTGTTCACCATCATGGTTTGCAAAGACCATCTGATTTCAATCTGGAAGATTGTAAATAATCTGATCATGTGACCTCGCCCCAACAATCAGCATCATGGGTTCTTCCAGCAGTTGTTCTGAACAACGAAACTGAAAATAGTTGATCCTCAGAAAGCAGGAGAAGCTAGAAGAAGAAAGCAAAGCCTTTTCAGATGAAAATATCCTCTGTTCAGAATGTCATTAAGAAATGTCAGTCAACAGGAACAGTGGAAGTTAAACCAAAATCTGGAAGAGCAAGAAAAATCTCAGACAGAGCAGCTCACAGGATTGAGAGAAGAGCAAATCCAAACCCACATTTGACTGCAGCATCGCTCCAGAAAGACCTGCAGACTCTGGAGTTGAGCTGCACTGTTCTACTGTCAACAGATACTTGTACAAATATGATCTTCATGGAAGAGTCATCAGAAGAAAACCTCTTCTACGTCCTCACCACAAAATTCAACGTCTGAAGTTCACAAATGAACATAGAAACAAACCTGATGCATTTTGGAAACAAGTTCTGTGGACCGACCCGGTTCAGATGGAACTTTTTGGCTGCAATGAGCAAAAGGTCCGTTTGGAGAAGAAAGGAAACAGAGTTCCATGAAAAGAACCTCAGTCCAACTGTTAAGCATGGAGGTGGATCAATCATGGTTTGGGCTTGTATTGCAGCCAGCGGAACAGGAAACATTTCACCAGTAGAAGAAGAATGGATTCCACCAAATTTCAGTAAAGTTTAGACACTAAGTTGATGTCATCTGTGAAAAAGTTGAAGTTGAAGAGAGGATGACGTCTCCAAATGATAATGATCCTAAACACACCTCCAAATCCACATTCTTACATTAAGAGACAGAAACTGAAGGTTTTACAGTGAACTTCAATCATCTGACCTCAACATCATTGAAATCTATGGATAGACCTGAAAAGAGCAGTGAGGAACAAACATCCCAGAAATCTGAAAGAACTGGAAGAAGAACGAAGAACGGATGAAGAAACCTCCAACAAGAACTGAGACTCTTGGCTACAAAAAGCCTTTATAAGCTGTGATACTTACCAGGGGGGGCAGTACAAGGAACTAACTCTGCAGGGCGCACAAACTTTAGCACACACCGTTATTTTGTTATCTTTTATTTTGAAAGGGTAAATGATGGAAATAAAACCTCATTTTTGACATATTAGAAGAATGTCTCATCTGTAAACTGATTCTATAATCTTTCTGTGGGTTCTTTATACACAATAATAGAACATTTTACATGGGGGGCACACACTTTCAAGCCCCACTATGGATGGAACCAGCTCGGTTTGACCCTCTTCACCTCTGTAAGGATTAATGAAGGTCACGTTCTCCCAGGACTCAGTTCTTCAGCTCACCTGACCTGTACAGGCTGATCAGGTAGAGACTGAAGATGCACTCACCTGAGGTCATGTTCTCATGTTCCAGGACGCCTTGTTCAGCTCCCTGATGGATGACCCGTACCTCAGCCTACAGATCAGCAAGTCCCGTCAACAGGTGAGTGTGATGTCACTCTGCATCTGTCTGCTGCTTCAGGTAGGAACCGGTCTGAACTCCCATCCAGTTCTTAACAGAGCACCAGGGGGACGGTCTGTCCCTGCACCACGGCGGGCTGAGCTGTGACAAGAACCAGCTGTCCTCCAACAGCCAGGGACCGCTGGAGCAGCAGGACACCGGGAACCAGCAGCTTCTCAACAATCAGAACCAGAACTACAGCTGCGGTGAAGGACGACACAATGTGCCCAACATCATCCTCACAGGTCCGTTTGAGACCAGAACCCAGCGTGACCAGTTTCAGAAAACTGCTCTTTGTTTGAGTGAGGAGAGCAGACCAGAACCGAACCGCTCTTCAAGAGGTCCAAAGACCAAATTCTGTTTCTGATGCTGCTCCTTGGCTCCTTTCTGCAGGAGACTCTCCAACCGGTCTGTCTAAGGAGATCGCCAGCGCACTGTCCAACGTTCCCGGTTTTGAGATTGACTCCTTCTCTTTGGACGAGCAGCTCAGGATGGACCCACTGTCTCTGGACATGCTGGAGAGCGACCTGATGCTCGCCGACCCCGCAGTTGAGGACTCTTTCCGCTCCGACCGCCTCAAGTGATGCCACTGGCGCCCCAGGAGCTCCACGAGGATCAACCAACCCGCCTGTTCGAAAGAATGAGAGCGCCAAGCCCCGCCATCTGCAGAGGACTGGCTGGATGGACTAGAGGGGTGGAGCTTCTCCTTCTGAGGCTGAACGCTCTGATGACGCTTGAATCCAGGAATGCAGGATGCTTGTCTGTCTGCGTCTGCTTTTATGACGTCTGCTTCACAGAAACCAGCAGCGCTTTTAGGAGCCTCTCCAGCTTTATGCATGCTGATGTGCACCTAGCCTCCCATGGCTCCGTCCTCGGGGGCGGAGCCTCGCTCTGCTGCATCAGAAACAGGAAGTCTGCCATCTCTAAAGTCAGGCTTGTTTTCCACTGTGATCCCCCGCCTTTCTTCATATATGCAGAAAATGGAGGGCTTAAATCTTTTTAAAATTTTAGTTTAAATTAAATGTTTTTTTCTCAATTGAAAGCTTTAAATTAAGGAGGTGGGAAAACGCCACCCCCCGCTGGCTCCTGCAGGAAGTGCCATAGTGACGGAGCTCAGCCTTCAGAGCGAACACCAGCCTGTGGACTTGGTTTTATGCAGAAACGCTCTCTGGGCTGGAAACATTTCCGTTCATCTTAGTTCCTTTGCCCTGCAGGGAGCAGCGCGCTGAAACCACGCCCCCTGATGGACAGCAGCATGGATGCTGCGTTTTCCCTTTGAAAACCTCATTTCACACCATTGGTCAGAAAACAAACGTTCACGGACAAAACATGTCATTTCTTTGTCTAAATGTCCTCGCTGCAAGGTGGGCGGAGCCTTCCCCTTACAGTGGCACAGCACTGAGTTCTTGTGCAAATGAGACACTCACAGAACCACTCAGTCCCTGTTTAAGCCCCGCCCACTCAGGGTGTATACTTTCACAAATATTTGAATCTTTTATCGTAACTTGTAGTTTTGCCGGACAATATGATTGGTTCTGTTGGAGAAAAATGCAGTTGGCTGAAGTATCAAGAAGATCTGCAAATGGTTTTACCTTCTGAACCACATTTAGAAGGTCGTTCCGAAGAATGACATCATTTTGAACCTGACCTTAAAACTCCGCCCAATTTCTGTGATTGACAGCGTGTCTTCAGCCATTTTCATAAATTCTGCATGAAAAAACTTAGTTAAGACCAGAACCGTAACTAGCTGATCCAGGTTCTGTGTGGTTCTTGGATTGTTGGCCCAGCTCAGTACTGTAGAGATTCTGGCACCAAAACAGAACTGGTGAGTCCAAAAGCTGCGATGAAGAGGAGGAGCTTTAAAGATGTTGCAGTTCAGAGGGAACCTGCTGCCCCCCCGCAGGTCGGTGGGGATGCTGCAGCCTCTCTGAGCAGCACCAGAACCAGACTTGCCCAATTTTATGATGCTCATTGTTTAAACTGAACAGGGACACAGGAACAGCGCCCCCTGCAGGGCTGCTCCTTCCTTAAACGGGATGTTTTTCCTCATTAAATCCCTTTAACGTTTCCGTTTTACTGTCTTCATCCCCGTCCTCCGCTGTGCGGCGTGTTTTCGCGGGTTCAGGAAAAAATTCAGATCACAAACTTATCAGCTGATCAAGAACAAATGCTTTCAGGGGAACTGGTTTCCAGATGTCAGTGAATGCACCTTTACACTTCAAAAGCCCACAATGCACTCTGATGTCGCCCTCTCTACTGTGTGTGAGCGTGTGTTTGTGTCATTTTGCTGCTGTAATCCATCAAGCCTGTTATGAGCTGATGTGCAGTTCCAGACTTTGCCTGTAGGGGGAGATGCTGTGCGTGCACATGTTAGGGATCAGTTAAAGGCCATATTTCTTATTTTTTCATATTTTTTATTGATGTATAATAATTTGTCAGAATTTTAATGTTCGCTGTTTATTTGTTATAAGAAAACTGAACCTTAAAAAATTAACGTAAGTTTTGTTTCTGTTCGGATGTTTGTGTGATAACCAGGGAATGTGCAGAATGTTGTACATATTCATGTTTTTAAAGCAGCGCTGCTTCTGCAGCCGCCGAAAGAGATTTTTAAAGAGACTGTATCTCCACGTTATTTTACACAAAATAAACCTGTGAAACCAGAATGCATCACTCCAGCGTGTGCTGCGTTCACAAATCCCCACAAGATGGCAAACTTGAGTTATATTTTGAAGGATGACTCCTTGCGATCTTGAATGCCGTTTTGGAGAAGTTCTCGTCAAATTAGGAAAGGCTTTGCTGCTGCTATCCCTCATCTAAGTTTAGATTAATTTAAATGATTGATCCCGGTCCCTTAACCTCTAGATCCAAACTTATAAGAACACAGACTGACGTTTGACCTGCAAACTTGTTCTTAGTACATCCGAGCAAACTTTATTTAAACGTTTACAGAAATCACATTTGGATTTGATGCTTACTTTAAATCTTAATTGAAATTTTACTGGATCATTACATTTAAAACATCAATTAAATTATGAATCGAGTGGAATCAGTATGTTGAATGAAAGCTGCGTCTGATCCGGTGGTGCCAGTGCTGTCACTCTCCAGAAAACAACCGTTCACTGCCCCTCCGGCAGGGGGCACCAGACGCCACATTTGTTAGGGCTCCTGCGGGAGTCTGGCCCTGACATTTGTGGATTTCTTTTTTTTTATTGAACAGCTACAGCACTACAAAACAAGACATGGCTTGACATTAGAAAACAGAGTTCCTTTTGGTTATTGCAAACAAACAGAGGGGAATTGCAGCACTAAAATACAAAAGCTAACAAAATGAATACAGAACTGAGCAAAATGAGCCAAGACAAGTCATGTAGTCTATTACATAGTTCTTATTTTTGGTTCCTTAGGAAGCTTCAGCCATTCCAAATATAGTTTTAATTCGTTGTGAATATTCTAAATGTTGGGGGGGGGCTTTATATATTTATATTTGTGTTTGTTAAATTTAGCAAGACAGAGGATTAGATTTAAACAGAGTTCTTCTAATTTACTTTCTAATATGATGGCAAATATGATGATGTTTATTGTAAATGTCGGCAGTTGTGGGAAAACCTCTCCCAGCCAGTTATATAGTTATTCCCAAATTATTTGGGGACAAAAGAAAACGAAATGTTGTGTGCTTTCCATTTCTTTTTCCCAGAATGTACACATGTTATCATTTAAATTAGATCATAATCTTAAAAGTTCTTTAGAAGGATGGATCTCATTTTATATTTTAAAATGAGTTCCTTTAACTTTAGGAAAAATCAGGAATTTTAGATATAAGGTTCTCAACCTATTTACTATATCTTGATCAAATTTATGTTAAATGTTTTTTTGGCCTTCGCCCATGAGTGGCCGGGTTAGGCTCCAGCAGCCCCGGGACCCCGAAGGGGCAAAACGGAATAGAAAGAACATGAATGAATGGTATTTTTATTAGGTTTTCCAGCACAGATATTGCACTTTAAGGTTGTTCTTATCAATTGATGGCTACATTTTGTATCCAATATTGGAATTCTTTGTGTTCCTAATGATGGTAATTGAGGTGTCATAGGTTGGTATAATGGTGTGCCTTTTATTAAACGAATACATTCCAATGGGATAGCTTTGATGACTTTTGTATAGACTGATTTGTTTGGGACAAAACTAGATTTCTGACAAAACTGCTCATAACTGAGAACATGACCTCCCAGTACAGAGCAAATGTTCTTTTCATCCCATTCACTGAGAAAAATTGATTTGTTCCCATGTAATGTATATGTATTATTTCACAGATTAAATATTATGAACATAAATGATTTTTTAGTAGAGAAGAATTTGTCCGTGAGTTTGATCATTTGACTGATTTCTGCTCTGAGAAGAAATTCTAACCCTCCTGTTTGATTAAAACTGTAACGACATCTCTCAGCCAGGATACATCACATCAACGGTTTCTTTTCATGAGGATAATCATGTTTTTTGAAACGAAACTGTTTCTACAGGTGACAGAAGAGATCTTTTTACACATTAAAACCTTTGAAACCTGAACGCATCATTGTTGCTTTGTGTGGTGCATTCACGGACTTAAAAATATCATTGGAACACGTTAACTTTTAGATAGGTTTATTTTTTAAATTCAATTTACTTAACTTTCTTTTTATATTGTCACACGAGGAAGTCGAAGTTCAGTAAGTCCGCCTGCACTCTTACGGAATGTGAGAATGGCGACAGCACTTCCGCTCACCTGCTTTTATTTTGAAGTAAAACGGAAACTGCCCGCAGTGTGGTTGTAGTCGCATCGCCTCACGCCAGTTTCAGCTCGCGGCAAACATGGAGGTTCCGTGAACATGAAGCTTCAAGGCGCGCGGAAGGAACCAGATCAGAACCGCAGGTACCGTAGCGAGCGCGTGCACGGCAGACTTCAGGCTCGGTTAGCGGGAACCTCTCTGCAGCCATTATCGGACAAATGCGGCTCCAGGTGGTGGAACCGAACCTCAAACTCCGAACACTATTTATGTTCATTCAGTTCTGAAGCGGTGGCGGTCCAATTGGGCTGGACAGTAAATCGAACTCGGACTGGGGATGAAGCCCGAGCAGAAGCTCAGAATCTGGACTATTACACGAACACAAACAGCGCGCTTCTGAACAGAACCGGACTGCAACCGATAATGAAACTATGCGGCCTCCGCCCCGTGGTTCTGGTTCTGTTTGTAGACTGCGGGTCACAGAGCCATGTCCGGTAATGGAAGCAGGGTCCCGCAGCTGGTCGGGCCTGCGTTTGCTCCGCGTGACGTCATCAGATGGCGTGTGCGCGTGAAATGATGGGACTCTAGAATACTGGTTTCCTTCTGCAGCTGTATTTGGATGGGTTTCCATGGTGACGTCTTTCAGGAGACCTTCTGGGTTGAAGGTTCGGCTCCCTCAGAACTGGTTCTGAAAGCTATGGTTTGGGTTCTCAGAGGGGTCTCCAGGTCCTGGTTCTCCATTACTTGACCTCAGTGGTGATTCAAGTTTGAATGATTTTCTAGGAGGACTAGCCCACATGCCCCCTTCCAAACAAACAAACAAACAAACAAAAACTAGGTTTGTTGGGGAAACAGAGCTGGAAACTCATTTGGTCCAAATTCTATCAGAACTCAAACCCAAAATGAAACCTTTAGATCAAATCAACAGAATCTTGATTCGGCACATGTCAGCATTCGATGACGTTTGTTTGTTTGTTGTTGTTGTTCCTTATTGTGTTGCCAGGCTTCTGTAGATTATCTTAGGAGCTAAATCTGGAGGAATACTATCATTTCCCAGCATGCACTGCAGAGAGTGACAGCAGACCCCCCCTTCAAATGTTACTCGACCCTGTTGCGCAGGAGGCCCCCCCTCACGTGTGGAGCGTTTGGTGTCACTGCAGACACACACGCTCATCAGAGGCTCTGATTTCACAGGGACTACTTTCAGCAGCGGATTAATCTGTGGGACACAGCTGACCTCTGACCTTTCACCCACTTCCTGTGAGTTGTTGTTGTTGTTGGTTGCAGGAGTACAGCGTCTGTGTGGTTGTGTATGCTTGCGCGTGTGTCCTTTGGTGATTTGGGGGTTCCTGAAGCCCCGCCCTCTCACCTGGACAGACGGCAGACAGGTGGAGGGTTTCCATGCCACCAGTCTGTCAGCAGGTATGAACCTGAAGGAGAACATTTTCTGTCTCATTCTGATAAACATCTGCATTCTTGAGTTAGATGCGGGTAAAGGGGGCGGCAGCGGCTGTTGCTATGGTTACACAGGTAGATCAGTAGACAACGGTTTCTGCAGGTGCGTCAGTGATGCTGCGGGGGGCGCTGCAGGCGATGGACGCCAGTGATGTCACATGTCCATGCGGACCTCAGGTGATGTTGATCATGAAAAATCTGGAAGTGTTCTAGCTTCTAATATTTCTAATGAGTTCAGAACCAGGACCGGTCCACCACAGAACCTGTGTGATGGGTCAGTAGACCTCCTGGTCCGCTTTGGCATCAGTGAGGTCATGTGGTTCAGTGATGTCACTGGCCTGTTGCTGTGGCGTCCAGAGACAAAGAGCCCTCAGAGGTTCTGTGGAACCCGGAGCGGGCTCCACATCAGCACATGTGTCCTCAGAGAAGAGGATTCTCCGTCTGCAGTTCCTGGAACTGACGGTTTCGTGGGATCGTGGTTCAGTCTAGCTCCGGTAGGACCGGCCCACTAGAAAGCCTAAAGCTCAGAACTGGTCAGAACTTTTCTGGCTGGTTCTAAAGCTGCAGCTTTAACCTTTGAACTGTGTTTTTGCAGAACCTTAGCAAGTGTTCTCCTTACAGGTGAAGGTTCAGGAAAGTTACACAGAAGAACTGACTAAAGGTACTGTCATTAGACAGGAATGAAACCTCCAACTGGGTCAGAACAGAACAACGATCCGATCCCAGCTGCAGGAGCTGCAGTGATCCAGACCTCATCCTGACTCAGATGCTGTGGTGGACCTTCAGAGAGCAGGAGTTCTTCCAGAACCGTGAGGGTTTCAGCTGTAGGTGGGAGATCTGCAGGTTTCTGAGCTGCTGAACGTCACACATGAAGGTTCCGGGTCAGAACATGCTCAGATGAAGGTGCTCCTGAATGTTCACCAACATCAAAGTGTTTAGGTGCTGGTGAAGACGCAGCTTTGAGCCGATGTTGCGGTTCCTCAGTGGTTCCTCTCTGTTTTTCTCACTTCCTCTTTTCTTCAGTCTTTACATCTGAGCACAGCCGTCAGATTGACAGTTGTTGCCATAGAAACGGCTGCTCCTGCTGTGGCGCTGTGAGTTCTGAAGCGACCTGTGAAGGTCCACAACATGATGTGAGGATGAGGAGATCTGCTTCAGGAAGATGTTCCACCGTGGTCTTTCCTCAGAACAGAGACCGTAGTTTCTACAGATCGTTACAGTCAGAAGAACATCCTTTTTCTTACTTTCTGCTTCATGGAGATGCTTTTAGCGGCAACACGTCACAGCTGTGGAGAACCATGCAGGTTCCTCACCAGAACTCTGGTTTGGACCAAGCAGGAGAACTGTGAGGGTCTCTGTTCTCCGGCAGATGAACTCTGGTCCAGTTCACTGTGAACGCAGATGGACTTTCCACAGAGAGGAGGAGAACCAAAAGGACGAGATGCTGAAACCTCCACGTGTTCCACAGCACGAATCTGCAGAAGCAGGAACCACGAACACGTTTGGAAATGTACGATAAGAATTTGTTTGGGTAAAAGCAGAGCAGAACCGCAGCAGCGGCTGCTGATGCTGCCAGAGCTGCTGCTGCCGGCTGTGACACAGAGTGACCCTGTTCTCTGGGGGGGTTTCCGCTGTTCATGGCTGCTGTTAGAGAGGAAGTGAGTGGGATGAAATCAGCTGTTCCGTATTTTAGTGTTGGAGGATCTTCAGAAATAAGTCTGAAGGTCAGAAACGCAGCTTCATCAGGTCACAAAGCTCCTCTTCATCACTCTAACTGGTTTCAGACTGCCCTCATCAGAACCAGTCCAAAGTTGGACTAGTCTGCTGTTCAGTTTACGCCCACGTGGAGGCGCTGCAGGTTTCACGCCATCTGATCGATAATCATTTGGGCCGAGCTGGTCTGATCCAGCTCGGGTTCAAGAAGCTTCTGCAGAGCTTCTGTTGGTGTGAGGTGTCAGTGTGATGTTTGGTTCTGATGGGTCTGAGCAGCTCTGACGCAGAGGTTACCATAACGCCGCTCGCTGCTGTCACTAGGAAGTCACAGATGAAGAGGAAGCAGGTTGGCAGAACACTTCCTGTTTGTCGGCTGACCTTTGACACTCTTGCTGCGGTACTTCCTGTTCCCTGATATCTGTTGCTGTGGTTGACAGGAGAGCCGGTGTCCTCGCTCCGGTTTCCAGAGAAGGAAGGAAATAATGCTGATGCTGCGGATCTGCTGACAGAAAACATCTGAGGTGAGCGCTCACCTTCAGCACACGCAGGAACTGCGCTTTGTGGGTGGAGCTCAACAACTGCATCTGTCAGAGAGCAGCACAGTGAAGCAAAAGGTGGAGATGCCATCTGAAGTGATGATGTCTCTGTGGCAGCCATGTGCAGGGGGCGGGATTTAGAAAAGCCAGTTGAGAAATGAAAAACCTTCATTTGTATATGTTTGTAGATGTCGAGCGGATAAAGGAGGAGCAGGGAGTAAGTTTAGTAATACTCAGTAGTACTCAGTAGTACTCTTTAGAACTCGAAAATACTCAGTAGGTGGTCGACTGAGTCCATAATGGTTTAAAGCTGCATGAAAATAAATGTTTGATACATGTTTTCATGATTTTGAATCTACTTTATGTTTCTCTACACTGTTGCTGATAAACTTTGACCTTTTAAAGGCCTCAGCTGCTGATGGTGTCCATGTCTCCTCTGTGGGACACTGGGGTCTGACGTTTCCTGATGTCATCTGCAGCAGAATGACGAATCAGCAGTTTTCTGTTCAGTCATGTGACCTCTGAAATCACCCCCCCTCCACAGTGCAGGCATGACCGAGGAGAAATGCCCCCAGCTGGTGGACTACATTGTGGTGGCAGGACTCGACCCCTCGGGGGTCTGGAGACCCCTGGACGAGGATGGGCGGAGCTCGTCTTCATCCTCAGCGTCGTCTTCGCCGGCGCGAGCCGTGGAGCCGGTGACGGACCTGGTGGTGATCTCTCGAGGTTTGGGGGAGGAGGTTCCTGAGGGCTTCACCTGCATCGAGAAGACGCTGGGGGGTCACTCGGCCGAGCTGAGCGCTGGCCTCTTGAACAACCCCCACCTCTACCTGTGCTACCGGCGGGGGGCGAGACAAACCGCCAATCGTAGACCTCGGGTGAGACCTTCTGCTCTCTGGTTCTGGGTTGAGGTTTTTGTGGACCCCCCCCATGATAACAGGGACTCAGTTTACCGGTATGTTTGCATAAACCAGCACATTCACGATGGCGCCCCCCGAACAACGGCGTTCAGATCAACTCAGAGTTTTATGGGTTTCTGTTGAAATCGTTCTCAGATTAGAAATCTGGATTCTGCCCGACGACAAGAACATTCACAGCCTGTTAGAATAAATGTAGATTTACTTGAATGCACCTGAACTGTAGCTTTTACTGTTAAAATACCAGCTTTTGACCTCTGACCTTTCATAACGTCCTCCCAGCTAAAAGTCTGTGATGTTCTTCATAACTTCAGCTGTCAGACCCAGAATGAGACAGAATCCAGAAAATCACGATGTTTGATGTTTAAAGAATTTATTTGTAATTTATGGTGGGAAATAAGGATTTGGTCAAAAGGTAAAGTTCATCTCAGTGCTTTCCTATAAGTTCGATGTTTGGCAGTGACAGAGGTCAAAGGTCTCCTGTAGGTTTTCAGCAGGTTCGGTCCATTCTTCACGCAGATCTCCTCCAGAGCTGTGATGTTTTGGAAAACACAGGACTCCATCCACAGATTATCTGTTGGACCGAGGTCCAGAGACTGGCTTCAACACTCCAGAACCTTCCAATGCTTCTCATGAAGCCTCTCCTTGGTTGCCATGGTGATGTGTTTGGGTTCATTGTGCCGCTGGACGATCCAGACATGTTTCATCTTCAACGTTCTCTATGATGGAAGGAGGTTGTGGTCTAATATCTCCATACACGGATCCGTTCATCCTTTCTCCCATAAGGATCAGTCATCCTGGTCCCTTTACAGAAAAAGAACCCCACACCATGATGGTTCCACCCCCATGCTTTACAGTGCAACTCAGCACTCTTTCTCCTCCAAACATGGCGAGTAGAGGTTTACCAAAAGGTTCTGCTGTGGTTTCATCTGACCACGTGACCTTTCTCTTCTTCATCGTCTGGCTCTGCAGGGTTTGAGTCCCTGCTGGTGTAGTGTGTTACTGTTAGGTTTAAACAACCAACATTTGTATCACACAATCTACACAAAGAAGACACAGAGAAATTAGTTGATTTTACTTGCAAGGAGAAAGGGTGGAGACTGCTTTCCAGTTACAATCTCCAAACCCATTCTGAAAGCAGCCTCCATTCTCCGAGCTTTTTATTCAGTTAGGAATGCCCTAGTTACACAAGGTCTCAACTGTTAAGGGAAAGGGTGCGATTAAATGTTCCAGTTGAAACAATCTGCATGTTCCTTTTTTAATCACCACGACATGTTTATCAAGCTAAGCCTTCTGTCTTCGTACGTCACAGCTGGATGAAGTTAACACTTCTGCACTTCTGCTCAGTGAGTTATCAAGTCCTCCTGTAAACACATAAACAGATAAGGCAAAACACAGAAAACTTCATGATCACAAAATATAGTAAGGAATAGAATAAATGTATGTACAATTTCTCCAACAGTTACTGACAGTGGCCTTTGTTATTTTCTTGAGGTTCTTCCTGATCTTGCCATCATTTTGACCCTGTGGGGTGAGAGCTTATATCCAGCTCCAGATGCAGGAAGATCAACAGTGCTCTTCTATGTCTTCCGAGGTTGATTTCTTCTCCACAAACGGCAGGTTCAGTCTTCCCGCGTTGTGCAGGTCTACAGTTTACTGAGTTTGGAGGCTGACTGTTTGAGGGTGTGGACAGCTAATACTCCTAGCCCAGGGATAGGCTACTGCAGGCCTTGAGGGCCGAACTGTCTGCATGATTCCCAGAAATCCAAGCCCTACTCATGAATGATTACCTGGTTTAGGTGTGTCCATCCAATTAGAACATGCCAGAGCAGGGTTTGTAGGAAACATGCAGGAATGCGGTCCTCGAGGCCTGGCGTTGCCTGTTCCTGAAATAGCCAGTTCATGCAGGTGACATTAATACAGCAGAGGAGACCTGAGCTAACGATGGAGCCGACCTACACATGTAGTCACAGGGTTCCAGTTTGGCAGAATTGATTATTGTGGTAATAGAACTCAAAATGTGACGTCCCCATGCGCGAGGACGTCAGCTCAGAGGAGGTTAAAGAACAGAAATGGTAAATGTTTACTTATAAAGCGCTTTACAGTCCATTCACTCACACACACGTTCACACACTGATGCTGAACTCTGGCACCGACCTGTAACTACCAGGAACATCGTGGGGCTCTGTGCATCGCCCAAGGACACTCCAACACATGGGCAGAAACCAAAGCTGTGATCTTCTGATCAGAGGTTGTCTGCTCTGCCTCTGAACCATGCGTGGATGAACCGAGTCACAGGTCTGTGAGGAACATCTAGATGTGTGTAGAGGACTGAATACTGTTTTTACCAAGGACTTCATTAAAAAACAAACGGTGGGATTTTTCTGGATTCTTCACATTCTGACAGCTGAAGTGTTTCTGTGATGAAAAGTTACAGAAGTGGGGGGGGGGGCCTTGAACATTTGGTGATTGAATACTTTTTTCTTCTCTTTAAATGATCTTAGTTCTTTATTCTAGTTTGTTTTGGGGTTAAGTTCATGGGGTGGGGGTTGATCTAAAAGGGCGGGGTTAAGTTCATGGGGTCGGGGTTGGTCTAAAGGGGCGGGGTTAAGTTCATGGGGTGGGGGTTGGTCTAAAGGGGCGGGGTTAAGTTCATGGGGTGGGTTGGGTTCTTGAGATGGAGGGAGGTAGTTGGGATGTTGTTTCCTTTGACCCAGAGACCATAGAGTGATGGTTTCTCCCTGCAGGGTTCTGTATGAGGGAAAGGACCTGCTGAAGGCGAGCTGGTTTGTCATTGAGACCACGCCCTACAGCCGCTCTGCCAGCCTGAGCTCTGGTGGTGCCCCCACGGCTCACCGGGTCTTCCTGATGTACCGGCGGGCCACGGACTCCCAGGGGCTGCACACGCTGGGCGTCACTGACATCACGCTACTGCTGCCCAGCAAAGGAGAGGTGGCGCCACACACCTTCTGCCGGGTCAACAAGAACCTGAACACGGGCATGGTGAGGAGCTGCTGGTCCTTTGGGGGTGGAGGAGGAGGAGCTTGTTAACAGGTGTGGTTGTGTGTCTGCAGTGGGGTCCTGCTCTGTTCCTGTGCTACAAGAGAGCAGTGGCCAAAGCCAACGCACTGCTGTTCGAGGCCGGTGCGTACCTGAGCGCTGTCTGAATCACCTGAGCTGGAGCTGCTTCCAATATGACCTCTGTCCTGCAGGTCTGATCAGCCGGTACCCGCAGGAGGACCTGGAGGCCTTTCCCCTGCCCGAGTCCGTGCCCGTCTTCTGTCTGCCCATGGGGGTGTCTGTGGAGAGCTGGCCACTGAACACCAAGTACCAGCTGCCTGTCTTCTCCACGTTTGTTCTGACCTCTGCCTGCGGGGACAAGGTGGGCTTCTCTGTTCTTCCCCGTTCTTCTCGGTTCTTTAGTGTTCTTTATTGTTCTTTCCTGTACTCATCTATTCTTCTCTGTTCTTCCATGTTCTCAGTTTTTTTCTTTCTTTCTTTAAAGGAGGATTATCACCATCCATCCAAAAAAATCCCCTTAAACATTGACTAGTACTAGCTAAACTCATGCCATTATTTTGTCAAATCATTCATGATATTTGCAATATAAAAATAATTTTAAATTTCCTGCAACAATCATGGAAGCCACCATTTTCCTGCAATTAGTAGCCAATGACGTATTCCATATACATCATTCGGGTACAGCAGCCTGGACTGTTCACGCTTTACTGAGTACGATCAACGAGGAATTCTAGCGGTTGTGTTGGAGTAGAAAGGTCATTATTTATTTTAGAGTATTGTCAGCCTTATTTGACATTAAATAGGATTTAGGAGTGTTACCAGGAAGTAAACCAAGCTAATGTAGTAAGAACAATATGATGTTTTGAGCTTGTTTATGACGGTCCAAAGAAGGTCCAAGACGACGCGATTGGAACACATTTAAAGAGATCGCAATAACAGCTGATAATTGAGCTTGTCGTGCGTTCTAAGTAAAATGCAACACTTTGTATGAAGATTCTTACCTCCGTTTTCTCTTTTTTCTTCTAAAACATCCAACGCTCTGCAACAGTGGCTCTGGCGACCGGCCGGCATTGGTCCACACATGCCGCATGAGCATCATTCAGTCTGTCCGATCCTCCAGGCTTCATCGTCACTTTCTTCTCCCTCTAAATATTCCAGTTCACAGATATATAGTTGAACTCCAAATGCTTCACTATCATGAAAAAACTCCTCTTCTTCTTAAAAGAACGGACTCCTGTCTCCTTCTGGGGCAGCCGTTGTTGCTGATGCTTTGTCCCAGAGTGACGTCACGCATCAACGACAAACATTTGCGCACTCTGACCGCTAGGTGCGCTGAACGTCAACATGGCGGCTTCCATGATTGTCGCAGGAAATTAAAAATTATTTAAATATATAATGTCATGAAGGAATTGACATGAATCTAGTCAATGTTTAATGGGAAGGTTTTTGTTGGATACTGATAATCCTCCTTTAATGTTCTTTCCAGTACTTCTCTGTTCTTTCTTCTTCTCTGTTCTTTCTTCTTCTTCTCTGTTCTTTCTTCTTCTTCTCTGTTCCTTCTTCTTCTTCTCTGTTCTTTCTTCTTCTTCTCTGTTCCTTCTTCTTCTCTGTTCTTTCTTCTTCTTCTCTGTTCTTTCTGTTCTTCTGGATCTGAATCTTCCTCAGATGGTTTCTGTTGAGCAGTGTTTCTAACTTTTGGTTCTAGGGAAACTAAGTTTTGTCTTTTTTTATTCCTATCCTGCTAAAACACTCCTCCCTTTGAAGGCTTCCATCATCAGGCTTCTTGACAATGACATGAACCAGATGAGCTCAAGCAGAGCAACATGGGAAACATGCAGGACCGAGTTCTCTGAGGATCAGGGTCTGAAAACACTGCTTTACCCTGAATTTACACCGGCCTGTCTGTGGTGCATCTCCGGTCCCGTCCGCCACCGCCACCCTGGCTCCCAAGTGGTTTGTCTTGCCACCCCTCTGTCAAGTCGTCTATCCAAAACTTAATTAGTCAGGCCACATGTCCTCCCTTTCCTCACTGAGTTCTTATAAGAGTCATGTTCCATTGCAGAGAGACGGATGTCAGACATGAGGAAGGCGATGTAAACATTCTGATTGGTTAATGAACTTTCTTTCTCTGCACCACAGACACTGCAGAGGGACCAGTGGAAATCAGTTTTTACAGTTCTCTGTTGTAGCACATGTGAAGAAGAAGAAATCCAGAACTTTCTTCTAGATGTTTCTCTCTTTAATCATTACCAGTTCCTACAGTATGTAAAGCAGCTGCATGTGTGTCCTCCTGCGGGATGAAGAAGCAGAGTTTCTTCAAAGACTTCAGGAGACCTCAGGCTGATCTTTCCCTCTGCAGGTTTATGGCGCTGCCCTCCAGTTCTACGAGTCCTTCTCCAGAGAGCTGCTGTCGGAGCGGCAGAGTGTCCGGCTCGGTCTGCTCAGTGTGGTGGACCGTCGACCCATCAGCAGCCGCAGCCTCCATGTGAAGAAGAGCATCTGCGTCCTGTCCCACTGGCCCTTCTTCACCGTCTTCCAGAAGTTTCTTACCTTCATCTACAGATACTCTATCTCTGGACCACATGTCCTGCCGCTTGAAAAGTTAGTACACAAACGTCATGTCTGTCCTTTTTTTTTTACCCACTTTTTGTGGTGAATTTACTTCTCCACCTTTGTTGCTGCAGACACATCTCCAGCTTCATGCACAACGTCCCGTTTCCTTCCCCCCAGCGGCCACGAATCCTGGTTCAGGTATAGCGCCTCTCACAGCTGCAGGCAGAGCGCCACCCACCACTTCAAGTCCGGAAACCACCGGCTTTTATTGTGATAAGTTTTAACGTGAAGCTTGATGACCACACGGTTGGTCCGGTGGTTTCTGGACTTGAAATGATGAACTTTTGAGGAACATGTGATTGAAACTGCAAAGCTACTGCTTTCTGGTTGGATCCCTGTGGTACACCCGGGTCTGGACTCTTTACCAGACTCACGGGGAAGCCGTGGTGCAGAGCAACCCCACATTGCTCCTGGCGGTTATAGGTTAGCACCAGTGTTAGGTAGCAGAGCCGCCAGAGTGTAAATGGGACTGCAAAGCACTTTGGGCCTTGAAGGAAGGTAGGAAAGTGCTATAGAAGTAAACATCATTTACACAAACCCGTCTCCATGTCTCCACTAGACCTAAAATATTCCTCCTTTAGTCTGGATGCCAAAGTTCAGCTCAGACTCTGCAGGCTGAGGCCAGCATGCTCAACATCACGGTGCATCTAAACAAAGACCAAGACAGGCAGGGAGGTGGAGGAATGATGGTTTGGTTCTATTTAGAGCTTTTGTTATGACAGATTTGAGCTGAGCAGAAACAGAAGATTGGAGAGGGGGGTAACGTTCCAGGACTTTCATGTTGTGTTTCATGCGTTGCAGCTCTCGCCGTACGACAACCTGCTGCTGTGCCAGCCAGTGTCCTCACCCCTCCCTCTCAGGTCAGTGTCCTCACCCCTCCCTCTCAGGTCAGTGTCCTCACCCCTCCCTCTCAGGTCAGTGTCCTCACCCCTCCCTCTCAGGTCAGTGTCCTCACCTGTGGATGTCTGTCATGAACATAAACAATG
Source organism: Oryzias woworae (assembly GCA_016861445.1). Classification (NCBI taxonomy): domain Eukaryota; kingdom Metazoa; phylum Chordata; class Actinopteri; order Beloniformes; family Adrianichthyidae; genus Oryzias; species Oryzias woworae. The sequence goes on from BOLG01000754.1 coordinate 537,326, forward strand.
CTTAGTTCAGTGAATTCTTTCCACAGCTACGTTCACACTACTGTCAGCATTGCATGTGCATTTCAGGCTTCCACGTATAAAACTCTTGGGTTCACGCATCGTTACGTAAGTTTCTATGACCGTTTTCGGGCTCTGCATTCAAAACGTTTGTTCGATGATACTCCATGAAAGTTTAACCAACTGAACTTTGACCAGTTAGAGACTCCGATTTGATAGTGACGTATGGCTGGCGTCCCTTTGATTCGTAGAAGCACCAACCGTTTGAAAACTGATCATGAAGGAGATATTGAATAATTGAGAAATTAATACTTGATGCAAAATCAACTTTTTTGAACTTTGAAGTGTATTGTAAGGTTAATCCTTCATAAAGTGGTATTTTGATCCATTCATACATCTGAGTATTTCTCTAAAAACCTGCACTCAGCCCCTACCAACCCTTAAAAATGAGCGGGTTCTCACATTGTGATGTCACAAAGTGAGAACATCCCCTTCAAGGAAGAGTCTGCGCTGCCAGCCCCGCCCCCAGGCTAATACACACACACTTTCCTCGCAGAGCTAGCGCCGATCAGCAAAACACTTTCATTTTAGATGCACAATATGCACATCCATCTTTGCAAAAGTTTGGATGTTGTTTGTGGGCAAAACACAGACATGCTGCTGAGGCCGGCTCTAGGATGACATCATGAGGCGGAGCCTATGAGATAGAGTCTTACTTCTTGGTAGGAAAAGAGCTCAGGAAAATCATTCATAAATAATTTTTTCTTTTGTGTGCCAAAGATAATATTATGATCATATATGTGGATATAGTTTACTTTGAAAGGCCAAAAGCAGCATAGCCATTTAATAATTGCAGTTTCTGCCCGTCTGGAATCCTACGACATGAAATCTCATAAATCTGAATAGAGCAGTGAAAGAAAAAGCCTGGAGCAACATTCACCAGATTTGCACGACTTCAACATTTGCACCAAGTCTCCTCCAACTGTCCATGGTGGACACATGCTAGTAGTAGACCCACCAGTGTGAATACCCTTTCCTAAAAGCACGTTTCAAGAACCCATGTTTAGCATGTTCTTGAACACGAGTGAAAGGAACAAACGATGGATCAGGAACTGCAACATAAGAGGAAAATTCAATTAAAATTAAAGATGTGACATGGAACAAACCATTAAATGAAACATGAGACGTAATAGAAGATATGCTTGGAGAAGTTATTTCTCAAAAGTAATTGATTACTTTACTTAGATACGGAATCTAAATTACAATTAAATTACTTTACTCATTAACTGCTATATTTTAAAAAGTAATTCACCACTTTACTTTTTTCCACTCATATACAAATTGTTAAAGGAAAAACAGCTTCACACAAACAAGATCCTCTTGTCTTTCATTTAACAGAGCTCCTTTGAAAAAGAGATTTTTCTCTATAGGACTTCTGTGGATATATAAAGGTAAATAAATACAATAAAATAAAAAAACAATGTTTTAAAGCAATAAAACATGGTTTAAGACATAACCTGGCTTCATTTAAATTCAGACAACAGTGTGAAAGATGACACGAAAAGAAGTTACAACATGTGTGGTCTATGCTACTGCGTAAAGTCAGATGTAGAAAAAACGGATACGTCATATCCATCTCTATTTTCATCTCGATATTCAGCTCTAGGGCAGCTCTATTTTCAGCGCGAGAGGCAGCTCGAGGGGCAGCGCGAGAGGCAGCGCGAGGGGCAGCGCGAGAGGCAGCGCGAGAGGCAGCGCGAGGGGCAGCGCGAGAGGCAGCGCGAGAGGCAGCGCGAGGGGCAGCGCGAGAGGCAGCGCGAGAGGCAGCGCGAGGGGCAGCGCGAGGGGGAGCGCGGGAGGCAGCGGGAGAGGCAGCGCGAGGGGGACGCGAGGGGCAGCGCGTAGAGGCAGCGCGAGAGGCAGCGCGAGGGGCAGCGCGAGGGCAGCGCGAGACGCAGCGCGAGGGGCAGCGCGAGAGGCAGCGCGAGGGGCAGCGCGAGGACGCAGCGCGAGGGCAGCGCGAGAGGCATCGCGAGAGGCAGCGCGAGGGGCAGCGGAGAGGCAGCGCGAGGGCAGCGCGAGAGGCAGCGCGAGAGGCAGCGCGAGGGGGCAGCTGCGAGAGGCAGCGCGAGGGCAGCGCGAGGGGCATGCGCGAGGGGCAGCGCGAGAGCAGCGCGAGGGGCAGCGCGAGACGGCAGCGCGAGGGGCAGCGCGAGAGGCAGCGCGAGAGGCAGCGCGAGGGGCAGCGCGAGAGGCAGCGCGAGGGGCAGCGCGAGAGGCAGCGCGAGAGGCAGCGCGAGGGGCAGCGCGAGGAGGCTAGCGCGAGGGCAGCGCGAGGGCAGCCGAGAGGCAGCGCGAGGCGCGAGGGCAGCGCGAGGGGCAGCGCGAGGGGCAGCGCGAGGGGCAGCGCGAGACGCAGCGCGAGGGGCAGCGCGAGAGGCAGCGCGAGAGGCAGCGCGAGAGGCAGCGCGAGGGCAGCGCGAGAGGCAGCGCGAGGGGCAGCGCGAGAGGCAGCGCGAGGGGCAGCGCGAGGGGCAGCGCGAGAGGCAGCGCGAGGGGCAGCGGAGAGGCAGCGCGAGAGGCAGCGCGAGAGGCAGCGCGAGGGGCAGCGCGAGAGGCAGCGCGAGAGGCAGCGCGAGGGGCAGCGCGAGAGGCAGCGCGAGAGGCAGCGCGAGGGGGAGCGCGAGGGGCAGCGCGAGAGGCAGCGCGAGAGGCAGCGCGAGGGGCAGCGCGAGAGGCAGCGCGAGGGGCAGCGCGAGAGGCAGCGCGAGAGGCAGCGCGAGGGGCAGCGCGAGAGGCAGCGCGAGAGGCAGCGCGAGGGGGAGCGCGAGGGGCAGCGCGAGAGGCAGCGCGAGAGGCAGCGCGAGGGGCAGCGCGAGAGGCAGCGCGAGGGCAGCGCGAGGGGCAGCGCGAGAGGCAGCGCGAGGGGCAGCGCGAGAGGCAGCGCGAGAGGCACCGCGAGGGGCAGCGCGAGGGGCAGCGCGAGGGGCAGCGCGAGAGGCAGCGCGAGGGGCAGCGCGGGGGGCAGCGCGAGGGGCAGCGCGAGAGGCAGCGCGAGGGGCAGCGCGAGAGGCAGCGCGAGGGGCAGCGCGAGAGGCAGCGCGAGGGCAGCGCGGGAGGCAGCGCGAGGGCAGCTCGAGGGGCAGCGCGAGAGGCAGCGCGAGAGGCAGCGCGAGGGCAGCGCGAGAGGCAGCGCGAGGGGCAGCGCGAGGGGCAGCTCGAGGGGCAGCGCGAGAGGCAGCGCGAGGGGCAGCGCGAGAGGCATCTCTAGGGGCATCGCGGGAGGCAGCTCTAGTTTCAGCGCGAGGGGCATCGCGATTTTCATCTCGAGACGCATCTCTATTTTCAGCTCGATAGGGATTCATCTCTATTTGAGTCTGTATGCATCTCTATTTTCATCGTCTATACTCATCTCTATATTCATCTCTATTTTCATCTCTATTTTCATCTCTATACTCATCTCTATTTTCATCTCTATATTCATCTCTATTTTCATCTCTTTATTCATCTCTATTTTCATCTCTATCAAATCTCAAACTAGGCCAGTCTTTTGAAACCACTAAGAGCTGTTAAATACCTCCATGTTTTTTCTGGCTGACTGAATGAGCAGCATCAGTCTCTCTCTTTCACTCTACGTCTGCCTTAGTGCACAGTTCTGTGCTGTTGTGAGTCTACAAAACTTTACAGACACAAGCACGCATGGACGCACGCACGCACACACACAACACACACACACACACACAGATATATACTTCTATCTGCCCCGCGGAGCATTAAGCACAAACTCATTTTGACCACTTGTGACATGCAGCTTAGAGAGAAAAATAAAGTAAGACTGGGTCAATTATTATAGACAAAAAACTTTCCCAGGAAGGATCCTGTTATTGTTGTTCACACCAAATATATTTAGAGGGTTTCATTCGTAACAGACAAATCAGTACACAGCCCCGCCCTGCTCTGCCGCTCACCTGCCGCTCACCTGCTGCTCTGCGGGGTAACAGGTCTCCCTGCTGCGTTTCGTCTCATCTTTGATTCAGTTTGAAAAGCACTGTGACTGCAGCAATGAGGGCATGTCTGTACTTTGACCGATCCCCAATTCTGTGTGCTCATACGTGCACAGTTGCACCAGTTGCTCTGTTTTTTGTTCTCTGTTTCATTTCATCTAACTGAGAGAAGGCATTAAATGAGGCAAAGCAATAGGTATAAGATGCAGCAAAAAAGGGACCTAATATGAGACAAAGCAAAAGGCGTGACATGAAGCCCAACAGGAAATGGAAATTCAGGTTCCTCCTCTGTCACAGCTGTGTTTCATAGAAGCATCAGCTCACCTTCATCTGTCTTTATGTAATTTAGAATGTCTGTGGAGGAGATGAGGTGTTTATAGGATCCTTCATCTCTGATCACATGACACTGCTCAGCTCTTTGTGGGCGGGGTCTAAAGCTGTGTGTTTTTGTCCTTCAGTGGTGCCAGTTTCCTGAAGCTTCTGCAGAACCTCGGTCCTGAGAACACCTGTACACTGCTACTGGCCGTCCTCACCGAACATAAGCTGCTGCTGCACTCGCTGCGGCCCGACGTCCTGACTTCCGTCAGCGAGGCGCTCGTCTCCGTAAGGCGCATGCACACGTGTGTCTGTAGATCCATAGCTTCAGGTTACCCATGTTTCTGTTCTACTGAAAGTCTGAAGAAACCATAGGTTATAAATTGTCCCTTGTTGTGGATGAATGTGCATGTGCATGTGCATGTGCGTGTGAACGTGGTACTGCGACAGACTGACCACCATGTGCAGGCTGTACCCAGCCTCTGCCCACGAGTGGCCGGGTTAGGCTGCTGCAGCCCTGTGACCCCAAAAGGGACTAAATTGTATAGAACAGGGGTCTCAAACTGGTGGCCCGTGGGCAAATTGTGGCCCCCAAGATGATATTTTGCGGCCCACGCCTTAATATGACTAAAATAATATTTGAATGTTAGTGCGGACCGCCAGTTTTCTATGAATGGCCTTTTCCAGTGTTGTGTCCAATCACGGTGGGGTATATGGCTGTTGGGGGCGTGGCATTGACCAGCTTGAAGCAGGGAAACGTTTAGGGCAGGATACCCCACACCCCCCTCCTTCACTCGACTTCGCTGGTTTTGATTGGAGTGACCGCTATACCTGCAATGAACTTCTGATGTTTACACTTTTTCAGAGACGCATCAACTCCAGTGTTTCTTCTTAACATGAAGAACATCTTCGTCCTCCAAAGAGGAGGAGTGATGTGTTCATGGGAATACAAAGGCGAAACAATGAAATAAAAAAAGGGTGAATTGCATTCTGGAGTACTGTAAGATCTGAGATATTAGACATGTCTTTGCAGTAACCTGTTCTATTTTCTATCTGTCCGCTCTCTCTCTGTGTTTGGTTTGATTTTTCTGATCTTCTTCAAGAAGTTTCCATCATTTTCAGTGTTTTAAAGACATGTTTCTGGACAGTTTCCTCCGCAGTCAAATACTTTAATCGCTGAAATAAATTCCAGTTAAGTGACGGGATCTGCCCGTGATTGCACTCCGTGGGTTACATTCCAGTGGCGGGTGACGTCACCAGCGGTGTGACGTTCTGCAGCGACAGGAGCGATTCCGCTCTAATATCCGTGTGACCACTGCAACGAGAGTCACTTGGAAGTATAAAGCAGCCCTTAAAATACGTGCTGACATGCAGCAATGTGCATCTTGATGAAGATGAACTTCCATCAGTTTCTGATCTGATGTAAAAACGTGAATGACAACATCCTTTCTCTGATCTCAGGTATGTGTGACGCTTGTTCTGACCTCCAATGACCAGCGCCGTTCTTTTACTGACCACAGTTTGAATTCTACTATATAAATATAGGAGTCAGTGACTGTCTGCTCTCAGTAACTTGTGACCAGAGTTCAAATGTTTGAAAAGTAAGAAAGACAAAAACAGTTCATGAATTTTGTTTCTCACTGGTTTGGTAATTTAAAGAACAAACTAAAAAAACATTCCGATCAGATTCTAAATAGGAGCACATAGTTCAAAAAGTTCTTCTCCACCTTAAACTTCAATCAGTCCAACTGCAGGTTCAGACTTACTGACCATCATCTTGAAGTCATCCTGAGGGTCTGAGCTGCTTCCTCCATCAAACCAGCTATGAAGAAGAAGCTGCCAAGTCTTCATCAGTAAGGAGCAGGAGAAGCCATGTTCAGAAGAACCCATTGATGGAGGATAAAGAACTGTGAAATTGAAGCCTTATTTTATATTGAACAGTTATTAGTTAATAAAAAAGTTAATTAAACTGTGTTAATAAGGACGTTTAAATCTGAAAACAGCAGATATAGCAGACTGAAGAGACAGAAAACTAACATTTATTACTGATTTATCAACTTAATAATGTAGCTTTGTATATGTATTTGTTGAGTTTTTTTAAATAATTTTGTACAGAAAAAAATGAATAAAACAGTACAGTTAATAGTGCAGTTCATGCTCCATACAAATGTACAACCAAACAGAGGAAGTTAGAAACTTGTTAACTCCAGGATCTTCTTCATCTTGTTTTCTGTTATAAAAGACATTTCACAAACTGAGAAAATTAGAATTTTTTATATTTCAAAAAGTAAAATTAGAGTTGGGTCCCAGACACCCACGAGCTGCGTGTGCGTGCATACACGCTGAAGTTGCGGTCCAGACTCTGCCGTCAGACAAAATGAGTTTGAGTCGCCTGGTATAGAAGATGAATGAATGAAGGGATTGAGTGTTGGTCTCCATGAAAGGTGTCTTCATAAAGCCGGGGTTCTCCCCGAAGCCGGGGTTCTCCCCGCAGCCGGGGTTCTCCTCGAAGCCGGGGTTCTCCCCGCAGCCGGGGCTCTTCTTTGCTTTGGGGATTCAGCACTGTCTTCTCTCTGTCTACAGATGACCTTCCCCCTGCGCTGGCCCTGTCCCTACATCCCTCTGTGTCCACTACAGATGGCCGATGTTCTGCTGGCGCCCATGCCCTTCATTGTGGGCGTCCACTCCAGCTACTTTGACCTGTATGACCCCCCAGCAGAGGTGGTGTGCATTGACCTGGACACCAACACCGTTTTCCAGTGAGATCTGCACTGCTGTGGAGATGGTGTTCTGTCTGGAGTCCATCTGGACGTAGGTCTGTGTTTTGTGTCTCAGGTCAGAAGATAAAAAGCTGTTGTCATGGCGATCGTTGCCCAGGAAACCTGGCAAGACTCTCCTCAACACGCTGAGCAGCCTGCACAAGACCTTGGAGAAAAGTGAGTGACCTGCAGGAGCCCCCACAGACAGACTGCCCTTGACATTCTAGCGTTCACGGACGCCTCCTGCAGTTTGCAGTCCCGGCCTGGAGGAGGCGACGCTGGAGTTCCTGCTGACCGACTACGACCAGATCTACAGGCGTCAGAAGCAGCTGGAGCTGGAGATCCAGGAGGCGTTCCTGCGCTTCATGAGCTGCCTGCTGCGGGGATACCGCGCCTTCCTGCTGCCCATCACGCAGGCCCCGTCTGACACCGCCACTGACTGCAGCTCCCTGTTCAACCTGCAGGGTGCGCTCTCCACTCACACACTAACATGATCTGGCCTGGGGGCGTGTCATAATCCACCTGTGAACAATGTCAGAAGTTCTTTGCAGATGATTTCCCAGCAGACATTTCAGTTCAGGCTCAAAGTGGTTGAACAGAAACAAACACATGGATTTATAATTGCTCAACGTTGCCCCCTGCAGGCTTCCTGAAGTCTCGCGATCGAATGCAGCAGAAGTTTTACGCCCAGCTGACAAAGACGCAGATGTTCACGCAGTTCATCCAGGAGTGCTCCTTTGTCAGCGACCGCCATGCCTGCTTGGAGTTCTTTGATGAGTGCGTACAAAAGGTGGGAGTGGCCGATCCCCGACAGGACGAATGCCACGCCCCCAGCTGTGTGCTGATAGATGTTCCCTGTGATCAGGTGGATGTGGAGAAGCCGGAAGAAGTGAGGTTGATTGATCTGGAGGAGACGCACAGTGGAGAACACACTGTCTTCATCATGCCCCCAGAGGAGCCCCAGGAGGCCGATGGCTCTGAATGCCCCGCCCTCTACAGGTGAGACTCACTGTGTCCCTTCCAGGATAGGATGGTTGTTTATCAGGTCACAGGAATCAGACGTAAGCAACGTTCAGATGAGTTGTCCTGTAAACAGAAGTAAAAGGGGCGGAGCCAACAAATCTGTGGAATGAATAACAACTGTCCTGATGGAAGTAATTACAATCCTTAAAGTAAACACTAAAACACAAGAGCAACAATTAATGAAGATATTGTTAAATCTGTTTAATAAGAAGGAGTAGGAGTTTATGTCAGAAGAAAAACTGTCGACAAAAAGTCTGGATGAAACGGACAGAAAAACAGGTCTTCAATCTAAATAATCAGATCAAAGATTACTGTAACCAGGACGCAGAGACGTTTGGATCCATGTGCAGCCAGGTAGGTTTAATGAAGACCCAAGCAGGTAACAGCCAGGCAGGAGTCAGAAACACGGAGCGAGACAGGGGTCAAGGACACAGCAGAAGGTCAAAGCACGAGAAGGCAAAAGTACAATGAGGAACGCTCAAGACTGCTGGCAGAACAAAACAATACTTCACGAAGAGCAAAGTCCAGATGAGTCCATAAATATGGCAAGGCTGATGATGAGAGGCAGCTGCAGAGCATCAATATTCAGGAGAGGGCTCCCTCTGGTGGTCGGAGGTGGAGCTAGATGGCTGAGCCCTGACAATAACACAGACGTTTACGTAAATGTGATTTGTTACAACATAAGAAATAAAAATATGATGAGAACAATTAGATAATGTCAAAGAAAAAAGGAAATCCTGGGTTTTGATTGCAAAAACGAAAGAATCTACTGACTGTAGACATGAATGTGTCTCTGATACAGAAAGTGATCAACGTTGTGTTTGAGTCATTCACATTTATTTATGACGTGACATTTCCAAAAGGAGGGTCTTCAGCCTAAAAATGGCTACAACTTTTCAGCTTTTAATAAACATGAGTTTTTCTACTGTTGAATATTTCTTTCTTTTTTTTTCTTCTTCTGGGGCTCATCAGTTTACTTTGGACATGCATCCTTAAAGCAGTTGAGTCAAAGTCCCACATCATCTGAGCCCAACATTTTTTTCCCCCGTGCATAAGTGAAAGTGAAGGTGATTGTGTCCCACACCAATACTCCCAACAGTTTGTTATTCAACTTTGTTAAGCTTGAACTTTGTCAAAGAGGACTAACAAACACAAACAGTAAAGTGCAAAGAGAAGAAACAAGAAGGTAGTGTTGGCTGTTGTGTGTTTTTGATTATTCAGTGATGTGTGTGTGTAGTGTAGTGTGGATGACAGCATGTTGTTGTGTTGGATGTTGACTATTTCTATGATAGAGTATACTTTCGTAGAGTATGGAAAAGTGAGTTTCTACCATTGACTGTATCTGAGAGCTGGACTGAGTGGCCCCGCCCCCTGGTGTTCCAAACAGGAAGTACCTGCTGGCTCCAAGAAGCCAAAATCCCACAGACTTCTACAGAGAAACAAACAGCTGTTCCTCATTCTGTTAGTCAGAATAAAACTTCTGCTCTGATACGATTTTTAACATCTCATTTTATTCACTTTCACTTTCATTTTGTTCTGTAGTTTAATTTATTCAAGTTATAAACTGACCAATCAGATGCCTCAGTAAAAGTAGGTGGGCCCTGCTGGTTCCCACGTCCAATGTTCAAAACTAGGGATGTCCTGATGGGATCATGTGGTTTCAGACTTGATCATTTTGGGTGTTGTCTCTCGATCAGGAATGGATATTTCTTTCAGGTTTTATCTGTTTGATCAGCGCTGCTTGTTATTTCAAATCATATCAAATCAATATAGTAAATGTGGCTGCAGCGGTCGGGCGGTCGACCTCTGATCGTAAGATTGCAGGTTGGATTCCGGCCTTGCCTGCCCACGTGTTGAAGTTTCCTTAAGCAGGACACTGAACCTCAAATGACTTCTGGTGGCCATAGGTTGGTGCCAGTGTTGGTCAGTGGAGCGCCACACGAGTGTACACGTTTACACTTTAGATTAAAGAAGGTAAACCAAATCAAAAAGGGACCAACCTGGATCTGTTTAGTCGTTTTTTTCTGTTTTATGAATGTTTTAAGAAGTATGGGATCAGGACTCGGTACCGGTGTCTAAACCATTATCAGAATGTAACGACTCGGAATCGGGTCGGGGACAAAAACTTCTGCTCATCCATACACTGTTTGACAGATTTCATGTGGTAGGGGTGTGGCCTTGGAGCTGCTTCCTGCCGATGTCTGGCTCCAACATGGTGGTGTCCGTATTGTGATAAAGTAGTGACTAATTGGAGTCATTTTCTATGTGGGGGGTGTCACACTCACTCCAGTTCTCAGACAGTCGATGGTTTTTATCAAGATGTGTTCGCCGCTCCAGCATCACACAGACGAGCGAGAACCTTCAGCGGCGTCTGTCAGGATGGGACTTGGATGAACCATGTTGGGTCCCTGTTGGGTTCTGGATGAGAGCCCAGCCTCAGCTTTATGTAGTGAAGTAGATCTCTGTCTGGGGGGGCTTTTGCTGCTTTTCATCCTAACATTCACTGAATTTTCCTTTCAGCTATGAGACCTTCCCCATCCTGAACCCGGAGCTGCTGGAGCGCCCGCAGGACCAGCTGCGCGTCCCGGCCAAAGGCAGCGCCCCCAGCAGCCCCGCCCCCCGCCGCACCAAACAGGTAACGTGGACGTGACTCTGAGTCTGTTACTGCTATTGGGGGGGGTTCTGTTAAAGTACAGGTAATCTCTGGGTTTGGAATGATCTGGATTTACTCAGATTGTAAATGTTATTCAAGGCAGGCCGGTTTCCTGAAGAGTCTCTGGACCTCGTGGTTCTGGATCGGTTCTTTCGGCATAAACTGGATTAGGGAACTCTGAACAGCAGCATGGATGGTTTCAGTTCTGCTGTGACCCAGTTCCTCTGAAGGAAGAGCAGCTTCTCATTTGAATTTTATGAATCAGCATGAATATTTCAGCCGTCATTCAGGAGCAGCGAGGAAGTCGTCCTGATGGAAAGTCTTCCTCTAAACGCTTCTCCCATTTCGCTTCTTCAGGAGATCAAACTGGCCCAGAAGCGAGCTCAGAAGTACTCGACGGTGCCAGAGATGTGGTCCAAGTGTCTCCTGGGTCATTGCTACGGCCTGTGGTTCATCTACTTGCCCACCTTTGTCCGGGCTGAGACCGCTAAGGTCCGTGCGCTGCACACGGCCTACGAGGTCCTCAAACACATGGAGAACCGCAAGGTGGTTCTGCCGGACGAGGTGAGACAGTCCAGCTCCATTCTCTGGTTTCTGTTTTCCAGGATCTCAGGCTTGAAGGAGGCAGACCTCAGAGTCAAGAGGTCATGAAGAACATTGTCTGCTCCTCCAGATTTCAAAATAAGAGTCTGTCCCTGTGATTATTTCACCAAGAAGGACCGAAGGCTTTGAGGCTCAGAAGCATGCAAGACTGTGAAATAGAACTGGACAGAGCGTCCGTGACATCACCCATAGAGAACGCCTTTATCTCGGCTCCAGCCAAATGAAGCCAGTTCAGTTTACATTTTTCTGCAAAGCTGCCATTTGGAGCCAGACTTTAGTGATTGGTCCGAGTCGGTCTGAGTCATGTTTTTTAGGGGAACTACAGTTGCCAGTCCTGAGTGAGTTTGTTGGAAGTCCACATCCCTTCCACTGAAAGCGGCTCAGGAGAATCGGTCAATCAAACTTTGAGGTGAAACCAGGGTGTACCACATGCTTTTATGCCTCTTTATATCTATGAAATATACATAGATAAAAATCCCATATATCTATGGGATTTTGGACTATTGCAGCCAGCAGGTACTTCCTGTTTTTGGAATGCCAAAGGGCGTGGTCATTCAGTCCAGCTCAGGAGCTGCTTGTCTTCATCCCTGAAGGAACCCCCCCTTACAGAGAGGAATAGGAACAGTGCAGACAGTGGTCCACGGGCCACATCTGGACCAGGAACAAGTTCTGAGGAGCTAACAGCACAAAAACTCCCAAAAAAATGTGAAAATATTTTTAAAACTGCAGCAGAATTTCCTATACATGTTTGATCCATGAATGCAGCACACCTGGTTACATGTAGGGGCCTTTTTTTTAAAAAGAAATCAGTAAGCGTTTGTCAAATAATGCGAGAAGAAGGAAAGCACCTCCCTGTGTACTCTTCAAAATAAAACGTTTCCCAGGTATACCCATCTTCTTAGAATCACAAGTTTTGCTTCTAAATAAAAACAACAAACACCAGGAAACTCCCACAATCCATTGCTGTTTTGCCCGTATTATCAAATGCAGGCGTTCTGCCTCCCATAATCTGTTTGAATCCTGGTTCAGACCCGTAAAACCAGGATCCTGATTGTACCACTGAGACTGAAAATGTTTGAAAGTCTGGCCCGACAAGAGGAGGACTCTTATTCTGAAAGGCCATGGAGGGGTTGGAGAACTTCAGTGAACAATCTCTTCAGTGACAGGTGTGTGTGCTGCAGGTGTGTTACAGGATCCTGATGCAGCTGTGTGGTCAGTACGGTCAGCCAGTCCTCGCCGTCCGGGTTCTTCTGGAGATGAAGAAGGCTGGAATCACCCCCAACACCATAACCTACGGATATTACAACAAGGTAGCGCCCCAACCCAAACCCGCTGCCCCACGTGACCCTCTGGCTCATTACGAGCAACCTGAGGTCCAAACGAGACCCACAGGTCTTCACGGTGTCCATGACCGTGGACCAGCCTGCCTCATCCCGGTCCTCAACCCGCTCAGTACCAGAAGCATTCCTCATGAAAACGTTCTGTTTGAATGTTCTGAGATTCTGGTGGTTCTGTGTTGATGCTGCAGATCGAACCCGATTCTCAGAAACCTTCTCATCCACCTTCCTTCTCAGGCCATCCTGGAGAGCAAGTGGCCCTCCACCAGTCAGGGGGGGCGGCTCCGCTGGGCCAAACTGCGCAACGTCCTATTGGCCGTGGCCCAGTTCAGACAGCCAATCAAAGGACGGCAGAAGAGCGGCTCTGTGGGCTCCAGAGGAGAACCGACATGCTCAGGTTTGGAGGAGCTTCTCTGGTCTGCAGATGTTTGTGGATCTGCAGACAAACTGATCCAAGAGACTCATGAAAGGAGACAGCTGCTACCTCTAGGGGGCGCCACTGCAGCTCTACCACCTCTATCTCACCCTCTCCTCCACATCCTCCTCCCTCATGTCCTCCTTCATCCATGAACCTCCCTGTCTCTCCTCTCTGGTGTCCAAACATCTCCATCTGTTTCCAGAACCTCCGTTCCTCTGACGGATTCATTCCTGATCCATCCTGGTCTCTCCCAAACAGAACCTCTGCTGCCTCCAGCTCCGCCTCCTGTCTCACCGCAGTCTTCTTCACCTTTGCTTTCATCACACCTTGCTCCACCTGCTCCGCCTTCTGCTTTTCAAGCTTCTCCTGTAAAATAAACCAATCAGAATCTGTCAAAAACCTTTCAGATCTTCATGTTTTGACGGTTCAGAGCAGAAATGCAGCTTTCATCTGAGCCTTTTGGGTCAGAACCTCAGCTGTGCTGCAGATGTTCAGGCCGTACAGAGACACATTCACATGGTTCTGACCCAGAGTTCTGGCTGTTCTCATGGGGTGGGGGTCTTTAAAGCTTCACTTGTGATGATGTCATCTTTCTGCTCGTCCCAAAGGCTCTTTTGTTGCTGAGGACCTGAGGCTCCGCCCCCTCTCTGCTCTGATTCGTCAGTCCAGTTGGAGCGGTCTGAGCGAGAGCTCCAGCCACGAGTCTCTGAGCGGTCCGCTGGTGAAGAGCAGCAGCCTGAGCAGCATGAGGCCGTCCTCCGACAGTAAGCTTCATCCTCCTCCTCTTCCTCACTGATGTCACTGGAACTAACCCCGCCCCCTCCCACAGAGACCAAACCCTCCAGGAGGAGTGCTCTTCACCACACCGGCACCAACGGCTGCGCCGCCTCTCAGAAACCTCCTTTGGGGCTGCGGGACAGTTCCACCCCGCCCCCGGCGCCCCCCAGTGGAGCTGTGGTTCCTCGCAGTCAGGTCTGCCTCTCTTCCTTCTACAAAGACTGCGCAGAGACGGACTGCAGCTCCTGCGAGCCGGAGGATGGAGACGACAGGTGGGTGCGCTCAGCTGATAGTCGGCGCCGCTGCCCCCCCCAGCCTGACTGCAACTCTGACCTGCAGACCCCCACCTCCTCCTGAGAGCTCCGCCAGGAGAAAGGCGGTGGATGAAAACTGCAACCACGTGTCCTCGTCCAGCCGGGGGCTGGCAGGAAAGCTGCAGCAACTGCTCACGCCAACCAAAAAAGGGGCGGGGCGACGAGCCACCAGCGTGGATGACCGCCGCCCAGGAGGAGGGAGGGGCGTCGGACGACGGGTGTCGGACCAGAGACAGTCCAGGAAAGCTCAGGTGGCCGAGACGCTGCTGAAGGCCAAGGAGAGACTGGTCAACGCCACGTCAGAGGTAAGGCCCCGCCCTGAGGAGCGATGGAGACGACCTGAAAAGGGAGGCGGGGCAGGAACCTCCTGACCCCCTCAGAGGGCAGGAGCCTCAGACGGGAAGTTGTCACACCCAGTCCCGCCCTCATGCTAAAGCAGATCGGCAGTCTGCTCAGAGCAGTTTTCTCCAGCAGGAAGTTGGTAACCTTTCACTTCCTGTTTCTCTGTTATCTCCCCTCAGAGCTCGTTGTCTGTAGGAAGTGACCTCGACCTGCTGGACACGCCCACTCCGGTGTACCCTCTGCGCAGATCCTGGGACTCCAACCAGGAGGGGGCAGGCATGGAGGTAAAGAGGGGCGTTCTGCTGCTGTTTGGCTCGGTTCTGTCCACCAGTGTTAACGCGGTCTTGGTTCTGCAGGTTCTGATGTCCAGCTGCTCCCTGTGTTGCAGCTGCAACTCTCTGGTCTACGATGAGGAGATCATGGCGGGATGGACGTCCGACGACTCCAACCTCAACTCTTTGTGTCCCTTCTGCTCCACCTCCTTTGTACCCTTTCTGATCGCGGAGATCTGCGACCTCGGACCCGTCAGCAGGTCTGAGCGCCGCCGGGATGACCCAGAAAACATTTGGGGATTTAATGTTCTTAAAATGACAAAAACTCTATTTTAACCGTCATGGTTATGATCCAGCAGTCCCTAGTGGTCATTCAGGGAACTGCATCCAGTTAACTTTATTTAAATAGAAAGTTTCAGATGAGTGGAACCCCAAAAATCATTCAAACAAAAGAACACAGAAATATCTCTTTAAAATGCGTCCCGTCTGCTGCGCCCCCTCCTGGTTGAACACATCTGTAACTCCTCACCACATTTGGGGGTCCTCAGCTGGTTCCTCTTGATGTGGACATTAAGTTCCACCTGGAAGTCAGCTCACCTGAGGAACAGAAAGAAGAAAAAACAATGAAGCGATCCTGAAGAAACATTCAAGTGTCAGAAAGGGAATGACGGTCACATGTTTGCCGTGGGATCAGGGTTAAGATCAGGATTAAGATCAGGATCAGGATTAGGATTAAGATCAGGATCAGGATTAGGGTTAGGATCAGGATTATTGTTAGGATCAGGATTAGGGTTAGGATCAGGATTAGGGTTAGGATCAGGATTAGCGTTAGGATCAGGATTAGCGTTAGGATCAGGGTTAGGATCAGGATTAGGATCAGAGTTAGGATTAGTATCAGGATTAGGATCAGGGTTAAGATCAGGATTAGGGTTAGGATCAGGATTAGCGTTAGGATCAGGGTTAGGATCAGGGTTAGGGTTAGGATCAGGATTAGGATCAGAGTTAGGATTAGTATCAGGATTAGGATCAGGGTTAAGATCAGGATTAGGGTTAGGATCAGGATTAGCGTTAGGATCAGGGTTAGGATCAGGGTTAGGATCAGGGTTAGGGTTAGGATCAGGATTAGGATCAGAGTTAGGATTAGTATCAGGATTAGGATCAGGGTTAAGATCAGAATTAAGATCAGGATTAGGGTTAGGATCAGGATTATTATTAGTATCAGAGTTAGGGTTAGTATCAGGATTAGGGTTAGGATCAGGATTAGCGTTAGGATCAGGATTAGCGTTAGGATCAGGATCAGGGTTAGGATCAGGGTTAGGATCAGGATTAGGATCAGAGTTAGGATTAGTATCAGGATTAGGATCAGAGTTAGGATTAGTATCAGGATTAGGATCAGGGTTAAGATCAGAATTAAGATCAGGATCAGGGTTAAGATCAGGATTAGGGTTAGGATCAGGATTAGCGTTAGGATCAGGGTTAGGATCAGGGTTAGGATCAGGGTTAGGGTTAGGATCAGGATTAGGATCAGGGTTAGGATCAGGATTAGGATCAGAGTTAGGATTAGTATCAGGATTAGGATCAGGGTTAAGATCAGAATTAAGATCAGGATCAGGGTTAGGATCAGGAGCTTTAAACTCCTCTGGAGGTCAAGTGAGTCGTGGTGCTCAGACACAGATCAGCTAAAGTTCTGATGTCTCTTTGCTGACACGAGTCTGGAAGAAAGGTTTAGAGGTTTGACGCCGTCTGACTCAGAACCACAACCAGCTCAACTGACAGGCCCGGTCCATGACCTCCAGCTGTCAGGACCATTGAGGTTTTGGAAAAGATCAGCTGCTAGACTCTACCAGGGTTCCTGTGCATGAGCGGCCGGTCCTGCTGAGCAGGTTCAAACCTAAAGACAGGAAGTAGAATCCGAACACATCGTGTAGCCATAAGAATGGTTGAATCTGATGTGACCACAACAGCAGCAGCTTCATCACTCCTCCTCCTCTTCCTCAGTACCGAGCGCTGCGTCCTGAACCTGGAGGATGAGGTGGAGAGCGCCATGAAGCCCCCGAGTGGCCCCGTGCCCCCCCAGCAGTCCCAGTGTAACGGTCTGAGCGAGGACTCCAGCTCTGAGACCAGCAGGACCACCACGGTAACCCCCATCCCACTCCTGTCACTGACTGACTCCGCCCCTTCCTTCAGAGCGTTTCAATGGGCTCTCCACAGGTCACGGTGGCATACCTGAGCCCCCTGGTTCTGAGGAAGGAGCTGGAGAGCCTCCTGGAGAACGAGGGCGAGGCGGTTCTGGCGCAGCCTCAGTTCCTGGAAAACCACTCCATCATCTTCTGGAACCTGGTGTGGTACTTCCAGAGGCTCAGCCTGCCTGGTAACCTTCTGCAGCTGGTCAGGAGCTCGCCGCTGGTCAGGACGTTCAGCCAGGTCAGCAGCTGCTCATTCTGCAACACTTGGACTTCATGTTTGTGAAAAACCCAAACTCAGCAGGATCTCCTGCTCTAACCCGACATCACCCTGACCCTTGTTCTGGATGCAGGTTCTCTGTTTGTATCACGTGTTGGTAACAGACACAGGATCAACAGGTATTTCATACCCATGAATGTCCTGCAGAGTTTTGATGCTTTTGCCAAAAGGGATTAATGTTTCTGCATGTCAGGAACATGTGTGAATGGTTAGCGTTCATGTCTCCACAGTCTCCAGCATTGCTGTGAGGTCCTCAGCTGTTCACTCTTTATGTGGGGACTGATGAGAACCTCCTCAGGTTGTCTTTCCATTGTCTTGAGAATGTTGAGGAATGTTGTAGAAGGCAGATGGAGGAGCAGTCATCTTCTGTCAAGTCAACCAGCAGTTCTGTCTCCCACTTTTCTTTTAAATACGAGTCAAAGCATTACAGTTCAACAGACACTACTGTGATTTGGAAACCACCTTAGAGGGCAGCTGTTTAAAAGCCCTCGTAAGCATTTCTATCACTTCACTCTCTTGTTTGTTTTTATTTCTTCATTGGTTTGAAACTTTTACACAATGATGCACATTGTGCATGTGTCTGGCGTCCCTTTATGAAGCCCGTTTGGTCCTCGTCTATCAGCTCAGGGAGAAAAAGTTCCAATCTTTTACTGATTGTTGCTGTAAATAGTTTACAATCTGTCCTCATTCCTCCTGACAACGTTTAGGGATTGTTTTACTTCTGCCATGTCCTTTGCTGAGTTTTTAGCCACTTTAGTGTTTGAGATGACGCTGGGCCACTTTCATCATGAAGTCTTTCAAGATTGTCTAGTTTCCCAAACGAATGTGGTTCTATTAGACATCAGGTTAATCCTTACCAGATGAGGTCCGTTAGACTGAAGGATGTTCGTAATTTAAGATTTTGGATGGATTGAAAGAGAGCTAGCGGCCATCATCAGAACCGCAGACGTGGAGGTCCATCTGGACAGGAGAGCAGACCCAGGACAGAGGAAATGGGTTATGAAGCTGACCTGACCCGAGTAAGTTGGTGCTGATCCAAAGTCGTCTTCTGATGTTTCAGTCGGAGAGCTGTGCGGTTAGGATCCGGCTCCTGTGGGACACCCTGACCCCGGACACTGACCAGTGGCCCCCCCTCTACATCCTGTGGAGGATCCACAGTAAGTCCTTCACTCAAACTGGGCTCAGAACGCCAACAGAACCTGCCTGAATGTTCTTTCTCCTTCCAATAGGTGGCGCCCCCATGAGAACCTACAGCTGGAGGAGGCACAACCACCCCTTCACCCTGTCCTTCCTAGAGGAGATGCTGCGCTACGTGGGCATGAACGAGGTGCACAAGGCCGTCACGCTCTTCCTGGAGACGCTCGCCAAGCAAGGCTCTCCCCAGATCCAGAGGTCAGCGTGGAGGTTCAGGTTCTGTCAGCTGTGGTTCAGGTGTTTGTGGAAACGTGATGTTTGTTTGTGTTGACAGGAGTCTGTACAGAGAGCTGCTCTTTCTCACGCTGGCCGCCATGGGCAAAGACCACGTAGGTGAGAGGAACCGCACAGCTTCTGCCAAACAGATCCATGACGTCCAAACAACTGGTGGTCACATCTGTGACCACCAGGGTTATGGTCATGTTATAAAGGCGTCACAAACCAATTTCTATTCCTGCCATCCAATCAGATCCATCTGAGACAGAATCCAAACGACCTAAGCTGTTAAAAATCATTTCCAACGGAGAAAAATCCATCTTGGAAAAACCTGTTAGGACTGAGACATGGTCGGTTTATTTTCCTATAAGATCCATCCCAGAACAACACAGTAAAAGTGATCAACCATCATTCAGTCCAATGTGTGGAAACACTTTGAATGTACAAAGTCATGTGATCATACAGTGTTCTAGAATGTTCTAATAATGTTCCTTTGGATTATTCTGATGTGGAAAAACAACAGTGGAATGAACTTTATCAAACTCTAATGTGAATGGATTTGACATTCATTCTTGTTTACTTGTTTGTTTGTACACATATTTATTTACCCTTGATTATCTTGAAGAAACAAGAATCTGGAAAACTTCACTGTTCAGTAGCAGGAATTTATCTCTGATAATTCAACACTGTTGAAGTTCTGGATGAAGATGTTCTGATCCAATCAGATTGTTCAGAACAAAACACTGACTATGAATCAGATCAGCAAACACAAATATTGAATTGAATCAAATCGTGGCTAAAATGAATCGCTGCACATCTGTAATGTTAGCTTGACATGAAAATAATCTAAAACTCTGCATGTGTAAAATAAATCCTAATTTAATGGACAAGTTTGTGACTCCGCCCCCAAAAACACTGTACTGCAGTCCTGGTATCAGGCCATTATAAGGGCGCCATCCAGTGTCAAAGATTGGCCCTACAACAATTTGTTCTGCTTTTTATGAAGACAATGTCCATCCGACTTTTGTCATCATAAGTCCCGCCCACAAACACTGCAGTGTAGCCACGGCCATCCATAACCAGAGTGGTTCCGATTTTCTAGGTCATACGCGCATAGAAGTATGGTCATGTGATCAAGTGATCATGTGACCTCAAGGTCTACTGAGACGTCCACAGTTGGAGCACGCTCAGTACAGCTGAGCTATCTTTAAAAAATAGGTCATGCAGTAGCAAATAAGGTCCTCTCGGGTAAACCCACCACCTGAGTGTCTGTTATGGTTCAGGGGCCGGACTTACCAGCTTTCCTGTGTTGCCATGGTAACAGCCACCTGACGCTTAACCAATTTAGAACTTTTTTATGAGGAAGGTTGACTTAACTGCTCGTGATGTGGACATACATGCAGGGAGGGGGCGTGGCCTCTGTTCTGACCATCCCTCTTTCACCTCTCGCAGCGGCCTTTGATAAGAAGTACAAGGCGGCGTGCTCGCGGCTCACCGGTTGCATGAGTCAGGACGAGCTCCAGAAGAAGCGGGCTCTGCCCCCGAGCACCAAAGCAATCGACTGCCGGCGCAGCTTCCACCCAACCCTGGAGTGCTGAGGGGCCTTTGCCCCCCCCCCTGTTCTCTCTCACAGGAGCTGAGCAGCAGAAGATCCGGAGCTGCTGCTTCAGGGTCTCTGCTGCCCCGCAGTGTGACTGGGGGGTCCTGGTCTCCATCGGTTTTGAACCAGACCAGCTGCTGTGGGCGTCAGAGACAGACCCTGAACTGGACCATCATTCTTCTTTAAACCTGTGGACAGTTTCAGGTCCTGATGCTTCAGCTGAACGGAACAGTCAGACATGAGAGAGCTTGTAAGCGCTGAAGGAACACCAGCTGAGGACCAGCAGGTGTGTCACTTCTCTGAAGGCCATCGCCTCCTCACCTGCCTGCAGCCTGAAGACGCCGAAGCTCAGAGACTGCAGCAACAGGACGCTCTGTCTTCTGCAGGCCAGACCAGGTCTCCTGGCAGCTTCCTATGAAGGCGGAGCTGAGGTGGAACCTCCATTATGGGCGGAGTCGTCGGACTGATCTGCTTCCCTGTAAATATTTCTTTGTCCAGCAGATGCTGAGAGATGTTTGTCTCTTCTAACCTCCTCAGAGAAGATCTGCACAAAGTCCCACCCGGACAGAAAGACTGAAGATGACGCAGCGACATCACTTCCTGTTTATTTACAGCTTCCACTTTTATGATACATTTTATTTATTGATGTTATTTCTGAACCAGGAATATCTCAGAACGCCACTGGGCATGCTCAGTTCCTCTAACTCCCTCTACACTTGTGTGTTCTTTTGATCACTCCTTTTGTCTAACTCCTCCTCATGGGTTATGACTCCTCCTCCTCTCATGTTGGTTCTGAAGCTGGACCGGCTGACAGGTCTGACCAGAACAGAACCCTGAGTTTGCTGTTATTTATATCTGGCTGTGATTTCGGGTGTAAACGTTTGTTTTTTTTAAAAAAAAAAAAGCAGAAATAAACAACGGTCCTGAAACGGAAGTCTGGATCTGCTCATCCTGCCACATCTGAAAGAAGCATCCAGAACCGGGGCAGGCAGTGGTCCAGTTCATGAGCATTCAGGGTTTCATAAAGTGATTGATGCTCCTGTGATGAGTTCATGCTCTGTTCTATAGAGTGGGAAATCCCAGTTTTTTCTTCCAGGTTCAGACTGATCTGTTTATCGAGCTTTCTCAGTGCGCGTGCACAGTTACGGGAGGCAGGCGTGTTCCGGTGCCGACCCATCACTGGTTCTACTGATTTGGGTTACTGAAGCTCGTGATGCTCGGCACAAAGTGAACACGACACGGTATACAACTCGGTTCTGCTCGGGTTTTCTCGGCTGTTTCCGACAACAAGCGTCGAGTGTCATGCAAACGCGCGCGCTCAGCTTCTTACCGAACCTGGACCTCCGGAACTAGATGGATTGGACAGGTGAACTCACTCTGCGCAGGTGTTCACGGCGTGCGCAGCACGGTGAAACCCTATTAATGACGTCAGCTCCGGTACAGGTTGTAGCTGAGTCACTGTCGCTTCGCTTTAAAAAAAAGTCGGTGGTTTTAGTTGTCTTTCTGCGCATGCGCGGCGTGTTCACGGGGTGAATCAGCGTCCGTGAGACTCTTTCGACGACAGTGAACCGGGAGACGGGTCCCGTTCCGGTTCGGTTCCGCAGCGTTTGTCTCCACAGAGCTCCGCGGCGCTGTCCGCTCCACGTGGTGCTGAAACCGCGGGAGCGCGCGTGTGGCGGCGGGTCTAAACCGGAAGTTTGTCTGCTGTTCGTTTCAAGCCATGCGGAGGGGAAGCCCGGTTCTGCTGCTGTACTGCTTCACAGGTAAGCTCCGCCCTAAAATCACACCGGAAGCTGTATTGTTCCAGATTGTTATGATCACATTGGACCAGGTTCCTGGGTTCTAGAGCAGCTTGAGTCACAGATTTGAAATAGAACCTTCAGAACCGTCATTGGTAACCAGATCAGAATAGTCCAGTATCATCCAGACCAGAAGATCTTGGATTATCTTTTGAGTTTTCTAAGTCCAAACATTTGGTTCCGTGTTGTGTTCTGCGGTTAGAATTTCATTTCCATGTAAACAGATGTTTACGTTGGAGGAAAACCATGACGTCATAAAGCAGAAAGCACCGCGTTGATCCTGTTTTTTAAATTCAGTAAATCTGCAGGAGGATCAGATTTGATCCAATCCTCACAATAAATCAGAGATCTTGTTTTTTTATATGACTTCTTTTAGTAAAGCATTCCCGTAAACACTGCAGATGTGTGGCGTCTGATAAACCCTAAGGGCAGAGGCTTGGTTCTGATGAAGTTCTGCCTCTGGGGGGGCTCCGTGCCTCTGTGTCTTGACTCTCTCAGGTCAGGCGCTCCTCGCTTAAGCTGTGTCGTTTTAGATTCATTCACTTTGAAGAAGCCAGCCTGGAGTTTATTCATTTAATCCTGGAAATGATCACAGGGATGACTGATGGGCTGAAATCTGGATTAAAATAATTGAAATTCAGATTTTCCACCAATAATTAAGTTTTAAATATTTTTATCATCAGTTATAACTTCATTTGACACATTTGGACAAGATTTTAGTCATTGTAAATATTCCACTTCCATATCCCTCTGAGAGATCACTGTTTGTACTTTGTATCAAGAGTACTTTGAATTGGGTTATTAACGTAACAGTTAAACCAGGGCCCTCCACCCTTTAATGCTAAGATAACCACTTGGTCCAGTTTCTTACAGACTAAACCGAGCGAGAGCCACACAATCTGACTACAACAAGAAAACACTGGAGGGATGAAAAAGAACGGTTCCCAGTCAGTGGCGATCTCGATTCCCATCGTTTGTGTTAGTGAATCGTTCAAAAGAGTGGTCGTTCACAAACGTCACATCTCTAGAACACTGACAACTGTGATGTAGGAACCATTAAATGAGGTGTGTCTGTCACCACAAAGCAATCTCCCCTTATCCCTAAAAGCTGTGAAGGGAAACCAACTGTGTGTTTGATTTTTCCCAAAACTTACTGTGAGGAGTGTAGTTTATTGTGAAGGAACTTGTATGTCCTGGTGTGAAAAGTAAAAGACGTTCAGCTTGTTAGATATAAAAACACTGTTGTAGTTCCACTGTTTTAAATATGTTAAACTACAATTATTAAATGAATGTTTTCATAAAAACATTTATTTTCCTGAACGATGAAGGTGGACTGCAGTTCTCGCTGGGTTCTGGTCTGTAAGAAACTGGACCAAATGGTTGCTTAGCACTAAAGGACGCAGAGTCCTGGCCCATCCTCCCCAGACTGCTGTGATGGAAAACCTTCATGTTATCGTGATTTTCAAACCACAGAAACGTGTCTGACTGGTTTTCATGAAGGTCAAAGTTTCAGATGACGAAGAGGATCTTCTGCTGGTGTTCTTGCAGCTGCAGTAGCATCTCAGTGCCAGCAGGGGGCGACGTTCTCAGAGGCGGTGGTGTTTCCAGTGGTGGAGACCAGCGGGATCATGCGAGTTCCCAGCGTGGCGTCCCTGCAGCAGTGTGTGGGGGCGGGCTGTGACCTCCGCGGCTACGATCTGGCCTGGCTCTTCGAAGGCCGCTGCTATGTCCTCAGCTGCCAACAGAGGAAGAACTGCTGGCCCCAGGAGAGGCCGGGGGCCAACTCAGTGCTGGCCTTCCTCAGGAGGGGGCCCTCTCCATCTCTGGGAAGAGGATTTCCATACAGCAGCCGGCGGATGCCCCTCATTCCATCCTCTGAGGATGGGGGGCAGCTGGAGGATTTGGAAGACCTCCCCCTCTTTAACGGGCCCCGGGCGTCCCTCTTGGACCCCAGGGTGCTGGATGTGGAGTACTCTGAGGAGAGCCAAGAGGAACAGGACAGAATGGGTCCAGAAATGAGCCCCCTCCCCTCTAGTGACGGATTTAACCAATCAGAGATGGAGTTTGAGTCTGATAGCCACCAAACACAAACCAGAGTGGCCCGGACCGGATCTCAGGACAGAACCGGAACCGAGCCATCAGACATTCGGGTGAGTCTGGCAGGTCTACTCTCTGGGTTGACAAGACGCTTTTGAGAGCAGAAGAATGTCATCCAGTTGGGTTCTACTGGTACCAAGTGGATCCCTGAACGTTCAGTTTGGTTTTAATGTTCTGTCCTGACCTCTCCTGACCTCTTCTGTCCTGATCTCTCCTGACCTCTTCTGTCCTGATCTCTCCTGACCTCTTCTGTCCTGATCTCTCCTGTCCTGATCTCTCCTGCCTGACCTCTCCTGTCCTGATCTCTCCTTTCCTGACCTCTCCTGTCCTTTCCTCTCCTGACCTGATCTCTCCTGTTGAAGCCGTTCTCTCTTATCCACAAACGCGTCTGAGCTTTACGAATACAGCAGCTTCATGGATGTCTCTGATCACCATAGAAACGGCAGAAAGGTCTCAGCTTCTTCTCTCCTATCAGACAGAACCTGACAGTAGAACCACACCTGCAGAACCTGTGACTGACTCCACCCACCACCCAAGTGCCTCTGCACCCCACCCCCCCATCCATCGTGGGTCCATCAGCACAGAGCAGCCAGGTACGTCCCAGAACCCAAGCTGTCAGAACCGCTGGCCCAAAGCAGCTCTTCTCCATTCCCACTGTCCTCCTTGTCCTGGCAGGTCCACCACCAACCGGGTCTGTGGGAAGTCTGGTAGAACCACCTCTCACCAGTAGCACTGCTGGTGCCGTCTCTGCTGACTCACTGGAGCCAACAGCAGGTCCTCATCTCCATAGAAACCAGACCTGCATGTGTCAGGGGTTGGAGTTTATTCTGCATCTTCTGATCTCAGAACCGGTTCTACACCTGCAGCCATGTCATGTCTGCTCCTCACACAGGTGCCGCTACACTGCTCCTGGCTCCGCCCACCCACATTCAGAATATCACTCCTGTCCCCGCCCCCTCCTTTCCAGCTGACTGTCCTGAAACTTCGGCTCCGCCCCCTTCTGCAGGTAAGCCATCGATGAGCCATCGGACATTAGTTCTGCTCACAGAATTCTTTCATAGAAGTGGCTCTGATCCAAACAGAACCAAGCTACCTTCACTGACTGCAGGCAGAATTCTGGAACAAATCAGTCTGGTCCAAACCGGTTTGGACCGTGGTTTGGCTGATTTGAAGCTAGATCAGTGAGGTTCTGAGCTCAGCTTACTGGTTCTGATGACTTGGAGTTCTGTTTCTGTTCAGCCTCATCCCGCTCAGAGGGATCGTACCGCGGCCCATTGGCAGTAGTGGGTCCAGACCGGAGGCTGGTTCTACCCCTGAGCAGTGTGTTGCTCGATGGCAGCGGCAGCACCGGCGGCCGAGGCGTCAGCAGCTTCCGCTGGGAGGCGGTCAGGTGGGTTCTGTGGGTTAGATGTGCGGATGAAGGTGGGCTCTTCATCGTCTCCGTCTCTACAGCGGTCCTCCGGGGTTTCTGCTGCAGAACGCGGACCGGGCCATCGCCATGGTGACCGGTGTCCAGGCAGGGCGCTACATCTTCAGGCTGACCGTGTGTGACCAGGAGGGGGCAACAGACAGCGCCTCACTCACAGTCAGGGTTCAGGAAGGTGAGGGGGGGTCGGACATGAACCTCATCGTGTGGTTCTGATCCAACTGTCGTCCATCCATCCTCCAGCCTCCAGTCCTCCTCCGGTGGCCCACGCCAGCGGAAGCCACACCCTTACGCTGCCCAACAACTCCCTGGTCCTCAGAGGGTCCGTGAGCGACGAAGACCAGAGCCGGGTCCACTTCCTGTGGACCAGAGACCCCCAGAGTCCTGCGGCAGGGGTGAGTGCAGCAGTGCCGAACATGATGGATCTGGGTCAGAACCAGAACCCAGAGGAGCAGAGAGATTGATGTCCAGTCGGGATGGAACCTTCTGGTTCTTTAAGCCTCATTCATGAGGAACGGCTGAAGTTCCGTTCCGTTCCGGACCCAACTTCGGTTCCGACCCGTCACAGCCTCTGCTGTGCTGCAGGTGGTCCTCTTCGGCTCTCGGACTCAGCCGTCGCTCTTCTTGGCCGACCTGGTGGAAGGAACTTACCTGTTCCAGCTGAAGGTGACCGACGCCCAGGGCCGCTCCAGTGTCGCCACGGCAACCGTGGAGGTCCAGCCAGGTGGGCTGTTTTAAAGGAAATGTCTGCACAAAACCGGTCCGTAGAGATGTGTGTGATGGTGGGGGAAGAGTTTTTCAAAGAACAATAAAGTCTATTTATCTCTGGAACGTCACAGAACCTGAACACGACCTCAGGTGACCTCTATGCTTCTCTGTAGAGCCAGCAGGGGGCGAGCAGGTGGAGCTAGAGATGCTGGTACCTGTGTCTCAGGTCAGCGTTCTTCAGCTGGACACCGTGGTCCAGCAGCTCGCCGCTCTCATCCACGTCCTGAACAGCGATGTGCACGTGCGTGCGCTGGAGGGCCGCTCGCAGCTCAGGTAGGCCTGGCATTGATCTCCTGACGGTCCCGTGGCTGCTCCAACTGACCTTCACGTCTGTCGGTGCAGCACTGTGCTCCGCTTCAGTGTGGGCGGCCCTTCAGGACCTATCCCCGCTCCCCGTCTGGTCGCTCTGCTGAGGACGCACCTCCTTCGGGAGCGGAGCGGCTATCTGCTGTTCAGAGCGCTGCGGGTCGACGCCGTGGGTGAGTTTTGACTCTGAAACAGGAAGAAGGGGGTCTGCATCTTCAGCTCTTCCTTCTCTGTTCAGCGTGTTCTCTCGTCTGTTCGGGGCGGGGCCAGTGTGATCCAATCACCAAGCAGTGTGCCTGCGATCCCTTCTGGACAGAGAACCTGGTTCGGCGTTACGTTGGCGACGGAGAGAGCAACTGTGGTAAGACTGACGTCTATATGTGGCTGCAGCAGAAGTCTCCTGCATCTTCATTATCGGGCTCCTCCTCAGAGTGGAGGGTCCTGTACGTCGTCTTGACCAGCTTCATCCTCATGATCTTCATCCTTACTCTGGGCTGGACCTTCATGTGCTCCACAAGGTGAGTCTGACCGACCCAACCAGACACCAGCGTTCTGAACATGACCAGCCCTGTCCCACTGCAGGAGGCGGAGCCAAGCCAGAAAAAGAGCCAAGTACGCCATTCTGAACGACATGGATGAGCAGGAGCGACTTGAGCTCCAGCCTCGGTTCAGTGAGTCTGCCAGTCTTCCGTTTGAACGATGACATCACAGCAGCTGATGCAGAGCGCCATCTTTTGGTCTGCAGGTGTCAAACACCGCAGCACGGAGCACAACTCCAGCCTCATGATGTCCGAGTCGGAGCTGGACAGCGACCAGGACGCTGTTTCCAGTGGGGGGGGGCGGCTCCGCAGCAGGAACCGCACCTCCGCCTGCAGCCGGGAGGCCTTCGGGTGACCGGACAGCCATCTGCTTCCTGAGATCCACATTCCTCCTTCTGGAAGCTGTTGCACTGATGCAGACCACAGGGGGCGCTGCAGGCAGCTGCTGTCAGAGGAACAAGGTTTTGACACAAAGGTGAGAAGATGAGCCGCTGAAAGCTTCTGAGACGATTAGTGTTTTATTCAAGCATGAACAGATCCAAACTTTGACAGCAGTTTGGAGGAACATTAGAAGGGTCAACACACTCTGCCTCCACGACAACAGAAGATCTACAGGACCCACCATTCTGGACAGACTCTAAGGCTCCTTTACATTGCAGTAGACGCGACATTAAAACATGTTTGAAAATGTTTGCTCTTCCTCTTTATTCGGTTCTGATCTGCTCCAGAACCATCTGGTTGTTTAGAGTCTCCACAGACAGTACTGACAGACCGTCCAGAAGGCGGCTTCTGCTCGGCCACAAACCCACCTGTCATTTATTGGTGGATGGTAAACCAACGACAAGGGAGCATACTGCCCCCTGCTGCAGTGGAGGAACCATCTGTGGCCCAGATCATAACAGACGACGTGAGGACAGAACCGTGTACAGGTCGGTATGATGCTGGAGACGAACACATGATCAGAACATCTATGTTATTGAATTACTGCGGTGTGGACCCTCAGTTTGGACCAGGACCAGTACTCTGATGATCACAGGGATCTGGACCTGAGCAGCACTTAGGAGACCCCCTCCTGGATTTGGGGGCATCAGGGTTGCAGTCCTCCAAAGCACATGTACTTCACCTGCAGGTACTCGTCCACACCGTACTTGGAGCCTTCACGACCCAACCCGGACTGTTTTACCCCGCCGAAGGGGGCCTCGGTGGCAGACACCAGCCCCTCGTTCACGCCAACTATCCCCACCTCCAACGCCTCTGCCACCCTCCAGATCTGACTCACATCCTGTGAGTAGAAGTAACCTGTGAGCAGAAACCCCAGCATTATTCAGAACCTTCAGGTCCCATACCGGTTCTAGACACTTTCCAGATGCAGCGGTGGGGGTAGAGAGACTGACCTGCTAGCCCCACATTTGCAGAATTAGCTACGGCCACTGCCTCCTCCTCAGTATCGAACCTGCAATGAGAAAACCTCTTATTCTCTCCTCAGGGTTCTCCGCTGTGAACGTTGGGGATGTAGCAGATGGGTGCAGACGTTTCACCACAGCTCTGCTGTTTCCATTTAGAACAAACCACCAGGTTTTCAAAAATGTTCTAAAAACGTAAAAGATCTACAAAGAAAAGTCATCTTTTAAGTGGAAATGTCAATCAAATCTTTATATGAATGTTATGTTTTTCAACTTTGAACATAAAAACATTTGGAATAAAACTCGAAACCTCAGCAGTTACTCCAGCTAATCCAGCAGCTGAGATATGTTTGTTTACAGCTGGATGGTGTGTTTGAGGAACCAATTTTTGGGATCTCAGACCTGTTTTCAATTCTATTCGATTTTATTTATATAGCCAAATATTAAAACAACGTTTTATCAACGAGCTTCAGTTTTCTGCTGTTTACATGGTCAGAACATGGTCGGAACGTGTCGGAACATTATTAGAACATGGTCAGAACATGGTTAAAAGCAGTCAGAACATAGTCAGACTATGTAAGAACATTATTAGAATATGGTCAAAACATTTTAGAAGATGGTCAGAACATGGTCAGAACGTCTTGGATGGTTAGAATGTGGTCAAAACATGGTTGGAACATGTAAGAATGGTGAGAACATCTTAGAAGATGGTCAGAACATGGTCAGAATGTGGTCAGAACATGGTTAGAACGTGGTCAGAATATGGTCAGAACATTGTTAGAACGTCTTAGATGGTTGGAATGTGGTCAGAATATGGTCAGAATGTGGTTAAGAATTTTGTCAGAATGTCTTAGATGGTTAGAATATGGTCAGAATGTGGTCAAAACATGGTTAGAACGTGGTCAGAACATTGTTAGAACGTCTTAGATGGTTGGAAAAGTAGTCAGAATATGGTTAGAATGTGGTTAAGAATTTTGTCAGAATGTCTTAGATGGTTAGAATATGGTCAGAATGTGGTCAGAACATTGTTAGAACGTGGTCAGAACATGGTCAGAACGTCTTGGATGGTTAGAATGTGGTCAAAACATGGTTGGAACATGTAAGAATGGTGAAAACATCTTAGAAGATGGTCAACGTCATTAGAACGTGGTCAGAACATGGTCAGAATGTGGTCAGAACATTGTCAGAACGTCTTAGATGGTTGGAATGTGGTCAGAATATGGTTAGAATGTGGTTAAGAATTTTGTCAGAATGTCTTAGATGGTTAGAACATGGTCAGAATGTGGTCAGAACATTGTTAGAACGTGGTCAGAACATGGTCAGAACGTCT
Source organism: Oryzias woworae (assembly GCA_016861445.1). Lineage (NCBI taxonomy): Eukaryota > Metazoa > Chordata > Actinopteri > Beloniformes > Adrianichthyidae > Oryzias > Oryzias woworae. Next base: position 567,281 of record BOLG01000754.1, read on the forward strand.
TGGATGGTTAGAATGTGGTCAAAACATGGTTGGAACATATAAGAATGGTGAGAACATCTTAGAAGATGGTCAGAACATGGTCAGAATGTGGTCAGAACATGGTTGGAACATGTAAGAATGGTGAGAAAATCTTAGAAGATGGTCAGAACATGGTCAGAACATGGTTAGAACGTGGTCAGAACATGGTCAGAATGTGGTCAGAACATGGTTAGAACGTCTTAGATGGTCAGAATGTGGTCAGAACATGTTTAGAATGTGGTCAGAACATGGTTGGAACATGTAAGAATGGTGAGAACATCCGAATTTTGTCAGAATGTCTTAGATGGTTAGAACATGGTCAGAATGTGGTCAAAACATGGTTAGAACGTAGTCAGAACATTGTTAGAACGTGGTCAGGACATTGTTAGAACGTGGTCAGAACATGGTTAGAACGTGGTCAGAACATGGTTAGAACGTGGTCAGAACATGGTCAGAACTAGGTCAGAACATTGTTAGAACGTGGTCAGAACATGGTTAGAACGTCTTAGATGGTTAGAATGTGGTCAGAACATGGTTAGAACGTCTTGGATGGTTAGAATGTAGTCAAAACATGGTTGGAACTAGGTCAGAACATGGTTAGAACGTGTTCAGAACATGGTTAGAATGTGGTTAAGAATTTTGTCAGAATGTCTTAGATGGTCAGAACATGGTCAGAACGTGGTCAAAACATGGTTAGAATGTGGTCAGAGCATTGTTAGAACGTGGTCAGAACATGGTCAGAACGTGGTCAGAACATGGATAGAACGTCTTAGATGGTTAGAATGTGGTCAAAACGTGGTCAGAACATGGTTAGAACGTCTTGGATGGTTAGAATGTAGTCAAAACATGGTTGGAACTAGGTCAGAACATGGTTAGAACGTGTTCAGAACATGGTTAGAATGTGGTTAAGAATTTTGTCAGAACGTCTTAGATGGTCAGAATGTGGTCAGAATGTGGTCAGGACATTGTTAGAAAGTCTTAGATGGTTAGAACATGGTCAAAACGTGGTCAGAACATGGTTAGAACGTCTTGGATGGTTAGAATGTAGTCAAAACATGGTTGAAACTAGGTCAGAACATGGATAGAACGTCTTAGATGGTTAGAATGTGGTCAAAACGTGGTCAGAACATGGTTAGAACGTCTTGGATGGTTAGAATGTAGTCAAAACATGGTTGGAACTAGGTCAGAACATGGTTAGAACGTGTTCAGAACATGGTTAGAATGTGGTTAAGAATTTTGTCAGAATGTCTTAGATGGCCAGAACATGGTCAGAACGTGGTCAAAACATGGTTAGAATGTGGTCAGAACATTGTTAGAACGTGGTCAGAACATGGTCAGAACGTGGTCAGAACATGGATAGAACGTCTTAGATGGTTAGAATGTGGTCAAAACGTGGTCAGAACATGGTTAGAACGTCTTGGATGGTTAGAATGTAGTCAAAACATGGTTGGAACTAGGTCAGAACATGGTTAGAACGTGTTCAGAACATGGTTAGAATGTGGTTAAGAATTTTGTCAGAACGTCTTAGATGGTCAGAATGTGGTCAGAATGTGGTCAGGACATTGTTAGAAAGTCTTAGATGGTTAGAACATGGTCAAAACGTGGTCAGAACATGGTTAGAAACGTCTTGGATGGTTAGAATGTAGTCAAAACATGGTTGAAACTAGGTCAGAACATGGATAGAACGTCTTAGATGGTTAGAATGTGGTCAAAACGTGGTCAGAACATGGTTAGAAACGTCTTGGATGGTTAGAATGTAGTCAAAACATGGTTGGAACTAGGTCAGAACATGGTCAGAACGTGGTCAGAACATGGTTAGAATGTGGTTAAGAATTTTGTCAGAATGTCTTAGATGGTCAGAACATGGTCAGAACGTGGTCAAAACATGGTTAGAACGACTTAGATGGTTAGAATGTGGTCAAAACGTGGTCAGAACATGGTTAGAACGTCTTGGATGGTTAGAATGTGGTCAAAACATGGTTGGAACTAGGTCAGAACATGGTTAGAACGTGGTCAGAATGTGGTCAGAACATGGTCAGAACATGGTTAGAACGTCTGAGATGGTTAGAATGTGGTCAAAACATGGTTGGAACATGGTTAGAACGTGGTCAGAATGTGGTCAGAACATTGTTAGAATGTGGTCAGAACATGGTCAGAACATGGTTAGAACGTTTTGGATGGTTAGAATGTGGTCAAACCATGGTTGGAACGTGGTCAGAACATGGTTAGAATGTGGTCAGAACATGGTTAGAATGTGGTCAGAAGATGTTCAGAACTAGGTCAGAACATGGTTAGAACGTCTGAGATGGTCAGAACATGGTTAGAACGTCTTAGATGGTCAGAACTAGGTTAGAACGTCTTAGATGGTTAGAACGTGGTTGTCCTTCTCATGGTTCCCTGAGGTGTTTGGAAGAAGTTTGAGAGTTTTGTGAGGGCAGGTGTGGGCCAACCTGATGACAGGAACCAGGGGTCCAAAAGTCTCCTCCCTGGTGCACAGCATCTCCGTGGAGACGTCGGCCAGCAGAGTGGGCTCCATGAAGGACCCCTCCAGGCGCTTCCCGCCTCTCAGCACTTTGGCACCGCGGGACACGGCGTCGGATATTTGATGGAGCACCTGCAGACGAGGAGCGTCAGAGACTGCAGTGTAGACTATCATTTGGTCGACCTTTTCTGATGACCTTCTCTGCTGCCCTGGCCGTGATGAGCGGCCCCTGCGTGGTGTCCGGCTCTGAACCGTGACCCAGGCGGAGCTCGGCGTCCATGGCACGGCCCAGCTTGTCCAGGAAGAGCTCGTAGATCCCAGACTGCACCAGGAAGCGGTTGGAGCAGACGCATGTCTGCAGAAATGGTCATGTGATTCATCAAAAATCCTCAGTGACCCTGTGAGGTCAACTCCTGTTTAGTGGTCACACACCAGAGCCTCTCCCTCACCTGGCCAGAGTTCCTGAACTTGGAGGCCATTGCTCCGCCCACTGCTCTGTCAACATCAGCGCTGTCAAAGACGATGAAGGGGGCGTGGCCACCAAGCTCCATAGAAACCCTCTTGACTGTATCAGCCGCCATTTTCAGCAGCAGCTGAGGAGCAAACAGAACCTCCTGAAACCTCATCTGCTGGGGCAGCAGGGGGCAGCAGGGGGCGCCGCAGCCTCACCTTCCCTGTAGTCGTGGACCCGGTGAAAGAGATCTTTGCCACCAGGGGGTCGGTGCAGAGGACCTGCCCCACGGCAGGGGTCTTCTCTCTGGAGCAGGGAACCACGTTGAAGACGCCAGCGGGGATCCCTGCCTTCTCTGCCAGCTGCACACAGGAAGTAACATCACTACAAGGTCCTCTGCAGCTTCCTGGACTCTAAAGCCAAACCGACCAACTGACCTCTGCCAGGGCCAGTGCAGACAGTGGTGTGTCCTCGGCCGGTTTGACCACCACCGTGCAGCCAGCTGCCAGGGCCGCGCCCACCTTCCGGGTGATCATGGCGCTGGGGAAGTTCCACTGCCGAGCAAATGAAGCAAAGCTTTTAATGTGAAAGTCTTCGCTCCTCAGTCAGTTCCTGAGTTTATGGCATGTTTATGAATATCTTTATTCTTTGTTGTCCTTCTGCTACTCCCTAATGGGGGCGCCACATCAAATCATCTTCCTCTGTCTAACCTTCTCCTCCCTCGTGTCCTCCTCCACCTCAAACCTCCTCTTTGGTCTTCCTCCTTGTTCCTATCGCTCAAACCTCAGCATTCTTTCACCAGCATCTGTTCCTATTCTCAAACCACCTCCACCTGCTTCCAGCACATCTACCATGATCTGTCCCTCTGATCTGTCCATCCATCCTGGTCCCTCCCAAAGAGAAGCTCAGCATCTTCATGTCTGCAGCCTCCAGCTCTGCTTCCTGTCTCTGAACCAACATCAGGTTTCAGTTTGGAGGATTTCTCTCAGAGGAAACATGAAAAACATGGAGATCTAGAAAACCCCGTTTGGAATGCTTCATGTCAAAGATCTCTCTGTGTCTGGATGAAGGGTTATGTCTTTGTAGAAATGTACGAATTCCTCACCGGTGTGATGATGGAGGCCACGCCCACTGGCTGTTTCAGGAGGAGGAGCTTCCTGTCGGTGGCTGAAGCTGGAACAATGTCACCATAAATGCGGCGCGCCTCCTCAGAAAACCACTCCAAGAAAGATGCAGAGTATGCCACCTCTCCAAGAGACTCCCTCATGGGCTTACCCTGCAACACACAGTAGTTTCAAACAAATACAGCCTTCCTACCCTCAGGGCTGTAAACATATTTTTATACTAATGACTTTAGAGCATTCTGGGTACTGTAGTCAGGAGTCTAAGAGTACTTTATGTGTTACGACTGAAAAAATGTCTTTGTCAATAAAGTTTTATTATCTGTGTGTGCTCTCTGCAAAGGCGGATTCTTGCTGATAAAAGGTGAAGAACACAGTTTTCTAGAAAAGCTTCCCATCAACCCCTATGACCAATCACCAGCCGCTTGACCCCCCCTAGGCATTCTGGGTAGTGTAGTCATGTGAGAGTGTTGTGGTGAAAGCTTTGGTAGTGACACTCACGCTTTCAAAGGTGATCAGCTTGGCGAGGTCCTCTTTGTGCTGCGTCAGCAGGTCGAACCACCTCCTCAGCAGAACGCTCCTCTCCTGCAGAGCCAATCAGAGCCTGTGCTGGCATCGTTTGAGCTTCACCTCCATGTGAAACAGTTCAGGAGAAATGGTCTATAATTTCAGTATGGCAGCCCCAAAAGGTCAAAGCCACTCCGGGCGCCTGCAGAGTTTGAAAAGTCGAACGCTCTGATTCAGGAACGAGAGGAGATACTGAGCGTCGCTGATTTAGAAGAACCTTCCTGTCAGTTGATGGTTTCTACTGCGTAGAATAAGTTACACATGAGGATCGGAGTCAAAACTTCAGTCAGAAAACGGTTTCAAAGAAAGTTTTCATCATTTCAACATTTAAATCAACTGCAGCAGAACTCAATTTTTTTCAGGTTGAACATTTCTGAACTGAAATCTCCTATTTCCAAAACATTCCCTGGAGACTGGAGATGGCAGAGAAGCGGCAGTGGAGCGCTTGAAGATGCTGCAAGACCCAGTCTGGACCGGATCCGAACAGAACCCTCCCTTCAGGACGGCTGAGCCCTGCTGATGAGGGAACTAATTGGTTTTCATTTTCTGCCCGTTTCTGCTGCTGCTTAGGTTCCAGATGACCCAGATTTTGATTTTAAAAGCAGATGCTTTTATTTTCTTAATGCTCTTAAAGATTACCGGAAGTTCTCTGCGCGCGGCTAAAACCTTTTTTGTTTCCGTTCTGATAAAAAAGCATTATCTATGGTTTCACTGAGATCACGTAATCGGACTGAACTCAGCTGTCCATACCTGGATGAACGAGAACCTTCACCGAAGTTTACGGAAACAACCGATGAGAGCCGAAACAAAAAGGACCGCTAGAAATGTGACGTCATCTCATAACAACAGCGATTCCTGGTCAAGCCGAATTTACGTGCTTTTCCTCTTCGAGCACGCGCTTCATGTTCCGGATCACTTATGTTAATCGAACGTGGCGCGTGCATGGCTCCGCCTACCTTTGCCGTGACCCGTTTCCAGGTGTGAAACGCCGTGTACGCGGCGCGCACGGCCCGCTTGGCCTCGTCGGGGCCGCAGTCAGACACCCGAGCCAGCTCGTGCCCGGTGGCCGGGTCCAAGACCGGGAAGGCGGCGGCCGCGGAAACCCACTGGCCGTCCACGTACGCGTGCGTGCGCAGCAGCGGCGCGGCCACGTTCAGGCTGTAGAGCCGCTGCATGGCGGCGGACACGCGGCCGCTCTTTTGCAGGCTGAGCGCTGACATCCCGTCTGCCTCGGAACCGAAACCCGGAAACCACGTGACCCAACAAGAAAAACACCGCGCGTTTGAGCGCCCGCCTTTGTATGGCAAGTCAAATAGCTCAAAAGGGTTCAGAACATAGAGTCGCGCGTTTATCAGCGGCGTGACGCAGTAACGTCAAAGTTCAAAGTCAGTTTTTTTTGTGACAGGAATAAACAAGATGAAGCAGCGAACGACCCAGAAATATGAAATAAGCCAAATAAATGCATTTTAGAAGAATAATAAGACTCTTTGAAATTCTTTCACATAGTCTTCACAAATCTAGGCGATTTCCTGGATTCTTCACGTTCTGTCTCAGACAGTTGAAATGTTTCTATAATAAAAGTTACAGAAGTGAAAGAACTTGAACATTTGGAAGATGATTGAATACTTTTCCATTCCACTGGAACTAACTTGTCCTGATTTCAGTCCCAGCCGGCCACTTACCTGCAGAGTTCAGTCCAGGCGAGACGCCTCCCTCCGCTGTCTCTACGCTGACCTCTCAGCAGTAACCTTTACCAGATCACGGTCAGACATGGTCCCAGCTGAAGCTTTATTTCTGTCAGGATGATGGTCTCATCCTTCTTTCCTTTGTCCCTTATTCTTCTTCACTCCTTCAAAATGCAGGATCAGCTCTGACCTTGAACCACATTGTGATGGATGTAGATCATCAGGCCACATCAGGAGATGCTGGACCCAGTTCTCCTCCAGTCAGACATTTTTCTGCACAGCTTCATGCTGCTGATCAATCAAACGTGAAGAAAACTTTCAAGCGTTTCTGCAGAAATCTGCTTTGATCGGTACATGAACTCCACCTTCAAGGAACTAAGAAGTTGGAGGGTGAAAAACGGAGGAAGAAGTCCCTAAAGCAGGGTGTCAGACTCCAGGCCTCCTGCTGGTTTTCCAAAAACCCCGTCCCATCTGCTGATGATCTGGATCAGGTTTGTTTGGCCAATAAGGAGCTTCAAAGTCAGGTTGGTTGGAAAACATGTAGGACAGCGGCCCTCGAGGCCTGGATTCTGACACCCTACCCTAAAGTGTCACACGGATGAAGTGATGTATGTGAGCTTCAACCGGCTTCAGAATCACCGCCTCCACCGGATGTGGCTTTGGAACCATTGTTGCCTGACATGTTTAGATAAAAGACAAAACCCAAATACTTTATTGAAGCAGAACTAAAGAGTCCAAACACTCCAGTGTCGGATCATTACAATAAAACCAACCCCCTGAAACCCACAGTTCTGATCAGAACTAACATTAAAGTAACCATCACCTGGTTCTGGACAGCAGCAGGTCGGAAGCTGTCAGGAATAAATTAATTGCTTGAAGACTTGAAGCCTCTCAATGGAGTCAGCCGGCGGACTTAAACAGGAACAGCCAAGGGGGAGATGGTTCTGCTCTAAGGCACCAGAGGAGGACGGGTATAGATATGTTTGGATCTTGTAAGAACCCTTTGAAGATCTGCTGGTCACAGAGCCAGAACCAGAGGCGCAGCAGGGGTGTGACGGTACCACAGCTGACCCAGTCCACAGCAGCAGCACATACCGCTAAAGCCCCCTCAGTCTCAGATCCGGGTTGTATAATGCAGTGAACCGAACTTTCATGAAGATAAAGGGTAAAGACGTCTGAACGAACAGCGCTCTCTGGAGGCCAAATCTGTCATCCCGCCAGGCGGGGCTTTGGGCGCCAGAGTGGGTAGCAGCTCCGGATAAAAAGAACAGGAATTAAGGTCAGTTTAAACATAGAAAACATGAAGACTTCCTGTGTAGACGTCACTGACATCGCCACAGACCGGATCTCTGATGCTCTGACCCACAGCGCCATCAGCTGCTTCCACGATCAAAGGAGAAGATGAGCTTTGGTTGAAGGGGGCGTTTGTGCAGGTACACCTCCACCTGGGCTGGACATGGTCCCAGAAACACGGGGGTTGGGGGGGTTAGTGGTCATCACCTCAGATGTGACAGGTACAAAAGGAGACAGCCACGTGCACACAGCACGTGCACACGTCTCTGAACAAGGCTTTCATGGGAACGCCGAGCCACTCCGCGGCAGGAAGTTCCAGTCCCAGCTCGAGCTGCTGCACACCCAGCTGGACGGGGAAATCTCCCAGCAGCCATTGCGGTCCCACTTTGATTCAAATCCAAAAAGGTGGTGCCGCCAGCTACACCCTCCACACCTCACTGTGAGGGAGGAGGGGGGGTGCACGGCGTCATACCTCCAGGAATAAGTCGGTAGGGGGGCGGTTCTGTGCCCCTCTCACTCTTTCCACCTTCTTGATGAGCTCGGAGACGACGCACACGGAGGAGGTGAGGGCAACCAGGAACAGCAGGTCTGTTGATGACACACAAACCACAGGTTTGATTCCTCGTTTCTGCAGACTAAACCCTCTTTGCTGATGGAACCGTCGGACTAACCAGGACTCAGGTTGGTTTTAGCCATTGTGTTTTCTCTCGCTCTGTATTCAGTACTCCGGTACCGCCTGACATTCCCTGATTTCCAGAACAACCCGATAGTGCTGTGAGATCGGACCATAACATGCAACGATATACTACGACCTGTGACCTGCAACCCACCAGTTCTACGACGATAACAAACCCCTTAGGAACAAACTGAGGGCAGCAAAAACCTGACTGCAAAGAGGAGCCGGTACCAATGGTTACAAAGGATTATGGGTGCAGCCAGGAACCACCATCTCTGAGAACTGGAGAGAGTGTGATGTCATCCACAGAGCTTGTCTACACACACCGCCGTGTTGGAGCAGATGTCAGTCAGCATCTGCCACAGTCTCACCAATCAGGAGTGAGCTTGTTGGAAGGACACACCTCTACCACTAACACAAAATCGGTCAAATGTTTTGGACGTGGGGGCCAGCATGCTCCACCTGCTTGGACTGAGGCATCAGACTGGTCAGTTTGTAACGTGAAAACTTGAACTAGGGGTGTCAAATTATCACGTTAATCATGATTACCAAACTAAAGACAAATTAGTGTCTCTTAATGCCTCTTATATGCTCTCAATGCCCGTCTCGGTGTGTACCGCTGTGTACGCGGCCCGCACCGCGTTACTGCTGTGACGTCATTAATGAGCAACTTTGTAGTTCTTTACAGATGCAAACAAGCCCACAACGCCACATCTGTGATCTATTACACAAGAGATAAAGTCTGATGAGTGCTCGTTATCATATATTAAAGGGGCGTGTGGAAGGCTGAGCTTATCAGATGGAGTAAGGTATGTTAACACGGATTATGGGGTTAAGAAGAAGTTTGCATTTTTTTTGTTGCTCAGAAGAGCAAGAACTGTGATTCTGACCAATAGAATGACTGAGCTCCTGCTGGTTATGTCTCTATAGAAGTCTATGAGAGTTTGACTTCTTGAAGCCAGCAGGTACTTCCTGTTTGGAACGCCAGGGGGGGCGGGGCCACTCAGTCCAGTTCTCAGAGACACTTTGTGGTCTGAACGTGGTAGCAGTTTTTTTCCAGGTTCCTAGAAGCAGGTGCATCTCAAAAATGAGATCAATGGTTCAAGTTCCATCTGTTTTTAGATTTAGACTCTTTTCAGAACCATTTAAAACATTTTAAAAAGTAATTTTCAGAATTATTTACAGAACCAAAACCTAAAGTGTGAAGTCAGAATAACAGCTGCCTTCAGGTCATCTGCGTCGTTGGTTGTGCTGCTCATCATCCATAGATCTTCTGTCAGGCTCGGTCAGATGAGTTCTCTGACCCTCAGGCACCACGGCCACTGCAGCAGAACTTGGTTCCGTCATCAGTGTGGGGAGAACCCAAGTCCTGCTGGATTATAAAGCCAGTTTCTGCATCTAGTGGGTCAGCAGAGGGCAGCATGAAGTTCTCTGAAGTTTCCTGGTCGATTTGTTTTGACTGTGGACTTCAGAAAACCCAGTGGACCATCACCAGCGGAGGACAAGCAGCAAGCCATCACTGACGGTGGACTCTCCACTCGTTCTCCAGATTTTCCTTCATCTGCAGAGAAGACTTTGGAGCAACGAGTCCTCCTCTTGTTCCAAGCCCAAGTGAAACGTCCCTGGTTCAGGAGCGGGACACTTGGGGTCCATTCTTGATGTTCTGACTCTAGCCTTCCTCAAGTCTTGACTTGGTTTCTCCTAACAACATTCTAGAGGCTGCAGTCAGCTGGTTCTGACCCATCTTCTCCTTTAGAAGGAGGTGAACGACGCCGTCTCCTCCATTTAACGGCTCAGGAAACCTCTGCAGATGTTTCTGGTTCATCACATGTTCAAAGGGAGACATCAGGAGCTTCAAACTACATTTTGCATTTCCTGAGACTGAATTCAAGGCTTTTGTCTCCTGTGAGCCAAAATCCTCTGAGTTTAGGGGAAAGAAAAGCTTGAAATGTTTCAGTCTGCCTAATAATGTCATAAAACAGAGTCTCATCTTCATAACGGTTTATAATTGTTTTAAATGATAGGGACGGGGGGGTCCAGTAAGTGGATGCTTGACGAAGAGCAGCTGATCTTACCAAAGATGCTGAGGCTCTCTGTCTGGAACACGCTCTGCAGAGGAGGGAAGTAGATGACCAGCAGCTGACCCATGATGGAGGCCAGGACCGCGTAGCAGAAGGTCCTGTTACTGCACAGACCCATCTCATGGACCATCCGGGTCTGAAGACAGTCGCACACACCGTCACTCACCGGAAAAGTGCGCCCGCTGAAGCCTCAAAGGGGGCGGAGTTACCTGTGAGCGTGAGCTCAAAGCGTTGAACATGTCGAACAAGACAAAGCAGGTGAAGGTCATGGTGGTGTCTCGAGGAGTGATCACGTTGTCCTGCAACTGGAACAAGAACAGGCAGTGAGCAAAGAATCTGGAGCGGTTCTGCTGCGGCGGTTCTGCTGCGGCACCCCAGCTGGCGCTGTTCACCTCTCTCCAGAAGACGAACAGAGTCCCACAGACAATGATCATGGCCGACACCAAGACCTTCACGATGAGGCTGCGCGTGATGATGCTGTCCATGACATTACGAGGAGGTTTCCTGATCACCTCACGGTCCACAGGCTCCACCCCCAAACTGCCAAAGGTTCACAGGGATTAGAGCATGTCCTGAAACAGCCGTTTTCTAATAACGACTGTGCTAAATGATGAATTTCAAAATAAAAGCAAGAAAAATAAGAGGCTGAAATGTTAGTGATAACAAAATAAAAGAAACAGAATGGTTATAAGCGACCAACAGACATTGAACTAAAACCTGAACTGAAAGAAATATTTTTGCCTGAAAATAACAAGCTTTTTCTTTTTGAACAGAAAAGCTGAAAACTTAACTGTTAACTGTACTTCTCCAGTTAAACTTTAACTTTTCAACATCAACATGAACGTTGGAAATGACTCAGTGTTGATATATTTATATGATCATTTGTTCAGGAAAATCGATCGCAATATTTTGATCATATATGAACATATATATTATATAATAATACCCTTCTGAGTCAGAGGAGAGAGTGTGTTTGTGATGAAGTTCATACTTTAAACCTACAGATCTTTATATTTGAGGTGCATTCTGTTAAGTTACGTGTTCTTTGTAGAGAAAATGAGAACATTTCTGATGCCATTTTTCTTTGCTGATATAAACCTCAGTTACCATATATCTTCTAATAGTAGCCCAGGTGTTGATTTCAAAAATGTGGCAGCCGGCCGGTGTTTAGTTTTGTATGTAACCTTTGTTTAACCAGGTGAAACCCATTGAGATCAGGATGTCTTTTTCAAGGATGACCTGGCCAAGAGGTCAGCAGCACATGTATTAGAAATAAGGTTACAGTATGAAACACACCATAAAACAAAAGAATGACTTTAGGATATTTACCATATAAGATTTGAAATTGAGGTGCAATAAAATGACAGTGATTTTTAAGAGGTAAGATAAGTAAACAGTTATTTTAGAGCGTTCAAAAGTTCTGCACAGCATGTTAATTGAGTACAATAACTGTGAGGTGCAATTGTTTAACAGTGTACATTAGGAACATTGGCAGGGATGTAGGGAATCTTTTTTTTTGAACAGATTAACCCAAATGACAATAGTTCAGATCATTTCAGTTGTGTTTGGATGGAGTTCCAGGCTGAGGAAGCAGAATAACCGAAGGCTTGTTTCCCAAATTCTGTTGGTACTCGGGGAACATGCAGATGAAAAACTTCACTCGAGCATGAGGCTCTTTGGGGATTCTTTGGAGGAGAGAACAGAGATATGATGAGACTAAACCAAGCAGTGCCTTATAGACCAGAGTCATCCAATGCATGTAGCTTCATATGCTCAGAGAAGCACATTCTGCTCTGAAACACAGTGATGGGAGACGACTACAGCCAGTTACAAACCTCAAGGCTCAATGATATACGGTAGTGTTTGAAGACAGGTGGGTGAAGCATTCATATACAGGGCATCTCCATAATAAATAAAATTCAAAAATGTGGCTTCTACCAGAACTTTTCAAGCTTTGCAGGAAACAGGATTTATTTCTAAAGTAAAACCCTTGTTTCATTTTTAGTTTGTGTAGTAAAGTGGCAACATGCATTTTAAAAGAAACCCCTGAAGCGAGTACAAAGCAGAGGTACTTCTAGGGGTCTACTATTTTTATTCATTTGTAATTTTCAGTACGTGTTTGATGTCCTGTGATTCACGTTTGTGTGAAAAAAACATAACCTTTGCTTTTTCTGCGTTTAAAACCATTTTTAGTGATCTAAGACAAGACTAAACAACATTAAAAGCAGATTGTAAAAATTCAAAAGCTTTTGTTATTGACCGGGAGCAGCAGTAAATGACAGGGATGGATGGATGGGTGGGTGGATGGGTGGCTGGATGGATGGATGGATGGGTGGATGGATGGATGGATGGATGGACGGGTGGATGGATGGATGGATGGATGGATGGGTGGATGGGTGGAAGGATGGGTTGGTGGGTGGATGGGTGGATGAATGGATGGATGAGTGGATGGATGGGTGGGTAGGTGGATGGATGGATGGATGGATGGGTGGGTGGATGGGTGGATGGATGGATGGATGAGTGGATGGATGGATGAGTGGACGAGTGAATGGATGGATGGACGAGTGGATGGATGGATGAGTGGATGGGTGGATGGATGGGTGGGTGGGTGGATGGATGGGTGGATGGATGAGTAGATGGATGGGTGGATGGATGGGTGAGTGGATGGGTGGAAGGGTGGGTGGGTGGATGGATGGGTGGATGGATGGATGGACGAGTGGATGGATGGGTGGCTGGATGGATGGGTGGATGGACGGGTGGATGGATGGATGAGTAGATGGATGGGTGGATGGATGGATGGGTAAGTGGATGGGTGGAAGGGTGGGTGGTTGGATGGATGGATGGACGAGTGGATGGGTGGGTGGATGGGTGGATGGATGGGTGAATGGATGGGTGGATGGATGGATGGATGGGTGGATGGATGGATGGGTGGGTGGATGGATGGGTGGATGGGTGGGGTGGATGGATGGATGGGTGGGTGGGTGGATGGATGGGAGGGTGGATGGATGGGTGGGTGGATGGATGGGTGGATGGATGGGTGGATGGATGGATGGGTGGATGGATGGGTGGATGGATGGATGGATGGATGGGTGGGTGGGTGGATGGATGGATGAATGTGTAAGTGGGTGGATGGATGAGTGGATGGATGGATGGGTGGGTGGATGTATGAGTGGATGGATGGGTGGGTGGATGTATGAGTGGATGGATGGATGGATGGGTGGGTGGATGGGTGGATGGATGGGTGGGTGGATGGATGGGTGGATGGGTGGGTGGATGGATGGGTGGGTGGATGAGTGGATGGATGGGTGGGTGGATGAGTGGATGGATGGATGAGTGGATGGATGGATGAGTGGACAAGTGGATGGACGAGTGGATGGATGGATGGATGGGTGGATGGATGGATGAGTGGATGGATGGACGAGTGGATGGGTGGACGAGTGGATGGGTGGACGAGTGGATGGGTGGGTGGATGGATGGATGGATGGATGGATGGGTGGATGGATGGGTGGATGGATGAATGTGTAAGTGGGTGGATGGATGAGTGGATGGATGGATGGGTGGGTAGATGTATGAGTGGATGGATGGGTGGGTGGATGTATGAGTGGATGGATGGATGGGTGGTGGATGTATGAGTGGATGGATGGATGGGTGGGTGGATGGATGGATGGATGGGTGGGTGGGTGGATGGGTGGATGGATGGGTGGGTGGGTGGATGGGTGGATGGATGGGTGGGTGGATGGGTGGGTGGATGGGTGGGTGGATGGATGGGGTGGGATGGGTGGGTGGATGGATGGGGGGTGGATGGATGGGTGGGTGGATGAGTGGATGGATGGATGGGTGGGTGGATGAGTGGATGGATGGATGAGTGGACAAGTGGATGGACGAGTGGATGGATGGGTGGATGGATGGATGAGTGGATGGATGGACGAGTGGATGGGTGGACGAGTGGATGGGTGGACGAGTGGATGGGTGGGTGGATGGATGGATGGGTGGATGGATGGGTGGATGGGTGGGTGGATGGATGGATGGGTGGGTGGGTGGGTGGCTGGATGGGGGTGGATGGATGGGTGGGTGGATGGATGGATGGGTGGGATGGGTGGGTGGGTGGATGGGTGGGTGGGTGGATGGGTGGACTGGGTGGGTGGATGGATGGGTGGGTGGATGGGTGGGTGGGTGGATGGGTGGGTGACGAGTGGATGGATGGATGAGTGGACGAGTGGATGGATGGATGGATGGACGAGTGGATGGATGGGTGGATGGATGGATGGGTGGATGGATGGACGAGTGGATGGTTGGGTGGATATATAGGGGGTGGATGGGTGGGTGGATGGATGGATGGATGGGTGGATGGGTGGGTGGATGGATGGATGGGTGGGTGGTGGATGGGAAGGTGGGTGGATGGGGGTGGATGGATGGTGGAGGATGGGTGGATGGATGGGTGGATGGAATGGGTGGATGGATGTGTGAGTGGGTGGATGGATGAGTGGATGGATGGATGGTGGATGGATGGATGGGTGATGGAATGGGTGGATGGATGGATTGTGGATGGGTGGGTGGATGGATGGATGGGTGGGTGGATGGATGGACGAGTGGATGGATGGGTGGATGGATGAGTGGATGGATGGACGAGTGGATGGTTGGGTGGATGGGTGGATGGATGGATGGTTGGGTGGATGGGTGGATGGATGGGTGGGTGGATGGATGGATGGATGGATGGGTGGATGGGTGGGTGGATGGATAGATGGATGGATGGGTGGGTGGATGGATGGATGGGTGGATGGATGGGTGGATGGATGGATGGGTGGGTGGATGGATGAATGTGTGAGTGGGTGGATGGATGAGTGGATGGATGGATGGGTGGAAGGATGGATGGGTGGATGGATGAGTGAATGGATGGATGGGTGGATGGGTGGGTGGATGGGTGGGTTGGTGCGTGGATGGATGGATGGATGGGTGGGCTGATGGGTGGATGGATGGATGGATGGATGGGGTGGGTGGGTGGATGGATGGATGGATGGATGGATGGGTGGATGGTGGATGGATGGGTGGATGGATGGGTGGATGGATGAGTGGATGGGTGGATGGGTGGATGGGTGGGTGGATGGATGGATGGGTGGGTTGATGGGTGGGTGGATGGATGGATGGATGGGTGGGTGGGTGGATGGATGGATGGGTGGATGGATGGGTGGATGGGTGGGTGGATGGATGGATGGATGGGTGGGTTGATGGGTGGGTGGATGGATGGATGGATGGGTGGGTGGATGGGTGGGTGGATGGATGGATGGATGGATGGATGGGTGGGTGGGTGGATGGATGGATGGGTGGATGGATGGGTGGATGGGTGGGGTGGATGGATGGATGGATGGATGGGTGGGTTGATGGGTGGGTGGATGGGTGGGTTGATGGGTGGGTGGATGGATGAGTGGATGGGTGGATGGATGGATGGATGATGGGTGGATGGATGGATGGATGGGTGGGTGGGTGGATGGATGGATGATGGATGGATGGGTGGGTGGGTGGGTGGATGGGTGGATGGATGAGTGGATGGATGGATTTTGTTTTATAAAAAATCTCAAAATACATCACTTTTATTAAATGCAGTACGCTTCCACAACGTCATCCTCTAGTTGAAATTATTTTTGTAAAAAAAAGAAAGAAATTCTAATTTTGCAGCAACTTATCAGAAAAACAGACCCAACTTTAGGCTTTTTGTGCTGCAACTTTCATCCAGATGCAGCAGCTCCTCAGTAAGATGAGGAGCTGATGCATCTGGGTTGTTTTTTTTCTCAGCCACAACCTGCAAAAGCAGAAAAACTGAAACTGCTGCAGAGACTACACCCCCAGTTGCATCTGTACCTCTGAGCTGGTGGTCCATCCATGATGATATTGATCCACAGGATCTGCATGGCGTTTAGAGGGTTGGGGAAGTTCATCAGTGTTGCCAAGGAGATGAGGGTGAGAGCCGCGATGCTCCTGCCCACCAGCAGGGGAACACAAGGAAGGCGGGGTCAGAGGGCGAAGGGCAACCTGTAGCATAGTGGGAGCAGAGCTCTGACTCACGTGCTCAGCTGGAAGCGGACAAAGTTTTTGATGTTGTTGTAGATTCCTTTCCCCTCCTCGATGGCTGACCTACGAGCAGATCTTCTTTTTTATCCAAGCAGGAAGTGAGGAACCAGGAAACACATCTGAACAGGAAACGCCAAAACCTGCAAACTTAGACTCACATGATGGTCTGGAAGTCGTCATCCACCAAGATCATGTCTGCTGCCTCCTTGCAGACATCCGTGCCCGTCTGGCCCATCGCCACGCCGATGTCGGCAGCCTTCAGAGCCACGGCGTCATTCACGCCATCCCCTGTCATGGCAACCACGGCGCCGAGGTTCTGCAGGGACTGTAGCGAGAAGCTTGGCTGATGCGGTTTCTAGCAGCCAGACCTCAACCTCCAGGATTACCCTCCCCAGCTGCAAAGCTTTCCTACTTCCTCCATGAGAGGTGACCCTCCAGCGCCATTCTAGAATTAGATGAATCGTCTCTGCGACGACTCCACTCACCTTGACGATCTTCAGCTTGTGTCGGGGGCTGGCTCGATAAAACACGGCAATCTGCAGGGACAGGAGGAGTTAATGTCACGCCGCACAGACAGGGGGCTGTTGGGGTATCGAAGAGCTTCTTACTTTGGGGACGACGTGCGAAAGCTGCTGCAAGTCCAGATGATCCACCTCTTCTCCTGACAGACACTGGCACCCTTTAGTGAGGAGGCCCAGGCGGCTGGCTGCAGGAGGAGCAGAGGAGAACATGAGGAACCAGGAGGTGAAGCCGAGCTGCTCGCTCCAGAATCCTCTCACCTATGGACATGGCGGTCTCCTGAGAGTCTCCGGTGATCATTTTGACTGTGACTCCGGAGCAGATGAGCGTGCTAACAGCCTCTTTGACTCCTTCTCTGGGGGGGTCCATGATGCCCACCAAGCCCAGGAAGGTAAGGTTCCCCATCTGAGAGCCCGAGGCGAAGGCCAGCACTGGAGGGGAGAGGACAGTAAGCAGGAGAAAGGGTTCGGGTCCAGCAGGAGGTCCTGGAGCAGGAGGTCCTGGAGTTACCTCGGAGGCCGGAGGAGCCCATGTAGCTGATCTGCTGCAGGTACAGTTCCCTCTGCTGGCTGTTGAGCGGCCAGCGCAGCTCCTCTGCTGTTGTAGGAGCTGCAGAAACGGACCACCTGCTCGAACGCCCCCTTCACAAAGTAAATCCCCGCCTTATCCTGCAGAGCAGGCGCATGTAAGCTACGGCAGTGCGCCCGAAGTCCCGCCCAGATGAACCTCTCCTTACCTGCTGTGTGCGGTGAACACAGCGGACCGCCATCCACTTCTGCTCCGAGGAGAAGGGGTGCTCCTCTAGGCGAATGTACTCCTGCTGCACGCCCTCCAGACCCATCTGCACACAGACATCAGGCCTCAGCTTGAAACTGGTAAAGCAGGTGCAGCCAAGGGGGGAATGTCTGCCTAAGGCCGGGAGGCTGTGGGTTCGAACCCACAGAGGGGTCACAGAAAAACCTTTCAGACCTAAAGCCTCTTTGGATTGCTACTCCATTGGGGGGTGGGAGAGTGTCAGAGCAGACGCAGGACCCACCTACTGTAACTCCAACCTCACAGCTTCACCTGAGGTCACCTGGTGATGTCACCAGGACACACGGTGGGAACGCATGCCTCGTGCGCCCTGATGACCCTTTGTTTTAGATATGAAGACATGAGGGGCTGAGGGGGCTGTGAAAAGCATCAGCCCTGAAGCTGAAGCTTTCAGGAGCAGAGGAGCTGCTGGAAGTGAGCAGGAAGGAGGGGGTCTGTTCAGAGATGGGGGGGCTGGTTTCTGTCAGGGGGAGGGCTTCTCTCCATCACCACAGAGATGACCTGAAGAACAGAAGGGTGGAGCAAACAGTGTAACCTTCATGGCGAGGGCGATGAGCGCGCCCTCAGTGGGACGTCCCAGCAGGTTGTTGTTCCTGATGACCGAGTCGTTGCACACACAGCCGGCCTGGGAAGAAACCAAAACCTCCTTCAGCTCCTCACAGGTGAAGCGCTACAACAACACGCGCCATGTTTCCATGTGCACACATTCCTAAGCTCCTATAATGACCTTCATCTTCCTGTTGTATTTTGAAAACGTTTTTGTTATGTGTCGTATTTGTTACGTAGCGCTGGATGGTCCCATTAGGAAAACATGGGTGTGTGTGTGGGGGGGGGGGGGGTCACAGGCCACATGTTTGAATCTTAAGCAGGATTCAGGTTCCTCACCTCCACGATTTTGCTGATTGAAGGGCAGGAGAATCCGTGGACGATCTCTCCGCTCAGTAAAACCTCTCCAGCTCCGTTGTAGCCCACGCCGGTCACCTGCCAGACAAAACCCAGGGGTTCAAATCACAGCATTACTGACGGTTCTTACATTAGAACCGCCTTCAGAGTTACAGAATAAGAACTTCAGAATGAGTGTTCGGCGTTCGGGCTGGTTCCCACCTCGGCGTGGAAACTGTCTGACGTGAACAGCTGCGTGACGGTCATCTCGTTCTTAGTAAGAGTTCCTGTTTTGTCTGAGCAGATGACGTTGCAGCAGCCTGATGGAAAAGCAGGAGGTGAAGTTAAACACCTTCATGACGCAAGCCCCGCCCCCACGACAGCGTTTCCTCTAACAGGAAGTGTAAACACATAAAAAAAAGTCATTTCGGGGGCGCCGTACCCAGAGTTTCTACGATGGGCAGTTTCTTGACGATGGCCCTCTTTTTCACCATTCGCATCACGCCAAGCGCCAGCGTCACAGTGACCACAATGGGTAGACCTTCAGGAATGGCAGCCACCGCCAGACTGAAAAAACGGAGAAGAGAAGAGCTCTGAAAGTCCACCACAGGCCACCATACCTGAGGGAGAACGTGAAGCTACCTGACGCCAATGGTGAACATGTCCAGGATCTTCTTCCCCTGCAGCCAGCCCACCAGCATGATGACCCCTGCAACACAGCAGAGCACGCTGAGCCGGACGCAGATTCAGGTCAGGAGCCGTGGTCCAAAACTCACCGATGATGCAGAAGGAATAAAGAGACAACTGCTTCCCCAGCAGGTCCATGCTCTTCTGGAGAGGTGTCTTTGGAGCCTGGAAACAAGCAATACTTTCTCAGAGCTGCAGAAGAAACATGTGAACTGTAGAGGAAACATGTGAACTGTAGTAGAAACGCCCCTGTGAACTGTAGAGGAAACACGTGAAACTGTAGAAGAAACACGTGAACTGTAGAGGAAACACGTGAATGTAGTAGAAACACGTGAACTGTAGAGGAAACACGTGAACTGTAGTAGAAACGTGTGAACTGTAGAGGAAACACGTGAACTGTAGAGGAAACACGTGAACTGTAGAAGAAACACGTGAACTGTAGAGGAAACACGTGAACTGTAGAAGAAACACGTGAACTGTAGTAGAAACACGTGAACTGTAGAGGAAAACACGTGAACTGTAGTAGAAAACGTGTGAACTGTAGAGGAAAACACGTGAACTGTAGAAGAAAACACGTGACTGTAGAAGAAGAAACACGTGAACTGTAGAAGAAACACGTGAACTGTAGAAGAAACACGTGAACTGTAGAAGAAACACGTGAACTGTAGAAGAAACACGTGAACTGTAGAAGAAACACGTGAACTGTAGAAGAAAACACGTGAACTGTAGAAGAAACACGTGAACTGTAGAAGAAACACGTGAACTGTAGAAGAAACACGTGAACTGTAGAAGAAACACGTGAACTGTAGAGGAAACGTGTGAACTGTAGAGGAAACACGTGAACTGTAGAAGAAACACGTGAACTGTAGAAGGAAACACGTTGAACTGTAGAAGAAAACACGTGAACTGTAGAAGAAACACGTGAACTGTAGAGAGAAACACGTGAACTGTAGAAGAAACACGTGAACTGTAGAAGAAACACGTGAACTGTAGAGACACTGAACTGTAGAAGAACACGTGAACTGTAGAAGAAACACGTGAACTGTAGAAGAAAACACGTGAACTGTAGAAGAAACACGTGAACTGTAGTAAGAGAAGAAACACGTGAACTGTAGAAGAAACACGTGAACTGTAGAAGAAACACGTGAACTGTAAGTGAACTGTAGAAGAAACACGTGAACTGTAGAGGAAACACGTGAACTGTAGAAGAAACACGTGAACTGTAGAAGAAACACGTGAACTGTAGAAGAAACACGTGAACTGTAGAGGAAAGCCTCTTCGTGTTCTCTTTGTGGAACAAACCTCTTCGGCTTGCATCATCTTGAAGATCTCCCCAAACTCAGAGTTCTCTCCAGTTCCGATGACGATGCCCTGAGGAACACACACAGAACAGCATCTCAAAGCTTTGAACTGCAGTTCGGAAGCAGTCTGAGTCCAGAACAGATGGAGCAGGTCTGTTTCTACCTTGGCTTTCCCGCAGCGCACCAGCGTCCCCATGAAGGCGATGTTGCTGCGGGAAGCGATGTCTCTGTTAGAGGCCGTGGGCTGGGGGGTGGTGGACTTGGAGCAGGGGGTGGTCTCTCCTGTGAGGCTGGACTCGTCCACTGACAGGTCTGTCGCCTGAAGGTCAGAACACAGACCTCTATCAGAAACTCTGCAGTTTGGTTCTCCATATTACTTTAATGTCATGATACTGAATTCAATGGAGGAAGAGCATACACCAAATGTTCACCAGGTTCTGGCTCCTGAGAAGCCCCCCCAGAAACCTCCGTACCTCGAACAGCCGCAGGTCAGCAGGGACCCTCTCCCCGACCGACAGGCACACCGTGTCCCCTGGGACCAGCTCTCGGGCCAGCATCTGCTCCAGGCGCCCCTCCCTGATACTACGGGGGGGCAGAGACAGGTAAACAGAAAGGCTTCTTCCTGACTTACAGTGGTGATCTTAGACCTGAATGAAGACCTCCATGAAGGTCAGGAACTTCAGCTCAAGTCAGACGGAAGGAAGGAAACTCACCAGTGACATTCAGGAGGAACCAACTTCCCCAATTCCTCTAAAGACTTCTCTGAACGATACTCCTGAAAGCACACAAGATGAGAGCCGCTGCAAACACACACACACACACACACACACACAGACAGAAACACACAGACATAAACACAGACATACCTGCACAAAGGCGACTGTCACCACAATGATGATGGCCTGTGAAGCACAAACACAATCTTATTGTTGCAGCTTCTTCCTGGACTTCCTGGATGTGAATGAAAGTTCTTCTCTAGTCTGGACGAGGTTCTGCGTGTGAAGCTTCAGATTGTTCTGGATGTTAGGAAGAGCTCACTTTTTTCTCCTGCATGTACAGTGTATATAATCAGAGTTTCTGAAGGGTTGCATAACTTTAGTTTATTTTGATGTTTGTTTCCTTAACTTCAATTGTATTCACACATTTTTCATTTAGTTTAGTAACCAGCTATTGTTAACATTTTATGACTGACTTCTTCTGTACAAATACTGGTGTGGAGCCCATTGAGATGGCTATGGATGTGATTTATAAATCTATCAATCAGAGCTATAGAAATAAAATTGTATTGAAATTGAAGTTTTAATTTTCTTTGCCCCTTGATTCCTGATCCCCAGAGCTGCTGCAACAACTGAATTTCCCCAGAGTACCATCACTACAGCTTCTGGTGTCTCATCTCATCTCACTGACAGGGAGCTTCACACACATCTCTGAACTTTGCTCTGAGAATCCATGAAGACTTCCTGATTCCAGGCCTGTGGAGATGTCTAACCCCTAACAAAGAGTTTGGACGTGGAAATGCGGCATACCACAGTGATGCTGATGGCGTCGTCAAACTGGTGCATGAGAATGCTGATGACGGCGGAGGCCAGCAGCAGCAGGATGAGAGGGTCCTTGAACTGCAGAGACAGGAGAAGGGCTGAGGCAGAGCAGCAGATTCATCCTGCAGCTTCTGTCCACGTCAGAGCGGATGTAGGAACACGTCAGCCCCCCAACGGCTGAGCTGCCAGACTCGGAGCTGCCTGCACTCTGACAGGACCTGTGGGGGGGTCCTCGTGAAGCCCTCAGCTGTAAAACATGCTGGTTGATGGATGAACATGAGGAACGAACGCGTTAGAGCTGCAGCTCCCCATCGGAGGAGGACAGGAAGTCCTTCAGCTCTGCGGGGGGTGGGGGGTGGTACCAGAGTCATGTTCTTCTGTGCTTCATTCAGACGCAGGTTCCTCAGCACTATCTCACCTGTGAGATGTACTTCCTCCACAGCGGCTCATCTTCACTGATGTCAAACTCGTTCCAGCCGTGGTACGCCCTCCTCCGGTGCACCTCCTCCTGGGTCAGCCCCCCCTGCAGGTCGGCCTGTTGGCAGCAGAGGAACGGGAGGTTAAGATGCCAAAGTGTTTAACGATGGTTAGGGAGCAGCAGAGCAGACGTTTGTCCTCAGAGGCGCTGATTCATCTCAGTAATGGTTTTTTAAAGAACAGGAACCAACAGCTGGCTTTAACCTTCAGGGACATTTGGAATCACAGACACAGTTCAGCTTCACGGCCCAGAGGGCATTGATGTGGGTTCACGTGGACACATGTCTCACATGCACGTCTGAGTGATTTGATGCAGTAAAATCATCAGATTTGATCACATGACTAACCTTCGTGAGTGCTCATCCAATCCATAACATTGGATCTCTGCAGTGATGTTCCTGCAGGAGGTTAAACGCTCAGCAAGGAGGTCTGGACTGATGCTGTCCCCATCTTCAAACATTTTGATCTCATTTTACCGAAGAACAAACTAAAACCACGACTGATAGCTGAACCCACAGAAGCAGACCCTGCTGAGCATGTTTGTGAGAGCATCAGCTGTACCATACCTGCAGGGTGCACGCGACTTCATTCACAGGGAGTTCACTGGCTTCTCTGGAGGTTAGTACAGGAACCATGTTCTCATTTTCACTGCAGGGCTGGCTCTCAGAAAGCTGGAAGACAAACAGAGAAGAAACCTGAGAAGAACACAAATGGCACAATTAAGTTCTGCTGGTTTAAGAACGTTCTCGGTTCTGAATGGTTTGACTGTTTTCATGTAGTCAAGAGCTGAATCTCCGGGCAGCTCAGTTAAATCTTTTGTCAGAACTGTTTATTATTAGAATAAATGGAAAGCAAATGTTTTTCTGCTGCACAGCAGTACCTCTAGTTTCTGCTCAGAAGCAAAGTTTGAATTAAATAAGAACTGTAAGTAAATTGACTGCTTTAGGAGGATCTTTATTGACACTGAATTTTATTTTGAAAGGAACTTGAATGTACAGCTGTCCGACTAAAATAAATCAAAATTGTAGCCTTCCCCCACTGAAAGATGCCGATTTTCACAGAAGAGAATGAATGAAATAAAGAAACACTGATGTATCCGTGACATCCAATAGAATGGTTCCAGAGCACAGCTGTGACTACCCCCAACCCCCACAGAGCAGGGGTCTATGTGGAAAACAACAACTGGTGGGACATCAAATCTTTACACAGCCATTGGTGGGACCAGCACTGAGGTCACTGAGGTCACTGCAGGTCACGGTGCCACAACATTTAACAAACATCCTATCAACAACGCTGAACAAAGCAGAACAAACTGTCGCAGAAAAAAAAAGGAACAGAAAGAAAATAAAAACACAGTTACCCACAATGCAGCTTGAACACCACACCAAACGTGGGTGAAGTGCATTGTGAGCAAACATGTTTCTATAGTTCCAATGCCTTTTTTTCTTTAGAAAATAATCAGTTAGAGTTCAGCATGTAACAAGTGATGATTGGATTATAAAGTTGACCAATCACAAAACAAATGTCTCCGACTTTAGAATTGGCCAATCAAAAAGAGTCCTGACTCTCCGCCTCATAAACGCGTGTGTGTGTGGGGGGGGCGCATTAGGGTGTGTTTGCGCTCTCAGTTTGTGCCGTTTATGTTCCGATGATTCTGCTTTTATGTTTCTGAGAACTGTTCTGCAAGCACAAAAGCACACTTTAATGACAAACACAATGTTTCTGCTTCAGTGCACAACACTGGTTACAGTAATGACAGAAATTTAACACCATCAGCTGAAAAGTTTGTGTTTCTGTCCTTGGCTCATTCTAAGAGAACCAAAGAGTAAAGCGGACAAGACCATCTGGAACAGTCCTGCAGTCCCGACTGCGGGTCATTTGGGGGCGCTGTTGTCCATAACAAGCTCTGACCAGGGTGTAAAGAACTCAGGTGTGAAGAAGCTCCTGCAGCTCCTCACTGCACCTTTACCCAGAAAACATTCCCATCATGGTTCCTGACTGTCTTTTCCTGTCATTTCTTCCGTGTTCTCTCCTCAGAGAACCAGGTGGAATCCAGACCAGGTGAGAGGCTAACATCCAGTCAAACCAACTCCACCCACCCAGAACAAAGTCAGAAAAACAGGAGAAACTTCTGAAAAGGACAATGCCAGCGTTTCACATGTCGAGAACTGCGTTAAATGAAGGAACTTTGACCTTTAAAATGGTGGGGGGGGTTCCTCCACCCTCAGTGTTTCTCTTCTACTCTCAACATTTCATCATCCAGTTTGATGGGTGGATTTCTCCGCCTCAGCGGAGGATCAGTTTCCCTCCTGAAACCATGAACAAACAGGAGAATCCGACACCTGCAGTGGAGTCAGAAACCTGAGCAGTCAGGGGAGCAGGATGTTGGCGGCGCCGCCACACACCGATCTCTAGATAAATATCATTGTTTCTCTTCTTCTTCAGCAGAACAAGCAGCAGGCTACTTCAGGGCGGCTCACAGGGTTGCAAGCGTGCTGCATTGTCCAGAGATCATTGATGACAAACAGAACCTTCCAGAAGAACCAGAAGGTGTAAGGAAGAAGCTGCTGCTCCTCATCAGGCTCCCAAACCCCTATGTTCCACACATAGACGGATCTGCGTTTCTGCTCGGCTCCACGTGATGCAGACAGAACGAGCAGGAAACCTGCGAGCAAAGCTGACGCACCTCAGTTCAGGTCCAAAGTCCTGCTCTTGTTACGGTCATCTCCACCATAATGCAGTGTGGAAACACGAGGTCTGGATTTACAGCACAGCAATGATGAGAGAACGCTTCACAACAGCCGGAGGAACAGAACCGCCATAAAAACTAGAACCAGAACCCTGAAGCCAAGACATACGAACACCTGTGCACATGCCCGTCTGCCTTTAGCGCGCATGAGTCTGTGTGCGTTTGCATGCATGTGTGTTTATAGTGGGGCAAAGAAGTCTTCAGTCAGCTACCAGTCCTGTAAGTTCTCTCACTTAAAAAGATGAGAGAGGCCTGTAATGTTCCTCATAGGTATACCTCAACAATGGGAGACAAAATGAGAAAAAAAATCAAAAAGTCCTCCGTGGTTCACAGAAAATCACATTGATTTTTACAGAATTTATTTGTAAATTATGGTGGAAAGTAAGTGTTTGGTCACCTACAAACAAGCAAGATTTTTGGCTCTCACCGACCTATAACTTCTTCTGTAAGAGCATCCTCTGTCCTCCACCTGTTACCTGCATTAATGGCACCTGTTGGAACTTCTTATCTATATAAAAAACACCTGTGCACAACCTCAAACCGTCACACTCCAAACTCCACTATGGCCAAGACCAAAGAGCTGTCTAAGGACACCAGAAACTAAATTGTTGACCTGCACCAGGTTGAGAAGACAGAATCTGCAATAGCGAAGCAGCTGTAGCATACACGTGTGTGTGTATACGAGCATACACGTGTGTGTGCACGTTTGACATTGAGCAGGTCTGCTGAACAGTGCTTATGTCAGACCCTTCAGCTTCCTCTGGCTCAGACAGAAACAGGAATGTTCTTTTCTTACGGTACAGGTTCAGCTCCAGGTTCAGGTCAGATGATGCTCCTCCATTCAGACTCCACCTGGGCTAAAGTCCACTTCATGGGTCATCTATGGAGACCTGGCTCCAGTTCCTAACAGGTTGCTCTCTGCCTTCAGCAGAGCTGATACATTGAGAGGATTGAGACTAATAAGCAGCTGATGGAGCTTAGGGCTGCATCCTGCTCTATCCTGCTTGATGAGCCCCCTGTAGGGCTGGAGGAGAACTGCATTAGAGACAAAGAAGCTGAGAGACATCAAGGTCTTTGAGATTTAAGTTGCTCTTCATGTTTGTTTCCACAAGAACATCAAACCTGCACAGAAGCATGGGGTCAAACCAGGATGACATTTGTCCATGAGGTCTGACAGCTTTGTTTCTGTTTTCACTGGAAAAGAAAATAAAGGTTTTGAGTTTGAAAGAGGAGAAGATGATGGGATCGTAACATCTGCAGCCTCATCAGCTGCTGCATCTGAGGAGAAATCCACCACCAAACATGTGCTGCAATTCATGCTTCAGATCCTCATCCAGCAGCACTGAAGTCTTCCTTGTTGCATAGCAACCTTCAGTAAACAGTACTTGTTTGTATCCTGTGTGTCAGCGACTTCCTTGTTTGATGTATAACTTTATTTAAAGTGTCAACAGTTTACAGAGACGTGCAAACAGGAACCTGTCTGGAAACATTGGATCAGCAAAACCGAGGTCATGTGGAGAAGCATCTGCCTTAGTCTCATCAGGACACTAACTCCTCACGGTTTTCCTGACATTCATTGTTTCTTTTCCAAACAGAAAAAGAACTCGGATCATCACAGCTGCCCCCTCCAGAGGAGCAAGAGTTTCCACAGATCAATCAACCAGCTCCACTGCAGCATGATGACGTTTACACTCAGACCCTGACCCCCCACTTGCCTGCTGCTCTGCACCTCCCTTTTCTCCGCCTGAGCTCCACACAGAAGGACAGAGGTGGTGAAGCATTGTGGCTCCAGGTCGGGAATGACAGACGGGACGAGGAGGGAGAACGCGGGCGCCGTGGCTGAGCCGAAGATCAGGAAGCAAATGCTGAGAGAGTCAGCGAGAATCTGATCCACCTGTGCGGACATGCCCCTCCCTGCCGCTCCCTGACACGTTTAACCAACTCCCTCCCAGTGGCTGTCCGATGAGGAGATCCAGAACAGAACATTTGGACTTTCATCTGAAGGACAGAACCAGAACCCTCCCACAATGAAGATCTGCTGCTACAACAGAGGCTGCAGAGAAAAACCCCCCATGTGTGTGCAGCGCCACGGCTTTTAATAACCCCCACCCTCCAGGTTGAAGAGATAATGGACTCTAACAGCCCCATGGGGGGGGCATTGAAGCTCTGCAGTTAATGAGTGAAAAACAATAACTCTAAAGAGAACTACAGAGAACAGGAGAACCTCAGAGAAGAACCACAGAGAAGAGAAGAACCACAGAGAAGAGGAGAATCACAGAGAAGAGGAGAACCACAGAGAAGAGGAGAACCACAGAAAAGAGGAGAACCACAGAGAAGAGGAGAATCCCAGAGAAGAGGAGAACCACAGAAAAGAGGAGAACCAAAGAGAAGAGAAGAACCACAGAAAAGAGGAGAATCCCAGAGAAGAGGAGAACCACAGAGAAGAGGAGAACCACTGAGAAGAGGAGAATCCCAGAGAAGAACCACAGAGAAGAGAAGAACCACAGAGAAGAGGAGAATCACAGAGAAGAGGAGAACCACAGAGAAGAGGAGAACCACAGAAAAGAGGAGAACCACAGAGAAGAGAAGAATCCCAGAGAAGAGGAGAACCACAGAAAAGAGGAGAACCAAAGAGAAGAGAAGAACCACAGAAAAGAGGAGAATCCCAGAGAAGAGGAGAACCACAGAGAAGAGGAGAACCACTGAGAAGAGGAGAATCCCAGAGAAGAGGAGAACCACAGAGAAGAGAAGAACCACAGAGAAGAGAAGAACCACAGAGAAGAGAAGAACCACAGAGAAGAGGAGAACCACAGAGAAAAGGGGAACCACAGAGAAAAGGAGAACCACAGAGAAGAGGAGAACCACAGAGAAAAGGGGAACCACAGAGAAAAGGAGAACCACAGAGAAGAGAAGAACCACAGAGAAGAGGAGAACCAAAGAGAAGAGAGAACCACAGTGAACAGGAGATCCTCAGAGAAGAACGAAAGGGAAGAGGAGAATCACAGAGCAGAGAAGAACCACAGAGAAGAGAACAGGAGAACCTCAGAGAAGAGAAGAACCACAGAGTAGAGGAGAACCAAAGAGAAGAGGAGAACCACAGAGCAGAGAAGAACCACAGAGAAGAGGAGAACCAAAGAGAAGAGGAGAACCACAGAGAAGAGCAGAACCACAGAGAAGAGGAGAACCACAGAGAAGAGAAGAACAGAGAAGAGGAGAACCAAAGAGAAGAGGAGAACCACAGAGAAAAGGAGAACCACAGAGAAGAGAAGAACCACAGAGCAGAGGAGAACCACAGAGAAGAGGAGAACCACAGAGAAGAGAAGAACCACAGAGAAGAGGAGAACCAAAAAGAAGAGAGAACCACAGTAAACAGGAGAACCTCAGAGAAGAACGAAAGAGAAGAGGAGAATCACAGAGCAGAGAAGAACCACAGAGAAGAGAAGAACCACAGAAAAGAGAAGAACTACAGAAAAGAGAAGAACCACAGAGAAGAGAAGAACCACAGAGAAGAGGAGAACCACAGAGAAGAGGAGAACCACAGAGAAGAGGAGAACCACAGAGAAAAGGGGAACCACAGAGAAAAGGAGAACCACAGAGAAGAGAAGAACCACAGAGAAGAGGAGAACCAAAGAGAAGAGGAGAACCAAAGAGAAGAGGAGAACCACAGAGCAGAGAAGAACCACAGAGAAGAGGAGAACCAAAGAGAAGAGGAGAACCACAGAGAAGAGCAGAACCACAGAGAAGAGCAGAACCACAGAGAAGAGGAGAACCGCAGAGAAGAACCACAGAGAAGAGGAGAACCACAGAGCAGAGAAGAACCACAGAGAAGAGGAGAACCAAAGAGAAGAGGAGAACCACAGAGAAGAGAAGAACCACAGAGCAGAGAAGAACCACAGAGAAGAGGAGAACCACAGAGAAGAGAAGAACCACAGAGCAAAGAAGAACCACAGAGAAGAAGAGAACCAAAGAGAAGAGGAGAACCACAGAGAAGAGAAGAACCACAGAGAAGAGGAGAACCACAGAGAAGAGGAGAACCTCAGAGAAGAGAAGAACCACAGAGAAGAGGAGAACCAAAGAGAAGAGAAGAACCACAGAGCAAAGAAGAACCACAGAGAAGAAGAGAACCAAAGAGAAGAGGAGAACCACAGAGAAGAGAAGAACCACAGAGAAGAGGAGAACCAAAGAGAAGAGGAGAACCACAGAGAAGGGAAGAACCACAGAGAAGGGAAGAACCACAGAGAGGAGGAGAACCAAAGAGAAGAGAAGAACCACAGAGAAGAGGAGAACCAAAGAGAAGAGGAGAACCACAGAGCAGAGAAGAACCACAGAGCAGAGAAGAACCACAGAGAAGAGGAGAACCACAGAGAAGGGAAGAACCACAGAGAAGGGAAGAACCACAGAGAGGAGGAGAACCAAAGAGAAGAGAAGAACCACAGAGAAGAGGAGAACCAAAGAGAAGAGGGAGAACCACAGAGCAGAGAAGAACCACAGAGCAGAGAAGAACCACAGAGAAGAGGAGAACCACAGAGAAGGGAAGAACCACAGAGAAGGGAAGAACCACAGAGAGGAGGAGAACCAAAGAGAAGAGAAGAACCACAGAGAAGAGGAGAACCAAAGA
The DNA here is from genome assembly GCA_016861445.1 of Oryzias woworae. Classification (NCBI taxonomy): domain Eukaryota; kingdom Metazoa; phylum Chordata; class Actinopteri; order Beloniformes; family Adrianichthyidae; genus Oryzias; species Oryzias woworae. The sequence goes on from BOLG01000754.1 coordinate 597,305, forward strand.
GAAGAGAAGAACCACAGAAAAGAGGAGAACCACAGAGAAGAGGAGAACCACAGAGAAGGGAAGAACCACAGAGAGGAGGAGAACCAAAGAGAAGAGAAGAACCACAGAGAAGAGGAGAACCAAAGAGAAGAGAAGAACCACAGAGAAGAGGAGAACCAAAGAGAAGAGAAGAACCACAGAGAAGAGGAGAACCAAAGAGAAGAGGAGAACCACAGAGCAGAGAAGAACCACAGAGAAGAGGAGAACCAAAGAGAAGAGGAGAACCACAGAGAGGAGGAGAACCAAAGAGAAGAGAAGAACCACAGAGCAGAGAAGAACCACAGAGAAGAGGAGAACCACAGAGAAGGGAAGAACCACAGAGAGGAGGAGAACCAAAGAGAAGAGAAGAACCACAGAGAAGAGGAGAACCAAAGAGAAGAGAAGAACCACAGAGAAGAGGAGAACCACAGAGAAGGGAAGAACCACAGAGAAGAGAAGAACCACAGAGAAGAGGAGAACCAAAGAGAAGAGAAGAACCACAGAGAAGAGGAGAACCAAAGAGAAGAGAAGAACCACAGAAAAGAGGAGAACCACAGAGAAGAGGAGAACCACAGAGAAGGGAAGAACCACAGAGAGGAGGAGAACCAAAGAGAAGAGAAGAACCACAGAGAAGAGGAGAACCAAAGAGAAGAGAAGAACCACAGAAAAGAGGAGAACCACAGAGAAGAGGAGAACCACAGAGAAGGGAAGAACCACAGAGAGGAGGAGAACCACAGAGAAGAGGAGAACCACAGAGAAGAGAAGAACCACAGAGAAGAGGAGAACCAAAGAGAAGAGGAGAACCAAAGAGAAGAGAAGAACCACAGAGAAGAGGAGAACCACAGAAAAGAGGAGAACCACAGAAAAGAGGAGAACCACAGAGAAGAGAAGAACCACAGAAAAGAGGAGAACCACAGAGAAGAGGAGAACCACAGAGAAGAGGAAGATGTGCTGTAAGCTCAGTGTGTTTAGAGGAGAACCAAACAGCCACAGTGAGAATGTGAAGATGTAGGAACCGTGTAGAAGTTTGAAGATGTCTGCAGGGGAAAAGGAGGAGCAGTGAGGAGCTGCAGGAGCTTCTTCAGAAATTTTCCTCACAGGATCATCCAGTTTTCTTCTCCCTGATTATTTCCGTCCTGCTCAGAACGCGACGCAGACACAGCACCCCCTAATGAGCAGCTGTTGGAACTGCAGAATTTTCTCCAGTTAGTTTGGTCTATTTCAGTGTTTGCTTCTCGTGTTACACCAAACCAATTGGTTCAGGCGAGCCCATGGGACCGTCCCAGAAAGAGGCGGGGCTTCTGGTGAAGCAGCTCCACTAACACTTTGCGTCCCACAGAAGAACATCAAGCTTGTCTGTTTTCCTGGTTCTGGTTTGAAGGTGTCAAACATTTATGGGGAACCTTTAGGCCCTCATAACGGGGGGAACTCAGCAGATTTCTACATCTTCTACTAAATGTTTGCTCTGAGCTGATCTTTAACTCCACAAAGTTTCCTGATTGATTGATTGATGATCAGGAGCAGCTGCTTTCTTTGGATCAGGAAAAAACCTTCTACAGGGTCAAGTGGGATTATCTCTTCTCGACCCTGTCAAGGTTTGGATATGGTACCATTTTTATCTCTTTGACTCGCTTATAATATAATCGCCCCCCAGGCATCAGTACAAGGTTTTCGCTCACACTACTTCTCCTTGGGTCACTCGCCGGGCAGGACTGTCCATTAGCTCCTTTACTAAACCTTTGTCCATTGCATTAAAAACAGATGCAAGATACTCTGGCTTCATTAGGGAGAAACTGAACATGCGGTATCTCTGTACGCGGATGATGATGAAAAGTCTTTTATAATGTCAGTGTTCAAAGACTTTGGGACAATTTCAGGGTATAAAACTATTTTCTCCAAACGTACCCTTTCATTGACTAATAACAAGGACAAGCAGCCTTCCCCGTTTCTTCATACTTATCCCTTTAATACCTTTGATCAATTTAAATACCTAAGTATCAATGTCACAAGACATTTTCTGTACTTTTTAAACACAATTTCTTAACTCTGACTGAACAAAGAAAAAGAAAATTTGACCACTTTTGATCAACTCGGTGAAAGATATGAGAAAGTAGGGAAAGACTCGTTTAAATATTTACAGATTTGCAGCTCTGTTAAGATAATGTTGTCGTCTTTCCCCCGCTGGCCCCCTGAATATGACATGAATATGGTGTTTTTGAAAGACCCTATAGATAGGGGTTCAATTTCTACAATACTCAATGTTTGATCAAACTTTCAAGATGGGTTTATTTTGGACCACCTCAAAGATGCTTGGCAACAAGACATTGGTCCAAGTATTTCTGCTTCCCAGTGGACCAAAGATCAGAACAATGTATATTCTTCTTCATTTTGTGCTCCACAAGGACTTATGCACCAAGATTGCACCAATCAAAGGTGAAACTTTCTGAGATGTTCCTGGGGGTGGACACACTGTGGCAGATGTAGATCTTTTAAAATTAGAATCTAATGAACTCTCCAACTTATTCAAACCTATTTTACGAGTTAATGAAACATGTCCAAATAGAAAAAAATCATATTTACACTTTGAGGAAAATTAGATGCATTCCTTTCTTAGAATATTTCGAAGAAAAAGAATGAAGAAATGAAGCAGAAAAGAGGAAGGAAAAAGGGGAAGAGAAAGAACAAAAGAAAGGGAAAAAAGAATGAATGGTATGGATCCCTTTGCCCTGCTTCTACCACCTTTTAATCTATCTACTTTTTATGATTTTTTCGTTTGTATAAATGTAATAAACATCTTCAATAAAAACATATTTTTACAAAAACTCTTCATCGGTCCAGTTCCATTCACAATTCCGTTCACACTTCACAATTCTTGCATCCGTTGAACTTGCGAGTTTCTGCTTGAATTTCTTTGCAGGATGTCAGAATAGCCTCCAGAGCTGCTGTTTGGATGTGAACGGTCTCCACCCTCACAGATTTTTGGCTTGAGGATGCTCCAAAGGTTCTCACTAGGGCTGAGGTCAGGGGAGGATGGGGGCCACACCATCAGTATATCTCCATAGCAACCAATGATGCAGAGGTGTTCCTGCAGCAGGAGATGCAGCATCGTCATGCATGAAGAGGATTTTGTTACAGAAAGTTTGGTTCTTCTTTTTAAACCACAGAGGAAAGTGGTCAGTCAGAAACTCCGCCTACTTTTCAGAGGTCATTTCACACCTTTGGGGATCCTAAAGGGTCGACCAGTTCTCTCCCATGATTCCAGCCCAAACCATGACACCACCACCTCCCTGCTGACGTCACAACCTTGTTGGGACATGGAGGCGGTTCACCAACACCCACTACTCCATCCACCTGGACCATGCTGGGCTGTATGGCACTTGTATGCTCTCTGAATCTGATGTATTTGTCTGACAGAAACCTTCCTCATTCTGCCTTTATCTGTGCGTGCTCTGAATCCGACACTAGTCGATGATCACGCTGACGTTTTCCTGAAATCTCCCAGGTTTTCATACCTGCTCCAAGACGTAACTATTTCACTCTTTTCTGCTGTCAGTGATCAAAGAGCCCCAACACACAATATCATCCATGAGTTTCATTGAAAAACAAAGAATTTGATCAATTGCTGTGGGTGAGCCAAAGTCTGCTTGCTTCTCTCCATTCTGATGCAGACAAACTGATCCGTGTTTGTCTTTGTTTTCCTCATCTAGGCAGGAATCTGGATCTGAACGGTACAGCTGAATAGCTCTAAAATTGCTTGCCATAGTTTTTTGCTTCGCTAATGATAGTTTGGGGTTGTGAGGAGCTGGAAGCCAACAAGAAAAAGAGCAAACAAAGGAATGCTGGGATATCAACAAAAGGTTACTTCAGTGTCAACAGCCCCTCCCACAACCCAGAGGTGAATTTCTAAAGAGCTCTTGCTACTCAGCAGAAAATATGTCTTAAAAAAACGACACAGGTTTTTTAATTTTGGTTAGAAATGACACAATCATAACTTAAAGAGAACTGGGAACGCTTTCACCACAGAAAAAAATATAGTTGGAGTGGGCCTTTAAGAGCTACTGGTGTAAAGGAGTTCCCAGCGTTCGTTCATCTGGAGCGTCTTCATGCTGACATTTGCAGATATAAAACATTACGGTCAAATACACTCAGAGTCTAAAGCTCCCAGACTGTGGGAACAGCACGGGTTCTCCAGATCGAGTCCAGACAGCAGAGTGTGAAAGAAGACAGGAAGGTGCAGGAGGCGGCTGTGAACGGAGCGCTGAGATTTGCCCCGCCCCTCCAGCACCCACAGACAGCTCCACACTCACCTGCTGCCTCTGGCAGGTACACAGCAAAAGCAAACATGCTGGAGACTGAGGTTCATGACTCACACCCTGAAGGCGCCTGAGCTTCAGCTGCTCGTCTCATGGCTCCACCTTTGCGTCTGCAGCAGGTTCTCACAGTCATGCTGAAAACCCGCAGGTTCCTCACTCATGAGAGCTTCATGTTATACATAGTTCTGCTGAACGGCTGAAGAACGTTATCATTGCAAACTAAACCATTCTGGAAATGAATGGGAGGAATAAAAGGAAAGATTTGGCCAAAGGCTTTTATTTTGTAAATTGTTTTTCTATTCCTTGTTTGTGGCCACTCCCATTTTCCCCAAATTGTAAACATTTGTTTCTGTTTATTTTTTTAGGAGTTAGAACATCAAACTCTAAACTATTGGAACCAAACATCAGATTCTGATTTATAAAATAACTGGTTTTATTTTGAAGATGAGGTTGAATGGATTCAGGATTTTAATCTTTTCAAAAACTACATTGAAGATGGAGAACATCATTCCAAAGAGTTTCAGCTAAACTTTAGAACTATACGTCATCAGATTAGCAATAAAACATCAAAGGTTCTACAGGACTATAATCTTTAAAGCGTCTCCTTTCCTATGGTATTTCCAAAGTAAAAGCTAATCTTGTAGTTTGAAAGAATAACACGTAGTTTTAATCAGTTTCTGATAACAGTAATAAAGTTAGCATGACTCGGTGAAAACGGTAACGTTTATCAAAATGTTAAGCCACAGTAACAAATAGTAACAATATGAAGAAAGCCCGGAGAACAAAAACCCAGAAGGTAATGTTAGAAACCAGCTGAGCAGCATGCATGAGGCCTGTTCACGGAGCTTCAAGCTTATTTATCCTTTAGTCCTCCAGGGGAAAAGAGATGTTCTAAAGGTAAACACCTTCGTCTTCTTATGTTCTGGAGCTGTGTTCGTCACCATGGAAACCACACTCTCCTGATCCTCAAACCTGAGAAACTTTTCTTTGCTGCTGTTTTTGTTTACATGAATAACAATCGTAAACAGCGACAGTTCGTTTAAGGACAAGCTAGCCTGTGACTAATATGACTAAATTCAGCTGCACGGATAGATTCTGGCAAACTACCCGATAGGTTAGCGTCCTTGTTAAGCCGCGCTACAACTGATCAGCTACGAAAGTTCTCTTTGTGATTCACGCAACTAATTTGGTGACTTTGCTGCAACGTTTCTACATTGAGAAAAAAACCTAAAAGTTGCAGCAGATAACTCTGATGTCATCAGTGATGTCATCAATGAGTCAAACATGTTGATATTTCTATGGATGAACAGAAATATGAACAACTGTAATCCCACAACCTCCCGCTTTAACACACCCTCACTGACAACCACACCAGAACCAGAACAGAACCACACTAGAACCAGACCAGAACAACACTAGATCCATTCCAGAACCAGACCAGAACCAGAACAGAAGCACACTAGAACCAGACCAGAACAACACTAGATCCATACCAGAACCAGAACAGAACCACGCTAGATACAGAACAAAACAACACTAGATCCATTCCAGAACCAGACCAGAACCAGAACAGAAGCACACTAGAACCAGACCAGAACAACACTAGATCCAGACCAGAACCAGAACAGAACCACGCTAGATACAGAACAAAACAACACTAGATCCATTCCAGAACCAGACCAGAACCAGAACAGAAGCACACTAGAACCAGACCAGAACAACACTAGATCCAGACCAGAACCAGAACAGAACCACGCTAGATACAGAACAAAACAACACTAGATCCATTCCAGAACCAGACCAGAACCAGAACAGAAGCACACTAGAACCAGACCAGAACAACACTAGATCCAGACCAGAACCAGAACAGAACCACGCTAGAACCAGACCAGTCCCTGAGCGAGCATGCCCCTCCTTCGTCCCGCTGTCAGTGGCCTGGTTTAACAGGGTTCTTTTATTTAGAAGAGCTGGACGGCTACAGTGAAGATGATTTGAAGGCCCCTACGGTTGAGAACCAGGGCCCCTTTAAAGGTCTTATTTCTCCATTTCTCATTCAGTAGGTGACACTCTTTCTATTGGTTTATCACTCACTAATAGATGCCAGTAGAACCGAACATCTGACCCAAAGGTCAAGCCCGCGGGTCAGATGCTCGGGTCGGGTCACCTGGTGTCAGGCCGCTGGGTCAGCTTGATAAATTAGGGAACCAACACCCCAGCCTGACAGCAGGAGGTCCCGCTACCGTGGGCACGTGAGGCTGCGTCGTGTCAAATCCACCGTGATGGAAAAGTCTCACAAACAGCAGTCACAATCCTGGAACAGCCACCCGGAAGCGCCGCGCAAGGCTGTTGTTAGCGAGCTGCGGAGGAGGTTCGAAGCCGGGAACCGGACGGAGCCCACAGCCGCTCTCCTGTCAGGGCAGCAGCCGCGACGGAGAAGGGCTGCCGGGCCCCGCGGAGCTCCTGCACGCGCTGAAGTGGAGGCAGCTTCATGTCGGGGGGGGGAAACCTACCAGTGGCTCCTGTTTCTTCATCATCTTCCGTAAAATCCCACCGAGGAGCGACCTTCTCCGCGGAAACACGGTCCACCATGTTCGCCTCACTGCCAGCGGCCACTTCCGCTCACTGCTTCACAATAAAAGGCGGAAGTGACGTCAGAGCGGCAATTCTCTTTTATTTCAGTCTTTTAATCATGTTTAGACCATTAACACCAAACTCTTTTGTGATCTTTGACCAACAGTCAGATCATTTTTATATTCTACAGGTTTTCAGCTGAACTCCTTCATACTGTCAGATGTTGTCACCTTTCTAATAGCCAATCACTGACCTGGTTCAGGAGATTTTTGCTCACTCTTTTGGTTTGGTCCAAGTTTATATTTTTTTGTATTTATAGTTTCTAAATTTAAACTGTTTTTATGGTCGTTGAAAATGAGCATGAAAAGCTTCAAGTCCTTTAAAAGTTCAACTATAAGATTTTTTGAAAGTTTAGTTCATAATTGTGCCCCTTTTCTTTGAACATGTTTTTTAACATTGTTAAACTTTCTGTACAAACACAGTTTGTAATATTTTAGAATATTGCTAAGCTTATAGCGTGGTTCTGTTTACTGTTTAGGAGCTCTGATGACATCCTTATGAGAATAGACTTTTGTCCTTCACAGGCTCCTTTTGTTGTTCCTTAAAATAATGCTACAATAGGAAATACCAGCACAACTTGTTTATTTGTTCTCGTAACCATAAACTATATACACGATTATTGTTTTCTTTTTCCACTTTAGGAGCTTTGAACTCTTATTAGATAAATTGTTACCTTGGCAACCTAGTTATAACCCCTTAAAGAGTGTGTTCAATGTTTTATAGTTTTTTTCTGTTTATTTATTTTTTTAGATGTGTTTATATATTAAGCTCATTAAAATTTTTCCATCTGCTTTCGTTTTTATTGCTGTGAGATAAGCTTTTTCTTTTCTTTCTGTGACATTTACTTCTGTACTTTATCAGTTAATATTAACATTTACACAAATATTCGCTTTCACCTCTTTCATTTTGTTAATCCTAGCACTAAATAAATATCCATACAAGGGCTGTCAACGTTAACACATGCAATTCATTTACAGAATGGATGTGTTCATAATTATTAACTCAGATTAATTACCTGTCAGAAGCAACTGTCTTCCAATTCAGACAGTTCAGACTTCCACAGCGTGTGTTAATTTCTGAAAATACACACGTCGGGCACTATCCCGCTTATACCATGTGTCAGGCCTCAGCTGTCCGCCTCCGACCACCAGAGGGAGCCCTCTCCTGAATGTTGATTCCCCACTAGCTGTGTCTCATCTTATCATCAGCCTCGCTATACTTATACGCCTTGTTTGGACTTGACCCCTCGCCAAGTTTTGTTTTTCCCAGCTGACAATTCCGTACATTCTTACCTGTACTAGCCTCCTGGTGTATTTGACCCTTCTCTGTCTCTTCAACTTCCTGCCTTGCTCCATGCCCTTTGACTCCTGCCTGGCTTTTGACTGCGTTCTCTATTAAAACCTACCTGCTTAGACATTGATCCACATGCCTCCGCGTCCTCATTACAAATAGTCACTTACAAAAGAAATAAATATTCAATGGGTTTTTAGTACTTCATTCTTGTTCATTTTTTCGGTTTAGATCGCTTCTTCCACAAATAGTGGACTATTTGATTGGTGGTGTAGCTGGTTGTCACAGTAACACAACAAAGCGTTGCTGACCTCGACTGCAGCAACAGAAGAAAGAAATATTTGTGCCGATCATCACAATAGGTTCAATAAAGCATCAGATCAGAGAGATTCACCTTTTACCGCTTGTTTTTGTCCCAAAGATGAAGCAAAAAGTTTGTTTTAAAGAAGCCTGCACAGTGATATAGAGAATTTCTGCCATATCAGAACTATTTTTTTAGATGTGCATCAAAACCTAGAAGCCAATCAGATTAGAGTATTCATCCGAACCATTTAAACCGCAGAAACACAATGTTCATTTCTCATGGCTATATATCAGCATCTTTGTTTTATTGGAGTAAAACTGCAGACATTAAATTCTTTACAGTTCTGCTTATCTTACTGTTAATATGTTTTGTGCACACATATTACATTTCTGGGATATCTGAGTTAAAAATTAACAAATTAAGACATTTCAGACAATGAGAATGAAGGAAATATGTTTTCTCTGGACTTTTTTTATGTAAGGCCATATATTGTGATATAAAATTTACCTAGTAAAACATTGTGAACAATCTGATTAATCATAATCCAAAAGTGTGATTGTTTTAATCAATTGACAGCACTTCATACATCCGTTCTGCAGAAAATTTGTTTTTTTCCTTTCTTTCATGAAAGTTAGTAGTTGTAACCAACACATTAGGCTCATAAAATAAACTAGTGGCAGTGTTGTTTCTTTTGTTGAAAAAATTGTGGACACATTTGTGATTAGAAGGAAATCCTTCTTCACAACTGTCAACAAGGTATGTAAACAAACACTGTGCCTAGAGTGTAAATAAAAACAAATGTAACCAAAAAGAACTCGAGAGCTAGAAACTGGCATTTTTAGGTATTATTTCAGAGAAAATAGAGGGTTTGAATTGAAAACCTTTCTCTAAATTCTATTGTTCATAATTACTTTTTGTTGTAAAATTATCATAATATAATTCCATGTTCACAGGTGTTCTTCTACTTTTGACTGAAAATATTTTATTTTTGAAAACAACCCCTCCACTTCCTATCTTCTTATGCGCACCACCTCCGCCTGTCCAATGGTGGCTGCCGCGTGCCCTTCATGCCAGAATGTTCCACTTGCTACGAATCTTAGATCGTCTCTGCAGCAGATGGTTCCACCTCTGTTTATTTTTTGAGCTGGACGTGTGTTGATTTTTCGGTTGGAATTGGACCGTCACCAGTGTTGGGTAAGTTACTTCTAAAAAATAACTGATTACTTTACTTAGTTACTGGATCAAAATTGTAATGAAATTACTTGACTTAATACTAATTTGAAAAAGTAATTCACTACTCTTTACTTGACATTTTTCCCACTCATAAATTCTCAAGGGAAGAACAGCTTTGCACAAAAAAGATCCTCTTGTCTTTCATTTAACAGAGTTCCTTTGAAAATAGATTTTTAATCTCAATAGGACTTATCTGGTTAAATAAAGGTACTAGATAAAATAAAATAAAATAATAAAAAACTAAATTTTTAAAGCAAAACCCTTGTCTAAGGTATGAACACGGTTCAAGACATAACTTGGATTCATTTGAATTCAGACAACAGTGTGAAAATGACACAAAAATAAGTTACTGTTACAACATATGTGGTCTGTGCTACAGCTCAAATCAGGTGTGGAAAATCATGTTATATTCATATTCATCTCTATTAAATCTGCAACCAAGGCAGTTTTTCTAAAACACAAAGAACTATGAAATGCCTCTATGTTCAGATTACCGCATGGAGAATCAGGGATTCGATTCCCCACAGCAGGGATGGGCAACTCCAGGCCTCGAGGGCCGCAGTGTCTGCATGATTTCCAGATATCCAAGCCCTAGTCATGACTGATTACCTTGTTCAGGTGTGTCCAGCCAATTAGAACATGCCAGAGCATGAAATGTTGGGAAACATGCAGGAATGCGGCCCTCGAGGCCTGGAGTTGCCCATCCCTGCCCCAGAGGCACAGTGATCCTCATCCACATGCAAGACCCTTCACGCTACTGGCTAACTATGCAGCCACAAAGGAGATTAAATCTGAGTCTCCCTGTGTTGATCCCCAGCCCAGATAAAATACAGGGTTGTGTCAGGAAGGGCATCTGGCATAAAACTCTGCCATACCAAATGTGTGACTCAGTGGAAACTGGCTGTGGCAACCCCTAAAAGGAAATGGGGATGTTCTCCTCCTCCTTCACCTCTGTTCCCTGAACCTTCACCTTTCCACTTCAGTTGAGGAAGGTGCTGGTGGTTCTTCAGGCTGTTTTTTCTCTTAAGAGCTATGTTTACTGTGGGTTTAAAGACTTGTTCTTTCCCTGATGGTCATTTTAGTCCCTCGTTTTCAGAAACAGGGCAGCGCCTGTTGCTATTACACGATCTTTGTTTGCAGTTTGAAACACTGACCAACAGGGGCGCTGAAGAAGAACTTCCGGTATGCCCCGGAAACACAACAACAGCTGAGTGTGCGTGACTCAGACTCCTCATCCTGCTGCCCGTCACGGTCATTTTTCGGCAGCAGAGCGTTAAGTTGTTCTTGCAGGAAGATGGGGAGCGTTTAGTTATTGTAGCGGCAAAACAAAAACGTGAAAACGACCAAACGGGAGTGTTTCCAACCCCCCCCCGAGCCACTGCTGGCACCCCCACCCCCTGTCTCCGTGGGAGGTGAGCATCAGAGCTGCGCAGGCGCCGTTTGTTTGTTTTGACGATTAAATAATGTTGAAGCGAGATTTTTAAAACTCCACAGAAGTCAGGTGTGCGCATGCGTGTTCGGCTGAAGTAACGTTACAGGTCTGGTTTTAAACCAACCTTCAGACCAGAATCAGCTCCTTCAAAGTTCTCTATAAAGGGCCCTGTCCGAACTGGTTCCGATTGGTTAGCACCACACCTGGGGGCCAGTGGGGAAGCCGGTTCCGATCTCACTTAAGTTGCGCGTGCAGGTAAATGTGTTTGAAAGGTCTGTGTAAGGAAAGGTTCGCTGACGCCACTTGAAAGCTGCCGATGTTTAGAAGTAATCTGATTATTATTCCGATCAGGTCTGACCTAAACTGTGTTTATTTCTGCATATTTCTACATACTGTTTACACTGATACTGAAGTTATCAGATTACTGTCGTTACTGTTTACATTGTTGCTTAGTAATCAGATTACTGTCGTTACTGTTTACATTGTTGCTTAGTAATCAGATTACTGTTGTTACTTTTTACATTGTTGCTTAGTTATCAGATTACTGTCGTTACTGTTTACATTGTTGCTTAGTTATCAGATTACTGTCGTTACTGTTTACATTGTTGCTTAGTTATCAGATTACTGTCGTTACTGTTTACATTGTTGCTTAGTAATCAGATTACTGTCGTTACTGTTTACATTGTTGCTTAGTAATCAGATTACTGTCGTTACTGTTTACATTGTTGCTTAGTAATCAGATTACTGTTGTTACTTTTTACATTGTTGCTTAGTTATCAGATTACTGTCGTTACTGTTTACATTGTTGCTTAGTAATCAGATTACTGTCGTTACTGTTTACATTGTTGCTTAGTAATCAGATTACTGTTGTTACTTTTTACATTGTTGCTTAGTTATCAGATTACTGTCGTTACTGTTTACATTGTTGCTTAGTAATCAGATAACTGTCGTTACTGTTTACATTGTTGCTTAGTTATCAGATTACTGTCGTTACTTTTTACATTGTTGCTTAGTTATCAGATTACTGTCGTTACTGTTTACATTGTTGCTTAGTAATCAGATAACTGTCGTTACTGTTTACATTGTTGCTTAGTTATCAGATTACTGTCGTTACTTTTTACATTGTTGCTTAGTTATCAGATTACTGTCGTTACTGTTTACATTGTTGCTTAGTTATCAGATTACTGTCGTTACTGTTTACATTGTTGCTTAGTAATCAGATAACTGTCGTTACTGTTTACATTGTTGCTTAGTTATCAGATTACTGTCGTTACTGTTTACATTGTTGCTTAGTTATCAGATTACTGTCGTTACTGTTTACATTGTTGCTTAGTAATCAGATAACTGTCGTTACTGTTTACATTGTTGCTTAGTAATCAGATTACTGTCGTTACTGTTTACATTGTTGCTTAGTAATCAGATAACTGTCGTTACTGTTTACATTGTTTCTTAGTAATCAGATTACTGTCGTTACTGTTTACATTGTTGTTTAGTAATCAGATTACTGTCGTTACTGTTTACATTGTTGCTTAGTAATCAGATTACTGTCGTTACTGTTTACGTTGTTGCTTAGTAATCAGATTACTGTCGTTACTGTTTACACTGTTGCTTAGTAATCAGATTACTGTCGTTACTGTTTACATCAGTGCTGAAGTAATCAGATTACTAAAAGCAGATGGAATCAGATGACCAGGGTTGAGTGCAGCTGTCTGGTCATCCGGTGTGTATGTGGAGGGGCTCACACGGCATTTTGCTGGTATTTGACAGGCGGTGGTGAGGTGCGATGGGGAACCAGCTGGCGGGCATCGCCCCCTCGCAGATCCTCTCTGTGGACAGCTATTTCTCCGACATTCATGACCATGAGTATGACAAAAGCCTGGGCAGCACTCGCTTCTTCAAGGTGGCCCGGGCTAAGCACCGGGAAGGCTTGGTGGTGGTGAAGGTCTTCGCCATCCAGGACCCCTCCCTGCCGCTGACCAGCTACAAGCAGGAGTTGGAGGAGCTGAAGATCCGGCTGCATTCCTGCCAGAACTGCCTGCCCTTCCAGAAGGCAACCCTGACGGAGAAAGCTGCCATCCTGTTCCGGCAGTACGTCCGGGACAACCTGTACGACCGCATCAGCACACGGCCCTTCCTCAACAATGTGGAGAAGCGCTGGCTGGCTTTCCAGATCCTCAGTGCCGTGGACCAGGCGCACAAGGCTGGCGTTCGCCATGGCGACATCAAGACAGAGAATGTGATGGTGACCAGCTGGAACTGGGTCCTGCTGTGCGACTTTGCCAGTTTCAAACCCACCTTCCTGCCGGAGGACAACCCTGCTGACTTCAACTATTTCTTCGACACATCCAGACGCCGGACGTGCTACATTGCTCCAGAGAGGTTCGTGGACGGTAGCATGTTCACCACGGAAAGCGACCAGAACACGCCGCTGGTGGACCTGACTAATAACAACCAAAGGAGCAGAGGGGAGCTCAAGCAGGCCATGGACATCTTCTCTGCAGGTACAGAGCTCTGAGGTGTAGGGGGAGCTGTAGGTGTGGTCGCCGCCGAGCTTCAGCGTGTCTTTGTGCTCCAGGTTGCGTGATTGCAGAGCTCTTCACGGAGGGCGTTCCTCTTTTCGACCTGTCCCAGCTGCTGGCATACCGAAAAGGCCTCTTCCAGACGGAGCAGGTCCTCCAGAAGATCGAGGACCTGAGGATCAGAGAGCTGGTACCTCCAACCACTCACACACGGCACACAGGAGCCCCCCCAGGGCTGCTCTGACAGCAGAATTCGGTCTGTCCCTGCGCAGGGATGCCTGTGGGGGGAGAGGTCAGGCCACAGGGGCAATGGAAAAGCTGAGAATCCTTTCTGACCTGAGACGCTCCGCATCAGTTGCTGCTTCTCACCTTTGCTCTCCTCCTCAGGTGGCTCAGATGGTCCAGCGGGAGCCAGAGAAACGCCTGACAGCAGAGGAGTACCTGAAGCAGCAGAGGGGCGGAGCCTTTCCTGAGATCTTCTACACCTTCCTCCAGCCCTACATGACTCAGTTTGCCAAGGAGACTTTTCAGTCTTCCGAAGAGCGAGTCCTGGTTATTCGCAAAGACCTCGACAACATCCTGCACAACCTGCGAGGGGGTGGGGCTTATGTTTTCCATACCGTATATCTTCCAATAGTGGCCGGTCTTTAATAGATGCCGGTCTCCGTTCAATGCCGGGTCTAACAGGTGTTCATTACTTTGAACGCCTGTCTCTAATAGTGGCCAAAATCCTTTAAGTGGTATTTGTGAAATAGCATCCTGGTGAGGAATCTGCACCAGATTTTGGGGAGGATCCTTAATATAACATCAACAGAAAAAGGAGCAACAAACAAACAGATTTCCTCGAGCAACAAATTAGAAGAACTGGTTTTAACATGGGTTATTGAGCAAAGACGGAAAGGTGTGCGTCTCTAGGAAAATAATGTTGTTTTCTGCATTTTGTGAGTGAATTTCACAGTGAAATGAACCCATCAGGCATCACCATTCTGTCTGTCATGAAATAAATGCCGGTCTATAAGAAACACCTGGTCGGCTTCCAAATGTTTGTAATAAACGCCGGGAGTACTATTAGAAGACATATGGATATGTCTTTAGAAATGCAGGTCTCATCAATCCAAACTTTCCTCAGTTCTGTTGGTGCTGTAGGGAGGTGGGCGTAGGTGATTCTGTTTCCTTAAAGCTTCTTCCCTTCTAGGCTCCTCCTCTTCCTCCTTGGAAGTTGGCGATGGCGTGCCGAGCCCCCGGGAGGAGCAGGGCTTGCTGGTGCTGGTGTCCGTCATCACCTCCTGCCTGCAGACGCTGCACTCCTGCGACTCCAAGCTGGCGGCGCTGGAACTGGTTCTTCACCTGGGCCCACGGCTCAGCGTGGACATCCTGTTGGATCGCATCACACCGTACCTGCTGCACTTCTGCAACGACCACGTGCCCCGCGTGCGCGCTCAGGCCATTCGCACCCTGACCAAGGTGCTGGCGTTGGTGAAGGAGGTGCCAAGGAACGACATCAACATCTACCCAGAGTACATCCTGCCCGGAATCGCACACCTAGCCCAGGATGACGCCACCATCGTCCGGCTGGCATACGCAGGTGCTGTTCTTGTCCAGAAGCTGATGGATGTGTTAAGATTCAAGCAAATCCATCGAGGATCTTTAGTCTTTTAGGGAACAGGGTCAGACTATGCCCCGCCCCATCTCATGTCTGCTGTTGTCTGACGTCTTCGTCCTCTGTTTTCCCAGAAAACATTGCTCACCTGGCCGAGAGTGCGCTCCGCTTCCTGGAGCTGGTTCAGGAGAACAATGTGAACTCTGAGCAGGACCTCAGTGGCGAGGACGGCGAGGAGATCAACCACCCCGGCGACAACTACGATTCCGGTAGGACGTGGTGGGCGGTGCTTTTGCCGTGTCAGTGCCTGTGTGTGACACTGCCGCCATTTTTCCACAGAGCTGCAGGCGCTCCATGAGATGGTGCAGCAGAAGGTGGTGACACTGCTGAGCGACCCTGAGAACATCGTTAAGCAGTCACTGATGGAGAGCGGCATCACGCGCCTCTGCGTGTTCTTCGGCCGGCAGAAAGCCAATGATGTGCTGCTGTCCCACATGATCACCTTCCTGAACGACAAGAATGACTGGCACCTGCGGGGGGCGTTCTTCGACAGCATCGTGGGTGAGTGGCTGTCCGCATCAGAGGCTGCTACCGGGAGACTCCGCCTCACCGCCATGTCTCCTGCTTTCAGGCGTGGCAGCGTACGTGGGTTGGCAGAGCTCCTCCATCCTGAAACCCCTCCTACAGCAGGGCCTGAGCGACACAGAGGAGTTCGTCATCTACAAAGCGCTGAATGCCCTGACCTCCATGTGCCAGCTGGGGCTGCTGCAGAAGCCGCACATCTACGAGTTCGTCAGTGACATCGGTGAGCTCCACGCTTCAGGTTCCTCCACAGGTTGTCCCGGTGACAGCACCTCCTGGCTGACCTTCACTCCACTTTGTGGAGAAGGTTGCCGGCTGTGGTGATCCTGCTGTTTATTCCGGCTTCTTTGGTGAGACTCCAGGTTACTGAGGAAGTTACTGTAAGGCATGGTGGAAGCAGGTAGGAGAATCTGACGCCGATTCCTGCAGGTACACCGTAAAAGCAGGAATGTCCCAATCAGAATTTAATGGCCACAATCAGATTCAGAGTCATTTGATTTAGATTCTCTGCTGTTACTGAGTCCTGATCCGATACTTTTGTAAAACATTTTTAAACAATGGACAAAATGTTCTAAACGGATGGTAAAAATGGTAAATGGCGTATACTTTTATAGCCCTTTTCTACCTTCATTGAAGGCCCAAAGCGCTTTACAGTCACAGACCCACTCACCCATTCACACACATTCATACACATTCATACACTGATGATGGCTCCGCTGCCAAACACTGGCGCCAACCTTCCATCAGAGGCAATGTGGGGTTCAGTGTCTTGCCCAAGGACACTTCGACACATGGGCGGGCAAGGTGGGAATCGAACCTGCAATCCTTCGATCACAAGCCGACTGCCCTTTCCACTTCACCACGGCCGCCCCAGATGATCAGATGATCCATATTGGTCCTGATTTTTAATATAATTTAACCTTCTTTTAAATATAAAAAGCATGTTTTTCAAAATGGTGGCTTTTCTGTTGGTTTTACCTCCATAGTGAGACAGATCTATTGAAGTTTCAGGAAAATTGGCAAAAGTAAACTTTAAAATGTCCTTAGTAATGGAGGTTATTTGCTAACCACGCCCACAATCCTAATATGTTCATATCCTGCGTAATATCATTTTGCTAAGCTGTAGTCAGTGATCAACATATTCAATTTTCACGATATTCTGCTAAAAAATGTGGGAATAAAAGAGAACACCAGTTTTGCGAGCTCGCCACGTGCACTCCGTTCAAAATCTACAACTATTAATTCCAACATTTTTTTCCCAATGGCTTCCCCATGATGCCCAAGAAGTTAGCAAAAGATAAAAATCCCTAGAACCAGTTTTCATATGTAGCTGGTACCAAAGATGTTTTTTTTTCCTTAAAAGTCAAGATGGTGGCCTCTTCCCAAGGTCAAAGGTCAACAAAACATGTACAACATTGGTTGTAGACTTAAGCTGGCTGCATGTGTGTTAAATTTGGTGAAAATCAGACAAACAAAAGTTTCCTTGTCCCATATCCTGACATGTGTGTTTTGGTTTCGTTTGTGTATTTTGAAATCATTTTCATTTCAATTCATTTCTTTTCAGTTTTGCTACCCTTGATGGCATTAACTACTCTTCCCAAAAGTCATTTTCGTCGGGTACTGGGTGTGTTCAAATTTTGATGACTTTTCATGCATGTGGCGGGGGACAAATTTTTGCTCAAAGGCGCAGAATTTTTTCCATAAGCGAAAACAATTTGATCCTTGCGGTCAGTGACTGCTGCGGGCAATAATAATAGTTTGACATGTTTAGCACGTATCATAATAATAGAAAAATACGCTTCCAATGGATAATCGGGATACAACATCAGAGACCGATCAAGTGGGAAACTCCGTGATCGGATCACGATATCGCTACTTAAAAGCAACTGGAGTTACCCCCCTCCTTCCTGGCCGAGCTCACTGTCAGTTGCTGAGTCCCACCCCCCTCTGCTGCTGTCCACAGCTCCCTTCCTGTGCCACCCAAACCTGTGGATCCGGTACGGTGCCGTGGGCTTCATCACCGTTGTGGCTCAGCACCTGAACGTGGCTGACGTCTACTGCAAGCTGATGCCCCACCTTAATCCCTTCCTGACCCAGCCCATTATCCAGGTGAGTCCCAGCCCCCTGTTGGTCCTCAGACTGCTCTCCCCTCCTCATCCTCCTGACCTGCTCAGATTGATAAGGAGCTGGTTCTTCTGAGCGTGCTGAAGGAGCCGGTGAGCCGCTCCATCTTCGACTACGCGCTGCGCTCCAAAGACATCGGCAGCCTCTTCAGACACCTGCTGCTGCGCCAGAAGAAACGCTGTGGCTCCATCCCGGAATGCCCCACACCGGATGACCCGGCCATCGCCCAGCTACTCAAGAAGCTGCTGTCACAGGTCAGAACCGCTTTTTCCTGCTTTAAGCCCGAGAGGTCCAGCAGAATTCTGTCAGCAGGGATCGCAGCGCTTTTCAAGAACATCTTTCAGGATGAAGAGTTTGGATTTAGAGGATTTAGTGGTTTTAGCAAATGTTCTGAGGTTTAAAGAGATGTTCTGAGGTTTCAGGAGAAGTTCTGAGGTTTAAAGAGATGTTCTGAGGTTTCAGGAGATGTTCTGAGGTTTAAAGAGATGTTCTGAGGTTTAAAGAGATGTTCTGAGGTTTCAGGAGATGTTCGGAGGTTTCTGGAGATGTTCGGAGGTTTCAGCAGATGTTCTGAGGTTTCAGGAGATGTTCTGAGGTTTCAGCAGATGTTCTGAGGTTTCTGGAGATGTTCGGAGGTTTCGGCAGATGTTCTGAGGTTGCAGGAGATGAAAAGGAGTTTTTTCCAAAAATCTCCTGCAGCTTCTTAAACCTTCATCCTGCTCAGGTTTTTGTTCCTGAAGGTCCATTCTGAAGCATTGCTTGAAAAACTCAGATGTCTTGCCAGTCTCTATCCTTGCTCTTGACTTGGTCGTTATGTTTTACCCCTGTGTGGGTAACGAGTCACCTCTCTGCGGTTGTCTGGGTCTTGTCTGACCCGGTGGCCGGTTTCCTCTCAGGGAATGACAGAAGCTGAGGAGGACAAACTGCTGGCGCTCAAAGACTTCATGCTGAAGTCCAACAAGGCCAAAGCCAACATGGGCGAGCAGAACCAACAGGGGGACTCAGCCCAGTGCGGTGTCATTGACCTGGCAACGCTTGGCATCATGGGCCGGCAGGTGGACCTGGTGAAACCTAAAGCTGAGGCAGAGGAGAAGAAAGGTACGTCTTCATCATCATCATCAGAGGCAGCTGGAGTCTGGTGGTTCTGATGGATCTTCTGTCTGTCTTCTGCAGCCCGGAAGCAAACCAAGCAGGACTCCACCATGAACGAGGAGTGGAAGAGCATGTTCGGCTCTCAGGAGCCGCCATCCGCCCAGCCTCCCACCGTAAGTCCTCCTCTGTGAGGAGCAGCGGTTCTGCTGGCCTGGATTTTGGTGCTCAGGCGGGTCGATGTTCTGCCTGCAGCCTCTTATCTGGGTTCGCTTCTGTCCTCAGGCGATCGACGGGCTCGGGGGTCAGAGCAAGAAGAGTGTCGTTGTTCCGACGGCCCCCACTCTGCACTTGGGGGTAAGTGGCCCCACCTACCAGCGCCGCATGAACACCTGTAAGGCAGAGCTTCAGCAGCTGGTGCAGCAGAAGAGAGAGCAGTGCAGCGCCGAGCGCATAGCCAAAAAGATGATGGAGAGCGCCGAGTGGGAGAGCCGGCCCCCTCCGCCAGGTAACATTTCAGCGTGCCGGCAGGTGTGTGGAGGAGGGCCTATGAGGGCTGAACTGCTCCAGTGTTTCAGGATGGCACCCCAAAGGCCTGCTGGTGGCCCACCTGCACGAGCACAAGGCCGCCGTCAACCGCATTCGTGTCTCTGACGAGCACGCCATCTTCGCCACGGCGTCCAATGATGGCACCGTCAAGGTGTGGGACAGCCAGAAGATGGAGGGCAAGACCACCACCACCAGGTGAGGGGGAACTATGACCAGCAGCTGGGACCACACAGATGCCCAAGGCTGTGTGTACGTCTGCATGCACACACACGGGCGCACACACACGGGTGAACACACACGAGTGAACACACACGGACACACGCACGTGACCTCCTTTCTGGTTCTGCTGAAGTTTCTTTGGTTCTGTGGTCCCGTCTGGATCCGCCCCCCTTCTGTGGTTGTGCTGACAGTGTCTTTCTGCAGGTCTGTGCTGACATACGCTCGAGTGGGGGGTCACGTGAAGACACTGACCTTCTGTCAGGGCTCGCATTACTTAGCTGTGGCATCAGACAGCGGCTCCATCCAACTGCTCGCCGTGGAGGCCAACAAACCGCCAAAGTCCCCCAAAGTGCAGCCGTACCAGACCAGGTGATGTTCAGGTGTTCCTCTCAGGACCTGCTGCAGGATTGCAGCCATGTTTTGACCTTGTTACTCGTTTCAGGACTCTGGACCTGCAGGAGGACGGCTGCGCTGTGGATGTCCACCACTTCAACTCTGGCACTCAGTCTGTGCTGGCCTACGCCACCGTCAACGGCTCGCTGGTGGGCTGGGACCTTCGCTCCAACGCAAACGCCTGGACGCTGCGTCACGACCTGCGGCTCGGACTCATCACTTCTTTCTGTGTGGATATGCACCAATGCTGGCTCTGCTTAGGTCTGCACGGGGGAGGGCGCGTGTTGGGTTTGGATGGGGGCTTTCCAGGACAACAGATCCAGACTCCTCAGCCTCTGTCTTCATCATGCTGCATTTACTGGCCCTCAGAAATGTCTAAATGTTTGGTGTCTTTTCACAGCAAAGCTTCAACAGGCAAAGAGAAATGAGCTGAAAGTCAACCAGGAGAGACGCTGCACAGAATCATTCCAACCTTTATGGAGATAAATTAGTATCAGTCCGATTTGTGCGTGCGGAATTTTGATTTGTGCATAACTTTGTGCGTGCGTAATTCTTGATTTATAACTCATAAAATACATTTTGTGCATGAGTTCAAAAATTACAAAATATAAAAAAATACAAAGTACAATGTACATCCGAACAACTTCAAAATACGACAGCTTGACACTAACTACACGCACAAATCTTTAAAAAATATGTTACGCACACACAAAACCACATTTACACACGAATCTGATTTGAGACTCTTTTCACGTCTCCCAGATTTGTGCGTAAGTGATGCGTTTAAATGCTAGGGAAATGCTGGGTCATCAGAGTTTTCTGATCAGCTGCTCTGAACTTAAACGGTGAATAAGATCTGGTGAAACTTGACATTTTCCAACTTTCTTGAACAGATTTACCGGCTAATTAAAATAAAAAAGTCTAAATATGGTTTTTTATAACACTTTTCCATTAAAAAATAAAAAGATTTTCCAGAATTAAACAGTTCATCTCCACAGCCCCGCCCCGACAGCGCCTCAGCCACGGGGCTCTCTCCCGAGCAGGCAACCCTCCCCGCGACTGGTGACCAGCGGCTGGAAAATGTCAAGTTCCGTGCATATTTTTTAAAGATTTGTGCGTGTAGTTAGTTTCAAGCTGTCGTAATTTGAAGTTGTGTGTGTGTAAATTGTACTTTGTATTTTTTAATATTTTGTAATTTTTGTACTTATGCACAAAATGTATTTTATGAGTTACAAATCAAGAATTACGCACGCACAAATCCAAAGTTGCGCACAAATCCAAAGTTGCGCACAAATCCAAAGTTACGCACAAATCCAAAGTTACGCACAAATCGGACTGATACTAATTTCTCTCCATAAACCTTCAGCTCAAAATCCCTGTTTTTATTGAACGCAGCAAAAAGACCTCTGGGCTTTCTGTGGTCTTTGAATGCATCGCAGCCTGGGGGGGGAGAAAATCTCAATTTCATTATTTTAATTATAACCAACGTTTGTGAACCTGAAGCTTTAAAGACCAGTTTGTCACAGAAGGAGTCTGACGGCACTCTGTCACCGCCGTGGTCTCTCTGCAGGAACGAGCAGTGGCACCATGGCATGCTGGGATATGCGGTTCCAGCTGCCCATCTCCAACCACTCCCACCCGGCCCGCGCACGAGTCCGCAGCTTGTTAATGCATCCGTTGTACCAGTCATCTGTGATTGCAGGTCAGACATGGTGGCGTGCTCCTGAATGCAGCACAAGCGCTCGTCAACACTCAGTAAACCTGTGTGTGTGTGTGTGTGTGTGCACGTGCAGCGGTGCAGGGAAACAACGAAGTGTCCATGTGGGATTTAGAGACTGGAGACCGAAAGTTCACCCTGTGGGCAAGTTCTGCCCCACCGCTCTCTGAGATGCAGGTAGGGGGCACTGTGGAGGGGAGGCTGCAGCCCCACAGCAGCGTTTGCTGTTGTCTTACTGTGTGTGTGTCTGTGTGTGTGTGTGTGTGCGTGCGTGTGCCTGCGCGTGTGTTCTGCAGCCGTCTCCTCACAGTGTTCATGGGATCTACTGCAGTCCAGCTGATGGGAACCCTCTGCTGCTGACAGCCGGCTCTGACATGAGAATCAGGTCTGACACAACAACAACACAACAAGAATACAACACAACATAACAAGAATACAACACAACAAGAATACAACACAAAACAACAAGAATACAACACAACACAACAAGAATACAGCAACAACACAACAAGAATACAACACAACATAACAAGAATACAACACAACAAGAATACAACACAAAACAACAAGAATACAACACAACACAACAAGAATACAGCAACAACACAACAAGAATACAACACAACATAACAAGAATACAACACAAGAATACAACACAAAACAAGAATACAACACAAAACAACAAGAATACAACACAACATAACAAGAATACAACACAAGAATACAACACAAAACAAGAATACAACACAAAACAACAAGAATACAACACAACACAACAAGAATACAACACAAAACAACAAGAATACAACACAACATAACAAGAATACAGCAACAACACAACAAGAATACAGCAACAACACAACAAGAATACAAGCAACAACACAACAAGAATACAACACAACAAGAATACAACACAACACAACAAGAATACAGCAACAACACAACAAGAATACAGCAACAACACAACAAGAATACAACACAACATAACAAGAATACAACACAACAAGAATACAACACAAAACAACAAGAATACAACACAACACAACAAGAATACAGCAACAACACAACAAGAATACAACACAACATAACAAGAATACAACACAAGAATACAACACAAAACAAGAATACAACACAAAACAACAAGAATACAACACAACATAACAAGAATACAACACAACAAGAATACAACACAACAAGAATACAACACAAAACAACAAGAATACAGCAACAACACAACAAGAATACAGCAACAACACAACAAGAATACAGCAACAACACAACAAGAATACAGCAACAACACAACAAGAATACAACACAACAAGAATACAACACAACAAGAATACAACACAACACAACAAGAATACAGCAACAACACAACAAGAATACAGCAACAACACAACAAGAATACAACACAACATAACAAGAATACAACACAACAAGAATACAGCACAACACAACAAGAATACAACACAACAAGAATAAAACACAACACAACAAGAATACAACACAACATAACAAGAATACAACACAACAAGAATACAACACAACACAACAAGAATACAGCAACAACACAACAAGAATACAGCAACAACACAACAAGAATACAACACAAAACAAGAATACAACACAAAACAACAAGAATACAACACAACAAGAATACAGCACAACACAACAAGAATACAACACAACAAGAATAAAACACAACACAACAAGAATACAACACAACATAACAAGAATACAACACAACAAGAATACAACACAACACAACAAGAATACAGCAACAACACAACAAGAATACAGCAACAACACAACAAGAATACAACACAAAACAAGAATACAACACAAAACAACAAGAATACAACACAAAACAACAAGAATACAACACAACACAACAAGAATACAGCACAACACAACAAGAATACAGCAACAACACAACAAGAATACAACACAACATAACAAGAATACAACACAACATAACAAGAATACAACACAACAAGAATACAACACAACAAGAATACAACACAAAACAACAAGAATACAACTCAACAAGAATACAACACAACACAACAAGAATACAGCAACAACGCAACAAGAATACAGCAACAACACAACAAGAATACAACACAACACAACAAGAATACAACACAACACAACAAGAATACAACACAACACAACAAGAATACAGCAACAACACAACAAGAATACAACACAACACAACAAGAATACAGCAACAACACAACAAGAATACAACACAACATAACAAGAATACAACACAACAAGAATACAGCACAACACAACAAGAATACAGCAACAACACAACAAGAATACAGCAACAACACAACAAGAATACAACACAACATAAGAATACAACACAACAAGAATACAACACAACATAACAAGAATACAACACAACACAACAAGAATACAGCAACAACACAACAAGAAAACAGCAACAACACAACAAGAATACAACATAACAAGAATACAACACAACATAAGAATACAACACAACAAGAATACAACACAACATAACAAGAATACAACACAACACAACAAGAAAACAGCAACAACACAACAAGAATACAACACAACATAAGAATACAACACAACAAGAATACAACACAACATAACAAGAATACAACACAACACAACAAGAATACAGCAACAACACAACAAGAAAACAGCAACAACACAACAAGAATACAACATAACAAGAATACAATACAACAAGAATACAACACAACACAACAAGAATACAGCAACAACACAATAATACAGCAACAACACAACAAGAATACAACACAACATAACAAGAATACAACACAACAAGAATACAACACAACACAACAAGAATACAACACAACACAACAATAATACAGCAACAACACAACAAGAATACAACACAACATAACAACAATACAACACAACAAGAATACAACACAACACAACAAGAATACAGCAACAACATAACAAGAATACAATACAACAAGAATACAACACAACACAACAAGAATACAACATAACAAGAATACAATACAACAAGAATACAACACAACACAACAAGAATACAACACAACACAACAAGAATACAGCAACAACACAACAAGAATACAACACAACAAGAATACAACACAACACAACAAGAATACAACACAACATAAGAAGAATACAGCAACAACACAACAACAACTATTTTCATTGATGGTCTTGATTTCATCTTTAGTGCAGTTTGATGTATTTTCTTTACTGTTACCTTTGCTGGTTTTCAGAATAAAAGCTTGAACTTTTCCAAAAAATATGTTACCAAAGATGGTAACACACTGAGTTCTGCTGATTCTGTTTAGGTTCTGGGACTTGGCTTATCCAGAGAGGTCCTACATTGTGGCAGGCGGGGCCAACGACTCTCTGCACTGTCCGTCTGTCTTCTACAGCCGCAAGATCATCGAAGGGACCGAGGTGGTCCAGGTGAGCTCTGATCCGACTTGGTTCTGCCTATTCCAGAACAGTCACTGCAGATGAACAAGGAGCTTCCTGTTGACAAACCTGTGGAGCTCAGAGAAACCAGTGTAATCCTGAACATTTGAAAAACACGCAGACTGCTGATGCTTTAGGACAAGAACTTTGTCTAACGATCTGGACGGTCCTTCAGACCATAAGGACTTGACAATTGTTTCCCTCATGAAGCCGTTCTGCTGGCGTGGCTCTGATCCGCATCCTCTTATCGCTGCAGGAGATTCACAGCAAGCAGAAAAGCGGCGCCGCCGAGGACTCGCCCCGCCGTGGGCCGGAGTCCCTTCCTGTGGGACATCATGACATCATCACAGACATCGCCACCTTTCAGACCACGCAGGGCTTCATCGTCACCTCTTCCAGAGACGGCATCGTCAAAGTGTGGAAGTGAGCGTGCTCGTGGACCAGAACTGCTGGGTCCTACAGACCAGAACCCCGCCTCCCCCCATGTGATGGGAGACCCAGAAGCTCCTCAGTGGTTCAAACACCAACATCTGAAGAGACGATGGGATCCAGCAGACTGAACCTTCTAGGTCCTGCAGTTGGTTTGAAGTTAATCAAACTGTGACTTTAGCTTTAGATCATCAGGCTCAGACTGGCAGACATCTGCATGAACCGGGTCAGAGTCTGTTGTCTGCGCAGACGAAGCTTCTGTGTGTTTGTAAGCGCTGTGATGGAACCTGAACCTCGCCATGATGAAAATGAGTACTCACACATTCAGACTTGTTTACAGAAACTGTTTATTTTGGTTCAGTTTCATTCTTCCAACCTTCAAGTTTCACACATGGAGCTTCAGCAGAACCTGAAGGGTCACGAGTTATTATTTTCTCTGACTCACAAAGACCAGCGTCCGGTTCTAAAGCTGTGCAGCAATAAAGGCTGAAATCTGACCAGTCTGCTTTTTCTGGCCTTTTTGTTACGCAGAAGAGTCTGGTTTGGTCTGACAGAGCAGAACTGAGCCGCAGCGTTTTGGGTTCCTGAACCCGCCTCTGGTTTCATCTGGAAGACTGCTGAAGGTTTAGCTCTGAGCACAACAACCTCAGATTTAGGCACAAGACTTTAGGAAGGTGTTTTCAGACGCTGCTGGATTATGGAGTCTTTGACCTGTGGTGTGGATCAGAGGGAATCGCCCCCCAAGTGACCCTCCAGGGGAGCTTCTGGTTCTCGTGGTGAGGTTCCTCATTGCCTCTCCACACACGTGTTCTGACACTCCTCCTGCGTTGTGAAGCGGTTCTGGTTGCCGCCGCAGCCGCCGTACCAGAAGGGAGCACACTTGTTCTCCGTGCTGTTGAAGAACCACATCATGGCGTAGGTCTGGCAGGAGCCTTGGTCCAGCGGCTGCAGGCAGGCATCTGCCGAGCAGAAACATGTCTGAAAACTCTAACGTTTTTACGAGCATGAAGGAGCAGTTGTATCATCCCATCACAAACAACTGAGGAGGATCCGGATTTAATGTGTGCGTTTGCCTGTTAAGATGCGTTCACACCGCATGCAATTCACATAGCGGATATTCATCGGCAGCCTCTCCTTCATCGCACAGCGAATTCTCTGCTCACCCCATGTCCAAAGTGTGTTCTTAAGCTCGCCACATGTGGGAGGAGCAAGCAACATAAAATCAGAGGTCCTTTTTATTATTGTCTCGATTAAAATAAGAAAAACATCATAAAAGTTCAGGAGGAACCGCTCATTAGGGTGACGGGGGGTCGGCTTGCGATGCACCTCAGGAGTGAGCCACTTGGCAGTGGGCCCCCCTCCTGTGGTTTCCCGCCTAGTTCTGACCCCTTCTCTCGGTTTTAAGTGCACCATAGACATGTAGAGCCCTTGGTGGGGGGGTGCTTGGACATCACTGTGAGCAATCAGCAGATGTCCTCTCAGTGCCCTACCCTCCAATTTTACTGAACCCTTTAAACCTTGACAAACACACCCCAACACACACGCAAATACATTACACAGGGAAGCTGAGACTACTGTTCTTCTGTCCCCTACCCCATCTCTGGTGGGGGCAACAAGGCCTTCAGCAGTGGCGGCCTTGTCTCTTGGGTCCTCCTGAGCCCGGCGGCCCCCTCCCCACGCAGGGAGAGGGATCCCTCAGTCCTCTGGCAAAAACCATGAGCGGGGGATCACATTCTATCTGAGCCTGGAGGGTGTCCGTGTTTTTTTATGGTCCTGGTTCGGGTTCTGGTCCTTGCCCTCTGGTTCCGGGCCCCTTCTGAATACCAACATTGGGAGATCCTGGTCGGGGTTTTTTTTCAACACCTTTCGGGGACCCCCACTTCTCTTGGTTGTCCCTCCTCTAGGTGGGGGTGGCTGACCCCTGCCGTGCTCTCTCCTGGATCTCCTGCAGGCTCTGGTCTGGGTGCTTGGCCAGACTGCTGGGTGGGCAGATCTTCTCCGTTGGCCCCATGATACGTGTGTGTGTGTATGTGTGTGGGGAGGGGTGGAGGTGTAGGGGCTGGTCGCCGCTGCTTCGGCAGGGGTCTTGGTGTGGGGGTTGCTGGGAACTCCTGGGAATTCCCGCCTTGCCTGCCCATCTGTCAAAGTGTCCTTGGGCAAAACAGTGAATCCCATTTTTCTTCTGATAGAAGGTTGGTGTCAGTGTTCTGCAGCGGCGCCACAATAAATGTGTGAATGGGACTGTAAAGCGCATTGGGCCTTTAAGGAAGGTAGAAAAGCGCTCTACAAGTAAACATCTTTTGCTGTTTCAATAAATAAAGACTGTATCATGTCTGGGGAAGGAAAAAAAAGCTGTCATCGAAGCCAGGTGAGTACACCTGAGAACCACCAAGGGGCTTGTTCCATCAGCGAGCCAGGCTTAACTTTCACGGCCAAACTAGTTGCGCCATAGCTTCCGGTTAGAGTCTGTGTAATCGATTACTCTCAATTACTTTCTGACAGCGGTGTAAAGGAAGGGGGCGGGGTCTCTGTTCAGTTTGGAAACATCCAAATTTTCATCATTTCTTTGCTTCATTCTTGAAGTTTTAGGAGAACTAAACCTGTTCTGAAGGTAACAGTTACCTTTAAGGCTGAAACTGGCGAGCTCCACCTGCAGCGCCCCCTGTGGTCCTGTGGGAGAAGACAAGAGAAGTGGTCAGAGCTGTTGAACAGTTCTGAGTGGACCAAGTGGCACCAGAGTTTTTGAAAAGTCTCCAAAAGAGAAGAGGGAAAAAGAAAGGCTGTGAGCGTGCACGTGAAGCGTGCAGATGTGAGGAGGTTGCTGCTTTGTCCATGTTCTGTAACCCATGAAGGTAGAAAGCGGAACCAGAACCAAAGACCTGTTTCTGCAGAACCAGCAGGAAACCAGTCGCTCAGAGTCCCGGCTCGGCATGCACGTTGGCTGCAGCATGCCTGCACCACATACTCAGTCTGAAAGCGGTTGCTGTTGCCCACCGCCCCCATTGTCCCAGAAAGGGGCACAAGCAAAGCGTTACATAAAATGAGGTTTAGGTTGCCAGAGATGGCATGCTGGACTTTTGCCATTGTCCAAGATATGTAAAGAGCGACGCCATTTTGTAATGGGATCAAAACAATCAGACACGGCTTAGCAGATACAAAAAAGTGACCAGAAAATGCTTAATTTTAGTTCCATTTAAAAAAAATAAAAATAAAACTGACGATCTCAAAAATAAGACCCAGTCTGTTGTATTAATATTTTTATACAAACTGCAACAGATCAACATTTTAAAAAATTCCTGAAATAAATATATCAGTGTATAGGAAATACAGTGCATACCTGATGCGTGGTTGTTATTTGATTCAAACCCACACACAGGCTAAGATTTACACAAACTGTTATTCTGAATTCAGATTGTGTCACTGAAAGTTACAAAGTTAGTTTTTTTTTTGTCTGTTTAAAAGAAGAAATACTTTTGGTTGGAAAGGAGTGTAATTAAAATGTGTAAAATATTTTTTATTTGGTTTTATTCTGTGTAATACTAAGTTGCATTGCACCTTTATATGGAAGTTGTGCATAACGCTACAAACGCGAGAGTTCCTATGGGATTTAGACATCGGGTTTGTTCTCGCATCCTGCAATGCTTCAGAGTGACAGCCACGAGGAAAGCATTTGAATGTGAGCCAACCAGCTGCAAAGAGTTAAGGTGTACAAACTGACAGCTTAATTCAACAAAGATCTCTGAAGTATGGCACGGCCAAAACGCTGTTTCTTACTACGCTTTTCCTGGCGATTATTGACCCTTTTCACTTGCCATACCGAAGTGACAGGCAGCCACAAGGTAGCTAACATATTTAGCTGTAAAGAACTGAAATGTCCCGTCTCAATGTTCTATGTAACCCAGGTTTGTAGTTTTCATGGTGTTTCGTGGTAAAGAACAAAAGAAAAGGAACCCGTACTAGAAAAAACGTGTCCAGCGTTGACTTTAAGGAGATACATGCACAAACGCGATTCGCAGGCAAATTCGTTTTGGCCGTCCCTCTTTGCAGGGCGGGAAATTCCCTGCTCGCCAGGTGGACAAAAAAGTGATCCTTAAGCTCACCGCCCCGGCCATAGGTGGGAGGAGCTACCAGCTAATGTTTTTAGCCTGATCGCTCATAGAGGGGTGTCTGGAAGACGGAAGATGATCAGAGGTTTATTTAGTTGAAAGAGCTCTACAAAAACATCAATGACGGCCACGTTCAGGTTCATGAGATCCTTTAGAGCAGGCATGCTCACGTGACGGTAGATCGTGGCCTTAAAAAATAAACGAATGTAAACCATGTTCTTACAAAAAAGAAAGCCATAGACAGAGAAAGAAAGCACACATATGTTCTAACTGCCCTCGTACCGACTGCGATTTGTCCAGTGCCTGTATGCCGCCGCCGCCGCCGAACATAATCGGACTCAGATCCCGCTGTAGTTGTGACTTGTGTTTTCAATATATACCGTACCTGCATTTTATGAGGCACATATTCATATTTCTATGAACATCTTTTTGAAAAGAACAACAAATATTAAACCAAAGGTTTCATAGACTACATTTATTTGTGTTAACTATGTAATACTAAAAACACTCAAGGCTATGAAGAAAAGACATTCTGATGTTTTACCGTTGAATCTGGCTCCAGAAACCAGCGTCAGTCCGTCTCCTCTCTCTGTTTCTGAGGGGTACAGCTGACCGGCCTCCTGTTGTCCTTCCAGTGTCCCTTTAAGGTCCTCCTCCTGGCTGCTCAGCTCACCACAGGCTAGTCTTAAATTGGGGGGGGGGTACAGGTTTGTCCCCTCTGAAAAGCAGACACACAGGATTTTGGGCTGTTTGTCAACTATCTTTATAAATAAAGTTTGATGTGATCTTACTGCTGAGGGCGGACAGGAAGACCCTGAAGAAGCGCTGGGCGTAGCCCCGCTCCTCGGCCCCCAGCCTGTCCACGTGGATCAGGTGCTGCTGCACAGGTGAGCTGGCCAGCTCTTCCACCTGCGTCTGGTTGTAGCGGCCTCCAACCGTCAGCACGAACAGCGCCACCCCGTCACAGTGGGCCTTCTGGGAGGCGGTTCTGAGCGCGCGCCGGTCCTCGAAAGCCGTCCGGGTCGCCAGCACGGTCAGGAGAACCCTCTTCCGGTGCGTCTGGCCCGCTTTCGGCAGCACCTCCCTCAGGGTGTAGTCCAGCGTCTGTCCCAACAGGGAGGGGCCGCCCTGCTGCCACATGTTCTGGAGCAGGTGTTTCTTCATCAGGTCCTGGTTCTGGAAGGTCTGCAGGCCAAACTCCAGCTTGGGGGCCTGGGCGGAGCCCTGCTGGACCACGGCCACCCGAGCCTGGTTCTCGGCCCGGCTGGGCTGAGGACTCACGGCCAGCTGCTCCAGAACCGAGCCCAGCAGCTGCTGAGCGCCGGCGAACTCATCCGCCTGCACCTCCCTGGAGCCGTCCAGAACCACTGCCAGGTCCACGTCCACCTGCTGAAGCGGGGGCGGGTCCTGGATGAAGGCGCAGTCCTCCGAGCGTCTGCAGGGGTCTGTAGAGAAACGGGAGAGACTTTTACTGAAAAGCCTGTCATAACACAGACCTCTTCAGTAACAGAACATTTTCTGGAGCTCCTGCAGAACTTGAGTTGGTAGCAACTCTCCATCTGTGTCCTCAGACCACCAGGAGGATTCAGAACTTTTTCTTTCAGCTCAGATTCATCCGACGTAGTTCCAGGAAACATGACCTCTTTCCTCAGCTCCAGTTCTGCAGGAATATCTGCTCTGCCACCTTCAGATGTTCTTTTGGGTTCTCCTGCAGAACTCCGTCCTGGTTGCATCTGGGCTGCAGTGGTTCATAAACACCACGTCCGTTCAGGCTTCAGTGGACAGCAGATGCTGCTCCCGTCAGTCAGATGAGTCAGGGACGGTGCTTTCATTTTCTCCTTGAGGTTCCTCCGGAAATAATGTTGGTGTTTTGCTCTGAGATCCTGCAGATGTAGAGATGATGTCTCATCCTAAGATCTCCAATCAGCCTGAAGCTGCTGCAGAAGTTACAACCCACAAATCAAACTGGTTCATGTCCAGACTCTGATCCTGCACTTCCAGACTGGACAAGCTCCCGAAACGTTCCTCAATCTTCTCCTTGCCACCTTCATCCAAGGATAAAAACCATCTGACCTGAGCTGAAGATGACTATACTCAACAGAGGATAGGAAGTGACATCACCGGACACAGTCAGTCATGGCAGAGATCTGACCTTTTAACCTGCTTACCGTAGCAGATGGCACAGTCCATGACCTTCTTCAGGTCAGAAACCAGATTCTGTGGTCTCCCCAGGAGGATGAAGATGGATTTCTTGGAGTCATCCACCTGGAATGATCATGAGCTGTCAGAGAGCCAGACCTTCTAGAAGCCCCCCCCCTGATGCTCTGCTAGACCTCAGCAGAATCCGCCTTTTTCAATGCAGAGAAGCTGCTCTCTTTTGCACAGAACAACTGTTTAAAGGGGCGTGGCCATGTGTCTGATGTCACTGAGCAATCAGAAGACCAACCTCAGGGCCACAGAGCTCCATCATTCTCACCTCAACTGCAGCTCTGACGGCAGGAGCGTTCCTCAGAGAGATGACCACTGGGATGATGTTCAGGCCGCGGTACTCCATGACTGCGGTCACCACATCTTCAGCGTCCTGCGTGGGCCCACTGGAGAAGAAAACGGCCACTTTCCTCACCATCATTCCTGCCCGCACGCGTTTAAAGAGGTTCTGACCCACAAAGCGCAT